>CM053562.1:17711376-17942610 GCA_028646485.1 Cryptoprocta ferox
GGATTTGGGGGCAAATCCAAGGCCAGCAAGGGAACCAGCCGGGATCCATCGCCTCCAGCAGCACACAGTCCGTGCCGCAGACAAGCCCCATGGTGATGGAAACGGCAGCTGGCAAAACACACACGCAACCGATATGCTAGAACTATTACCAATCTTTTATTTGCCTTTTCCTCACACAATACCCACAGTTTATGCAGAATCTCCCCTAAGCACGGGCAACTCCCAAACTTTGAGCTTCTCTCCTCACCCCTTCCTCATCTTCCCCAAGACACATCAACACACATACGGTTTTCCCTTTGGTCCTGCTGTTGGGGTGGCTATGGGCTTGACTTGACTGGATGTTTGGGCATTTCTTCCAGGACGTAACCTAGACCTAAGGAAGTCATTGAACTCTGCATGGTCAGCCTCACTGGAGGAGCCCTTCACACTAGCTCTCCCAGTGCAGAAGGAGACCGCTTCTGTTGCAGAAAAGAATATTTCAAATTCTGCTTCTTGATCACGTGCAGCTTTCCACCTAACAGTGGCACCTAGAAATGGAGCTTGAAAGCTTTTGGTCGGCATATCTGGTGACGGGCATCCTTGTGGAGAGCTCAAAACTCACTGCCTGGGAGGGAGAGGGGGAATAGAGATAGATAGATAGATAGATAGATAGATAGGAGGGAGGGAAGGAGGGAGGAAGGAAGGGAGGGAGGAAGGAAGGAAATAGGCAGAGGGGATAGAGAGAGCAGAGAGAATACATACATGTATGTATGTATGCATGTATGTGTGTGGGGTGTGTGTGTACACAGTTCAGTGTGGAAAGAGAGGACGCTTCAGCTGTAGGCACTGATAAGTAACACATATCATGGAACTTCTTTTGAACTTATATATTCCTCCACCTGTCACTATATAGAGTATTTTACAAATGAAAATAATTTGTCCATAGTTAAATAAAAGTACATGCTTTTAAGTTTGTCTCTGGCCCACATTCAGCTAAGTTTAGGGCGAAAGCATAGTTTGTGAAGTTCCAGCCCAGCTAGAGCTACACTATGGGGTTCTGGTTTAGAAGATCATATCCATATGTAATGTGACAGCTTTGGAGCAAATATTCCTTTCCTTGGCTAGGTAAATGCATTTGCAAGCAGGGAACGGTGAAACAAAGAATAGAGGTTCATTAAAAAATGCTTCTGGAAAAAGGTAGTTTGCAAGATATACAGGAGAAAAGGAGAAGAGAAAAATGGTAAAAAGGACTTTTCTAGTGATGCCGTTGACTGAAACATTCCATGCCTCAATTTATCCTAATGATAAGAAGGGGAGATTATTTTGTGCCACTGCCTCCACTACCAGTACCAGTTCTGGAAGAAGTAAGTACTGGAACGACTGATGCCTCGATTATTTGCTAAACCCGTGGCTTTGTCAGAAGTTGAACAATAAGCATAATGATGCTCGATGTTTCCACAGGATGCTTTAGGGCCTGGGGGGCCCTTGCAGATTTCCTTCTTTACCTGGAATTTCTCCCCCTTTCATTTATGTGGGTAACTTACACTATTCTTTTAAGTCTGGCTTAAAAATTACTTCCCAGGGGTGCCTGGGTGGCTCAGTCAGTTGAATGTCCTACTCTTGATTTCGGATCAGGTTATGATCTCAGGGGTTCATGGGATTGAGCCCTGAGTCAGGCTCTGCGCTAACAGAGCCTGCTTGGGATTCTGGCTCTCTCTCTCTCTCTCTCTCCCTCGCTCCGGAACCCCCCAAATAAATTAATTAATTAAAAAATAATTACTTCCCAAGATAGACTTTCCCTGGTGGTCCAAGACTAGGTCATGCCCCTATTATATAAAGCACGCTGCCCTTTCCTTTATAAAACCTATACATTAAGTTAATTTCTTGTATCTTTGGTTACTCTTTGCCTTCATCAGATTTAAAAGGGCCCTGCCATGATTTCTGCTTGCCCTTCACTGCCTAGCGTAGCGCCATCATAGAACAAGCATTCAGTAAAGAGCCAGATGACATGACAAATGAGGCCAGACCCAGGTCTGAGTCCTGGAGGACACCGTCCACTGCGTCACACAGCCTCAGGCAAGGCACTTGATTTCTCTCAGCCTCAATATCTTCATCTATAAAATGCGGATAAAACAGTACCTGGAGTTGTATATAAATGAGTGTGTATGTATTAGCACAGTGCCTGCCACACAGAACAAACTCAACGAATAGTAGCTACTGTCAGTATAACCAACATTACCATGTGATGAATAGAAAATGCATTTCTAACATTGCATTTTACTTATTTTTTTCCTAACATTACATTTTAAAAATAAACCATGGTATATTTTACAAACTCATGTTACCTTTAAGCATGTAAATCTCATGTAAAAACAAATTAAATATTGATGTGACTTTATTCATTATTTAATGTCTGTTATTTAGAAGTTTTCATGCAGCGGAATACCATATTTGTCACTAAGCAGCAAAATGGCCAGAGGTGTGTCTCTGGTGCCAGGCGGGACAGGTTTAAAACCTGGCTCCACCACTGACTAACCCTTTGCCCTTGGTGAAGGTCATGAATTCCCGCCATCAGACCATTCCATCCCCCTGCTCTACTCACGTCCAGTACCTACCCGCGCCCATCTCTCTCCCCGCCCCATTTCAGAGTCTGGCTCCCTGTCCTCTCCGACACTTAGCCATAATTTCTGGTGACTTCAGTAGCCACTAAGATGATGTTTCCAGTTCTTAAACCACTCAGCACCTTGACTTTTCTTCTTAAATCACCCTGTCCTCCACCCCCCCTCCCATGGTAAAGCCTAAACTACCAATGTCCGCAACCCTTCCTTGGTCATAATTTCAGGAGTCCCAATATTTGATCATCACCTCCTACCTTCCCAGATCATTCCTCCTAATGCCAGAATTTTCTACGCTCCCGAGACTTAAAATCCATTCATCCAACCACCACTTACTTTATTGACCCTCACCAACCTCACGTATTCTCCCCCTCTTTACTTAGATTAAATTCTGTGGCCCGTTGTTGGAATCACACGTCACCCCAGCTCTCTCGCCCCTCCATCACTTCATCATACTTGTCTAAAATACTCCAACTCTGGTTCAGCTCAGTGACCTGCGGCTCCAGTTCTGTCTGCGCAAATGAATGCAGTTGGCAACCACGCTGATTGGTCTCATTTTAAATCCCACACCACTGACCTCAAGTGGGCTCTGAATACAGCCTACATCACACTACATTTTCCTTGTCTGTTCAGTCTCCCACTCTCTAGATCATATTTCAAACCTTCTTCGTTCTCCTCGAAACCTCCAACACCTCCTCCCCCATCCGTACCCTAGGCTAATGATCTGCTTCCTACGTAACTGAGAAAACACAGGCAATCAGATTAAAAGCTTGTACCACCACATCCACCCACCTACCTGCCTCTTGCCTATTACTTGGCCCTTCTTCCAGTGATTAGGCATGAACATGTTGTGCTCCATCCAGAATTCTACTATCCCAACTAACCCTCTGACATCTTATAGGCAGTGGGATAGAAGGAAAGGAGCCCCAGGTGGAAGTTACAAATCCAAACTCCCTTCCGCTACTGACTTCAAGTGAATACGTGTGCCCTAGAGTCTCGATTTCTTTACATGAAAAATGAAAATCATGAGGTATATAGCATATCTCACAAGACAAAGTATGTATAAATGAGCTTCAGATCATTTATATTCTTTGATTATTCATTTTAATCAGGTTTCTGCAGTTTTATTCTATATGTTGTGTGTATGTGCGTGTGTGTGCTTTACAGAAATTATCTCAGGTAAAACAGTGGAAACTGGCACAATTCCTGCCTCTCCGTGGCTCAGTTTTCTTGTCTATAAAATGGGATACTAACAGTACCCACCTCGCCAACTGCACAGGATTAAATGATCTTAAAATATGTGCCAATTACTTATAATAACCTTGGATATAAGGTAAGTTCTGAATAAATGCTACATTTTATTGTTTACACATTATTAGGAATGGTGGTCCTAAATGTTGAAAAGGGTTATTCTTGAAGAAATTTTAGAAATATATAAAATGATTTTGAAAATGACAATAATGGACAAAATGTTGAGACGTTTCCTCCCAGTTTTGTAATTCAAGGATACAGCCTTGCAAAAAAAGTGTCAATAAAGATGAAGGGACTGTATGATGGTTAATTTTATGTGTCACCTTCACTGGGTGACAGGGTGCCTAGATATTTGGCCAATCCTTATTCTGGATGCTTCTGGGAAGGTGTTTCAGATGACAGCCACATTACCATCAGTAGACAGAGTGAAGCAAACTGTCCTCCCTAGCGTGGGTGGGCCTCGTATGATCAGTTGAAGGCCTGAAAAGAACAAAGAAGCTAACCTTCCTTTGAGTTAGACAGAACTCCTCTTGCCTGATTGACTTTGAACTGAGACATTAGTTTTTTTTTTTTTCCTGCCTTTTGACTCGAACTGAAACATTGCCTTTTCTTGGGTTTTAAGCCTGCTGGCCTTCAAACTGGAACTACATCATCAATTATCCCGGGTCTCAGACCTTCGGATTCGGACCAAAACCATACCATCGGCCCTCCTGGGTCTCCGGCTTGCTGACTACAGATCTTGGGACTTGTCAGCCTCCATAATCACACGAGCCAGTTCCTTATAATAAATCTTTTTCTATATTTGTGTCTGCAGCCTCTTGGTTCCGTTTCTCTGTAGAATACTGACTGATGCACTCATGTAAACACAGGACAGACACAACCGAAGAATCCACGCTTAACCTTTTTGTCAACACAAAGCGTTTCAGGGGGATGCAAGCATGGACCCCAAGTCAGGCAAGAGACATCAGTCCCTTGCCCCCGAACACCCACCTTATGGAGGGAGAGATACACGACTGCCTCTGTAATGCAGGGGCCGTCACAGAAGGCAGACACAGAGTTCGTCTGCCCTCCGATGGAGAAAGGTGGCGCAAGAGACTTGCAGCTCCCCTGTGTGTTCTGGGATCAAGGCTCATATGAGGTAAAAGGAAGAAATCTTGAATGGGTCACAAAAAAGCCAGTAACAGTAACTGCCATTTATTAAGCATTTGTCACATGCCATGCAGGCACAACCACCCGGAGAGCCCTACAGTTAGTGTCCCCATGTTGTAAAGGTAAACAAAGCTTGAGCAAGGCTAAGTAAGTTGTCCAAGGTCACACAGCTCGCAAGGGGCACCGGTGGGTGTTATCGTGGAGGGCATCGCCCAAGCTTTCTCCTACACCTTGCTCTCCCTCCTTACCATCGGAGGCACAGAGATGCGGGAGAGAATGCACAAAGACAGCACTGCGTGTGCCTGCATCTGCGGGCAGGGATGCTGCCTGGGTACTGGCCTGGCTTGCCCACCACTGGCTTCCAGGTGCAGTGACAGGTGGTGCAGATGCTGTCTATAGTGCACAGGAGGAATTCCCGGCCTTCTTTCCTGTGTTTTTGTGCGGCAATTCTGGCATACACCAAGTGGTATTAAAGTCACTTGTTTACCTGTCTTCCTCTTTTTTAAAATTTATTTTTGAGAGACAGAGGGAGAGGGAGAGAGAGAGAGCAGGGGAAGGGCAGAGAGAGAGGGAGACACAGAATGTGAAGACGGGCTCCAGGCTCTGAGCTAGCTGTCAGCACAGAGCCTGATGCAGGGGCTCGAACCCATGAACCTCGAGATCATGACCTGAGCCGAAGTCGGCCACTTAACCGACTGAGCCACCCAGGCACCCCACTCTGTCTTCCTCTTAAATGTTCTCTCATCGACCTAGCTATTGAATCTCCTTTATCCTTGCACCTTTTATCAATGACACTTCGTAGCATGGCTCTCAAACTGTGGAGTACATCGGAGTCATCCCACATACGGGCATAATAGTTGTCAAACTTTAGTTGCTCTCATTTCACATTTCACATATCTAGGCTGAAGCCGAGCGTCAGTATTTTTAAAAAGTTAGGCGGGTGGTTGGATGGCACACAATAGGTTGAGAATCGCTGACCTCACACCCCAGCCAACGTTTATGAACCAGTCTGGCATTCTATAAAATACGACTGCCACAAACACAGAAATTGCAACCTAGCCCGAGAATTCCCTGGAACCTACTTCTACATCTCTGAATAATAATGAGAGATGAAGCATACTGAGTTCTTTCTTGTCCCTTTTCCTGATGAATTAAGATATCCCCAATCTCATTACAAGTATATGAGATGTACATTTGGGTTTTTTTTTTTAACTGTCAAGTCATTTTGACTTCAGTGAATCAGCATTTCCATTACAAGAGTATTACACAGCATGGAGATTTTCAAACATTCGTAAATGCATTCGCAGGGACAGATGCCCCCCCTCCCAAGCCCATAATACACACATACGTGAGTCCATGCGCCACATGCACACATGTTCACAAACTCCCACACTTTGCCACAGCCAGCTGCGGCAATTCCTCTGGGGGGAGGGGAGTCAGACGGCTGGTGGGGCTCACAGTAGCTCTCCTCTTCCTTTCTCTACCTCCCGGCAGCTGCTCTGGACACTGAAAGCAGACGTGCAGAACAGAGCCGCGGAGAGTAGGGTCCCTTGTAAAGTAAATCATCACTGGGTCTTCCGTCACTCAAACAAATCACCCCACGGTCCAGCTTCTATGGGTGGGGAGTCAGACAGACCTCCATGCGAATCCAAGGCCTAGATCTGAGGTCCCTACCAGCCCTGTGAAACCGACCAGATATTTAACCTTTCCAAACCTCTCTTTCTTTTTCTGTGAAATGGTGATAATAATAGCTGCCTGTTACTTCCAGGGCTATAAGCAGATTAAATGAATGAATAAATACAGTTTCAGTACAATGACGGAAATACAGTTGTCACTCTCTAAATGGAAGCTCTCTTCCTCCATTTCTCTCTGGACTCTGGATCTGAAGGCTTGGTTGATTTCTACCCTGGGCTAACGCAGCCAGGGTCTCAAGTTCAATCCTCCTGAAAGCTTGTTAGTCTCGCTTACTACCGTCCATGGGCACAGCCTATGCCGCGTGTCCCTGGACACCCATCTTTGCTCACAAATGAATCAGACCCGAGCTTGGTAATGGATCCGTGCAAATCCATCTCTGTGCGAGAGAAGCGGTTCAGCACCCATCCACTGCAGAGTGTGACCTCCCTGTAAAAGAGGAGGGTGCAAACCTGGGGTTCCCTCCTCCTCCAAAGACACATGCATTCAATTCCCGTGAGAAGGTAGGAGAACCGACAACATTAACACAAAAGAGAAAGTAAGAGGCGCAGGATGCCTAGGAGAAGAGGTGGCTTCCTATATGCCTACAATTTTACGTCAAGAGAAACTGACAATGTAAATGAACCAGAGAAGAATCGCAACAATCTCCATCTACGACTTGTATTTAATGTAGAGCTTTTACCCCTTCCCCAAAGTCCTTTCCGATCTCCTAATTTGTTTCAGTTCTACTAATTTGTTTCACTATGTATTCAATTCCTCCTTCACGTATTCATTTACTTGAAAAACATTAATTAACCAAGCGCCATGTAAAAAAAAAACCAGTTTGCTAAACACCGTCAAGGGACACAGAAATGATTAATACATATTCCCTGTCATCAAGGACTTCATTAATGTAGTGAGTCATTCCTTGAGCAGTTATTACACACCTCTGAGGAGCCAGACATAATGGAGTGCGCTGGGACACACAGATGAAAGGCTGGGTCCCTGTCCCAAATCGTGGTCTGATAAGAATGACAAATAAACAATCCATGGCGTTTGGTTTGTCAATTTTTACGGCAGAGCACATAAAAGCCATTATTTATTGTGCATTTACTAGGAGTCAATGATCCAAGTGCTTGATGCTTACTACTTCATGTAACTCTCATACAAATGCTTAGGCATTCTACTAATCCCATTTCACAGATGAGGAAAGCAAGGCTTAGGAGGGTTCACTAATGTCAGCCAAACTCTCACAGCTAACATGCGGCGGAGCCAGGGCTCAGGCGCGGCGTTCTCCGACGTCACAGCTTTTGCTAGGACCTCAGTGGATCACCTCTATCCTGCTACTGCCAGAGAACAGGGTGGGGAGGGGAGGCACTGAGCGGCACTGGCTTCAAGGGCGAATCCACTTCCGCGTCCACATTCCCAGGCAGACGTGAGAAGGCAAGATCGAAAAGGCTGAGTTTCAACCGTGAGCTTGGGCAAGATGTGCGGGCAGCTAGACAAGCAGGGCTGACCTTGCCCAGAGAGGGGAGCACAGACATGGACAGTGCGAGTGAAAATAGAGACCGCGGGAGCAGAAGAGCGGTAACACCGGCCACTGATCAATCACTTCCTAGTCCCATTCATCCCTATTTCGGAGATAAGATCACTGAGGCTCAGAGAGGTTAAATGGCCAAAAAACCATAGGGAAGATAAACGAGGTAAGATCATTCATTCACTCGTCCATCTATTTTTTCAGCAAATATGTATTCAGCGGCAGGCACCGGCCAAGCTCTGTGTTCTGGGGATACAGATGTGAACAAAAGCAAAGATGGTGAGGTTCTGCTTCATGGAGTTTATACTCATGAATATATAATCACAGTTGAGGGGAAAGCTCTGAAGGAAGGAACGTGGTCTTGAGTGCGTGCAGTCAAGGACAGCCTGTCTGAGAAGGAGAAGGTTAAGCCCTGGGCTAAGGGGAATTTTACATATAAATTGGATCATGCCACTCCCCTCTGTTAAATTCCTGTCCTGGCCCTCAAGGCCTTCCTGCATGACCTGGCCCCCCACTTAGCTCTGGCTTGCCAACTCCATCGGTTCATCCACCTCCCTGCTTATTACTCTACAGTCAGGTGTCTGAGGTTCCTGGAATGGGCTGGGATCATTCAGGGTGAGCGAGTCCTGGGGCGCCTGCCCTCCCTCCTGCTCTGGCTGGTACCTTCTCATCTCTCAGCCTCCCAGGTCCCAGCTTTCAAGTGACCCTGCCCCTCCCTCCCCTTAGCCATCCTTGATGAGCCCTCTATTTCCCTCCCTCTACTTCTCACGGCCTATAAGTATTCTGGGACATGTTTGTTTTCTTGTTTGTCCTAGTGCCTTCCCCACCAGAGTACGCACCTCTTTAGGGCAGGAGTCCTCACAGTTTCCGCAGCCAGTGGCAGAGAATAATGTATGGCAAGAATGTTGTTCCAGGAGAAAGAATGAATGAATGATTTAGGTGATTACAAATCAGCAAAAGTGTGTGACATTAGAAAGAGCAAGGTCTATGTGTGTGGTGCCTGTGTGTATAAGAGAGAGAGAGGGAGGGAGAGAGTGATTGCCAGATTGAGTTTAAAGTTTCAAGGTAATAATTATAATAGCATCATCAACTGACAATAAAAGCAGAGACGAATATACGTAGATACTTCCCTTAAGGGATTTAAGCAGAAAACAAAATGAGAAAAATGATATGGATAGATAATAGGGTCAAGGGATCACCTAACATTTGAATAAGGGATAGAAGGTAGCCAGGTGTTAATAGGACACGTAAGAGAGGGTCGGCTGGGGGGCAGGACGCTATGGAAAGTGAGCCAAGTCAGAAGGACAAATTGAGGCAGCGTTCAGCTGTGGCACTGAGGACACACCCACTTTCCAAAAGGGCAAAAATGAGGAGAAACTGCACGCAAATGCAAGGAAGGCAAGGAAGGACCCTGACCCGCAGAGCTCTGACTTTGCTAAATGAGATCTGAA
This sequence comes from Cryptoprocta ferox, assembly GCA_028646485.1. Lineage (NCBI taxonomy): Eukaryota > Metazoa > Chordata > Mammalia > Carnivora > Eupleridae > Cryptoprocta > Cryptoprocta ferox. Next base: position 17,721,030 of record CM053562.1, read on the forward strand.
GTTATGGGCTGAGCGTCAGCGCCAGGATAGAACCGGATAACTGAGGACAGGGAAGAGGGTTCTGGTCCACAAAAAAAAAAAAAAAAAAAAAAAAGGGTACGGATTTGGGGGTGATTGTGAATGTACTTTCATAAATGGCTTCATGTGAGGTCTAGGCTGGCTCAGGACACCTAGTGAGCTGGGAAAGAGACAACAGAGGATACTGAAAAATGATGTCCAAGAGTAGACTATTTAGGAGGATGGAACGGGGCAAGGAGAGGCTAGGGAAGAACTTCAGAGTTCACAAGCTTAATGGTGAGATGCTTTTAAAATACACTGCCATCAAGCAATGGCCTTGCCAGTAATCACCTAAAATCGAGAAGAAACGGAAGATACTGGTGACCTGAGACATCAGTTAGAAGGACAATTAACATGTATGTGTCTTCATTCGTGCATTCATTCAGCAAAGAGCTACGGAGGTCTTATTGTGTGTCAAACACCACACTCGTCATTGGGGAAGTGGAGTCAAGTAAGACAGAGCCCCCTCCTTAAGGACCTAGTCTAATGAAGGATCCAGATAAATCAATGGGTTAATTGGCTCCTATGGGGAAGCAATAGGAGGAAGACAGAGAGCAAGGTTCCAAAACCACGGCTTTATCAACCGCATGTAGTCCGGGAAGTAATAATGGCCACGTGAATGGAGGACAGATAAATCAGGGTGACTACTCCAATCCCGTTCAGTGACTGCTGACCAGCGTGCATCTAGGACAACAGTGCATCTAGCACAACTCAGCCATGGTGTGCGTCAAAATGCAAAATTTAGGGCTTGCTAAAATTTCGAATGGCTGGGCCCCAGCTCAGAGTTTCTGATTCAGGAGGTCTGGGATGGGCTAGAGAATGTGCATTTCTCACAAGTTTTCAGGAGAAGCTGATGCTGGCGGTCTGCGAATCACACTTGGAGAACCTGTATTAAGGGTGTTAAGCCTCACTGGGCATCAGAATCACCTTGGGAGCTCTCAACCACACCACTGCCAGGCTCAACCCCCAGAGACATCTGAGTTAATAGGTCTGCTATGGGGTGTGGCCATGGACATGTTTCAGCACACCCAAGGAGATTCCAGTTTGCAGCCCGGATAGAGAAAAATAGCACTGCTTTGTGACCGCCCTGAGATAGATGCCCAGAACACAGAGGGCAAAGACCTAGCCTAGGTCATAAGGAGTTCACGGTCTAGAGGGAGAATTACACGCATGCAATAGACATTTGGAAAAGTGCAGGGTGAAGCTGATGGCAGGCAGGAAAAGCTAGAGTTGAGGAGGAGGAGGTGGGATTTGGAAAGGAGACTGGAAGAGAGGAAAGGTTGGACTCTTTCGGGGTGGCAAAGCGGAAAAGGAACAGCGGTGATGGCGGGACAGGTGAAGTTTGATGATGTCTGTGTGGGGGCGGAGGGGGGCTTCCAGTCCAGGAATGGGAGAGAGCCGGAGAAGGTGCTTTGCTGCATAACGCAAGTGGTCCAGTGTGGCTGACACACCAAGGACATGGAAGGTGAAGCCTGGGGCAAGGCGAGGCAGGTCAGGAGGAAGCACATGGGCCAGGCTGAGGCTCTGAGCCACGCAATGGGTCTCAGGGAGCCCCTGAAGGACTCCCTACGGTGCCCCTGGCGCCCCCATTGGGCTCCCTTCCCCGCCTCGCAGTTACAGCCTCCCACTGAAAATCATCACAGCCCCCTGCTTTTTCTTCTTATTTTTCATGTAAAAGACAGATAGGAAAAAGCAATTCGGTGCCTCGGTCTTGTTAACTTGCAGTAGATTTCAATCCCCTTTACTTATTTATGGACCTATTTTTCCCAAGTGCTTCTTTTCCCTGGTATATTTGTAAACACCATTTTTATTCCTCTTAATCCATCTGGCAGCATTAACTCATTCTGCACTCCCGGCCCTTATCTTTCCTATGAAAAATGTTCACGGACATAGTTAAAATTCACAGATTTTGCTGCTGTTGTTGTTCTTTCCCGCAACTTTTTCTGATTTGGGGTTTGGGAATGTTTCCTTGACTAGGCCAGGTTTGGCTGAAGGCAACTCACTCATCAACTCAAGATACATTTCCTACGTTTTGCATCTCAGGGCCCCTGCGCTGTGCACACGAGCCTTTCTCACACGCCCACTCAAGCCTGGAAAGTATTCGCTCTGACCTTGGACTTGGGCACAGTGGTTGGGCAGTCTCCGGCCTCTGGACCAAACAAAAGGTTTCAGATCCCTGTGGCTGTCCCTCCTACATCTCCTATGAGCCTCAAATCCACTCACACAAATGACAGCTGCTGGGCCTGCCCCTGTTGGATGGTGCCATTGTAGAATGTTCCAGCCAGAGTGTAATCCATTCTGACTGCCAGTGGAGACTTGAGGAAGTCCAGTGATTGTAACGGCCCAGCCAGAGGCAAGATAGAGAAAGACACAACAGCGGACGGGGGCTGTCCTCCGTGCCTCATTGATACGGTGAAAGCTCTCTGATTTCTGGGGTCTTTTAGCATTCCCCAAGATGGGGCCTTTATTCTCCCTCCACACTGCTGGTGCAGCGGCCAGGAACAAAGGCCGAGGCTCGGTAATTGTTCAGCACAGACAGCAAGGAGAACGGAGTGTTTGAAAGTGCCATTCTGCGGCATTTGGCTTTTGATTTCCTCTCTCTCCAATTTAAGTGATGGGGGATGGTAAGCATTGCTCTGGGGAAAAGGAAATAGAAGGCCTTTACCTCCATTAGAACCATCCAGAAATGAGAATCATTGCCCAGCAGTGAGGCTGCCATCATTGCTGAAAGCTGACAGGCTGGAGCCTTTTGGGGATGTGGAGACGATTGCAGACTTCTGGCAAAAAACTGGATTTTAGGAGACCATAAAACCCAGTACTGAGAGACCACGTCCCTCACCCACTGCCACCGCCACGTGTCCACTGAACCACTGAGGGCCTCAGCTCCCACATTTCAGAGATTTCAGAAGACAGGATACTTGCTGCCTCCTCCCGCAGAACGTTCTAGCTTGAAACGGTGTGAAGCATTCAACACTTTTCTTATCTGAAGTAAAATCTGCTTCCTTCTAATTTGTACCTATTAGTCCTGGGTCTGGCTCTCTGGGGCAAAACGGAGCAAGGCTCCCTTTCTTGCTATAGTTATCAACATGTCCTTCCTTCGCTTCTCCTCCTCCTGGACTGAGCACCTCAGTCCGCACCGGTCTCGCTCATTCTCATCTGGGCACTGTCCAGCCTGTCACTGACTGGCCCGGTTCTAAACCTTGAAGGCTGTGACTGACCAGACCAACACACCATAGAGCACAATTCCCAAAGCCTCCTGACAACCCCTCTCATCCCCCCTTGGCCCTTTCCTGCACCCTCTGATCCCACCAACCCCGTGCAAGGCTACCTTCAGCACGGTGCAGGTAAGAGCTGTCACACTCCCCACGAGTGTGGGACTTGCGTCAGATGCTGATGGGAACGTCCACGTTCTTCCCACTCTGCCCATTCTCATGCATGCTCCGGGCCACCAGTTGGATACCCACTTCAGGACCGAGGCACTGAGCCCCTGCTGGGCTCTGCCCTCAGCTGATGGAGCTGCTTCGCCTGAGGTAGGCCTCCCTCCCTGGGCAGCTTACCTCCAGGGACGGGCCCGTTGTGGGGAGTGTAAGCCCAGTTCCCTGGCCTTAATGTGGGACATCTCCAAAGGGCTGTCCCAGCTCCTGGAGGGTTGGCAGGGCCTCTGTTGTCACTGCCTGACAGGTGAGCATCTCCGTCTGCCTAATCTGCTTCTCTCAGTCCGTCCTCTTTGTTGCTCCTGAGGAAAAGCCTCCCCAGTATCTGGCCTGCAGGCAAATCCTGCCCTGGCCTATATCCTGGGGAGCCCTCCCTTCCCACACAGGCTTCGCATCCAGCTCTCATGCAGGGATGAGAAAGTAACAGTGTGCCCTCACCTTCCCTGCATTCTCACCTTCGGCTTCGCACCTGGGGGGCTTTTGCCCTCTGGACACCTGTCTGGCCTGGAGAAATTGTTCTGTGCGCACCAAAGGCCCTGTCTCACTTTCCCCCTCCTAGAGTTAACACAAGTTCTAGATAACATGAAATGCCTGTTCCTGGGGCAAGGAAATTTCAGCAAGGAGAACCTCCCCCCCTGCCCCTTCCCCACTAACCTGAGAGAGTCCTGTCTCTGTTCCGAACCGATCTATCCTTGGCTGCCCCACCCTCTCCGCTTTGTCATGTTTCTCTTCCCATGCCCCATCCTTGGTCCCACTCTCCCTGGGCGGGGCTCAAGATCACTGCAATTCTTGCTTCTGCTGTATGATCCCTGTTCTTGACAGTCACTGCACCCTCACACACTCTGGCAGTTACCAAAGAATAATGAGCCTGAGCTGGGCTCAGTGGACCGGAAGAGCCGAAGCAGGAGCTCCTGCGTCCGCCATTCCCCTCTGCTGCTCCCTGGGGCCTGCCCCAAGCCCGCTCCTCCCGCGCACCTCCATCCTCTGCCCAAAGCTCTGGGTGCCAAAAGCCCCCCCTACTTGGATGGGTACCAACCGCTCCATCCTGTCCCGCTGGCGTACAGCTACTTGACCCCTGTTCTCCATTAGCTGGGCTAATTTATTTCCAAATTGTAATCTTGGGCTCTTTTATTGCTTCCCTCTTTCAAACGCTCTCTCTCTCTTTCTCTCTCTTTTTCTTTCTATCCATGTCGTCTTCTGAATAAAGAGGATCTTACATGCCTGAGGAAGACAGGGCGTTGTCTCTTCTCACTGCAGGGATGGCCAACCCCAACCTTCACCTTGAAGCAAGCCGGGATACGCTCAGCAGGCCTGTGAGCCGGGAGGACTGGCTGACAGGTTCCCAGGGATGGCAGCTGACATCCGGCTCCAGCACCGCCTCTGAAGCTGATGCTCAAATCTGCTCTTCTGTCCCCAGAAGGATGGTCTCCCTTTATGAACACCTTCCAGCGTATGTCATGTTCCCGGGCTCATCTCCTGCCCATTTGTCTTCACAACATTTGCACCCTCTCTGGGCAGAACAATCAGGAAGGTGACAGAACGCTTGCCAGGTCCACGCAGGTAAAAAAGCTAAAGATGGTGCCAAACTACAGGAAAGGGGTTGTTTTCTCTTTATAAGAACAGATACAGAATCACTAGTTAGAAAGCAGGGTAGAGTGATGAAGAATATTAACACCGGGAAAGGGAACCATGACAATGGGGATAGTCGCAATGAGGGCGTATTATGCCTGACGTGTACAGCTCTGTGTGTGGGGTCCACGTGGGTGAGGAATAGGGGGGTGAAGTACCTTCACGTGCAGAGATACCTGAAGACATTCTCTAGCTGTTTGGGGTCAGAGTGAAGTAAATGGTCTGGAAGTGGCGAGGAGGAGATAGCTCAAAATTTTTATTTATTTACGTATTTAACCATTCCTGTATTCTCTAAGCTACCAGGACACGTCAAGTCTTTTTGTTCATGTCACTCAGTGCAATCTCATGGTTAAGCAAGAGAATCAGGAGCCAGACAGCCTGAGTCCAAAAGTGCAAAATCTGGCTTTGCTCCTTATTCTCTGGATGCCCTTAAGTAAGTCACTTTACCTGTGGGTCTCCTTCCCTTATATGGAAAACAATAATAACCATATTCACCTTATGGGATCCTAATGATAAAATAGCACCCACCTCACAGGACTGTTGAAAGATTAAAGGAATTGATAAATGGCAGACGTATGCTAAGCACTCGGGAAATGTTTGCTGGTATCATTATTATCACCCTTACCTGCTGGACTGGCCTAAATTGCCTCCTATACTGCTGGCCATGCCATAATCTAATGGGGGGCCATGCTCACCTTCTCTCTGGCCTGGGCAACGTCTGGAGGTCAGGGATATTATTAAACATCCTACAACACACAGGACAGCCCCCATCCCCACAAGGAATTGCCAGCCTAAAATGTCAGTAAGTGCTAAGTTTGAGAAGCCCTGATCATCTGCAGGAGTCATCAAACTTTTCTGTGAAGGGCCAGATAATAAATATTTTTGGCTTTACAGCCATATGGTCCCTGTTGGGTTTGTATTCAACTCTGCCTTTGTAGCAGGAAAGTAGCCATGGACAATATACAACCAAATGAGTACAACTGTGTTCCAATAAAACTTTATTTACAAAAACAGGCGGCAGGCCAGCTTTGGCTTGAGGATGATAGTTTGCAGCTCCCTGCATTAATGCCTCCCATGCCTTCCTGAAATACCACTTCCATCATCCCATGCCCTGCTCAAAATATATTCTGTGGCTTCCCATTTTCTACTAGGTGAAATTCAGAATCCTTGTTTGAAATTCAAAGCCTTCTGGTCACTGCCTCCCTTTCACACTTTCCCTCTATGCCTCTCCTATCAGATCCACTGCCCATCACTCTATTTCCCGAACAGGCCATGGGCATTTCTGTCCTCTCTCCTCGCAATCTGCCATGAAATTCCTCTTATTTGTAGGTTCTTTCCTTCTCATCTGCCCTCCCTCTCAACAGGTGCCTAATGGCAATGGGAGTGGCTGGGAAGGTGTTGGCAATTGTCAAAGGTAATGGATCGTCCTAGAGGAAGGAAGGCTGTAGCTTTGGGAGTCGAGATGAACAGCTGGGTGTGAGAGAGATTTCTGAGAAGAACAAAGCAGATCTGGGGGCTAACAGGGTGTGTGCAAAAGAGAGAGAGCAGAAGGCAATTGTGGGAGGCGGGTCATGGAGAACGACCCCCAAGTTTCTCATCTGGGAGACGGAGTGGTTGTTGATGCTATTTCTACAATTCTTCACACGAGAATTGTAGGAGTTAGAGCAGGTAGGTATCAGGGCAGGTGTGGGCTTTGTGTTCCATTCTGGACAAGTTAATTTGAGATACTTGTAGGAAATCCATGAGCAAATATCCAGAAGGCAGTTGGAAATGGAGCCTGAAACCAAGATAAGAGATCCGTGCTAGAGATACAGATTTAGAAAACACAAGCATACAGATCACGTCTGATTCTCTGGGAGGGGGGGAGATCACCCAGGGAAAACAGGCAGTCTCCTAACAGAAGGGAATCAAGGATCCTGCCAAAATCTCCAAGAAGGGTAGGAATTGCAGAGGGGTGCCATTGGACAAACAAATACCTTTCTTTTCAGATGCTTAAATGTTGGACCTTTGTCCAGGACTCTTTTAATGTGGGGAAATCAGAAGACCAAGGTCTCACTTGAGGTTATTTGCAAATTAAGAGACACTAAAACAGCAACAACAACTCTTCTCCCTAGGCACAGTAACAAAGCAATTTCCAAATTAATTCCTGACTCTTTCAAGAGAACTTGGCTCTGGGTATAAACCTACATTCTATCCAAACCTAAATGTTTTTGAGAGTCTCCAACTGATATTAATTCTACCCTTGGATATGAAGGTCGGAAGCAGCATTTCTTCCTTGAAGGAATCTAAGAAACATAATTCCACTCGCCTCTCTGCACTCTTCAAAGATATTCTGGTATAAAGGCTTGGAAAGTTTTCAGAATTGCAGTTAATAATCATATGTGCATTCATATGTCTGGTACCAGTATTGAGGCACGGCTGAACACGGAGGGACAAAAGGAGTAACTCACTGATGAAGGAAAACAAGATTCAGCATTATGATGCAGAGCCCAGACGCAGCTCGCTGGTTATACAAATACACACATTCTTTTGTCTGTTCGAATGAGGCTAAAATGATGGATTTTATGTATAAGGAACATTGGCTGTGATAGTCCCTCTTTGGTTAAAACCGCAAGGCTTCCAACAACGGGATGTATGCAATGTTTACAACCATCAAGGTTGACACTTCACCAATCGAGAAGCCTTAAGCACTTTATAGGCTGAGACCCAGGAGCAAAGAGGGGTATTGCCCCAATTTTGGCTTCGTCCTGGCCTTCTATGGAATCGGATTTGGGAAAGTAAATTTGCCGCGGCCGTACTCACTCAGGGCTGTAAGTGTGACGGGGAAGAACACTGGAGTAAGACAGTCCCTTGTGGTGTTTGGGATTTGTATTACCTTCTGATTGACTCCAGGTTTATGCATTCAATCTGCTCTTATTTAGCAACTTTTTATCCAGCTGTCAAAAGCATTAGATCTAATCACTGGCACTTTCTTTACAGAACAGTAACCTCTGCAAGGAGATATTTTTTCTCCTTTTCAATGGCGGCAAAAGAGCCAATTAAGTTTCATCCTGCAGAGGTACAATGGCCTCACAGACAAAACATAAACCTAGCAACTCCATTAAACTTTTGCATTCGTATCCCTGGAAAAATGAAACAGGGAAAGATGATGCCAGCCGCTTCGGGTCTCCAAGGTCCACTTGCTTTTTCTAAAGCAAGAATAGGTGCGGCCCCTTCCCTCCTGTTTATTTCTTCTCCCTTCCTACGGAGCACAGGGGGAGGGGGAAGAAGAGAAAAGAAGAGAAGGGGTTAGCCAGGACCATGATTTTCACCAGTAATGGAAGAATAATGGCTCATTCCAGGAAGACAGGGAAAATGAGCTAAATTAGAAAACATTTCACAATGCCAGGCCTCGGCATCAAGTTGAGCCAAACTCAGTCCAGCACAGTGATTTCCCACCTCCCAACTGTGACTGCTCGTGCTCAAAGCTCCAATTATATCAGCCTGAATGCTTCTCCTAAGACGGCCACTTCTCTCGTCCGCCTCCCCCTGCCCCCATCCACAGCGCCCCGGCTCCAAAAGGCAGTTTTGACTGTCAGTGCGTTTGGGCTTCATCCCCGCCCTCAGCTTCCTTGGGCTGCCTCTCTCTTCTCCAGCTTCCTTTATTAAAAATGCTAATGCTACCATTTTCTGCCTGGATTTCTGAAAAATGCAGTATAAAGGAGCTGAGGCTGGAAGGAAACACAAGAGCAGAGATGATCAGAACCAAGGAGTGGCTTTTTATCAGGCTGTCCCTCAGCGGATGCTCCCAGCCCAGAAAGCAGTGAACGCACAGCAGGCGGGGAGGGAGAGGAGGCTGCAAAAATTTTTTTCCTTTTAAAATTAAAACCCCTGAAAAGAGAAAATGCTGTCCTTGTAACTTGGGCAGGGACTCGCAGCTTTTGTTCTCTTTGTCGGAGTGGCAAATTTCGTCTTCTATTTTGGAAGAAGAGAGAGGAAGAGCAATGGCCCGGAAACCTGGAATAAGCCAGGTAACAGAGAAAGACGAGGAGGGAGATGGGCGGGCAAGAATAACCAGAGGGGAAAGAAGGCAAATCAAAAGTGACTGTGAGGATGGGGGACAAAAAGCAGCAAGAGGGAAAAAAAAGGAAAAAAAATGGGAAGAAGAGCCTGGAATGGATATAAACGAACAGGAAGGAAAAACAGAGAATGGGCAGAGAACATAGTCGTGGGCAAATACAGAACTATGGTCGTTAAGGAACCATGAAAATCCCAAATAGAGAAAACTATCTAGGTAATCCCCCAGGGGTGAGTGTCATGAGGTACTTCCAGAAAGCCCCATCCAATCCAAATTTACAGAGAGCCTTCCCTCCCTGCACCGGCCAATACATAAATATCAACATCCCATTTTCAGCCCAACTTCTTTCTCCTTATCACGTTTCCTACCTATATCCCCTACATAACTTCTCTGCCCTTTCCTCTGACATTTATACCACTTAGATATTAACAGATGATGCCACATTCCATTTGCACTTGCTTTAGCCAAATTACACATCGCATGATTGTTCTTTTCATCTCTCCCTGTAAACTACACCCTTCACCGCCATAATTAGTCATGGTGCTGTTCCACAGAGCACCTCACTTTTCTGTGCTTCAGGTAATAAATCACCTTCATCATTTCAATCATGAAAAGTGGAGAGCAATAATGGCTGCCCAAGGCTGGGAAGAGAAAGAAGTGTAGATGGTGGAGAGGAAATAGTACAGAACTGAGAGTCAGAAGACAAGATCTCTAAACCCCTACTGTTCATTAGGGGTGTGGCTTGGGCAGGTTGTAAGTTGGGCTGAATTACTGCCAAAGCCATATTATCTGGGACTGTCTAAGATCTGGTCTTCATGAACTCTGCAGTAGAGAGACTCTGTGGAGGCACCTGGACTTTGGCGGCTGGCGGTCTTGGGTTCAAATCTTGGCTGTACCATTTACGAGCCTTTTGGATTCCTCTGATCCTTAGTATCCCCAGAGATAAACATGGGAAAATAATGCCCACCTTACTGGGGACACCGTATGAAGTAAGGAGAGGCTCCCGGACTTGCCGGGCTCCCTTTACCCCAAATGACACAATAATTTCACAATTCTTCCAGGTCCACTAGTTTCATTTATTAAGTAGTTGGATCCAAACAACATAAGTATTACTATTATTTACATCCTAACAATTCAGTGGTCATTTGAAAAAAAATTCTAAATTCTAAATTTCTAAATTGAAGGTGGATAGTAGGGTACCTGGCAGCTGTTTCCCCTTGGTAAAGCCCTTGGCAAACAGAGAGAAAGGGCAATCAGATCATGACCCCAGCATCTAACCTGCACCTACAGGAGTGAATTGAAATAGATCCCAACCAGAATCATTTGCTTCTCCACCCTGTTAAATACAGGCTTGGGGAGCTGAAAGATAACCACATAACCGGAGAAGTGACCTCCTGGGTTGAACCCTGCCTTCAAGGAAAAACATCCACCTTGAACATGTGAACGAGAGTCACAAAGACAAGCTTATGAGAATTCTGCATTCAAACTCATTAAGGATCCGTGGCTGGACCCCTGCAGCTCCTGCCAAGAAAAGGCAGGCTTTTCAGAAAGGATCCTTCGCAACTGTCGAGAATGAAATAGCAAAAGAAACCTCTGTCTCACTTCCTCTTTCCAGTAAGATTTAGTATCTCTTCTAAGATGATCTTTCTTGCAGTCTCTATCATCAGGTATTTCTTTGGGTGGTGGGTACAGGAAAAGAGAGAGACAAGAAAAATTCACTACTTCTGTCTTTTGAAAAATGACTACGGCCAAACTATCAGCCACCTGGTACTATTTGTTCATTAATTCAGTCATTGATTTAATGTTTATTGAATACCTACTGTACGATTAAGAGGTCCAGGCATCGCAAACACAAGAAGACAAAAATAGAGCCAATAAAAAGTACAGTCTGTGTCTTCAAGGAGTTTCCCACCACTGTGCAGTCCAGTGGGGAAACAGACAAGAATGCCAGCGCAGCACCGAATTATTCTCCCATTTGCCTACACACAGGTGCGAGGGAACCCCAGGGAAGAGACTTTTAAATCTGCTGGGGCAGTAACTAGGAGCAGAGCAAAAGCAAGACTGTTCTGAGATGGGGTTTTGGGCCAGTTGTTAGGGGTAAATAGGAGCAGGATATGTATCCTTGAACGCCATCCATCCCCACTGCCAAAACTAGGAGCTCTCCCAGAAACACTCTCCTTCCAGAAAACCACCTGCTATAAAGTCTGGCTGCATCTGTCTCACGAGTACACACTGGGTGGCCTAGCCTAGGTCAGTGGGGACTCTGTCAGCTTGTTACCTTCCCATGGTGACTTGCGTTAGCACTCTGGTTATCAGTGGAGCCACTGCAAAAACACCCTGTTCTCTTCTGCCGCACCTATGTACAACAGTCTTCAGGATGCTTCCTTCCCAATCTTTGATTCATCTCAACTTGCTCATTCACTCATCATTTGACTGTATATACGGCCTCCAACTTTCCTATATTCGAATCTCTTGGATCCTGCCTGCACTTCCTGCACTTTGTATATTGACTTATGCCAAGTGTGAATTTTTATAATTCTAATGAGATCCCTCACGTCCCCACCTGAGGCTGATCCCCATCCAAGCCTCCTCACCTGGGTGGTAACGTGTGTGTGGGGTGGGTGTGAGAAGGAAGTAAACAGCATGGGCTCCATTCACTCCGACGCTGTGGATGTCCACAGAAGTCAGCACCCCCCAGGAGAACGAGGAGACTGGAAAGAATCAGCAGATAAACTCTGCTCCCTTCCTGTCTATCTTCCACCCTCATAGACTGACCAGAGGTAAAAACTTCCACAAGGCCCTACTTCTACTATTATCCCATGTGTCCAAAAACTGACCTCTTGGAAAACTATGGCTGGCTTACCAATGTAGCCCCTTCCTGACTCAATCATCCCTTCCCCTCACTCTGCTTCCGTGGGATTGTTCCTTCCTATAAAGCCTTAACATTTAAGTTTTGTTTCTAGAATACTTGGGCTAGAACAGTCTATGTTCTTCAATGTTGTCAATTGCATATTGAGGGGAGATAGTAATAGTATCTCCTTCATAAAGTTGTTGTGAAAACGGAGTTAATGTGGAGTGCTTTGGACAGTGCCCAGCATATAATAAACCCTACATGACTGTCGGCTAATATCATTCATCTTTTCTTTTCAGGAACACCTAACACAATCCCTGAGACATGGAAGGTCATCGATAAATGTTTTTCAAGTGAATGAATCATGAAAGTGCACTGCTTTAGTGGCCCTTGGAAGACAAATGAGCTAACTCAGAGAGGAACACGATGCCAAATACTAAATATAAATAAGCTGATTTCTCTTTGGTGGATAAAGAGACCTAAGCATCAGGAAATGCCCTGGGAAAACCATGGAAAGGTGTACACAGAACTTACACATGTAGCCTTATAGGCAACCATTCACTTATTCGTTCAACAAATGTGTACTTGGTGCTTAATACCCAATGTGACACGAAATGCCATAGGGTTGCAAGGATGAATAAGACATGTCTCAGGACTATGTCTGAACTTGAGGAACTTGCAAGGAATAGCAATGGCAGAGGCAGATCAGTGAAGAGATGATAATTATCAGATCATTATTTTATGGTGTGAAAACAGTGGCAGAGATATGCATGGGGAGTCACAGGGTCAGAGAAGAAGGCTCCTTTGTAAAAGCTGGGTAGCATCAGTTAGGTGTCTCAGAGGGGGCTATCTGGATGCAGGCCTATATGCTAAGTTGGGAAGAGCTGGAAAAGTTTTCGAGTGGGCTAGGGAAGGGTGTAGGAAAAGCCACTGCAGGCACAGAACAGCCCACAGCCAAATGTCCAGACACATGGTAAGCCTGGTACACACACAGGCTGGCCAACAGATTCAGTGTCACTGGAACATGACACTGCAGGCAAGGAGAGACTGTAGTGATAGGGCTGAGTGGACAAGAACCAAGTCAGAAAGAGTCTGGAGGCCACTGTAGGAAACCCCACATTTATTCTGTAGGGCCATGGGTTTCATTGGTGAATTTGGGGGCAGGGCATAAAATGAACAGATGCTCTGGGTAGATCTTTTGGTGGCTGAAGAGGACAGATTTGAGGACAAGTCATGAGGCCGGGAGCCAGGTAAGAAGCCTACAGTGGTGACCCAGGTGAGGGATAAAGTGCTGGCCTGAGCCACTGGTGGGACAAGTGAGACCGCGTGTGTATGAGGAGGAGATGCTCACTGCTGGAGCCCACCGGGGCATCCCTCAGCCTCAGCACAGCCCCCAGGGATCTGGACTCAAATATTCCCTCCACCACTTAAGAATCCATGATGGAGCTCCACCAGCCCATCTTCTGAAGATAGAGCAGGTTAGCCTCGGCAGAGGCCTCGGACATGAGTGCTGAGATAAGGCCCGGGCTCCTGCTGGAAACTAAAATCGAGGCCTAAGTAAATGTTTTTGGTAAACATTATTTCATTCACAATAGTCCCTGAACTTTGAAGGGATCAAGAAACTGAAAGTCAGAAATAAAGAGGCAAGTAAGAGGTAAGGCCAGGATAAAACTCCAGGTTTGGGGCGCCTGGGTGGCTCAGTCAGTTGAGTGTCTGACTTTGGCTCAGGTCATGATCTTATGGTTCATGGGTTCGAGCCCTGCATCAGGCTCTACGCTGACAGCTCAGAGCCTGGAGCCTGCTTCAGATTCTGTGTCTCCCTCCCTCTCTGCCCCTCCCCTGCTTAGGCTCTGTTTCTCTCTCTCTCAAAAATTAATAAATAAATAAAATAAAAAATTTTTAATTAAAAAAATCCAGGTTTTTCTGGTCGAAGTGAGGGTCTCTCTCTGTCTTATACACATGCACCAACACACACACACACACACACACACGCGCGCGCGCACACGCCCACCTCACTGCAGATTCCTCCTAGTCATTACCAAGTACATTTTCGGTATCTGGAGCCTCAGAACCACTGCCTCCCTTCCCGACTCCCAACTCCTCAGTGTCTTAGATTACCAACTGGAACCTTAACCATGCCCTACATTCCCTATCCCTGGCCCTAGCAAGTTTAATCGCTAAATTGGTTGAAACCGAAAGAATGGGGAAGAGGTTTTGCGATAGCATCATCAGCCCTCTCCCTGGGCTTCAGTTCAAAGGCATCGCGGTTCAGGGCCAGAGGAGAGAAGAACAGACTTAATGCACTTGTAGGCTCTGCTCTCTCCCTCTGCAATCCTCTGGTGCACAAGGGCACAGCAGGGGTTGCTGGGAATCGGAGTCTTTGATGATGTGTTCTCCCTGCTGTGAAGACTAATGACTTCAAAGAGGGCAACCTGCTACGCTAGGGGCTTGCGTGGAAAATCTGACTGCAGTGTAATTAGGAAGAAGGCTTGAGTTTAGGCTTGTGTGTCCAACAGCACCCTCCTCTGCCTGTTAGAAAACACAATTTGGGGAAGGGAGAGACAAAGCCTTTGAAGAGCAGGGGCATGTCTTCAGGATGACTGCTTTGATGCTGATAAAGAGGGGGAAAAAGTTAAAACCAAACCAAGCAAAACCACCACCACCAAAAACCCCAACCTGGGCAGCAACTGCTGGCCAATGGTCAAAACTGAGAGATTTTAAATAATGGAAGCAAGACCTCCCTCCTGAAAACCATCCGCCTGGCAGGTAATATGATGCGAACTACCATGCATTAGATACTCTCACTTTCCATGATTCTCATTTACCTTATTTACCTACCTTATGAGGGAGGTATTATTATTATTACCCTCATTTCACAGGAGAGGAAGTTACGGCACAGAGAGCTTAAGTAATTGCTCAAGCGAAGTGGGTAGAGGCAGTAAGCGGTAGAACTAGGATTTGGACTCAGGGGGTCTGCTTATACAGTCCTAATCAATATGTTGTATGAACTCAGTTCTTTACTTATTTAAGCTCCTAATGGACAGGATCTTACAGGACTACTGTGAAGGTTGAATAGGGTGTTTGGCACAGAGAAAGTCCTCTGTGGAAGTGATGTACTGTGAGCAGTATCAGGACCTTCTGTCTTTCCTGCCCCTGACATAAATATCTTCCCTGATGGCCCATTTCTCATGCTTGAAATCTCACCGATTTTTATTGAGCACATATTATATGCACGACAATATGTGCTTGAGAATGAGACTCAAAATTAAGCTCTTGCTCCAAAGGTCTTATGGTCTACAAGGAGTCAAGACCAATGTAGGAATAGAAGTACCAAGGCACAATGTAGCAATTGCCACAAAGTCTGAGGCAGCCCAGAGGAGGAAGAGATGGCTTCCAACTGGGGAATGAGGGAAGACTTTATGGAGGAGCAGGTATTTGGGCAGGACCTTGGGAAATGAATAGAGTTAACTGGGAGGGTAAGGAGGGAGTACCTGGAGGGGAAGACATGTCCTGAGTAAAAGTGGGGAGGGCGAAAAGTAAAAAGTAAGTATGATCAGGAAGCAAGCAGTTCAATCAGGCTGGAAACAAGTGCTAGGGCCTTGGGTGCTGGGAGGGCCCTATCCTGGTAAGCCATATTGTGGCCATACTTGGCCTCATCCACCACATGGAGAGCCTGGACACAGGGTCAGACTGCTGGGTCATTCCATCTCCTGCCATTCGTACAGTGTGCTCTTGGGAACATTATTGGACCCTCTGTGTCATGGCTTCCTCATCTGCACAATGTGAAGAGGGAATGATATGAACATTCACAGAACATTTACAAATAATGCCTTCATGTAGAAAGCACTCTGTGAATATTATCCATGATTATTTAAAGGAGGTAAGAGATAATAGTGTGTTAGGATGTGACAATGCAGTGAAATACGAGGCATTGTTCATGCCCTGGTGAAATTGAAATTCTAGCAGTAGGTTATACTAAACCCAACTTGCCAAACTGATATTAAGATCACATCATTTGGTGGCAGTTCAAAGAACATAAATGAGGCCATGCCAATGCAAAACTCAATGTCATCACTATTGAGAGCTTCCATATTTTATTTAACATTATTGAGTACAACATATCTTATTCATGTTTCCCTCATAAACCTTATAACAACTCTACGAAGTAGAGACTTACTATTCTTATTTTTACTGATGAGGAAGTTGAGACTCAAAAAAGTTATGAATTCAGCCCCAAATACAGTGGTTTTAAATAGAAGAAATGAGATTTGAGCCCAACTGTGTCTGAGCCCGACTCTATGCTCTTCCCATTATGCTCTGCTGCCTCCCTTACAGTTGAAAATGTAAGCAGGTGAACATTAATCCTTTTGGAAGTGAGGAATCCACAGCCTCCCGGCTCGGATGAAATGGTTTTACCAGGGCTATTAAGTGAAGACCAGTTAACGATACCCAAGCCTATCCCTGGAAAGAAAAACCTCTGAGCATATTCCAGACAACCTTTCTGCTAAGGTCAAGTAGCTTGGGGAAGATGGATGGATGGCCTCATCCTTCAAATGTGAAGATACCACTCCTGACCTACTGGGCAAAAGCTCTGAAATCTTCGTGAATAACAAGGACCTGACTAGGCGTTTTATTTTCCCATGATTGTGCTGGTAAATGAGTAAATGTGACCCATGCATAGGGTCCATGGTACAGGCTGTGTCACGTCCCCTGCTATAGTAATGGGCCATCTTGACTTGAACACATGGCTGTGGTTCCACATTGACCACAGCACAGAGCTAGTCACCAGCAGACACCTGCCCCTGACAGACAGTTACCAGCCTGGGGCCCCAGGACATGTCTGAGTGCTTTTTTCAAACCTGGATTGGGCAAGCAGCCAATGACACTTACTGTGTTTATTAGGTCTCCAGTAAGGTCCCTCTAGTGACTCATGGCTTTCCCTAGGACTCTACATCATTTTGAAAGAGATGCTTAACTACAGACTATATACTTGTCATTGTTTTAATCCAGACGTCAATGTCAGGACCTCCTGCCCCTAGAGCCCCAAGGCTGAACTGTGGCTTCTTTCTGGCTTTCATTTCATTTCGAGACTCTCTAGCTCATGAGGGATTGGACACAAGAAAACTCTTTAGGGAGCAAGATTTTTTTTTTTTTTTTTTGGCTTATGAGACTCTCACTATTGCTGCAATATTCAAGAGATTCACCTATAGAATGGGGACAATAATAGTTTACTTCGTAGCACTGAAATGAGAATTATTTGTGTTGGTACATGAAAAATACAAAGAGTGGTTGGTACATTGCAAGGACTACGTAAGTGTCAACTATTATTATTACTAATATTAATATCAATTCTATTACTATAGCATTGAAGGGCAGAGTGTGGGAAGAGTACTATAATACCAGGCATGCAAAGTACTATGGCTCCCTGGCACTGATGTTAATTCTACTCCACATGGGCTGCTTTCACCGTGGACTGTGTTCCCATTTATGACCATCCCACAATGGCGAGCACTCATTCCATTTAAAGTCACCCTTCTCCTGTGGTTATAAGTGAGGGAGTCCCTGTGGTATGTCAGGATGGGAGGAAGTCCATGCTGAGAACTGTGGTCTGGGCAGCCCCATGGGGTTGCCACCTCCAGGGCTAATTAGGCTAGGGCAGCACTGGGGCTTTGAGTAGCTGTCCAAGGTCCTGCACAACTGAAATTTGGGATCCTCCTACATCTGTGAGTCTAGGATCCAAAGGGCAACCTTGACTGGAAAGCCCGATTTTGGCCGTATCTCCTCAAGCAAATAATGCTACTCTTGGTATAGAAACCTTG
The DNA here is from genome assembly GCA_028646485.1 of Cryptoprocta ferox. Lineage (NCBI taxonomy): Eukaryota > Metazoa > Chordata > Mammalia > Carnivora > Eupleridae > Cryptoprocta > Cryptoprocta ferox. The sequence continues at coordinate 17,738,877 of CM053562.1, forward strand.
TTGAAAGGTTAATAAGCTTGATGGAACGGAGCCTATAAGGAGGAAAAAGACTGTCCCAATTGTTAAGCTACATCACGGTTTAATAGGAGCCTAGATATTGACATCAGACAGTTCCGTTCAGCACTCTGTGATTCTGGTCGCCATACTTCTGAGTCTCAAATAATAGGCATCGTTCTCATTATACATGTGTATGTGTATGTGTGTGTGTGTGTGTGCACGTGAAACAAAGCAAGACCTGTAACAATATAATGCAATTTTTGTTAAAAAAATATTATACTTAAACAAACAAAAGGTCAGAATGAATTCCCTCCAGGGAATGGTACCTCAGGTGGCTTGGATTTTCTTCTTTTTACTGTTGTGTGTGTGTGTTTTCCCTAGGTTTTCTGCCCGTTACATGCATCCCTTTTATAAAAAGATAAAGCAAGAAACAAATATGCAGTGACAAAATGTTTGCTCTCCAATTTCTCAAATTACATGAAGTTAAAATTTCAAAAAGATCATTACAGTATGAACGTTTGAACAAGAATCCAAAAATACTTCTCTAGGAAGAATAAACTTTAAGGTTATTTTTACTAAAATTGTTTTCACAGGAATTGTAGGTGGAATAAACGCTACCAACTACTCACCTCTGAACCAGTTTGTAGGATTTTTATCAGGATTAGTGATATTAAAAAGAAAAAAATCACTGAGTCCAGCATTATGACAACTATTAATCAGCATTATATGAGGGACTGCTCAATGTCAGTGACATTGAAGTTGTACTGCATTAAATGCTGTGCTGATTGTGAGGCTCACTGCTTGGGGTTCATACAGCCCTTTGCTATCCAGACTTACAGAGATGTTTTATTAGAGTTTGACCAGAATGCTAGACCCTGAACCGCTTTCTCCTTTCCTCCAAAATCACGTTAAAATTGAGGGTTTAGTCATTGAGAGTAACTTCCTCATAGGGGGGCCTGAGTGGCTCGGTTGAGCATCCGACTCTTGATTTCAGCTCAGGTCATGATTCCACGGTCATGGGATCAAGCCCTGTGTCGGGCTGCATACTGAGCGCGGAGCCTGCTTGAGATTCTCGTTCTCTCCCTCTGCCCCTCTCTCCTACGCTCACATGCTCTCTCCCTCTCTCTCTCTCTCAAATTAAAAAAAAAAGAATAACTTTCTTATGGAAAAAGTTCTGAAAACAGTAATGTACCACAAAGATACTTTTAAAGCTTCCTTCCTTATCTTTTTCCTCCAAATTCTGTGATTATAAGAGTAATACATGCTTATTGTTAAATTATGAAAGAGTACAAAAATATATACAGAATTGAGGGGGGCAGTGGGAAGCAAAACTTTTGATGCATAGCAAAAGAAATTGGGAGGAAATGTGCCAAAATGGTAATGGTAGTTTTCTCTGAGCATGGGATAATGAGTGAATTTTTTTTCTATTTATTTTAAAGGTAAAAAAACAAAAGATATATAGCCAAAACCTCCAAAGCCAAGGAAAATGCAGCACTAGTATTCTTAGACCTAAACCCAAAGAAGCTGAAGGTCCAGCGAGCATTCCTAGTGGAAAATAGCCATGCATTCAGTAGAATATATAAATTCAGGACACTATCTGGAAAGCATGGGCAAGACATAAAACATTCATTTCTATAAAATTGAAACAATTTATCTTCCATTCTTGAGCAGATGGGAGGGTAAATTGAGGTTGATTTTTTTTTTCACCCTGGTGGTCATGTTGGAGGAAATATGAGTGTTCCCGCCTCCGGCACTGTTTAAAATAAGTCTCTTGGTGCCGTGACTGGACTAGTCAGAGAGAACACTGTGAGAGCGGCACCCTCCTCCAGGGGGTAGGCAGTACAGCAGGGGGCGACTGCAGGTGCTTGTCACTCTGGGATGGGTGGCATGGCGAGGCCCCTTTGTCCCCAGGGTGGCGGGTGTGGAGAAGCAGGTGGAAAGCACGGAACGTCCACCTCTCATCTACGGCTGGTGACTGACTTTCAGGGTGTTCTATGCAATTCACATTGCATTCCCTTTGAAATCTGTATTTACCTGACTGACTTAGCTCCAATACCCACCCGTCACTGTCAAGCATGGCCACCGGCTCTGTGACGTTAGCAAGTTTCTTCACCTCTCTGGCCCTCTATTTCCCCATCAATAAAATTCAAGGATCCTTTAGGACGCACTCAGCCACAGTCCACAAATCCGTTCTTATCTGCATTACAGGGGGTGGTGCAGTGGCCAGAGGGTGCCCTGGGGACTCCACTTCCAGCTCAGCGAGGGTCCTTAAGTCTTAAATGCATCTGGCTGTGCTTTGGCAGCATTTGGGGAAACTTTTTGTAGCTAGATTCTGGACTCTCTCCCAGACCTATGAGATTAAAATCTCTAGGGGCAGAAAAAAGAAATCCATATTTTAAATAAGCTGCCCGGATGCCTTGGGGAATCAATTACTAATGACGTATTTTGCTTTTGTATCCTCCTAAGTAACCAGGAAGGTTACCGTCGCCTCAAAGAGGGGAGTGGAGGGCACCACCTAAAATGACCAGGGGCTCAGCACAGCTCATAAAGTGCCTCGGTGCAAATTAGAAAAAGGCGCCCATCTGGACCAGCATCGCCTTTGTCTCAGGGTTTGCTTGCCTTGGTGAACACGGGCTAGGTTTCAGGCTTCAGTCGCTCTCCTAGCCAGATGTCTGTCTGCAACGTACAAGGTCTATCACGGTACTCGGCAGACTGACCACACGCTTTTTGTGAAAATGGGTCAAGTCAAACATGTTTTCATTTGAGAAAAATCCCTGAGAACGAGGTGCAGTTCCCCAAGCCAAGTCGGGGAACCTGATCCCATTACACCTGTCTGAAGAGGTCCTGGCAGGTGGAGATCTGGGTTCAATTGTTCGGTTGCTGCCTGCTTGTCCAGGGAGGGGTCGGTTCTCCTTCCACAGGCCAAGATTTCCGCTGGAATCAGGTTCCAGCGAGGCTTCTAAAGAGAGAGGAAACTAGGAACTTTAGATTGAATTCTACAAGCTAAGATGAAGATCTGTCTGACATTGAAATGGGGGGGGAAGGACAGCCACGTTTCCATCGACTCCTGGAGGATGGGAGAAGATGGAAGCCAAAAAAAAAAAAAAAAAGGAATGAAGAAAAGAAGAATGAGAAATAAGGGGTGTAACACTGGGAACCCTTGTTAGGAATATGTGAATAAGTTAGGTGTAATTACAAAGAGTCACATACAATTCTCTCTCTCTCTCTCTCTCTCTCTCTCTCACACACACACACACACACACACACACAGAGAAAAGGAGAACAAAAAGAGAGCTAATGGGGAGATAATCCCATTTGTGCACGGCAGGGCAGTGACAGGAGCTGGCACAGACAGTGTGGTCGGGGCTGGAGGGCAGGGGGGAGGGCACCCAGAGATACAAAGAGCAGTGCCAGACTGGCCTGCAAATCTTGTCTGAGGGCATGGGGGAAGGTGAATGGGGCATCGGCGACAGAGAAATCAGTGACACGTGGGTGGGGAAATAAAAGCCAGACAATGAGCTAGAAATGGACAAAGGGAAGTCAGGAAATGTTGTATGTCACCCAGGACTGTCTGACTCTGTCTGAGTCACTTCTGAAGAGACTTTGGGCAGGTCAACGTAGGCCAAACACCGCCCGAGACTCGGACTTGGGATCAGGGATGCACGCCAGCTTCCCAGACGCTGCCCTCCAATGGGCGGGCAGGCGCCCTCTGTCAGACAGCTGTAAGGAGGTCTTTGCCCAGCTCTAGTGGTCAGGAGGTGAGGATGGGTTTGGGATCATTCTGAGTAATCGGGGGAGACCGGTCTCTGCTCAATATCTAGAACCTAGAGGCAGAGGCATCCTCTCTACTGAGCTCTGGTCACTGTACTCAGAGCTGTCTCCAGGGAAATGTTACAAATGGCATCATTCGGGCAGCCCTCCCCTCCCCTCCCAAATTACGGCCATCAAGGACGTATTCTGAGCAAGAAAGAGGGACTGAGGCTAACCATGACAGACTCCGTCCTCATTCTTGGCTTGAAAAGGAAACCGGATTCTACGGGGTGGGACATTTGCTCCTTATATGGATTTAGAATCCCCAAGCAGTCACTCTTGGGAGGGTGCAGCAGGGAGATGTGGTTAGAAATAGAAGGAGAGAACAGTACGCACCTGGCACAATGGAAAGGCCAGAGTAAGGCAGTGTGGGCTGCTTGAGAGAGAGAGCGTGTGTGTGCACGTGCACGCACGCACACATGTGTTCTTATCTGGGGATGTCATGGTAAACATGTTGTCTCCTGAGCAGGCACTGAAAGAAGGTTCGCTGAGCAGGGCCATTCCTGACAACAGCTTCTACAGCCTTAGAGAAACACCTGTGCATTTCCCACCGCTGGCTCTTCCCCTCATGAATTCTCACTCCATCACAACCCTTCAGAAATGTAGTGATATGTGATAGTTCTTTAGTGGGAAATCTCCTTGGTGTTGCCCTCTGTATCTGAGATGCCAGAATAGGAAATCAGACTGTTATTTACAGGGAATTTTCAAATGCGTGAATTTTATCTAATGGGGTGTCCTGAAAAACATTATCTAGAAGCCCTTGGGCACACTTTTAACAACAACAAAAAACTTTGGACAGCCTTTCTTAATAATCTCCAAAGTAGCTAAATAAATTTGTTTTTCTCCTCCTCTAATATGTTCATGTAAATCAATCTCTCTTGCCTCCTCCAGCCTCATTTATTGGTTTCATTTCTTGTCTGAAAATTTTCAATTTGTCCTTGATGTCCTAGCAAACAAATACTAAATACATAGTCTGATAGTCCCTGGCTGTATCTATAAAGCCACAGGGGTAGGAGGCTGTGGGTTTTTTAGGGAATTCATGCAGATTAGACAGAAAAGCCTAATAAAGCCTCATGCTGGGGTAAGACCCTTTTATCCTGGGTCCTCTGCTGGACAGCCGTGTCACCGGGACGCTGTGGCAGGAAATGATTGATTTTTGTTGCCAACCTCGAAGACCAAAAATATAACCTCAAACATCCCATGCTCTTTTAATAACTCATTAGAAATCTGTCATCCCTGACTTCGTTTAAACCTTTTTTGAAGCTATTTTTACTTTTATTGAATAGGAGCCTCTTGTGTAATGAGTTCAATAATTTTACGACTTGTGACCTGATCCTGTCACCTGGGTGCACTATGGTGACTAGATTCACCACCCGGATCCACTCACACATCTCTAACCTGACTCACACACTTCTCCTTGGGCATGTCTGGCAGAACCAATGTCACCAAAAAATGGTTGCAACCCCCTTGACTCACATGCCTTATATATATGGTGCCCGATTCTGTCCTTCATTGCGGTTTGATCTTGACAGCTTTATCTACAGAATAATTTTAGGACTATGTTTCCCTTGCAGAATCCAGATAAATACAAATTTATAGTCTCAAGAGGTTTTGTGTGGGTTTGTTCTGTTTTGTGTGTGTGTGTGTGTGTGTGTGTGTGTGTGTGTGTGTTGTTTTGTTTTGAGGGTTATTTTCATTTATTTCGAAGGACCCAGAATGATAATGTATAATGAGGAAATATTCCACCAAGTATATAGACGCCTTGGAACTTCTCCTTCCTGCTCACAATTTTAGGGGCACATATATGGAAGTTTAGTGTCCAAAACCTTAGAAAGCAAGAGCTCTTCAAGAGCCAGTCTTGCCCTACTTTATCAGCCTCCTCTCCTGTCTCTGTAAACTGCACTCTTAAGCTCCCTGGGCTATTTATCTCCTAGTCCTGGAAAAGCCATGCTTCTTCTATCTCCATGCCTTGGCATATGCTGTTCTCTGCTTGGAATTACCTGGGTTAGCTGCTAAATTGAACAGTTCAAAACCTGACTTCTCCATGAAATCCTATTCTTGGTTCTTAGATGTCACATACGTCACCCCTTAAACTGTAATCACATAGACCTTTGCTCACACCTTTATTTTAATAGGTCTTAGAATTGAATGTAATGTTTTCATTATGTGCCCATTATCTATATGGACTATTAGTTCTTCCAGAGCAGAGACCATATCTTCCTATAATTAGCAATCTAGCTTATCCGGATACAATAGGTAACGGAGGGGATATTTGTTGAAACCATGAATGAGTGAGAGCATAAACGATGGTGCACAGCGGTGAGAGGATTTCCATAAGCGAATCTGCCCACTCACCCAGGTGCGCATGCGCACGCCACGCCACACATTCACACACCATGCACACACATTCACCACGCACATGTGCACGTAGGTGCACACGCACACACACGCGGGTCGAGGTAGACGGGAGTGCAAGGCAGAGGCTGGGTGACGTTGCAGGTGTAACTTCTCTGCCTCAGAAAACCATCCATTTGTAAATTCTTGCATTTATGTCCTTAATCCATTTTCTCCCTTGTCTGAAAGTCATGAATGCTTATGGCTACTTTTCCCCTTGTACATTAACCTAGATTTTTCACAAGGGAATTCATTTTAAATATTACTGGCCTGGGATTTGCTTGTTCTACTTCAAAAGAATGTTCAGCTATTTTTACCTAAGCGACGCAAGGATAGTAGGTGAAAAACATAAATACCCACACGCGCTGCTTACCTCCACCTCCCCGAACATTAAATATTCAGGAAAATCAGGCCCACCATCGATTTTTCCATAATACCCCAATACCTATCATTAGTTGGCAATCTGTCAGGCAGGTTTCAACTCAAGTGACAGACTTCACGTTCAAATCAATTTCGATTAATTTTGCAAGAATCATTCAGAGAAATGTGGCATCAGACCCCTGATTTAAATCAAGATGTATGGCATCCTCCACTTTTCATTTATCTTGTCATTTTACGAGGAAAATGCAACCATTTGTCTGACACTTTTTTATATACATATAAACCCCAGCTGCTTATCACTCCTGGTTCCATTATCCCCAAGACAGTCACTTTTTTCTCTCCAAACAGTTGCTCCATTATTTTATTAGTGTCCAAAACGAGACCTCGCAGACAGTGATGATCAGAGAATAATGGAAATTAGAGATGGAAATGACAGATTAGGTCTCCTTGTCTGTTTCCTGGGGCTAATGTTCCTGTCAGTCTGCGACTCGATGCTTTAGCCTGTCTTATTTTAAATGACACCAACGTGGGGCCTCCACCAAGTCCCTGGAGGCTCTTGTCTACATCCTAAGACTGCCTCTACACGCAGCCAGAGGGAATGACAAAGCCTGTGCAATTACCGAGTAAGGCCAGACCCGTCCTCACATGATCTGTCTGCAAGGCGAGGGATGTGGAGGCTTGAGCGATTAGCCACCAAATCCAATCACTGCAGAGGGCCAGCCTAGATCATTCAGGGCCAACAGCGAAATGATATTTTGTCGTTGTTTTCTTCAGCAGCAAGTTCGCAGGCTCAGAGATAGAGAGCTGGTTATCCATCACCCCGCACAACATTTTACTCAGTAGGAATCATAGCCAACCGAGAAGCTCAGCCACCACGTAAGCTAATATCCTGACTCTGCATCCACTATGCAAACGTTTCAGGGGTCAGAGAGCGAGGGGACTAAGGGGACTTTAAACAGCGAATGGCACTCTTTATCCATACCCCGCTTGACATCAGCCAAGTCTTCTGCCCTCCCCACACATCTTTCAACAACACGCCACCTCATGTGCACTTACCCTTCTGCTAATGCCTTCCCCCAAATTGTGGGGGAATACCCTCTCTGATGCGATCTCAGGTTCAGTGGAAACAGAGCAATCCTTCATTTCCACTAACAGAAAAATTTTCACGGCATTTTGACTTCCTCAAGTTTTCTGACCTGTGACTCAGATTTCCTTTCCTAACTTCATTCTCTCTTGTCCTTATTCCTCAACCTCAACCCGTTCCAGAACATTTGCCCTCTTCTAACGTCGACGGGCATCTATCATGCCTTGACTTAGTCATCAGCTGGCCAGTTCTCGGAGTTGAGTTCTTCCACCCTTCATCATAAATCACTCCCTTGGGCTCTTCAATCATTTTTATTGCTCTTCTCCAAACTCTCACCCATTTGTCTCCATATTTATTGCTTTGAGAGTCCAGAACTACATTCAATATTCTAGGCTTGGTCTCATCAGAATCATATAGAGGGACTAATCATCAACCTCGGGGATAGGAGTCCTCCACAGCAATGTGTGAAATGATGGTGGCCCCATTGTTCCACCTTGTCAGGCTGCAAACACATTTCTAAGCTGCAGAAAAGCAATCACTCTCAGATGGCTTCTGCCTTGATTTCTTTCTAGTTTTCCCTGTTCCATCGACTGCTATTATTAGTGTTTATTGATCCCTTTCTCCATCCGCCCTGCTCCATGAGGGAGCCAACGCAGAAAGCAGGCTCTCAGCACCCACGACAAAGTAGAACGCTGCTTCTAAAAAGCCAGAGAAGACACCCAGTAGTGATGATTGCCCAACAATATGAATGTCCTTAATGCCACTGAGCTGTACGTACACTTAAAAATGATGCAAATGTGGGCGCCTGGGTAGCTCAGTCAGTTAAGCATCCGACTTCAGCTGAGGTCATGATCTCACGGTCGGTGGGTTCGAGCCCTACATCGGGCTCTGTGCTGACAGCTCAGAGCCTGGAGCCTGCTTGGATGCTGTGTCCCCCTCTCTCTCTGCCCCTCCCCTGCTCGAACTCTGTCTGTCTCTTATAAATAAACATTAAAAAAATGATGAAAATGGTAAATTTTATGTGACGTTTATTTCATCACAATAACTTTTTAATGTAAAAAAAAATAAAATAAAAAGCCAAGACAAGATAACTTCTATCCCAGTCACAAGAGCTTGGGGGAAAGCAAAGGTCTCAGAAGGAAATGGTAACTAGGGATCCGGCTGAAACACCCTTCTTCGGTCCCGAGCATTCCTGCATCTCTCCCTTGCTGACAGTGGTGGGGACAACGAGTGTCTCCTCATGTCAGTCTTGCAAAGCTCCTCGAGCTCTGGGAGAGCTCCATGAGAGTCTGTGTGGCTTCCTGTGCCTCCAACAAAATCATCAGCTACGTTCTGCCTGTGGGATCCTGGTGGCTGGCGGTGGAATGCAAAGGAGGAGGGGGACAGCTTGATTTTCAGATCCCAGCTGGAGGCTGCGGGGCTGCGAGTCAGAGGCATCATCTCTGAACTCATAAATGGAGAAAGAGATGACACGGACGTCACTGGAATGGTATAAATATGGAAATGCATGGTGACATTTTTACCCATTCGCTATTCAGAATATAACCACCCCTTAGCTCCGTTCCTCTCCATGCAATTGCTCTGCGTCCTGTGTGGAGAAGGGTGACATCTGGGAACTGGCTCATTTGCCATCCCCTCACTTACCCCTGGTTTGTGCCCCATTCATTCCGAATGCAAAGATGCTTGTGTACTGGATCCTTCATATAACCTTCGTAGCAAAGGCATTCCCCTTCGAAGCAGGGTAGGAAGAAGGAAAAGAAACATGAAGGCATTGATTAACATGTCTGTTTGAGGAAATGGACACGAAATGATCAGATTAAACTCGGACTCTAATAATGGTGTGGAAGAAACAATAAATCCCATTAGGTCATCCATCCCCGTCTCAACTGCCCACAGGAATGAACACACCCCCAATCTCTCCATTTTCCACTACGTGCTAATTTTCTCTAGTGGAGGAATCTAACATTTGCAAAGAACCTACTATACATGCTTGGTAAACACAAAGAACAAGAACTCTGAGCAAAAGGACTTTTTCATCTATATTTTCTCAGTGCCAAGTCTACTGCAAGGCGCATATTAGGTGATCATTAAGTGTTTAAAGAGCACATAGTGATGTATTTCATAGGATATTTCTAAGAAACTTGAAAAGTAGGTATTATTAGCTATGCTATGCTAATAGGGGAAATTGAGGCTCAGAAAAATTAAGGGATCTGAAAGACAGCTTATAAGTGGCAGAGTTAATATTGGAGCCTATGACTGTCCATGGCTGGACCTTTAGTCCACAGAACAACTACATACTTAGAGGAGGCCACTTACACTTATTATGGTTTTATAAGAACTCTGGGTTTCAGTGGTTAAATTAAAATGGTTAATTATTTTGGAGCTTTTAAACAGAAGAACCATCCACAATTCTATATTTGTTTAGGATATTACTACGCTTCCTTACCATTCATTCCTCCATTCATATACCAAGCGGTTCCACCACCCCTTTGGAACCGTACGCAACACCATATATGTGTGTGAGTGTGTGTGAGTGTGTGTGTGTGTGTGTGTGTGTGTGTGCGCATCTCCTCATGGCAGCATTCCAGAACAGTCTTCTGATTTACAAGCAAAATCAAGACCCCCAAAGATTAAGAATCATTGTTCCACTAACTACTGATCTTGGAAACATTTCCTGCCATGCCCTTCTATTAACAATCCTTGAATAACGCTATGTATCCCTAAACTGCTGAGACCAGAGCCACTGAAACACTCATGTGACCTCTGTCACTGGCTGGGTAATCTATAGGTAGTAAAAGGACAGGATATGACTTCCTACAATTTGTAAATAGTAAAAAGTGGCATGCCCAAAAGAGACAAGGGACATAAGGTTTCCTCATCTTTCTAGGAAGAGACACTTTAGAAAGGGATAAACATAGCTTTGAGTATTATTTTCTGTTTTCAAAGATAAAAAAACAATGAAATGAAGTGAGGGGTCCCCACAGTTCTGAAAGGGACTGGGTAGGTTCTAAAGCAATGAGGTTTTTTTTTTTTGATCTAAGCTTAACCTTGCCTTCCAAGATGGGCCTATAAGCTACTGACCATCAGGGCCCCACTGCCAGATAACACCTATTTTCTTCCCCCACACCTGTTTAGCTCAAGGTGATGAGGAGTGGAGTGAAAATTAGTTAACTTCTTAGTTTATGGGGGGTCTACACAGGGTATGAGGTCAGTGCTTTGTCTCCTTTATGGGAAAGTCAGACTTCCACATGGGCTAGATTCATAACAGGCCCAAATTTACTGGCTTCCACGGTGCTGAGCTGTGTCCAAGAATGGTCAGGGAGCTAGGAGTGGAACATAGGAAAACAACGCTAGAAATCGGGGAGAGGATAATAAAGCTTTCAGATGAATGATGTTTCTCTGGGAGAAGGGAAGATAAAGAAGGCAAATACCAGAGGATCATAAAAGAAGAAAGTTACTAAGGGGCTGGGCTTCATATCTTACCAATTCCAAAGAAAGCATGGCCTTGAGACTAGAAGCCACACAAGGGCAGGAACTAGGTTAGGTTTTGAGGTTGTTGTTGTTGTTGTTGTTTTGTTTTGTTGCATAAGCAGGGATTTTATCAACAGTGCATAATGGAAAATTAATGAAATAATTTCAAATTTTGCCCCGAATTTACAGATAACACAACCACCACTGTTCTCAAGATGCAGAGATGAAAGGCAACTAGTGGGTCTAGTGCACAGACAGGCTTCTCCTTTCAGAATATCATCTCCCAGTTGTCCCTGTGGACATCAGGTATGGGTATGACGTTGAAAAACAAGAAGTAACCTCAAGAGGTTGCCGAGCCCATCACTCTGACTCTTAGAAGAGTCTTGGCTGGAGACCATGCCCTGGACTTAAGAATTGACCAAAAAGGGAGTCTTTCCATGTTTGAGATCTAGTTACTGCAAAACATGTAAAAATAAATGCAGTAACAACTGAGAGTTCAAGCAAAGCCTGATTTTCCTACTGACAGCAATACCTACCATTTGTAGAGCACATTCACCTTTCTCAAATTGCCTTCACAGTCATTATCTCCTTGTGAGGTTCCGTCACTTATCACCACGTGGGGATGCGCTGCTGACAAGATAGAGCTTCCCTCCGTCTAATGTCACATGCGGCCCAAAGTCAGAGCAACAGAGACATTTTCAAACACATCGGGCTAGAGTTTGAGGATATCCAAAATCTGCCTCTCAAATGATCCTCATTTCCGGAACCCACCAAACACCCCCCCTTCTGTATTCCTCCTCAAAACCAGTTGGGCCATCTACACTGAAAAGGAGTTCAGTCTTGATGAGGAAAGTTGCTATGGCAACCAAATGCTAAATCTTGACTTTAAGAGGGGTTTCGTGCAAGCACAAGCGCCGACTGTTAGCTGTGAATTTTAAAGACCCCACAAGGGTGTTGGATGCCCTCCTAAGCTCGAAGTGTTACAGTCTCTGCATCTGCTGTGACAGATGGCGGGGAACACATGACGTGCCGGCTCTGTGGTGGTGTTCACAGGAATCCAATGGAGGGACGTGTCACGGCCACGGAGAGGTGCCCAAGCGGGATGGATTGTGCCCTGCAGGAGGCACACACAGGCAACTGCACTGCCAGAGAGTAGAAGCCCACCAAGAGGTGATCCAGGCAGGGCCTGGACATGGCTACACTTGATTTGTGCTTGGTACCCTGAGGTCAAATGCCTTGAGTGACTCGTATGGTGCCCTGTGCCTTCCCTCATTCCCCATTCTGTAGGTGAAGGAGTGAGGTGACATGACTGGGCTGGACTTGATGTGGCCAAAAGCCTTGACTCACTTATTCTTCAGATAGCTGTTGGCTTTTATGAAATGGAACTGGGTGGTGTGCTCCATCTGAAAAGGGCAATCTCCGTACGACATCTGGACTCGGGTAACATCTAACCGCCTGGTCTCCTCGCCTATGGAGACATCAGGCAAGAGGCAGGCCTGGAGTCAAACACCCCCATGTGACTCTGGGAGGGCAGACAGATGGAAGTATATCCTGAAGGAAGGGGTTTGAATGGAGTTTGGAAGAGTGGACAATCCAGGTGGGAAGAACAAAATTGGAAGTGATACTACTCTCCAAATTGGGTTTGAGAGAGGCAGTGGTTCAGATCAAGGAAAGGGGAGGAGGGCTCGAGTGAGTCTGGGGAACTGGTCCAATGCCCCTCACCAGGTTTTACACATTTTTCTATGGTTAGGACTGGCTTCTAGAAAGATCTGGGGGGGTAGGAAGAATTTCGGTGGGTGGCAATCTTGGATAGCCATTAAAATCTGATTTAGTTTGAAAGCCCGTGTTCCTTGGGTTCCTATGAGTCTTCATAAAAGCTACATACATATCTTGAAAAGGGCAGGGAGTGTCTGTGGCCAGGATTGAACAGGGGGCTGTGAAATCAGGCAGGTGTGCATGAAGCGTCCACAGCTGCCCAACTGGCAGAACAAAGGCTGGGAACGGAGTGGTGAGAAAAGTTGCTGAAACCAGTTAGTCCGTGTTTCCATCAGAAAACAAGCAATCGAGCAAACATACAACTGTAAACAAAAACCCTTAGGAAGTACAGGAAAAGGCAACCTCTGGCTCCATGCAGCCAGGGCACTAAGCCATTCAACCTCAGTGGTTTGTGTTAGCCCACCTGGACCCGAGACGCACCTCGGGTTCCAAACCTGGGCGGATCTGGGGGAAAATGTCGGCGTGCCCTTGGCCGAGGGCTTCCAGACACTGGGCTAAGAGCTCCAGTTACACCACATCTCTCCCAAAGAGTGTGTTGCTGCAACATAGGAGGGAGGCTGAAATGGAAAACAGATCAGCAAGCTTTCCCCAGCTTGCTCTTCTGGAGACCCCTGACGCGTGTTCAGAAGATCGATGTCTCCACCTCTATGAACTGGGCTGGGAGCTACAAAGGATGACATTAACGATGCTTGTTCTTTCCCTCCTTCTGTTTCTAGAGGCACCATACAAATGACTACAAACTTCGTGGTTTAAACAACACTACTTTATTATCTTACAGCTCTGTAAGTCAGAAGCCTGATATAAGTCTCATGGGGCTAAACACAAGGTGTCTGCAGGCCTACACTCCTTTCAGAGCCTGGACAGGGGAAATCTGATTGCTTGCCTTTTCCACCTTCTGGAGGTGGCCCACATTCCTTGCTCCATGCTCCGTTCGTCCAGCTTCGAAGCCAGCAGAGGCTGGTGGGGTCCTTCTCGTGTCCTATCACCCTGGCCTCCTCTTCTGCCTCCCACTTCCACTTTTTAAGGACCCTTGTGATTGTACTGGGCCCACCTGGTTGATCCAGGATATTCTCCTCATTTTAAAGCCTGTTGTTTAGCTGCCCTGCTTCATCTTTGCCACGTAACATAACTCGTTCACAGGTTCTGGGGAAGAGGAGAAGAACATCTTTGGGGGACCAATATTCTACCTCCTGCAGCTGCCATTCTGGACCATTGTGCAGGTAATGCGTAAGCACATGCTTAACGTTGGAACACTCTGGAAGGTTGCCTGAGGAGAGTTCCAGGCCCCAGGGAATGCTCCTTTGCGGTGACTGAGCGTGCACGTTTGTGTGTCCATGCATGCATGTGTGTGAACCAGGACACACGTGCACTTGCACCGTTCCACATCTCCATGTGGGCAGACCCCTCCACATGGCTGGGAAAGCACACGTCCCAACACGATGACATTTCCAAGTGAGTTAGCTGGAGGATTGCAAAAATAACGTCGGCTTGACTCGCAGCCAATTCCCACACTCAGCTCTTTGGAGAAAGGCTCTAGGATGGAGTGTGGGAGGCGATAAAGTTTCTTACTGATGAGCGTGTGGGATGACCACATCATCCCATGTGCGGGAAGAAGCAGGGCGGGAAGGGGGAGGGCTTCCAATTCCAGCATTAATGAAAATAAAAGTCTCCCAGCACTGCTTTGGAGATGAAGACATTGCACCTTAGCTCTGTGCAGGGTTCGGGTTCCTCTCTGCCATCTCCCGCATGGCTTTCCACTTGGATATTCATTAACTGTCACAGATACGGGGAAGCCACTGGCAGAGGAGGGCTTCCCAAAGTCATTTTCGGCAAGGATTAGCAATGAGACGACTGGGAAGACTGAAGAGGGAGGTGATAGGAACTTCGCTGTGGACAAGCGGGCGCCCGGCTCTTGGCTCGGGGAGCATGCTCAGTATAATGATGGTTGTTTACATAGTTCTGGATGACAGATACGCTGGATCTGACATGTCTTGGGAAATCAAGCAACCCCTGATACTCCCACCTCTGCTCTGACTTCCTGATGGATGGAACACAGACTTATGCCTTAGGAAGCTGTGGGGTTTTGGGTGGGTTTTGCACCTTCTCGGGGAATTTACACATTGATCTAAAAGTAAGAAGGTCGTTTCTAAGAACCCTCCACACATAAAACACCAATCCCTTCTCCCCACATGTAATTAAAAGGGCTTCCTGCTCTTTAAAAAACCTCAGTGGAGCCTTCCAAGGCCGTCTGGATATCATGCTGCTCTCAGAAGTGAATTTAACCGCTAAGCTCGTCCCAGGATCTCCCAATCCAAGTCAGCGGTGGGGACCAGAGACCAGCTCTGCTGCACGGAGAGGCCCTGCCCTGGAGATGAGCCCTTTTTCCTTTCTCCCGAGCACACTGGCGTTTGGGCATGGTGCACAGCCCATCTGTTTGATTTGGTGTTTGCCTGACAGCGTGGGAGGAGCAGTAAGTAAGCACAGTCTTAGACATCAGATGTTTAAAATGCGGCACTTTCTCTTCCATATGGGGGCCTGGAAGACCTACGATGGGCCCAGGTGAGAACAACTCTTAGACCTTAGAAGGTGAACTTCAGATGTTGTGGCCGCCTGTTACTCTCCTAAAGACATCTAGCAATGGTTGTAACAGAAGTAAGGCTGTATCTCCTGGACTCAACCTCTACTAATATCCCTCCACCCCAGCACCTGAAGATGTGTCCGTAGGAGTCTGTGTGTGTTTGTGTGTGTATGTGTGCACATGTATGTATGTATATGTGCCTGGGCATGTATATGCATGCATGTATATGTACTATGTATGCTTGTAGGTGTGTGCGCTTGTGTGTGTGTACAATGCACATATATGTAACTATGTGTATGTAAGTGTGTGCACACGGATGAATGCATGTGTGCCGGCATGTGTGTATGTGTACATGTGTATGCATGCACATGCATACGTATGTGTGTGTGACTGTGTGTGCATGTGTATAAGTGTGTGTGTGTGTGCACGTGCGGGTATGTGTGTGGTGAAGGAGAGGGTTACATGAGGTACAGAGAGCTGGAGGAGCTGGCCCCTAACTCCCAACATTTCCCTTGGGGGGTCTTAAGCTATCATTACAACGCTTCCTTTGTTCTAAGGCATCATACTATTTCTCGGGGAAGAATCTCTCTGTAGAACTGAATCTACTAGAACCAGGTCTTTATAAAGACTATTGGAGACGAACCCTTTCTACAAGGAACTTACACAGCCACCTGGACGGGGGGCCCACACTCTTCGGTATCTTGGAGCTCACGAAGCTCTCAGAGCGCGGCCGTGCACGCCATGTGCGAATATGGATCTTCTCAGGGAAGCCCCACCCCATCTGGTAACATGACGACCTGAGAGAGGTCTCTCCCCTTTGCTCCCGTAACCCCTCTCCTAGGATTTATCTGAAGAATATAACTTCAGATGTGCCCTGCATTTATGTGGAAAGACATTCATTTTGGTAGTATTTGTAAAATTTAAAAATTTAAAGCATCCTAAATGTCAAATAATAGGGAGCTATTTAAATGAGCTATGATATAGGCATACAATGGAATAGCAAATCGCCATTAAAATTATGTTATTGATGATTATTTAACGGTTCTGGGAAATTTTCATGATAGAATGTTAAGTGAAAAAAATCAAGAAAATGCTATGCTACTGGACTTAGTGTGCTTATGAGTCTCTAAACATCATGCACAGATAAAGATCAGAAGGGACGATATTACAATTTTAAAATGATTTCTCCAGAAGACAGAATTATAGATGATTATCATTCTCTTCAATGAGCTTTTCTAACTTTTCCAAATTTTCTGCAATAAACATGCATAAAAAGTCGGGCCCCAGTAGCTGACACCTGCTAAATGCAAATGGTAAATGGGTGTGGGGGTCATCTTAAATGAGTCTATACGGGGCAGGGGCCAAAAAAGATGCCTCCAAGGCTTCTGCCGGAGGAGGACACATTTGTAAGCCAACATGCTGGGGGGCCCAACCATACACTGGCAGCTTGCATAGTCTAGGCTCCCAAAGGCAATGGAGAAATTGGGAGAGACGGTCTGGGTTTCCAGGGGGGTGATTGCAAGAGGCATGAACTCTGACAGTTACCCGCTGCCCGGTGCTCCAGCCTACCAGTTTCGGGGTCGCACTGGTGTTCACAGGGGTCCAGGAGCCGCCGGGCACAGAGGTCCATGGCCCAGGGCCCACTGGAGTTCTGCTGAGAGAAGAGAACCACTTGGGCTGGGTTCAGCCAGTCACTGGCATCCAACTGGCTCCCCTCCAGCAAGATGAAGCGGCTCCCTGAAGGAGAGAGAAAAGAGGTGTGCCTGTGTGTGCACACAACACACACGCACGCGTGCGCGCGCGTGCGCACACACATACACACACACATACTACTGAAGACAGAGTAGGGGATGGTCTGCAGAATGCCCCAAGCCGAGGTCACTACTCCTACCAGCCCCGGCCTGTCACGAGCCCCCAAGCGAGGGATCAGCAGATGGAGGCTCGGCCACCACCCAGACCTCCTGCCACATCGTCCCCTGCTGCCTTGCTCCATCCCATCTCTACCAGGATGGACCTAGGGAATCCTGGGAGAGAGCAGCTCTGTGATGGCCATGGCATGGGTCCATCAGACCCAGCCACAGGCACTGGCACTCACCCAAGGAACAGGGACCTGCTGCCTTGTCTCCGCTTGCCACGAAATAGCAGGCCCCCTAACACCCCGGACAGTCCCCACCTGTTTTCAGCCTTCTAGCGGCAGAGAGAACAGACATTAACAAGTCAATTAGGTGCTCTGGGCTTAACGAATTCAGGGCCCCTCCGAACCCACATCACTCCCTCATTATATTGGGGTCCCCTTGGATGAAAGTAAATTATCTCTTCGGTGTTCTAGGCTTTAGCAAGTTACTGCAATTAGGAATTTCTCACCCGGGCATACCCAGACTGAAGCATGGCTGATTCTTAATCACCTCCTCTGCACCACAAAGCCTCTCCCTTCCCCAAAGCCAGGGAATCTTGGGGTCGATCTACCTGTATCCAGCATGCTCTGTATTTCTCCACAAAGCCAGGGGTTTATTTTACAACAAACAGAAATGAGAAATTGGAGTGGGCACAGAGAAGAGGAGGTAATCTGTTCGATTCTGAGTTCTGTTTTTTTTTTTTAACCTGCTTTCTGATTTCACCTGTGGACAATCCAAATGTGTCCTAAGCCCTACTTACCTGGGTTTATTTTTCCCTCCCTTACAGTTGTAAGTAACGGTGACCCCCGGCTTCTCCTTCTTCCCCGCCCAACCTGAAAACTTGCCCTTTGGGGAGGAAGCTGCATCCTTGGAAATGAGCTCACCATCGGCGATCAGGTGCTCGGGGACGTGCAGGGTGATTTTGACAACGAGGGGGCAGCTGACGTGGGAGGAGCACACGAGGCCAATCACACAGCTGGTGACGCTGATCAGCGTCAAGGTGGTCTTATTCACAGGACTTCGGGGGGAGCCCACTGGAAGCGAGAGACAAGCAAGACACGCGGCGGTAAGAATCTCGGCTGTGGGAGGCCAATCCGCTTGACCCAGCGAACAGGGGAGGCCGTGGGCAAACCTGGCCCAGGCAGGAAATGTTTCCGCTCACGACCCCGGTGAGCCTCAGCCTCGTGGAATGCCATGTCTTCAGCCGGAGTCACAGGGGCTTAGCCTACTGGTGGCCCTCAGGGTCACCGGTGGTCAGCTGTGTGCAAGTTCTCTGCACTCGTCCTGGGACGGGTTCGCAAAGAAATCATAAAAGGGGGCATTCTCCCCTTCTACTCGCTTGGCGGAGCTCCGACCTCTTGTCCAAGGGTGGCACGGAGGCCTCTGCCGCATGCTAGACCTCTGCACTTCCCACCTCTCCTCACAGGGGGCGCTCTCACAAACAGCCCCTCCGCTCCCAGGGCTCCAACCACCTCTCCAACTACCCCTTGAGGAACTTCCCGAGCTCTGTGGGTGGGATACCTACAGGTGACTCTTCCTCTCTAGGGCCTGGACAGAGGGAAGTCTCTCTGTATGAGCAGAGGATGTTGTCATGGCTGAAGGGTCTCCCCAGTCCTGCAGTCACTGGGTAAGGTTATAAACGGCAGCTTAGTGGGAACATAATAATGCTAGGAAGAAGACGTGCTCCCAGGCAGGGGTGGACAGGAATAGGAAGGAAGGTTTTCTTGCTGTGTTTTTGTTGGTTTGGTTTTGGTTTTTGTGGAGAGGATAAATGGTAGTAACAAGAGGGACCTTGCACCTGGAGGCAGAACAGATGTGGGAAAGAAAGCAAGTTGCCAACAAAATGTGTCCTTTGTAATTTTCTTATCGTCTGACCTGCGTTGGCATTTATTAGCGATAGAAATAAAAGGCATCTGTTATGTCAGACAGTGTGCGAAGTGCTTGGCATACATTATTTTATTTTTATCATTTGCTTCCTTGGAATGAATCTATGAGTCTATATAGTAACTACCCACTTTACAGGTAAGGAGAATAAGTCTCCAAGAGATTAACCTCATAGCGATAGTTAAAACTTAGGAAGTGTCATTATGTGTCAGGCACCAGTGCCCAGGCTTTCTGGGGCTCGTATCATTTAAAGTGACCACAATCTGAGGAGGCAGCTCCCACAGAGGGACAATCAGAGAGGCCACGGGGCACGTCCAGGGTCAAGCGGCTACTAAGGAGGCCGGGATCGAAGCACAGGTCCAGCCGAGGCCGCCGCCCCCAGACGAGCAGCCCCAGACGGCAGCAGGTTCCCTGAGCTGGCGAGCCGGCAGCCGCTGGGATGAGAGACTCCAGGGTGGGAGGCAGCCTCTGGGTCCTCTGTCCCTGGCTACCTGGAGACATCCTATTCATGTTAGTAGCCTTTCAGCGAGGGGTCGATTTCTCCACACTTACAAATCTCTATCTCCAGCAGCAGATCTACCACCAGCACATCCCCCAAGCGCTTGAATGTGAAACCGGACTCTCCCTCTTTTCTGATTTTCCATCACCTGGAGAACGGCGCCCTCAGCTACCTGGCTTTCTCAAGTGGGAAAACTCCATCTTGTCCAACCCTTTCCTCCGTTTCAGAAGTCACACCCTCTGCCACCTCCAATGCCATTAAATCTTTTCTCACCTTGCGTCCAAAGTTCCTCTTGCCTACATTCTCTCCATCCCTGCCCACACCCAGAATCACACACCCGGACCGCAGAATAGCCATCTGCCTGGTCTCCCTGCCTCAACCTCCCCCACCCTCGCCTACTCTCCACCCTGGCCCAGGGGCACCCTTCATGAAGCAGAAGCCAGGGCCGTGCTCTTTAAAAGTCTCCTGTGATGCCAACTCAAGTGCTAGGTCCAAGTCTTCCAGTTGAGGCGTGCGATCTTCCAGCCTCAGTTCCTAAGCAAACCGCAAACCTGCACGATCAGCTTCATTCTAGTAAATTCTTTACCACTCTCTGACTAGACCATTATCGTTTATGTCTCTGTGACTTTGCACATATCATCTCCTCCTCCGCTGAATGCCACTTTGTCACCTTGTCAGCCTGGCATACACCTACTCTTCAAGTCTCAGCTCAAACAACATCTCCTTGTAAACACTTCCCTGAAACCTTTAAGAGCAGATTCTCACTCATTCCGTGCTGTTCCTCTAGCCCTGGGTGCACCCTGCTGTTATAGCTTTTATCACGAGGCGTTGTCACTGTTTACTCATGGGACTGCAATAACTTGCTACTCCTCTTCCTGTCTCTCTGGTCCTTCTGACTCATCAACCAATCATCCAGCATCTCTACTTGGCTTCAAAATTTCCAGTGGTTCTCTACAGAACCAAGTGCAGACTCATGGCACACGTTGAGTCTTTTGGTAGCTGGCCTGTTAACCAGCCCATCCCTACCGTGTGGCATATACTTACACCCTGGATTACAGCCGCCATACTGAACTACTCTTACTTGCTTTAAAACACCATGTTCTTTTATGCCTCCAAGTCTTCACGTATGCTACTTTCCTTACTAGGACGTCCCTACCCCAGAGTCTCCTTTTTCAAGACCTTCTATACACTGTATATAACCCAGGTCTCATTATTTTCTCCTTTTTTGCCTCCTGAGGCTGCCACGTAGAATGACCTGTTCTGTCTTCTGAGGACTCACTTTACCTTATTTATAATACTAAATTAAGCCTTATCACCGTGCCATGTTTTCATGTTTCTTCCTCCTATCACAAAGCCTGACCTATGGCAGGTGAGTTATAAAATTTCTCGCTGACCTGATTGATGTATTCCGTTCAATGCAACAAACACTTACAAGCATCTATTATAGGCAAAAACCCTTCACTAGGCACTTTGGAAAAATAAATTAGACATGCCCATCCCTAAGAATCTTACAGTCTAGTTAATAGCAATAAACAGTTGATGTACTTGGGAGAGCTCGGTATTTTAAAGGAACAGTTTTATGCTGCAAAGAAACTCATTCTAATTCATTACTATGGATTTTCTTAAAACGGGATTTTCTTAAAGAAGAACACACCCCGCTCTGGGTTGGATGGGCCTAGGGTGACTATCTGCTGTATATAAATAAGTAAAGAGGCTCAAGGGATCCACATTCTCACCCTCAGGGATACTGGGGCACCCGATGTTAGGCTGCCCGGAGCCCCACTCATCTCTTGTGAAAAAGGGTGGGAAGGAGTTTGGTCCCGATAGTAGCAAAGCTTACAGAAATTGGAAATAAGGAATTAAAAGGGCTGCTTCCAGTCTCTGGGGAGAACGCCCTCAGCATGCAGAAAACTCAAGTGGAGGTAGGAGAGAGCCAAAATGAAAATGTCTTTTGGGGGAGTTGATTACTGGTTGGGGAAAATGGTATGGAGTGTAACACAAGAGGATACCACTCAAATATCCTCCGCTGTATCTCAAGGGGTCCCTGTCCAAGATTCCTTGAGATGGGAGTGCTGAACGAGCCCGAGGCCACACCGTGGAGAGGTCTAGAAGCAATGACAATGGGGACATAGTGCTCTGCCAGTCACCAAAAGAGGCACATTTTAATATAATTTAGTCCTGACAGGAGCCCTGTGCATGATGCATTGTTAACACAGTTAATATATGGGGAAACGGAGGCTCAGAGAAGCCACTGTCCTTAATCAATATCATACAACAAGTCGATGGTGAAGCCTGTGGAACCCAGACCTCCCTCGGTGACAACAGTGATACCAGCAAGATCACAGGTGGTGACCATATCTACAGCAGCCATACTCGAACTTCAGGTAGAGTGGAACAGATACTGTCCGTATGGAATGACAACTCTATTGGTGGTGAGGGGGGTGAGTGAATTAGCCGGGGCCCTGTCAGGAGCAAGGAGGGGACTTGGAGGCTTGGGGTCCTGTGATTCTACCAGATAGAGGATAAAAGGTCAAATACCACAACACGCGTCTGTCAGGCCACAGATCATTCCTCAACCTCCCCACCCCACAGCCGCAGCTCTGCCCAACCCCAAGGCTGGTGTGGCTGGGTAAGCAAGAGTACATACACTGTCCACATTTTCCCATATAATGCACTTTATCAACTTTATTTCCTGTGTTTAAACAGCAAAATACGACTCCTGAGGCTTCCAGAAGGAATTGAGAGTCTTCTGACCAAGAAATAGCCTTTCAAACAACTTGAAAACTTGTTTGAGAGTGCCATTATCTGGGAGAGATGATTCTCGGAAGTTTTCCACTCTAGGCTCTTCTTCATTCTTCCTTAGGAGGAAACACCGGTCTGATCCAAGAACACTTCCGGCAGAAACTGGCCTTGGTCCCCAGGGCCCCCAAGCCCACCCAGCACCTCTGCAGCAAGCTGCCTCCCCTCCCCAGAGCCCCATCACCGCTGTGCCCCTCCACCCTTCCCACCTCTGCTGCGCCTCCGGCTCCTTGAGGGGTCGGTGTAGAAGGTCAGCTGGGGGTCATTTTCCGTCTCTGTGCCAGAGTCTCCTTCGGGGTTCAGGAAGGCGGAACCAGCTGTAATGAAAAGCAGCACAGCAAAGTCGACATCTTCCGTTTCCCCTTTATGACACCCAATCGCTGGGCAAGTTTGAGAGAAAAATCGATAGAAACAACAGCGGGTTGACTGACAATCTGGGAGGGGTAGCCACAGACACTGGAGCTTCCTGATACACAGATTTATTGGAGAAGTGGACCTTTTTGTGACAGCGGTCACCAGAGCCTTCTCCGCCCAGCCTGTGCTCCCCACAAGGCGGGAGGGAGAGCCGCGCTGCCAGAGAGGACCTTCATGGATGGAGGATGGGAAAGGAAAGAAGGGAAATTGCCCTCCTCAAAAGTTAAGATAGTCTATTTTTGCTTTTTTCCTAGGATTAATATACATTCCATGTGAAAAAGAGGAAAGAATAATGAAACATATAGAGCTGTGTAAAGGGAACAACCTGATGTCCTCTAAACCCTGGCCATCAGAGAAAAACTGCTAACATTTGATGCGTATGCTTTTTCTGATACAGAAACAGATAAAGGTTTCTTAATGTCCCCTTAAAAATGGCATTTTGCTGTACCTTCAATTTTATAGCCTCAGGGTTTTTTTCTCCGTTTAATAAATGGGTGGGCAACTTTCCATATTAACAAATACGGATCTATATTATCATCTTAAATGGCTGCATGGTAAGCCCCGGGACAGCAGACAGATGTGCAGGTAGTTAACGGATTCCCTATTGATGGACACTTAAGCTATTTCCAATTTTTCGCTCTTTTAAACAATGTTGTGATGAACAGCCTTTTCCACACATCTTTGCGCACTTGTCCAATTATTTCCTGGATAAACAAGGATAAATTCTTGTTTATGAAATTACTTGGTCAAAGGGTTGGTATATTTTTGGGGTAAGTAACACTTCACAGGCCTCCAGAAAGACTGTGCCAAAACCACACCCCCACTCTAGCCATGCCTGAGAGTGGCAGGGTCCAGGATATTAATGGTGCTGCCTGGACCCGCAGTAAGGAACCCACCCGCAGACACTAACATCAGACTCAGGTACCTCTTGCCTTGTTGTTGATCCGCTTTCTCTGGCTGCTGGAGGTGTGCGAGAGCAAGGTGGCTTGCTGGTGGTTGGAATCCACGGGGCTGGTGGCGATGATGTTATCTTTGTACTTACTCATCAGCGACAGCTTGGCGTTGTCGCTTCCTGTGTGAGGAAAAGTCAAGGCAAAATCTTTCAGAGAAAAGGCCAAAAGGAAGTGAGAGCAACGAAATCTGCATGAACCAATAAATGGAGTTTCACAGAACTGAAGTAAGGAACCTTTAATGTGAGAGATTGTCAGAGACGGAAACACTCCTCTCTGATTTCTGGAGGCCGACAACATTGAGAGAGGGGAGAAAAAGCATGATTACAACTGAAAATCCAAGTCAAGTGATTCTGTTATCGATTAGGGTCACCACGTGTGGCCCCCTGGCTAGGTGCAGATTCCTTTCTTTTGGTCAACATGGAGTTTTAAAGGAAGCAGAATTTGAGTGCATTCAGGCAGAACATACCCCCTCCTCCGCCGTCCCAGTCTAAACCCTTCCCTATTGTCTGCCACCTAGCTACTGCACACATCTGTGCTCCCTGCTGCTTCCTGAATGCACTGGGGTTTGGAACCCCTGAGTAACATACGGCTACCTGGTGGGCTCAGCACCATGCCAGGTGCTATGGGGAACGTGAGACACTGACGACATGTCTCCTAGCCTCAAGGAGTTCCCAGACTTTAAATCTTGTTAAGAAGTGGCTGCTCATACAGGGTCTCTTCTAAATACCAAGCAGAATGGAAACTTCTATAGTGTGAGTTCCCCCTCTTCAAGCCCCACTAGAAAGTCCGAATGTCGTAAGCAATTGTCAGTATCAAAAATGTCTTCTTTAAAGAAAACTGAGGCAATTTTTGAGGGATCACTGTCTTGGGGTTTTATCTACGAGGAGTTGCTTATTTATAGAAGTTTCAGAGAGGGACGGGAGAGCTACTGTAAAGGAAAAGTACAGTAGTTTCCTCTCTGCATCTTGCTTCAGCCTGGTCAGGTCCAAGTCCTTTCCACCCAACGTCTCACAGAAACACAAGGCACCTAAGGTCAGACAGCTTGACTGCATCCCTTCCTCTTCTCTGAAGACATCCCTTGTAGAGACCACAGGGCCATGGGCCAGACAACACATCTCCCCACCCCCACCCCAGGCCAAGGTCTCCAGAGTCACAGACAGAACAGAGACCTCTGTCCCTTCCACCTCAGGGGAAAATTAAATTGCCTAAGCAAACATGCTACATCCAAAAATGTCATACACACATGTTGATCTTTCTTCGCTAGCTTCTTACCTCCCTGGAACTGCTCTATTCTGTATGCAAAACACTCTATCTAAACCCACTGTTCTGTTGGATGTAAAGGTATCTGTGCTGCCAACGCCAAGTGGAAGTGGAGGGGGATTCAGTTCTACTTGTTCTCCTGATTCCCTCCATTAGAAAACAGCTCTCACCACCTCGGGGAAGAGCGGACTCTTCTTGCCCACCTGGGAGAGGGGCACATGTATGCCTTTACGGAGGACGACCAGCTACCAAAATTGGAAAACTGCTGTTCCCTGGTCACTCGCTAGTTCCCCGGGATGAGGACCCACTGGCCCACCTGGTGTGAGGTCCATCCCCGCCTTCTCGTTGCAGCCCTGCAGGGAATCGAGGGTGCGGGTGACCTGGCTGGCAAAGTCCTCCCCTCCGTTCATGCACTCCCTCTGCAGGTGGTGGCGCAAGTCCGTGATGTCGTACTCATAGCCGTCCAGGATGGGCGTCTCCCGGATGCTCAGGGTGCCGCTGGAGTTGTGGCCCTGCACGCGGGCGTTGCGCAGACTCTCCCGCCCGTGCCCGCCAATCAGCACAGAGGGAATGTAGTGAATCTCGTTGGCTGCCTCCGCGCTGGCGCTCTTCTGGGGCTGGGGTACGCGGCGGCGCTTGCACCAGCGCCGGCGAGTGTACAGGATCATCACCAGGCACAGGATGGACAGCAGGAGAGCGATCATGCCACCCTGGGAAGAGAGGACAGCAGACGGATGCGGGAGGATGGGCGAGCTCGTCCCACAGAGAGGCACCGCCCCTCCCCCTACCACCATCCATCACTCAGTCACTCATTCATTCATTCAGGTGCAGGAGGCACTTAGAGCGAGTATCGCTCAGCAGCAAAGGGACAGTGTGCGGTGATGGGTGCTTAAGGACAATGGAGAAAAATGGATTTGTGATGACCAGGGCTTCATTTAAGCGATCCACAGTTGCATCTAGCTTAGCAAACCAGTTGAAAGAGAAGTCTTTGGTGTGCGTGTGTGTGTGTGTGTGTGTGTCACTTCAGCTGGAGAAACAGGGGAGGGGATTAGTTTGTTAAGGCAAATCTGTTACACATAAAGCTGGTTTACAGCCAAGTTTGAGCAGCAGGATGGTATGTCATTTCTTCCTGTCTCGCATCTTACAATCAGCCACGTACAGATTCTAACTCTGGCTACATCAATGACCAGCAAGTCCCCTCAGATCCCTTGTCTGCATAATAGAGAAGGTGGTGCTGAAGACTAAGGTAGGGAACTGTGCACAGTATCTAAGAGAGTGTTCCCATGGAATCAGGGCCATCCTCAGCCTCACATGAAACGTCCCCATTGGAGTAGGGAAGACCATCGACCCATCCAAAGATACGTTTATGTCCATTAGGGATTCCCAAGCAAGCGTCTAGAGGACCCTCACCATTTGCACATGACTTTGTGGATCCCTATGGCTTTAGGGCACAGTTTGCTCCCACTCATGCAGCCTTGGGTGATCTCTCATTCTTCTACAGCTGGAGGGAGGGACTGAGGCCCGTGTCCTAGAGCCAGGCTGCCAAAGGGGTTTCCTTCTGAACCTTCTCATGCTCCCAGGCCATCCTCTGAGGCCCCTCCTTAAACACAAGGACTCCACTCAGCTGTCTAGCAGTAGTTAGTGCACCATGCTCAGCGTCAAAGAACACCTGATCTTGACATCCACGGGGGCAGGGTTTGGAGGGAACCCATGGTTCCACAGGGCTCAGCAGGCATAGACCTTCCCCTGAACGATCTGTATTCACTCCCTTGATTTTGGTCAATACCCCTCCAAACCTATCTCATTAGGTGGGGGCATGCCAGATGGCTCTGCTCTCGACGCGGGCTTCGGTCACTGCCACCCCATCACAGGCTAGAGATGAAAACCCCCTGTTAAATCTCACACAAGGCTAGGTCAAGATCATTCCTTCAAACACACCAACCAACAGGAGCTTTTTCCAGTCTCGTGATAATTAGATCTTGAATTTATAATGTTCCTCTCCCCATAAACCTTCCCATTTACTCTCCCTCCCCCATCATCACCTGCAGCAAAGGAGCACACACCCCTGTGTGTACACACATATTGTGCTAGGCACAGAGCAGCTGACACAGGAAGCAAGAGTCAGCTACCAGGTGACAAGTCACGTCAGGTGGCTTGTTGGGGACATACACTGAGCGCCAGGTTTTTCAGATTTTTCTTTTATCTGCTGGAACCCTTTCTCCTGGTGAAATCTCTCATGCGCATACACAGAAAGCATAAATAGGAACCTGTCTGGGCTACTGTGGGGGTAGGGGTCCAGACGTACGTATTCTAGGTCCTGACGACTGCAGCCTCCCTGCAGCCCACCCCCACCGTCCCTCCAGGCAGCCCTGCAGACACCCCCAGGGGGCCGCAACCAAGCCCCAGCCCAGCACTCAGTTTGCTGAGAGCCCAGTGCTTGTGTTTTCAGCAGGCCCTTTATCTGGGAGTCAGACCCGCCATCCTTTCCTTCACCCCAAATTGAAACTGCAACAATGGGCAATTAAGCCACACAGAAAGAGTAACTTCCCGAGTGAGAGAAGTTGTCAGACATTGAATTAGGCTAGTGAAAGCAAGAGGTAATTTTATTCCCTAAAGAGCTATAAGAGCAGTATAAACATCAATCTCCCAGGAATGGCTGAAATACCATCTTTCCCGCTCACATTGAGGTATTCGGGGGTCCCTCCGTGCCTCCCCTCAATTTCTCCTTTCAGATGATCACAACAGGGTTTTGATCAGAGGCAGGCCAAAGATTCATCCCCCGTACTATGCAGTAATAAAGCAAGAACAGTTGTCCTTTATGGGGCTGTTCCCATGCATCAGACATTTGTTCTCAATGCTCTAAGCTTTAACTCCTCGAGGTAGGGTCAACTATTTCCGCATTTCACATCTGAAAGCCTAAGGCACAGAGGTTAAGTAACTTGTCTGAGGGCACACAGCAAATAAAGAGTTCCGGAGTGGGAACAAAATTCCTCCCATGGGACAGTCTCTGTTCTTAACCACTAGGCTACAGTGCCGCTGTATATACATACCCTGGTTTCTATCTCACAAATCGTAAGCGGGTGGGGGGGGGAGGGGAGTGTGGATAATCCCACTTAGATCTACCCTCACTGCTCAAACAAAAAACAAACTATTCAGAGTGCACATCTAACTGACAGTGGGTCGGTCAAAAGTGGCACCATCATAAACAAAGGACCTTTCACGGGGCGCCCACAAAGTGTCCAAACCCAAGATTAATTAATTAATTAGCCCAACACTCACGTTTCAAGATCTCTGTGCTAAAATAAGACAGGGTGCCTCACACATCACTACATGCCTGGAGGATACCATTAGGTCTCAATTTAGTTAAATATCCACAAAGAATTTGTTTTCTCTTTCAACTGCAACTCTAGGTTCAGCCCCTGCTTTTCTGATGAAGAAACAAATGCCCAGAGAAACTACAAAACTAGATGGTGCCAAAGTTCTAGACCTGATCCTTTTGAGTGGCATCGCTGTTAGGTTCATCTAAAATTCCCCGGGGCGACTGGGTGGCTCAATCAGTTGAGCTTCTGACTCTTGATTTTGGTTCAGGTTATGACCCCAGGGTTTTGAGATCAAGCCCCGTGTGGGGCTGAGCATGGAGCCTGCTTGAGATTCTCTGTCTCTCTCTCTCTCTCTCTCTCTCTCTGTGTGTGTGTCTCTCTCCCTCTCTCTCCCTTTGCCCCTCTCCCCTG
The DNA here is from genome assembly GCA_028646485.1 of Cryptoprocta ferox. Taxonomy (NCBI): domain Eukaryota; kingdom Metazoa; phylum Chordata; class Mammalia; order Carnivora; family Eupleridae; genus Cryptoprocta; species Cryptoprocta ferox. The sequence goes on from CM053562.1 coordinate 17,767,803, forward strand.
CTTATGTTTTCTCTCTAAAATAAAATAAATAAATAAAAATCCCTTTGCCATATGTGGCTCTAGACACTCCGTTAGGAATATTTTATATTTGCTTATTTATTTAAATATAATGCATACACTTTTTAAAAGTATTTTTAATTTATTTTTTATTTTTATTTTTTAAATGTAATTTATTGTCAAATTGGCTAACATACAGTGTGTACAGTGTGCTCTTGGCTTCGGGGGTAGAAGTGCTCATCCCAACAAGTGCCCTCCTCAATGCCCATCACCCATTTTCCCCTCTCCCCCACAGCCCCCCATCAACCCTCAGTTCATTCTCTTTATTTAAGAGTCTCTTATGGTTTGCCTCCCTCCCTCTCTGTTTGTAACTATTTTCCCCCCCTTCCCTTCCTCCATGGTCTTCTGGTAAGTTTCTCAAGTTCCACATATGAGGGAAAGCATGATAGCTGCCTTTCTCTGCGACGTATTTCATTTAGCATAAATCCTCCAGTTCCATGCACATTGCTGCAAATGGCAGGATTTCATTCTTTCTCATTGCCAAGTAGTAAAGTTTATTTATTTTTTAATAATAACTTATAGGGAGCGAGAACACAAGTTTCTGATTGCCTAAGCCAGTGTATTGAGCATATCTAACCTTGTTTTATTGAAATGTTTCCCCTGCTTAGAGTCAGTGACTCCTGACAACCTTACGTTTTTCTTAATCAGTTATTAGTAATGAGCTCCATTACTAATTATTAGTAATTAGTACTAATTACTAGTACTATTACTAGTTATTAGTAATCAGTTATTACTAATGAGCTCATTAGTAATGAGCCACGAGGTGAGGCTCAACACAGGCATAAGAAAAGGGACTGTCAACTATTCAAGCTGTGGTGGGGTTTCTCTGCTTCTACAACCCAAATTGGTGGCAGGTGTCACAACCTTTATGAAGGATTTACTAATCATGGATTCATACATAAATAATCACATATATAATGCTACATGCTATTAATATGTAATTGAATAAAAACATTTTTGTCATAATAATTTGTAAAATTACTATATACAAATTCCTCTGAACTGCCTATCTGCTCTACCCAGCGTGAAGGTCCTAGGTAGGCAAAAATGTAGACAGACCCTCCACTCTACTAGGACGAGCCATGGACATAGCCACCTTGATAACTTTCCTCCTACAATGACGACACGGAAATCCAGGGCTCCCGTTCGATCGCTTTCGTATTCCTGTGATAAACCAGTTTTTGCTTTCAGCATTATTTTCGACCTCTCTACTTCCACAGAGAATTGTAAGCAGTTTCAATATAAGGCAGACGTGCTCTAAAATTTTTCTTTCAAGGAATCTAACAGAACAAAGAGGTGGCAGATGAAATGAAAAGAGCGCCTGAACCAGAAGCTATAGCTAGGAGCTTCCTGATAACCAATTCAAAAAGAGAAAGGCAAGCTGCACACATCTTCTTGTCTGACAATAAAGGTTGGTGGGAGGAACAAACTTCCTTCATGCATTCAATCCCAGACAAGACATCATAACGGCAACATCATCACACGAGGCTTTACACAAAGCACGCAGGAATTCACACATGTGCTCCTGGCTTTGCATTTCTGTATTCCCTTAGCTGTGCTCAGAGGGTATTCTTCATGTATGTGTGTTAGCTTCCATTTTTACGGCATTCAAAACAAAGCAAAACGAAACAAAAGCATTAAGGTATATCTGGACCCAATGACAGGTAACAAGTTGCAAACTTCGAACATTCGGAAAAAAAAAACCCAATTACTGCAAGGTATGGAATCCTTTTGCTCTTTATTCATCTTTTCATGAGTTTTCTGATTATTCGATTGATTTTTCTCAAAACTGTTAACATTTTATAACTAGAAGCACATTTGGGGTATATGAGAACTCCACATCCATTAGTAAGTAGCATGCAAAAAAAAAGTGGCATTTAAAAATATTTTTTCTTTAGGAGTCAATAAATCATTTCTACTGGCTTTAATAGAGATCAAAAAAAATGAAATCAGCTTTTATTTTATTATGAAACTGACATTTTCGGCACTTACCTGAGAGAATAGTATGATGTTTGTCAGATCACTTCCAGACTTTGAAACCTTTGTGTAACAACGTTTTATGTAACACTGATGGTGACTGCGCAGGGACAGGACGTTCTAGGCAGATCTCCATTCTCTGCTCATCCCAAGCATGCAGGCTAACCACAGACTGTCTCATTCTCAGACCTATGTATTCACCCTGGGTCTAGGTCACACCTCCCTCCCTGAGCTAACTCCTACTTGCCCTGCCAAGTCAATTTCAGCAACATAACCTCAGCCGATTCTTCCCTAGTCTCACTGAACTGCCCACAGAACCTTCCACATAATTCTGACCACAAGCATCTTACCTTTGATTTGCTTGTCCAACTCCTCCACTAGAGTACAGACTTCATGAGCAGGGGCCACTAAGCTCTGGGGCCAAGCCCAGTGCATGGCACAAAGGTGTTCAATAATTAAGAAGGAAGGGAGGAGGGAGGGAGAGAGGAGAGGTCAACTGTGAATATATTTCAATATAGACATCTCTATGCGCTTGCAGGCAAAGCTTTATACAGTTGCTATGCAACTCATTCATTCCTGTTGTTAATCATTCAACAAGTATTTACTCACTTCAGCAAGGCATTTTTCTAGTGGTCACAGTGATGAAGATACTGCAGTGAAAAATACCGGTAGAGCTCCTGATCTCGTGGACTTCACATTCAAGTGAGAGGAAATAGTCTCTATAATGTGGTTTTTAAAGGTAAACTCAGGCACAAAAGGAAGATGAAAACAGATCGTCAGGGTTGGGAAATGTCACTGCTTCTCATAACAGAAGAAACTGTGGTAGGTAAAGATATCTCAGACTGGAGGTAATACTCTAGGGGACACGTCAGGGACCAGTGGAGTCCTTCCCTCGTCCCATATCAGTGTCATATGATCAGCAAATCCCAGAATAAAGAATGTCCATCTATCAAATGTCACCAAAGTTTAGGAGTCACCTGGGTTTTGTGAACCCTTGGCAGAGAAATGGAAAAGCTGAGATTATGTGTCCAGCTACCATCTGTCAAGGGACTGCAGCCAATCAATCAGCTTACATTTCAAAGCTTCGTTTCACCCTAGGAGTAACCAGAAGAGTGAGACTGAGACATAATTAATTATCCCTCAGGGCAACTGGACACATAGAATTCAAATGATTTTCCTAAAGGAATTAAATGGTGGTTAGAAAATCAGAATGAAATAGACAAGTCTGGTGGTCCATGTCTCTTATTTTCTCCCAGTAACAATGCCCAAGGGGGTGTTGGGGCAAAAGTCCTCTCTCATCTATGACAGTGATCACTTACATCTCTCTCTGGCTTTCAAAGGAGACAGACCAACAGGAGAAAACTGTGCAAGCCTGCACGGCATCGCTGGCCATACTTGAATCTAGATCCAAATGTACCAGGGGCAGTAAACGGATGAGGCACAGAGATGCCTTTTCAAGGTCTTGTCTGGCCCAGTGCAAAACTGGACGTAATTTACTAAGAGCATGGAGGTCACCAAAAAAATAGCAGGGCCAACCAGCAGAAGGACTCTGTGCTAGCTGCGTAACTCCTCTGAACCTTCCCCAGGCTTTCATCCAGCAAATGAAGTGACTGACAAAAATGAATGGGCTCTTCCAACTTGAAAACTTCCTGATTGTTAACACTGATCCCTGTCAAACTGGAAATCGCTCTAAACTGGTGGAGAAAATGTCTTTGAGCTCTTCCTGCACAGGAAAGCCAGTAACTACAGACCAAGGCAATAATGGGACTGATCCTTCAGAGGCGGGCCATCATCGCTAGCTAGCCCAATGGAGCCCCCGATAGGGAGCCCCAAAGGCACAATAAGGCCTCTGAAAATTAGATGATGTCATCAAAACTGTAGTAACATGTTCTTGACCTTGAGGATCCCTTTACTGCCAGAAGGAGTCATCTAAACTAGAAGAGAAAACCCCTTGGTGTGCTCGTCTTGCAGATTCTCTTTTCTGTGGTAGCTGGTGAAAAGAAATCCATTATCCCCAGACCATCTCTTTCCCAAATGGAAGACGAGAGAAACATGTTAAGCATATTAAGTAGTGAGTTCAATTTATAAATTATTAGGAACATTACCTCCCCTTGGGGGTTTTCAGAAGTCTTTAATCGTGTGGAAATGCTTTCCAGTTGCCACGGGCCACCACGTTAATTAAGAGGCCTCAATACGTCCTCTGGGGCTTCTGACGTGAATTGCACATCCTGCTGGCAGGGGACAGAGCTGCCCTGCCTGGCTGGCCTCTCGCTGGGGCAGGATACTACCTGTGCCTGCTGCCATGAGATGCTTTAGGACCCCTTGCAGGTGCAAGGACCCAAAGCTAAGGGAAGAAATAGAATGCCTTCCAAGATCGTCCCTCATTAAAACGCCATTATGGGGGTTAAAGACGGGGACCAAACAGACAGCCTTCCATTAGCAAGAGACAAACCCTAAGACTAAGAGCCTTCCAGGTGAGGCAGGTTGACATGTGAAGGCTCTTCCAATCTGAAGACACTATGAATGAAGTTCTTCTCAGGAGACTCAACTTCCTCGCTTTTTATTTTTTATTTGTTGGCTTTTCCCAGGTCCAAGGTTTTAATTCTGTTAGATTTGATCACTATGCTTCTTCTTTAATCCAGGAAGTTTGCTGTCCATTTCTTCATGAGCCTTCAGGAGGTCATTAATGAGAGTCTGAAGCCCTCCAGGGGAAGTGGCTGGAGGCTAGTGCCAGAGTCAGCCCGGGCTATTTCAAGTTGTCCTCTTTCAGGTTCTTTTTATAGAGCTGCTTTTTTGGTTCTTGGGATTTTTTCTTGCCTCAGAACTTTGACTTTGCTGTCCCAAAGCAAATGAAGAAGTGCATTTGTTCATAAGGAGCTCAGAGCTCTCTGATCTTCAGCGGCTCCGGGAGCCTGTTGTTTGCCTTAATGAGAATGCAGAGGGCAGGGGCAGCTGGATGAAGCAGGAGGGGCAGAGGCAGCTTGCTGTCTGTGGGGTTTTCCCCATCCAAGGCTAGCCTAACGGGACCCCTAATTCCAAAGACGTGCCTAGATCCCTGCAGAGTGGGAGAGCATGCAGGAATCAGGATATCGGGCAAACCTGAGGTCTCCCCATCCCTCCAGAGGTAGACAGTGCAATATTCTAAGAGGTGACGGCGCCTAGTCAGATGCTGTGGATGGGACCCTCAATCAGTGTTGTGTTAAGAGGCTGGCCCCACACGTAACCCGTGTATGTGGGTATGCGTGCATGCACGTGCACGGATGTGTGTACCGTGCACGACAGACAGGCTGGGAGATAAAAGGTCCACAGAGAAGCAAAAGCACTCCAGGTCGCTGTCTCAGCAACCCATGGGCAGAGCTGCGTGAGACAGGCTCCCCTCCGCGGGCTATGTGCACCAGCCCTTCAAAACTTCACAAGCCAAGCATGAAGCCAATAAATAAATATCTCCAGCTGGATAATGCTCAATGCTTATTCTTGGCCACGTTCCTTTCCTCCTTTCCTCTTTGTTTTTATGCAGTAGGTGATCTTGATGAAATAAAATAATAACAATAATCTGCTCCTTTTGGACCAAACATTAAGGGAATTATTGAACAAGTAACAGAAGAGGCAGCTGGCACAGGATATGCTAATGACCATTAGACTTGAACCCTCTTTCTCTCTGAACATAATGGAGTTGTTAAACCCCTCTTCCTCTCATCTCCCAAAAGTCAGGCAGCCCAGCCCAAGGGGAGGTGAGAGGTCTCAAAGATCTAATAGCTCTGTGGGCAGCAGCTGGGGCTGAGCAAATGAAAAATATTAACGACTAGTCACTGAGGGCAGACCGTATGCAAGGCACCTGTCAGGACTCCAGTGACTTCAGCTGGAAAAAACAGGGTCTAGAAGGGTGAGAGAATCAAGATGGCAAGATTTCCCTGAATTTGGTACGTATCACTTTCTGAACCAATGACGGCTTAAAAGCTCTGCTTCCTCTCCGGGAAAACAACAACAACAACGACAACAACAACACCAAACCCAACTGGGACGGATCTTTAAAGGCTGTGCTATTCAGAGATGCTTGCTAGTCAAGGGACAGAAGACCCTTCACATGGGTGCTGCCCTGATCATATTCCTGTCCCACGTAGTAAGGTACAACTTGATCATCATAACTGCCGTGAGGTCTGGTGTGCTAGGGCCTAATCAAATATTCAGGAGCCCTGCCCAGGAGATTTCTCACCCTGCAATCTCCAATAGCGCAGTGTCTGTACTAGGAGAGGTTAGTTTTGTGAAGATCTCAAGGGCTACAAATCACTATGAAGGCATTCCTCAGCTTCTTATAGCAATCCCATTACACATGCTTAATACCCCCCCAATTCCTGTCTTATTTTGTAATTCTACAGACACACTGCCTTATTCCTACAGCATCGAAGCAATGAAGAAGGAATCATCACTACCATTTGTAAGGTATTTACCATGCACCAAACACAGCACACAGTGAATTGCATTCATTATATTATTTAATCCTACCAATAAATAGAAGTAGCTGAAATTACTGTTTCCATCCTTAGATGAGGAAACAGGAGATCAGAGGGGTTAAGTCGCTTGCTCAAGTTCGTGTGGTAGTTAGTACGAAGACAAATCAAGACTCGACTACTGGTCTTAATGATGTTCTATGACATGGCTGAGTAGAAAGGGGCCCACCACCTGGGCCTGGGTCAGGGCCCCAATTCCCTAATCTCCATCTTCTCTAAATTAAGCCCTAAAGGGCCTCGCACTACACATAACTCTTAGGATTATACAAGTAAGGATTCCCAAATGTCTACATTGTGTACGGTCTACACGATAGATGCCTTGGATAACCCCAATCTTCTTCAGTCAAGCTTGATCACCATGTTAACCAAATGCATAATTTCAAGCAATAATTTAATTGTGCCAATGGTGGCCATATTTACCAGGCTGTCATTCCGATACAGGCAGGGAAAATCTAGTGGAGATATCTGTTATTGGGTAGATGTTTTCCAAGTAAAATCAACTGTCTTAAGGGTTGGCAGGTACAGTTGTTCAAGCATTTCCTTGAGAACAGTCTGCCAAACATGCACACAGACTTAGGTCCCTCTGCCATCTGTAAGCCCTTCTTCTGGGATCAGAGACCTAAGAGGTGCAATGGATGTTTTCCATAATATTAACAGCACATGTAGAAACAGACTTGGAAGCCAGTGTGAGATCTGAACACTTTCAAGGAAGCCAGGAACTGCATCGCAGTCAGGTCACCTAAAAGTTGGCTGGCCAACAGATCTGGAGAAGTAAGAGAAAGCCCTGCAGGTCATGGCTTGCATTAAAACTCAAAGGATGATAACGGTCACTCCCAATACACGTCATAAAGCTAGTCAAATACAGAAGTTAGCGAAACTCTCACACACAGCTTTCTGCTCATAAAGGATCTCTCACTTGTAATGTACTTCACCCACAAGGCTGATGAGAACAACGGGCACCCATGGCCACAGCTCTTGTAACACTCGAGCTGTGACTCAATGTTGGCATCCAAGGAAGATGCATATTAAAGCTGAAGAACTGTAGCAAAGGGAACAGGCAAAGAAATTAAGGACAGCAGAGATGCTGACGTACAAACACAATTAGTGTATCCTATGCCAAGATATCTTCCAAGCCCTTCACTCTTGCCAACAAGCTTTGTCTGGTATCAAAGAGGGGAGGGAGAGGGAAGACTGACAGTCAAAAGAGTCTCCTCTTGGGCCATGCACTAAGTGCTGTGGCTCTTATTTCTGCCTCTTAAAAAATTATTATAATTCAATTTTCTCTGGAGCTAATCAAGCACAGAATTTGGAGAAGAGGCCTGGTTTGGGAAGACAATCTCTGAGTGAGACACTGATGTTCTCATTAGGGCAGGCTTCCTTCAACTACCAGCTTCAACATCAGCAGCACATTGTCTTTGGCTAATTGCATTTTTGCAGGCAAGGCCATTGTCAAGTCTTCAAATTCTCCCCATCGTTAATTAAAAAAAATTGCGCTGCTCTGCCTCCTCCCTCCCTGGCGTCCCACCCACCCATCTCCACATGATGTCAGCTTTGTTCTTCTGGTTTTCCAGGATTTCTCTCTTGTATTTGGTTTTTGAGGGGGAGGTGATGAGGCTGAGTACAGAACTGAACACCTGTAACTTGATTTCTTCACTAGCTTGTCCACGGCTCATTCTGTTCTTAGCTGGAAACTAGTCACATCCAGCAGGTCCTTGGGCACAGGCCCAGTGCTCACCAACCAAAGATGGGCCCAAGCAGATGGAAGCTGGGAGCTGAGTCCCAGCCCACCCTGGCCCCCCACCCTGTGGAAAGGAATGAAAGACCCAACTCTGCTATCGTTTTGCCTCACTGATCAGTGACTAGACCACGTAGTGTGAATCCATAGGTCAGCCTGCTCTGGCCAGAGACACTCCCATGATACAAAGACAATCGGGGGTGCTTGCTTCCAAGGCAACTGACGAGACAGACATCATCTTTCCAGACAACGCATTATTCTGTACCTGAGGCGGGCATGTGCTGCTCACCCCATGAGGGTCATTCCCAGCCAACCAGAAGCATCATTATGATTTAATTCAGATCACAGTGTTCATGGGATTTCATTCTTCTACTTTTTAATAGAGGTGATTTATTTTTTCTATTTTTACAATTCAGTGTTATTGTAAGGGAGACGGAGGGTGGGGGAGAAAAAGGGGGGTTGAGAGGAGTAAGGGGGAGAGGGAGGGAGAGAGGGGACACATGCCCATGCCTATCCCAGAGCCTTTGCCCGCCCCCTTCCCTGACTTGCCTAGGCCCTTACCCCCTGTCCTGGCCCCCACCGGAAGTTCCTCTCCTTCCCGAAACCGACTTTGATTTCTACAATCCTGGCACATGTTGTTTTGTCCCCACTCTGCAAGCATATGTGGGCATTTCTTAATTAATCTTTAATCCCTGATTCTGCTACGTCCTCTCTCATAGCTCTGACTACACTTGCAGGCGGAGACCCCAGTTTAAAAACTTTCTGCAGCCCCAGCCTCAGCACGAACAGATCACTGCTTGATTAATTACAGCGAGGCTGGCTTGGCCAGGTTGATAAAGCACCAAGAACGTGACTTTCCTGCTGTTTGTCAACTCAGACTTAAGGCCTCCATCCGGAAACCAATCTTCACTCCTGTCTGCTGGCTCCCTGGCCCATCCTGAGAGGCCCCCATCAGCTGCAGAGCCTCCCAGGAAGAAGTTGGCTCCAGTAGGATGTCAACTTCCTCACCCATAGTGGAGGGGGGGGTTCAGATGGGAGGTCCATGCTACAGACCCATCATCCAGAGGACGTTAGCTGTGCTTCCAGAAAGCATGATGGCTTATATTTGTCCAACCTCATTCCGACTCGTACCTTGTACCCTTGGCAATGCCACTGTGAGATGGCAGGGGCCTCACTTAAATTGACAGCCACTGTTTTCCTAGAAAAACTAACTGGCCTGTCCTCACTGTACTGCCCAGAAGTCCGCATGAATAGCATCTCATAACCAGAGAGGTTACAGAAATTTGTCACCATATTTTTTTTATGATTGAGATATAACTGACATATGACATTATGTTAGTTTCAGGTGTACAACATGATAATCTGACATTTGTATATACTGCAAAATGATCAGCACACGAAGTCCAGTTATAAGACATTTATTAGCACCTAATTATAGGAAATCCTCCTATGTGCTTTACAAAGGCAAGGGTGTAAAGAAAGTCCTTTCTCTTGGAAACCAAAGCTTTACTTTTTCATTAATATATGCATTATCTGTATTTATGTATGCACATATATTTACATGTACCCTTCTGTTTCTGCAGAGTGACTGCAGGTAGGATGGAGGAGTTCTCGTTAACTCTGCTCTGTAGTGCGGAAACTGCATCTGCCTTAGAAGAGGGTCACACACTGTCAGGACCAGCCATTCTCAACGGTCTTCTCCGTCATGACAAATGCAGGCTACAAACTGGGTAGACCCCCCAGACACACCCAGCGTTGGCTGTAACTCCACTGTTTCCTCCGTCAGTCAAGAAACCAGACCAGAATGCAAGCTGAGCGAGAACGACCTTTTTATTGGGCATTTATAATGGAGACCGCACTCTCATGGAGAAAAGGAAACCAGTTACCAATCCCGGCACTTTAACTTTTATCAGTATCAGATTCAGTTGCCACACTTCCCAACTGATGGGGACACGGCACCTTGGCCGAGAACTGCAGAGGTGTGAATGCGGCCACCGAGGACACAAAAGGCAAGCCGTTTGCTTTGCCCAGAGGCTGGGTCAGCGACTGTGCTGTCTTCAGATCCTGGGAAGGGCCTTCTAAATTTATAACACCAGTGGGTACTACCCAGTCCTTAAGCCATGCCCTAGAACACTCAAAACCGAAGTCTTCCCTCTGAAAATATCCCACAGTGATTTTGCTCAGTGTCAATTAAAAACCAACTTTAAAACATTCAATAGAGGATAATGGACAAACAGACAGATGGCTAGAGATGGCCTTGTGACTAGCCAGCTCTGGTGTGTACGACAGTCTTCCCTAAGCTTCCTGTTTCATGATTATGTGAAGGGAAGAGGGGAGGTGGTGGTTTAGTGGAGAGTAGGGAGCCACAACCATCTGAGAAGAGACCTGAATAGAACATTCTACCAAAGGTCTTGCAAGACCAGGGAAAGTGCGCTGACTGGCAACTTGTCCCTGTTCCCAAGGGCGCCACTTACCGGCCATTCAGCCTTTGGGCCCTTTTGAACCTCAGCTTTCTGTCTGTCAGATTTGCTCAGCCTTCTTCATGGGGTTGACCATTCATTCCCAAAATCCCTCTTGGCCTCTTAGCAAAGACCAGAGGCTACATCAGGATACAGAGATGTGGAAACTCCTCACCTTCCCCCCCTCCCCACCCCCAAGCAAGAAGTTCACGCTCAGGGAGACAGCCTCATGCACATATGATGATGAGGCCCATGTCAGCAGTGTGTGTCGGGGGCCGTACAGCACGACTCAATCCTGCCTAGAGGGAAGGGGGTCAGGGCATTTTCCAGGGAAGTCATGGGTGAATTTTAAAGCCAGTAGTTAGAAGCAACCCCACTCAGAGGAGAAGAGAGACATTGTAAGCCAGAAGTAAAATACGAGTGAAATCACAGAAGTATGACACAGCAAGGTAATTCCAGGCAACATGACCGAGTTGGTCAGTGTGGCTGGGACAGAGCGGAAACCAAGGACATGAGGAGATAAGGGTCAGGTCATGAAAGGTTTACCTGGGAACTGACCTTTGAGAGCGAGGGGAATTGCTCCAGGCATTTTATGGGCAAGATGACGCTGTCCAAGGTGCACTTTACTAAGAACAGCCTGGTGGCAATGAGAGGGGAGTTTTTTGTTTGTTTGTTGTTAAAGTTTATTTATTTATTTTGAGAGATAGTGGGGGAGGGGCAGAGAGAGAAGGAGAGAGAGAATTCCAGTCTCTGCACTGTAAGTGCAGAGCCCAATGTGGGGCTCGAACTCATGAACCATGAGATCATGACCTGAGCTGAAACCAAGAGTTGGATGTTTAACCGACTGAGCCACTCAGGCTCCCCCAAAGAGGGAATTTTTTGAGAGGAACAAGTCAGAAGGCAGCATGAACAGGTGGAAATCGCCTGTAGCAGTCTGGTGAGGAGATGGGGGGTGGGGGCTGTCCTGGCAGTGGCAGTAGAGGAGACAAGCACAGAAGGATTCCAGTGACATCTGGAAACTAAAATGAGCAGACGTTGGTGCTGGACTGAATGAATGAGGAGAAAGAAGAAAGGGGACCTACCCTGGGTGACGGTGTTGGTCCTGTCACTGCAGGAGACACAAGAGGTGGACAGAGTGGGTGGGGAAAACAGATGGCAGGTTTCATCTGACCCGTCTAGTTCACAATGCATGTGGGACACCCAGACAGATATGTAAGTCAGAAGCTGGTAGGAGAGAGGCCAAGGCTGGAGACAGAGACAGTTATTAAGACCAAGTGGAAAAAAATAAAAACATGATACAAACAAATTCTACTCATTTCACAAACACCAACTGGGGACGTTCCTTGTGTGAAGTGTTGTGCTGGCAGCTGTAAGAAATAGAAAAGATGAATCAGACTCAAAACCAGAGCCTGCCATTTCGAAGCCTGGAATCTGGTAGGAAGACAAGACTCATCAAAATTGCTTTTGGATGGAAACAGACACCAGCCATAAGAGAGGCTCAGAGAAGCCTTTCCTGCTGGCCCGGCCATAGGAGACCAAGGGGGAGGCGTGGTCTCCAGCAGAAGGATGCAGAGAGGTGGCCAGGTGGACACATTTGAAATGGGATCGGAAAGAGAGGTAGGATTTGAACACATACACATGGAGGGGGAAGGAGGGACACAAAAAGACACTGCCATGGCCATGGCAGGTGCAGCAACAGTGAGTAGGAGGGCATAGAAAAGGGCATCTTGCGCGATAAGAATGAATAGGAAAACTGGGATGCTTCCCTCCCTAAATAATAAAATGCACTATTTGTGTGGATGATTCTCAAGTGAAAGAACTACTTTTCTCCTTTTGACTGTTCTTTCTCTTCAACCCTAGTGACCTGGAAGGGTATTAGCTGGATAAGGCAGCCCTTGACACAGATGCCATTAAAAAAATTCTGGATGCAAACGCAGCCCTTTGAACACACTCACAGTCTCACACAGGAATGGTTACATGGCCCACTTCCCACTCCAACTTTTTTCATTAGATAAAATCAGGTGAAAATGAACATCAGATGCAAGTTTGATCAAAGAGGCAAAGGAACTCACAAAGGGCATGCAGAAGGGGAAGCAGGGAAGAGAAAGACAGCAGGGTCTCCAGTGCCTCAGAGACCAAAGATGGCCTCTCATTACTGAGAGAGGTGGCACTGACTTGTCCTTGACCTTGTCCAGATGCTGTCCTGAGAACCAGGAGAGCTCACCCGGAAGGGAAGTCTGGGAGGTGCCCTGTTACTTGGCAAGGCGGAACCCACTAACCCATCAGGAATTTTCCTTCCAAAGCAGACTTTTCCCTCTGAGGTACAAGGGCTGTCCTGAGGACACAGCACGTAGGGCCACTGAGGCCATCACGTGAGGAAGAAATCTAAAACCCCTGGCTTGGTTGTGCTTGCCAGAATCACTCCGCCTCTGGCTTCATCTCAGTCATTCTGGGCGGAAGGAGAAATGTCCTTTTAGAGGACTCCAGGTGCTCTAGAGGTGACTCCACAGTTGCGCCAAACCCCCCAAGCAGAAGGCTGTGGTCCCTTATTTCCCAGGATGTGCTCCCTCCTGTGGTCCGGGAGCCACTCCATCCTGAGGCCGACCCCAGGAGGCTCCGAGAGCACTCCCGGCAGCAAAGGGGTGGTGGCATGTCCAGGGAGACTCCGTGGGAGACTATGAGGAGGAGAGCTGGCTGAGCCCAAGAGGCCCTGGGCTAGTGGTTTGGCAAATCTCAAGGAGAGGCCCCACTGGGCCACAGGAAAAGGCTCACAGCCTTTTGACAGGTCCCTTCAACAGGTCAGCACAGTGGGAAGCGACAGCTCTCTCCCTGGGCAAAACCACTTCCATTCAACCCAACCTATAAGCACAGGAACCCGCCATTTTCCCCGCAGACCATCATCTCATGTTCACAAATCGAAAAAAGAAAAGCAGAGTTCCTGCAGGGAAAAGAATAAGGTTTCTCTGTGTATTACTCTGAAGTATGTTTTAACTAGGGGTTGCTAGTGTCCCATATGTCCTTCACTTTCATATTCCTGGGATGTCAGAGCTGGAAGCAACTTTCGAGGTCATCCAGCTTGGGATTCCCAAGGCAGGGCGCCCACAGCCCATCCATGTGCTCTTAGTTGATGCCATGCCAATGGCTGGCAGACGTAGGAGATGTTTTGATTTCCTTATTTTATAAAGTAATATTTTTCCTAACCTGTATGGAAATAATTAACGATAACATCAAACCCATGATTTTTTTTTTGCATTTTCATCTAAGGCAAAAATAAGTTCAAACTGGAAAAGCCAGTCAACTTTAATAAAAATATTCAGAAAATACCAAGGCAGATTAAAAAAAATCATGGCACAATCTGAATGCCTAAAAAGTTTTAAGAACACTCATTTGCAGATGAGAAAACAGGCTTCTGGAAGGTGAAGACATTTGTTTGCGGTTTCACAGACTTTCATGGGGAAAAGGCCCAATAAGCAAAGCCACCTGACTTCTAATTCAGTGGTCCGCATGTCTCCCTGGCCCAGCACGTATCACTGCTGAGGGAAGAAGAGAAAATGGAGTCTGGGGAAGCACAGCCTGGTTACATCACTCTGCTCTGGGAGTTCCGAGCAGAACCCCAGCAGGGACACGTTGGTGCTGCCCATTCAAACCACAGGTGGAGTCCAAGGATGGCGGTTGTGCCCGGGACAGGCTGGAACTCTCAGGTGCCAAGGCCACTTGCACTGGTCAGCAGAGCCCTTGAGGCGGCCAGCTGAAAGCCTGGGGATGGTGACCTGCACGTGTACACTCCACAACATTTAGGGAATAAGAAGAATGCTTCTTCCTCTGGGATGCTTCAACCTCACTGTTGGGATGCAGAGGCCTCCTGCGTTTGTTTGCAGGGCAGCTTACCTCACTCCGTAAGAATGTGTCTAAGGCCCAGACACATCAAGTTCTGACACTCTCACATCCCAAATGCCTATGTGTCTCAGACCCAAAGTCTTCCATCTTATTGCTCAGGCAAGATGTAGCAAGGGAGGAAACAGAAGGCTGAGCCCTTTAACAAACACCTGCTGTCTGGTCTCTTAGGGATCTCATGTGGCCATGGTGCAGTACCGGGGCTGCAGAAGTCCCCTTAAATTCACCTTAAGCAAACTTGGGACTGGGAGCCAAGCCCAGAAGTTCCAGATACTTCTCCATGAGGACTCACTGCTGTCAGCCACTGTTCAATATATCAATTAACTGAGCATCTGATTCGCCCAAGTTAGAAGGCTATTTGACTCATCTCTTGCTATTCATGGATGTCGGCAGCAGTGACAGAGGTATCAGGAGAATCATAAATAGCAAGGCAGCAGCAGGAAGCTCCTGACCTCCTCGGATGAACCATGGAGAGTCCTGTGAATTCTGGAGGAGAGCTAGTGACATCAGCCTCTCATGCAGGCAAGACTTCCAATGAACTTGAGCTGATACCTGACAGGGTATGCGATAAGGCGATTTTATGACGTGAGGTCTCTCAACATGTCTTGTCCACCTTATTCATAAGCAAGGCAGATAGACACCACTAACTCTTAAAGTCCTTACGTATCACAGACGAAATGTATTATCACATGTCTGGGAGCATAATATGCTTCTCTGCGTGCAGGTCCACCTACATTAGGTATTTTGGTATAAGGGGCTATTTTAACACACCTAAATATTTCACAAAAATCTACTGTGTGTGTCAAAATCGAAACCAAGCGGGAGCCATCAGCCTCACAGGGAAGGGGAAAAAATTGCATATTTCCTAATCCATACATTGTTTACAATTCTCTTGTCAAGTCTAAGCATATTTTGTTTTCATCAACTTTGTCTTCACTAAACCCATCAATACCTCTCAGGAGAGGCTAATATGCTTGCATCTCACCTGAATTTGTGCCTTGAATTTGTAGCAAGAACAATCTTTGTCAGTGCCTGCCTTAAGTGACAATTATAATCAATCTATAGGTGTCTGACTAAAATGAGAAAACTATTATCTTTCACTCTGCAAATGGCACCCTATCACTTCCGCTAAGTTGTTAAGATTTCAGTCTCTGTTTACACTCTGTAGACAATAGAGAATATACTAGATCGGGATCAGCAAACTATGACCCCTAGGCTAAATGAGGCCCACTGCCTGTTTTGTAAATAAAGCTGTATTAGAACAGGGCCACATTTATCCATTTACTTATTCCATATGGCTACTTTGGCACTACAATGGCAAGAGTTGGGGAGCTGTACCATAGTTGAAATAGCCCGCAAAGCTGAAAATGTTCATCATTTGGCACTTTACAGACCCCTGGCCTAATGTCCTACCATCGCCCATGCAGGGTTCTCTCTGTGGGCACATGGTTGCCTACATCTACTATACCCAAAGCTACTCTGTCTCCACCAACCACCCGTTGAGTGTGGGCTTGAGGTCAGATTTAAAGGCAAATTTCAGGTCAGTGAAAGAATCAAAAAACTTGAGACATGGGCAGAAGGCAAGGAGAAGGCGGCATGACATGGAGGAAAGATAACAGCCTTCAGAATGAGAACCCTGACCCTTTCCACCACTGTTGGCCACCACCATCTCCCACCAGTCCATGCCTTCTTTGCCCCGTCGGGAATGTGAGTAACAACACTCTTAGATACCTGAGCAGAATAGGAATTCCCATAATGACATCATTTGGTTTGATAAAATAAATAAGTACGTTAAGTGAAGTTCTTCCAGGGAATTTGGAGCTGGGATTATCCTCCCAAACCGTAGGATAGCTGCTAGGAAACCCTGTAAACAGTGAAACAGAAGTGGCTTAATAATGCCCTAGATGTACACGTCCCAGCTTCACAATGGGCCCGTTCTGTTGCCCTGATGACCTTAATTCCCTCAGTCTCGTCCCTGAGCACGACTCCTCCAGGACTCATGTAAGGGGTTGCCATGATCCCAGCTGCCTCTCTGACTCCCTAAGGTAGCGGCTCTGGGGTAACAGACTGCGCACGAAATGGTTACAGGCAGCTTGCACGGCACCCCAAGGGTTTACCCGGTTCATATTTACTAGGCACTTCCCATGGGCCAGGCACTGTAGGAAGTGCTTAGGAAGAATCATCTCATTTAATCAACAAAACAGCTTTAAGAAGCAGAATCTATTATCATTCCCATTTCATCAATAAGGAAAGTAAGTGTAGAGACTAAAGCAATTGGCCCAAGGACACTAGAAAATCTAGTAAGGTTCGAACTAGGATGTAAACTGGTCTCTCTGATAACAAAGTGTTGCTATCAACTCCCTCCCTTAAGTTCCATACTACAGAATTTATAGTCTTCTCTGGCTTCTTGGCTTCTCGATGACCTCTGTTCAGAGTCAACCCCAGGCTTCTCTGCAATGCCTTATCCCTCTGCTCGGTGCAGATCTTCACCCTTTGCTGTGGCTCAGAGACTCCATCATGACGACACCTTCCTTGTCCAGTTCTCTAGGCTTTCCTAATGTTCATCAAGTGAAGGGTCTCTATTGTGCTAGCCAGAAGCAAAATTATCCCACAGCCTGGAAAACTGGAGACACTGGCTGACCCTGAAGCCAACAGGCAGCACAGTCACAGCAGAATGAAGTCTGGAGTCAGATGCATTTGCCTTGAATCTTGGCTCCACCTGTATGACCTTGCATCTGTGATTTACTTTCTCGAAGTCTCAGTGTTCATATCTGAAAAGTGGGAGAATTACTATCTATTTCACAAAACTTTTAGAGAGTGGACTGATACTATTGCATGAAAATGATCCCATCCCTTGTCTGGGACACAGTGAGTAAAATGTTAGCTTCATTACTAGGACTATCACCAGTTCTTCTCATCGATTTAAACCCCACAGAGATTACGACTCCTGGTTTCAAAAGGATCTTCAGAGATTTTTGGAACTAAGTACTTAAAAGTAATTTGTTGGCTTCTATATCAAGTGAGCTAAATTGCTGAACAGAATATTACATCATGTTGTTAAAAAATAGTATCACGAAAATGTGGCCTCTTAGCTATTCTCCTTGTTGTCTGGAGAAATGGGGGCAACCTAAGGTCTCTATGAGCTTCAGGAAAAAGAAGGGCAAAACTGTAAAAAGGATGTAAAAAGTGTAAAGAAATGAAAAAAGAAGGTAGATGCTCTACCTGGCTCCCAGTTTTCCCAAAGGCCATCCTCAAATATTAAGTGTTAATAATATCATTAAATGTTCCTTGAAAGCAGAATGTTGTCTTATTAATTTCTATCTCCTTAGCCGGACAGAGACTGGTAAAAAAAATCTATATCTAAATGAATGAATGAATGAATCAATGATTTCTTTTAAATCAATGATAGGTCAATAATGCTTTGAAAATGTGTGTGTTTTTTTTTTTTTTTTTGGTTTATAAAAACTGCGAAGGTGTGAAAGTTTGTACATGAAAAAGCCTAAATTTACTGATACATGACTTTCACAATTTTAGAGTGAAAAGCCCCTAACTGCCCTTTTCCCTTCCCTGCCAATAAGCCCGCAGCCAGCTGCGAGGTGGTGTGGTTGAAGCCAAGGTTAGCAGGTGGGTGTAGCCAAGCTGAACCAAATCTGAGCTTTTGGGGTTAGCTGTCTGGTGTAGCCACAGGAAGAAAGATCTATATTCTACCTTGGTTGTGGGTCCTAGTACTCATAGAGTTATTGGTTTGGAAGCAACAATGGGGGGAAAAGTGTCAAATGAGGCTCAGCAGTCTAAAGTGGACAAAACAACAAAAACTGATAAAAGGACATGTAAGAAGTACATATTGGGCACCCACTATTGGCCAGAATGTGAGCTGGTGCTTCTCAGAGAACAGAGTCTGGACTCTGCCAACTGCTTCAACTTAAATCCTGGCTGTGTAACCTAATAGCGTTTATGTTTAGGTAAGTTACTCCGCTTGTCTGGCCCTCAGTCTCTTCATCGTAAAATGGGATGATCATTATCCCTACCTCATGGTGTAGTGATGAGAATAAAACATACGATAACATATATTGAAAGTAGTTAGAGTAGTGTCTAGCACTTGGTAAACACAAAATAAAACTGCAATGATGAGGATGGTGATGATGAGGAGGAGGAGGATGGAGATGATGATGATGATGATGATGGTGACGACAGCATCTTTCGGGCCTCCAAGCATCTCTACAAGTTAGGCTGCAATATGTCTGTTTTTGGGGGGGGGGTTGGGGGGGAGCCAGAAAGAGAGAGAGAGAATCCTAAGCAGGCTCCACACCCAGCATGAAGCCCGATGCAGGACTTGATCTCATGACCGTGGTACCATGAACTAAACCAAAACAAGTGTTGGGCACTTAACCGAATGAGCCACCCAGGCGCCCCCTGCAGCATGCCCATTGTATTGAAAAAATAAATCGCAGTATCCTGGCTTCTCTCCTCTGCTAAAGAACATGGTTCCGAGCTGGACCTGAACCAGGACTAGTCGTGTTCTGTGCCACCTAAGCCAACCTCCCTGTAACTACAGCCAACAGGAGAAGTTACGGTTATGTCCTCTCATGGGGTGATTTGCGAGGAAAAGCTCTCAACAAACAGGAACTACGGTAACTAGTTTCCCTCTGATTGTCTCCCTAAGGAGTAAGGGTAGGTGGGGAAAATAAGGGAACCTAGCAGCCACAGGGATAGGGATGGACAAGTAAAGCCGTAAGAAGTCCCAAGTGAGGGGGGGTCACAAGTGAGATGACTTGATGAGTAAATGGATGGTGCAGCATTTAAAAGCATCAAAATGGAGATGAGATTTACAGAGTACACTGGACAAAGGAGCTAATTCAAGGCAATGGGAACAATGAAGATGGACACATCAAAAAGCCAAACCACAAACCAACCACGGAAGCTGGGGGCTGAGGGGATGACTCGCAGATCCTGCACAACCTTCCAGCTCCAGAGCTCATGACATTCTGCCTTAAGGATTTTTTTTATTACAAGATTCCTGTTTGAGCGCCTGGGTGGCTCAGCCAGTTAAGCGTCCAATTTCGACTCAGGTCATGATCTCCAGGTTCGTGAGTCTGAGCCCCATGTCGGGCTCTGTACTGACAGCTGGGAGCCTGGATCCTGCTTCAGATTCTGTGTCTCTCTCTCTCTCTGCTCCTCCCCTGCTCATCCTCTGTCTGTCTCTCTCTCTCAAAAATAAACATTAAAAAAAGAAGATTCCTGTCTCCCTTACCTCCATGTGAATTTCTATAGTCAAACTCCCTTATAGAGAAGGCTTGAGTGGACCTCCATTTTTTGAAACTAAAAAGCCTCACCAGTGAATGTATCCATTTCACAGTTGAGATGAGAAGCTCCCCCAATCGGTCAGCAGATGACCTAACGTGGGAGAAAGCCAGGCTCTGAAGCTCGCCTTCCAATCCAAAGTCCAGTGATTCTTTCGCACACATCCCAGCTCCCCCTCTGTAGGAATACGGGAGCGCAGCCAGCACTTAGAATAGCCCAACAACTGAAACGGCTAATGGATGCACGTGTACCTGCACCTAATGCGCCTTGGCAAGAGAGGCACAGCTAAACCATAGTGCCAGGTGGGGAGGCTTAGACACCAACCCTCCCTTGGTACTTGGGAGAGCCCCAAAATGGGCCCTGGCACGTCCTCTTTTGCACATCAGTCTGCCAGAAACAACCCAAGTGCAAGGAGGTTTTGTCTGTAGGGATCTTGCTATTATTTTAGGAACTGCCCACCATTTCTTAGTGGGAGGCCAAGTGGACGACATTGATTTTGGCAAGTGGATGGTACGGCCAGTAAGTCAGTCCTGCCCCATAATGGATGGCTTGAATTGCTAGAAAAGTTCTTTGGATGGAATCTGTTACACTCTAGTTCTATCCTTTGTGGTAACACAAGACATATCTGAATGCCTCCATTTCTTTCTAAAGATCAGAAAGATAGGGCATCCTCAGTTGAACTAAGCCAATAATATAAATTGACAATAAAGATGTAAAAGTGACCCTGATTAATGAATTTGCTAATGAATTTTTGTACAGATTGGCTGAAGGCAGGAAGAACTGACAGAAAAAGCAGCTAGCTCTCCTATGCCCACAGACACTTTAATAATAAACTGATGGTCTTGGCAGCACAGAGCAACGACCATGCTTAGAACTGCCCTTCCCTGCCCTTAGACGTGGCTTGAGCTTTACCAGTGCAGGGAAGACAGCTTCAAGCAAAGTAACACACGATGTGTAGGCAGCTGACCTGAACTTGAGTGAGGAGGCGGGAGTAAGAGCAAGTAAGAGCAAGGATGGGTCCTGTGGCACAAAGTTGTCTACAGTCCTGGAAACACAATCTTGGAAGCTTCCATAGGTGTATTCCATAGGCTTTGTGCTAACTCGGCCCGGGCGTTACTTCCCCAGAATAGAACTTCTCTAAAGTGCCCACTCTATTTCCTGGATGCTGAGACTCCACAACACCACCTGCGGTCTCTTGTGTCCCCGAACCTTGTTCTCTACACAGTTTCTCCCAAAAGGAAACTATGCGTCTAGGGCTCACGTGGAGCTCCCCGAAACAAGGTGCCTGGAGCCAGCAGATGAAGGCAACAAGAACCTACAGACACTGGCCAATGGGCCCCACACAGTTGGGGCTAGTGGTCTTGAGCAGACTCAGGCTTCATTGATGGGCCCCAGTCCCCAAATCACCAGGGAGATAGACAAACGCTCAAAGATTATTTTTTCCCCACAACTGTGAATTGTGCCTAAGAGCCCTGAACTATGAAAGCTTACCTACCAGTAGGAGTTATCACTGCAAAATATATATATGTCAAACTGAAGGATTTTTGAAAGGTTACTTGCTGTGAAAAATGTATTTAACCAACCTATATGCATACAGGAAGCCTCTTACCACTGCCATCTTTAATTACAGAGATGAAATATATAGATAACACTTTAAAGTGCTATTATGCACCATTCAATTCTTTTGCATACCATAAGAAGAAAAATGTAGATCATATATATGGTAAATTAGCAAGAGTACAACATGGAAATTCAAATCCACAGAGTCTGAATCTCTAAAGTAAAGTCATATTAGGGGCGCCTGGGCTGAGCCTCCGATTGTGGCACAGGTCATGATCTCACGGTTTGTGGGTTCGAGCCCCACATCGGGCTCTGTGCTGACAGCTCAGAGCCTGGAGCTGTTTCAGATTCTGTGTCTCCCTCTCTCTCTGACCACCCCCCCCCTCTCAAAAATAAATAAACATTACAAAAAATAAAGTCATATTAAAACCTGGTCTTCTATGGAGTAAAGGATTTGCTTATAACTGAACAATTCTCTGACTTCTGGATTTAAACTCACAATCGATTTTCATTCGATGATTTGCCTTTCACTCGTTCAAAAGTTTGCAAAAAGTATCAAGAGTGCCCTTGTGTACTTCAGTAGTTTTAAATGTCAATTATCTTGCAAAATTCAAAATAAATCTCTTCAGCCTAGGTTGAATCATTCTGGAGGTTACAATACATTGTTTGACCCTCCAAGCAGTAATATAAGATTTCAGAAGGGAAAGAGCACCTCTTTGGAAAAAATAATTCAAAAATTTTAGGATATGATTGAAAAACAAGCAAAGAAAAAGGGTTTTCAAAGTTTTAAATTGCCAAGTTCCCAGCTGAGGTATTGGTTTCCCGCAAGCCCACAATTTTGCTGATGGTATATTTATACTGGGAGCAGTGGAAGAGAGGACGCACCAATTCTCATTCGTAGAGTGTCATAAGGATACAAAAAAAGCTATTCCTTTGCCTTTCAGTCTCTCATTACTTATACTTTGTGCTTAAAACTAAACACAGTAAATGCAAAATATAAAAATAAACAGTGGTCCCTGCATTGAGGCAATATGGATGAGAAAAGTGTAAACACAAAATCAGAGAAATGTAAACTTGAAGGTTTTCACAGAACCATTAATTCCCTCTGCACATATTGGAAATATTTAGAATTGCCAGTTAAGCTTTTAAATATACATTTTCTTAACAAGAGAGAAAAGGTTGGGTGTATTCATGTTTTGATAATCACCTTGACTTTTCTCTTTTTCAAATTATGCTATTTGGATCCGAACTGAAAACCACATCAGTATTGATCGTTATAGTTAATGAAAAATAGCTCTGCTATTGTTATTTCATAACCAGCAGGGCCTGGGTAATAAAATTTCATGTAAGTGCATTTTTCTGTCCAACCGTATTACTAGTCAAAGGACTGCAAAATCTTCTGACATTTATAATGCTCTCTTTCCAGATGCCTCAAATGACTGCCTACTTCACCTCCAAAGGATGTGGTATAAAGCGCATCAGATGAAGTCTACCAGTCCCCGAGTCTCTTAAGAAGAAGCCATCAGAGATTCTAGGAACAGTATCTTCAAACAGGATACCCTCAGGCTTGATTTCTAAGCTGAGGCCAGATACACAACTTTAGACTTTGAAATTGTGTCTAGAATAGAATGTTAAGGATAGGAGGGGCAATGTGCGAGGGTGTATGGCATGGAATGGGAATAGGGCAAGGTAAGATGGCAAAGCTGGGCTGCCGAAGACCTCCCTGACCACAGCGTCTTTGCCAAGGATGGGAGGGAGTACTTGTATCTTCACTTTACCTCAGGATCCCCGTTTCCTTGCAGAAGTCAAAGGCCTTCCTGAATTTTTCATGGAGATATGGGCCTATCCACATCCAAGAGGCCAAGCCACAGACAAACACAAGACTTGCCCACCCTCACCCTCTGCCCGTGCTCTTTTAACCTTTGCCCCCTTCGGCTTAGTGAAAAATAACATAGAATAAACTAAAGTAAAGCTGAAGGAATAATCTCTTCCATTTTATTTGGAAGACAGAATGTCATCGTTGGTCTGCCATGGGTGACCAGTAGCATATGAAGGAAAAATTTCAGACACAGGCTGAAGGCTGACTTTTGTTCTCTTTCCATTTCAGTGCCCACGGTCCATTAATCCCTGCTCAGGGGGGCCTCAAAAAACAAAGCATTAGTAAGGTAGGTCTTCTCATAGTGGCTGTTTTATTTTAAGGGCACAAACTATTTCTTCAAATCCTCTGGCATCCTTGATCTGCACATTTCTATCTCCACTGTCACCCACTCCCACTAACATGCACCTATGTGTGCACACACGTACACATGCATGCACACACACAATACACACATATATACTTCTCTAGAGAACTTACTGGAGCACATCATTCTGAGGATAGAAAGGACAGGATACTTGAAGATAGGATCCTTGCTACACTAAGATGCGACACAGCAATGAGGACCAGAATTAGACCGTCTTTCCACGGATCCTCCCACTACTCCCCCAAGTCCCACAAAACATACCTTCTGATACGCTGCCTGTCTTAACCACCTATATTCAGGGCCTCTCAGATACAATCATAGCCAATATAAGTCCTTAAGAGTCTCTATACACTTTCTTTCCCCATAAACATTTCCTTGGTGTGATGATTGGTTCTCTGAAATGGTCTTAGACCAAAAGAAACAAAATAAAACAAAACAAAACAAAAACCATCCAGGACAATGACGACTGCTTTTCACATTGATGGGAAGATGTGAACGGCTGGGGGAAATCCACCATTGTGCCCTTCTTTTCCAACAGACCACATCATAAATGTGAAGGCAATGTGGCCTCTACACCTGTCATTCCAGTCAATGCCAGGGTTGATTCAGCTGATCTGCCCGATCTTACCACTCTCTGGGAACTACAAGCTACACGAAAGAAGACAATCTTCCTTGAGAGAGGAAATGCTAGTCTTTAATTAAGGATGTACAAGTATTTTTTTAAATGCTTATATATTTATTTTTGAGAGAGAGAGAATGAGAGAGAGAGCACAAGTGGGAGAGAGGCAGATGGAGAGAGAGGGAGACACACAATCCGAAGTAGGCTCCAGGCTCCAAGCTGTCAGCACACAGCCCGACGAGGACCTTGAACTCGTGAACTGTGAGATCATGACCTGAGCTGAAGTCAGACGCCCAACCAACTTAGCCACCCAGGCACCCCAGGATGTACAAGTATTTTAACCGCCATATCATAAGCCTCAATTAATCTGTAAATGTGCGGCATAGCAATCTCATTTACCTGCCTGCCTGCTAGCACATCTAAACATTGAGGTTCACCATTTGCTCTTCAAGGACTCTTTTCTTGACCATATAGTTTAAATAAGGTAGCTTGTGTATATGCAGGTAATTTATCAAGCTAGTTATTTGTGGAGACACCGGTGGAAGAAATCGTGGAAGACTCACATTCTGAGATTTCATCAGAAATTTTATGGGAAGAGTTTCAGTGTCAAATATCTGGATAATGGAAATTTTTATATATCTAAAATGTGCTCAATTTCTCCCAATCTGATACACAAAACTAAATAGCACATAGTGTTGGTATCAGAGTAGTAGATAAAGTTTAGACCAAGACCTAGATTGGTTTTCTGTAGAGTTTCATGAACAGGAAACAGCCCATGCCTTCTGTATACATGGCCATGAATAATCAGTCCGACCTCAACCTGCTCTCAGGCTTCCCCGAAGCAGATGATCTGTTGGTTTTACCAATATAATACTTATACATAAAACACCAAGTGAAACAGACATTGTCTATTTCCACTGGGAAATTCATTCCTTTCTTCCACAAATATTTATTAAGCATTAACTATGTGAGTGCATTGTTCTAAGTGCAAAGAACACAACAGTGAACAAAACACCCCCCAGACAAAACCCCTGCTGGTCACTG
Source organism: Cryptoprocta ferox (assembly GCA_028646485.1). Lineage (NCBI taxonomy): Eukaryota > Metazoa > Chordata > Mammalia > Carnivora > Eupleridae > Cryptoprocta > Cryptoprocta ferox. The sequence goes on from CM053562.1 coordinate 17,793,200, forward strand.
TCACACTCACTTTTGACTGAGATTCTACAACACAAGTTGCTAGAATTTTAGGAAGAATCTTCTCATTTTCTTGAGGCCTCAAATTTCTGAATAGGAGAAGGGAGGCTGATGGTGATATTTCTGAGCTGGGCTACAGGGAGGAGCATATACCTATTGATACGCCCTTTGTTGTAAGAGGACAGAAAGCCAAATGCAGGACTTTCTCCTGGCTGGAAGGAGAGAGAAGAGGCTTGGTGGCAGCAAGCAGCCTGGCAATTCAGTCATTCAGCACACATTTATGGAGTAACTATTATAAGATACTCCGATCTACTAGTTGAAGAAGCCCTTTATAAGACAATCCACTGCCACCATCTGATATTTTCTTGTTTGTAAAAGTTACTCCATGTCTAGGCATGTTCCCAAAGAGAACAGGTGGGTAACGGTGGTATAGAAATAACTAAACTTTCATTTCACCCCAGGTGGAGACATTTCCCACAAATGGGAAATTTACTTATTAAGGTGATCAATGATCGTTGCGGAGTGGGTTTTGCAGAGCTATGTTCAAGCGCCAAGGCTCTTAAAGTCAAGGTGACATAAGCTACGGCCTGAGAGGTTAAAGCCACGCTGCTCTTACCATGACTGAGATGTGTAGGATCCTCAATTCCTCTTCTGCTGACTCATGCTGGGGTTCTTCGGTTGGGTCTTGTCCAGGGAGACTGGGAGCACCATCTTGGTGATGGATGTGAAAAAGCAAAGTGCCATTCTCCAGCCACTGCTGCCTCCAACGCACCAGAGGGATGTCCTCTGTGTTTCCTGAGATCTCTAGAGGACAGACACCAAGGGCACAGGTCAGAATTCGGACTGGACCAATCCAAATCTTCTTATTCATCTTCCTCCTAGATAATGGTACCCATTAGCCAGTGGCAGCTAAAGACAACAAAGAGTTCCAGCGATGGTTAGGTCAGGTGTTAAATCTCCAAGAAGGGAAGAGTCCCTGAGAAGAGAATTATCCCCCCCCCCCCCCCAGATCTTTGCACCAGAATCCAGTGAGCCGGACTCTCACCCATTGAGAAAAACACCAAGGTGAAAATTCAAGTTCTTCCCCATATTTCTATGATCAATAGCATCCTTTACCCAGCACTGTTTGAATACCCTGATAACCCCCAGAGGTAAATACAAGGTTGTTTGCTTCTTGTAAATTTGACAATGTGAGTTTCCTAGCAATTACTCCTAGACACCAGTGAATCTACGAAGGAGAGAGCTGGTAATTACTGTGCAGAGAACTGGCACGTCTGGAACCGTCCTGGGAGGTTACTGCAGAGCAACTGGGGCTGACAGGATATTTCAGAAACCACAATCATTTGCTGCATAGCCCACTGGAGATGTGTAATACTCGCCGTGGCAGGGATGTTTTAATTCCCTTTAATTTTTCTCTCTATTTTTGCAGAGCAGAGGTGGTACACACGGAGAGGGTGGTGGAAAAGTGGGCCCTGAGTACAGACACGAGCACTCACCTGCTCTCAGGGCTTGAGATGGAGGCACCGGACTATCACCAACAATTAATAACAAAATACCAAAAACCTACTACGCATTTCGCACTGTAGGTGCTAGGCTACTGGTACAGAAGTATGCTATTACGGGTGTCTCCTGCTAATATTCCTAAAATCGTATCGAAGCTATGAGATAATTCACAACAGAAAGACTGGATTAGCCCAGCCTTTCCTAAACTTCATTTGGCCTCAAAATCATTTCTTCCTTAACAACTATTACCACCCTAGGGAACTAATATTCTGCCGAGCACACTTTGGCAATGCATTGCTTTATAAAAGTTCCTTTTTTAAAAGGCATGGTTTCTTCTCCCAAAATTTATCACCTCTGACCAAAAAAAAAAAAACTCCATGGACATAAAAAAGATTTAATAAGACACATTTAGAATAGTATTCTCATCAAGTACCATACCATAAAGAGGGAAGCAATTTTAAATATTTATGGAGTTTATAAATATCTTTACTATTTGTAGGAGGGCACAAATGATGTTCTGCTTTATTTATTTACTTATGAATTTATTCATTAATTGACTGAACAGATATTATTGTGCACCAAGCACTGTTCCAGGCACTGTGATACTAATCTAAATGAGGCCCTCAACAAGTTCTCCGAAGCGACCCACCCTGAATGATGTGAATGTGGGAGGTGTTAGACCATGTAGATAATGACAGGTGGAAACGTACAATTTAAGAGTGGGATTGCCTGGGTTGAGGGTGGAAGAAGGGGAGGAAATTCGGAAGAAGAAGGCCTTGGGCCCTAAAGGGTAGTGGACTTCCTTTTAACAGGTAGAGATGTGGAAAGAGGACATTCAAACACTGATAGGAGAATTAGAAGAAGGACAAGGAAGAATACTGGCTGGTCCTCTCAGGGTAGGTTGGTGAAAAGAATTCATAATAGCCGTAGGTCATTAGCCAGTCCCTAAAAGACACAGAGAGTATTCCCTACCTCTTCCTAACAACCTCCAGACCGGGGAGAAGAGTAAATGGGTGTGTGAGGGACGATGAGGGGACAGCAAAGACAAGATGATCAGAGACCCCCTTCAACCTCAGCCTCTCACCCTGTCACCTGGTACTCAATAATCCCACCGGGATGGTGAGCTGCCTGTGCTTGGAAGTGACCAGCAAGAAGCTGCAGTGGGCAGAGGGTGTAAGCACGGAAGGTCCCCTGCATCCGGGTCTTGGTTTTCCGCAGGCATAGCCCCATTTGTTAAGGGAGGCAGTGAGTGACACAGGACTCCCGAGTTCACTTTTCCTCTAAGGTGGCCTTCCGGACTTCCAGGTGAGGAGAAAACCTTGGGCGTGCCTCCCAGCAGCAGTCACACGACATGTCACTGCAAGGGCCCCAATCACTAGCTACTTCCCAACAATGTGTCAAGCCCCAGGAAGATTCCTCCTGGGAAACACATCCCTCCCCCAAGTCCCTTCCCTGCCACCGCAGGAGAGACCAAATGCTCTCCTCACCATGGACCAAACTCACAAACACTAACAGCTTTTAATAGAGCACCCAACACCATAATTCGATCACTCAGAGCAACACACTGGTTCAGCCTCCTACCCACACCCGCTCTAAGCCAGCCTGGGATTAATTCCATACATGCTGGGTGCCACATCAGCCCTTCCTGTAACTCTCTAAAAGGAATCTAGCACCTCATACCTCCAAAGCGCTTAAAACACGATTTTTGTTTCCCAGGAGACTCTCATCAACTAGGCCAGGCTCATTACCTCCGTTTTTACTGTGGAAGCAAGGACAAGTAAACACCCAGATCAAGGTCACGCCAGCCTGACACAGGAGATAAAACAGATGAAGTCCTATCAGACCCCTCCATCCCCAACACACACCAGACAACGTGACCTTTGCACAAGCACGGAGAGAGAGAGCATTTGAGTATGGAGTGCAAGTGATCTCCTAGCAGATTTTGAGCAGCAGTATTTTTATTTTATTTATATTTAAAAAAAACATTTTTTTAATGTTTATTGATAGAGACAGAGAGACAGAGCACGAGCAGGGGAGGGGCAGAGAGACAGAGGGAGACACAGAATGGGTTCCAGGCTCTGAGCTGTCAGCACAGAGCCCTATGCGTGGCTCGAACTCATGAACTGTGAGATCAGGACCTGAGCCGAGGTCAGAAGCTTAACTGATGGAGCCGCCCAGGTGCCTCAGTATTCCATGACTTCTTTTAAAATTGAGGTAGAATTCTCATACCATAAAATCTGTCCTTTCAAAGTATACAATTCCATGGTGGTTCGTACATTCACGAAGTTGTAAGACCATCACCACTGTAATTCCAGAACATCTTTATCAACCCAAAGAGACACCTATATGTATTAGCAGTCCAAGACAATTTCTGAGGAGGAAGGCATTCTGCTCCAGGGTTCCAGGAGTGATGGCACCAGGGAACGAACAGGTGTGACGGGGGTATTGACAAAATGCTCCTACAGGGAGGTGAGCTGAGACCACGGAATCTCTGAGACCCTGGCTTCCAGGCCAGCCCTCTGAACCTCTTTGTGAGTTATTCATGCCCATCCCCATGGACAGTGATATCCTGATTCTGCCCAGACCACACTCATGGTAGAGGGCAAAGGGTAAAGCAAAGAGAACACCATGCCTGCCCACGAGGGTGCCTGTCATTTTTAAAATTCAAGATGATTACAGAATGATGAGCTTTCTTCTTTGGCTTTTTTCCCTGACCTGGCAGGATCTGACATGGGAGGGCGAAAATGCTGAACCAGGAACTTATTTACTTCTGCCGCATCTGCCCTAGGTCAACCAGTGAAAAACCACAGGACACAGTAAATGCCTTGTGAATTTCATCACCCACAGAGCAGAGATCAGAGCTTGGAACATCAATGTAATCACGCTGGCCTGGATGTTAGCAGGATATCTCAAGAAGAAGAAATGCTCAGAAATTGCTTTACCAATGCAAGCCTTCCCCAAAACTCCCAAGAAGTACACATGGGAGGTGAGAGTTACTCTGGCCCAAAGCCTCCTGAAGGCTGTGACTGAGGCTCACCTGGACAGAAACCTCCAAAAGCCATTTCAAGATACCATGGGGGGGCTGAGCACCATTGCCACCAGCACACTGTGGGATTGAGATCTCCAGAAAGGTAAGGCTGCCCTTACTCTTGATGTGTCCATTCTTCCCCTACACAAGCCCCACATCTCTCAGCGCCTCCCAAAATTCTGGAGCTGTCTCGCATACACAGAAACCAAGATGCCATGTATTCTTGTATACAATGATGATTCATGGAGCACATTCCATTTACCATGTTCAGCAAACTGCTATACCATCCCTAGCCTGAAAGAGCCTTTGATCTAGGAAGAAACTGAAGACATGGCCACGACTAAGTACTTTAAGCAGTAACAGCCATGCTGAGTGTCGGGGGTGGCATCTGGCTGGACATAAGCCCCCGGGAAGGGATATAACAGGAAGAGATGCTGGAGGCAACTCCAGAGGAAGAGAACAATGGGTACAAAGAAACAGCAGGATGAAGCCCGTTTGCAGAAAGGTGGAATTGGTAGAGAGGAGTCGTGGAGGACCCAGGCTAGGAATGCAGATTGAGGTCAGGTGTGAAATGTGAAAGGTGTGAATGCCAGTTTAAGGGGTTCCGAGCTGATGGCAAGTCACCCCTGGTCTTATTAAGCAGAGAAGGGAATAAGGCCAGGATTTCAAAAGATCAAGACCCTGAGCTGGAACTCAAGAGACCTGGGTCTGGAGTAGCCTTGACTGTGTTGTCTAGCTTTGGGTTTCCTCATCTATGTAAGAAGGAACTGTACACATGAATTTCAAGACTGTTTTGTAACTTGACATTCCACGATTCTAAGTCCAAAACAGTGTGCTTCACATGACCGCCTACAAAGACAGTAATTTCCACTTGTCAAGCAATGTCCACTCTTCTCTCACTCTTCCCTACACTCCACCACTCCTTTCCCTCTGAGCACAGGGTGGACAGGTTTGGGATGATTTCATCAGAGCCTTTAAGAGCCAGGCCCATTTTTAGACTGGACCTCAGGCTGGGGAGAAAGGTTCTCATTCCTGCTGACACAGATAGGCGGTCTCTAAGGAAGACATCTTGGAGTTTCTGCATATGCATTAAGAGAGCCAGGAAGATGTGTGAGCAGAGGCAGTCATGCTACAGAATGATCTGGGATGGGGAAAGGCACAGTGAAGAGTGAGATAAAGTCACTTTTATTTTTTTCAATTTTATTTTAAAGAAAGAGAGAAAGTGCAAGCAGGGGAGAGGGATGGGGGGAAGGTAGGGAGGGGAGAGTGAGAAGGGGAGGGGAGAGAGAGAGAGAGAGAGAGAGAGAGAGAGAGAAAGAGAGAATCCTAAGCAGGTTCCACCACACTCAGCACAGAGGCTGACGCAGGGCTCCATCCCACGAATGGTAAGACCATGACCCGAGCTGAAATCAAGAGTTGGACGCTTAACCGACTGAACCACCCAGGCACCCCAAAAATCACTTTTCAATTAGCCTTAGTCATTGTTCTAATGTCAGCATGTGCCCTGTGAACTTGAGCACTGTCTTTTTGTGGGGTTAGCTTAGGATACCCAAAGCTTGCTACAGAATTCCTTTTCCAAATATAACACTTCCTCTTACCATCCAAGTGCCCTGCACGTTCCATAGGTGTCCCCTCCTGCTGAGCATCCCTGAACTGAGCTGCTAAGACAACACAGCATGTCGGCATCAGAATTTCCCCCGAAAGACAACTTCACTGATGCCACAGATCTATGATGCCCTCTTTCAAAGAATTTGGCAATTTCAAGTCAAATGTGGATTTGAACTGGAAAAATTCTCAAAGGCCCTTTAATGCACTGAATAACTTAGAGCAGCTTAGAGCACTCTTGGCTTTTCCAGGCCCCTTTTTCACTCCTGGAAAGGCTGAGTTTCCAGCTAAACCCAGCTTAGTAGTAATGAGGCTGCTCAGGTGGTGAGGTCAAGCCAGAAGGAAGCATTCACCTGTCAATTCTAAGCCTCATGTTGAGGCACCTGATGAACTGACCCTACAGTCTTTCAAGGTTGAGGGTGACACCCCCTGACAGCCATTACTAACTGTTAGAAGCCCTTGTTTAGATCAGGATTTTCCAACTTGCTGTTAATCTTAGAAACTCTTCCTCTAAACCAAATCTAATACAGCTTCTGAGGGGGTTCCCCAGAGCAGAGTCAAAAAAGAACTGGATGAACCGGAAGACAAATAAAATGCACTACCTCAAAACTTACCACTGCTAGGAGACTGGAGGAGGTAATCTATGCATTATCAGTTTTGCTTGGCTGTTTTTCAATTCTATTAAGTATGATATTGTGAATAGCCTCATATTCTTCATGAAAAAAATTACAAGGGAAAGAGATCAGCCCTGAAAATGGAATCTAGCCTTCCTTCCTCCTTATGCTACCTCAGTGGCCATTTTGAGTTTCCCTGTGTGATGAAGATTAAGCTCAGGACGTTAGCAGTGATAAGCCAACTGTTCAAAACTAAGGATAATAAATGGGTTTTGTCCGTCAGTGACAATCACTAAGGTAACCAAAGGTAAGCCTGTGATATAATTACCCCCTTTCCTTCCATTCTTTTTTTATTTTCCTCCCCCCCCCCGCCACCTGCCTGATTTCAGAGTTTGAAAGATATTGATGGTAGGTGTCATTTCCCACATGGCTTCATTATGGTCTTCCAACTGAAACTATTAACAGTGGCATTAACTTTCAACACCTTTGTAAGAAAATAACCTGCTTAAGTCAGGGGTTAATAACAGCAGAGGATCACTAATTATCCTGCAAATCTTTACCCTGGTATCAAATGTGACCCAAGTCTTCAATGTCTCTGGAACGGCAGCCTCAAAAGACCCCAACTTGTTCCATAACATAATGACAGCAGCACATTAGTGTCCTGGCCATCTGTGAAGAAAGAGAAGGGACAGATGAAGAGCAGATAAAGGAGAAGGATGCACAGAGAAAGGACAAAGTCAAGAGAAGTAAGAAAAGGAAACTAGCCAAAGAAACGATGTTCCTCGGGCTGAGTTGGCTGGGCCTCTACACCTCTTGCTACAGGGACCATCTGGTACGGAGTTCTGAAGTAATACAACCCCACAGCCCAGAGTGAGACACACATAAGATAAGATGCCCTGCTGGGCCTGAATTCAACCAGCACAGATGCCAGAAACACCGATGGTTTGCCTGAAGTCTGCGCCGATGGAGGCCTGGCTCAGTGAACAACAAAATGGGAGATAGCATGGCCAGGAAATTCTTCTATAAAGATGGCCATAGTCCCACTGTGAGTGGAACTCTCAATGTGCTTCCTCTATTCAACTCACTATCTGCTATGGGGCTGTTTCTTATCATCTCATGGCTTGAGCCAAGGCCACAGAACCATGCAAGCAAATGCTCATCTATAGCAAAATGGCTTAAGATTTCAAGAATCTCTTTTAAGTAACTAGAGCCTTCTCGACTTGGCAGATCTGGGATAGAAAGTTCCACTTGTGACGAGAAGGGTAACTGAATTTCTATTTCCTCTGCTTGGTGACATTTGCTCTCAAAAAAAAAAAAAAAGAGTGCCTCAAAGCATGAATGATCTGGTGATGAGAAAAGGAATGGCTGGTTGCACGGAGCACTGGATGGGGAGCTGGAAGAATAAAGCTGCAGTAATCTCTGGAGCTCACTTTTCTCATCTTCAAATGACGGGACCAGGAGGTCTCTAAGGACTCCCAAGCTGTGACCATAGTATTCCATCACACAAAGCCACACAGGACACTTAGTTCTAGTGACATCCCAAATCAGGTGAAGGCTGAGTATATTTCTGCATCCCAACTGGACAAGTCTCTGTGGGAGTTTTTCAAATCAGCCTTTCCTCTTGGGAGTATGGAATGCTTCTGACTCAGTCCAGCCTGTCAACTTCTAGAGTAAGGACTGACTGTACAGAAACTCATGACAGTGACTTCTAGAAACTCCAGTTGGTAGTCCCCAATGAGAAAGCATCCACATATAGATGCTTCCAAATGGCTGATGTAGACAGGCTAGTCTCAGTAAGAAAACTTCACCTGATCTCTCTCGGCAGTCCTTCTAGAACTACATTCTAAAAATCAGAAAAGCTCACTTCCTTTAAGGCTAGCCACCGGCCCACTTCTCTTTTGGCAGCAGAGGTTTAAGACAGACTAAAATGAACCAACACAGAAAGCAAGAGTAATTAGAGAAAGAAATAAAGACTCTTGACAGTCCATGGTATGTTGTCTCTGGGGCCGAGTGGGGGCAGAGGATGCAAAAAACAAACAAAAAACAACAAAAACAAAACAACAACAAAAAAACCGAAGGTAGATTTTAAAATCAGATGTGATGGAAAGCAGCAAAGCTTTCTATGGATGCTGCCGGAAGTAGGTCACTCTCTGCTACTCCGTGCCGGCATGAATAGCAATCGAGCAACTATACGAACATTCTATTTACCTCGCCATGGAGATGAAAACATTCCTGTGGTGGAAAAATGCAGCCAAAAGGTTCTGACACAACCAGAGAGATGAGGAGGCATTCAAATGGCTTATGATTTCATCCAAAATGGTTTGCTTGTTCCTACTACAGTGTTTCTCTGGATCTTTTCAAACCTCTGCAAAGAGTTTATCCACATGATACTCATTAAAGTCTCATTTGAAAGGGAAAAAAAGAGCCCAAAGCTCTTTGAAAAAGGCAGGGTTATCTGAGCCGCAGATGTACTGGTAAGAAAATTTTTAAATATATCCAGCTCAATTCTCCACTGCCACCCCACTGACCTTTGTAAATTGAGATAACGGCACGCATTTAACAAAATCTGACATCAAGTAAGATGTGTAATAATATTTAAACTCTGTAATGTTAAAATATGTATTTACGGATCATTTCATACATTGTAATGAGAATAAGTCATTTTGAAGCCTGCGGCTTCATGATTGGAATTCTGATTTGAGCTTTGCAAGTCCTTGGGGACCACTTCCCTGCAGTGTGGCATTGGAAGCAATATGGCGGCCTGGGTTTTGGAAAGCCAGGGCACTAGATGGATACAGGGTGATTGCAAGGAGATGGCTTCTCAGACCCAGTGAGAGCTCTGCTCCTTTGGAATCCTCTCACATGCCTTTAAGTCCTTCACTAACAAAAGTGTTTAGTATTTGCAATAGTTCTTACCCTGAACTATTTCAATGAGGTCCCGTCTATGGCTCTCACCTTATAAAAAGGGATGGGTAGAGAAAATGTTAATGACAAAAAATCACCTGTAATGACATAAAAAGGAGAAAAACCCACAGCTTGTCCTAAACTGTTCTGATTGATCTCCATTTCTTATTAGTTCTCATCCACTTGTATTTCTGTTCTTATCATCTATGATTCAACTCAAAATGTAATGATGTACCTATTACATGCTGGCTCTGCTAAGAAGCCCTTTCAACATTCACGAGCTAACTTAATCCTCAATGACCCTTTAGTGTGGGTATTTATATTCCCATTTTACAGATGAGCGGTTCCAGAAATTGACCAAGTTCACCCAGTTTGTAAATACTAATGAGGGGGAAAGATGTCTAGGTCCCCTGACTTCAAGGCTACTGTTCCTCTCCACTGTTTCAATTCCCATTCTCTCACTTTGTAAATCTCAACCCCAGGATAATATAAGTAAAGTGTTTAGCAGTATCTGACACAGGATGAGCACCAATCAACATCAATGTCTTCACTATCATTGTTAATACGGTTTGTTGTTGTCATTGTTAGAACCACACCCACAAATTCTAAAACTGACTAATAATCCTTGACAGAGTTAAGCAAATGGTCCCTTCAAATGACTCCAACTCTGGGGCGCCTGGGTAGCTCAGTCAGTTGAGCATCCACCTTTTGATTTCGGCTCAGGCCATGATCCCAGGGGTCGTGGGATAGAGCCTGCTTGGGATTTTCCCTCTCCCTCTCCTTGCCCCTCCCTCAAACTCTCTCTGTCTCAATCTCTCTCTCTCTCTCAAAATAAATTAATTTAAAAAAATAAATGACTCCAGCTGCTTAAGAATCCTTATAAGCTTGGCAACCCTAAGTCCAGGAAAGAGCTCAGGTCCAGTGAGGAACCGGGCCAAGTCATTCGTGTGTATTTCTCTAATGCTTGTTAGCAAACTGAACACTCTTTAGGTATCTCTTATAAAACCCCATTTACATACATATCTCTGCTTTAAGACTCACCAAACCATAGGGACTCTCACCAAGGGAGGCTATGCTATCTGTGCCCATTCAAGACCGCACACAAATGAGCTTGCTGTCAGGCACTTACCAAGAGACTCACGAATCTACACCGGCAGGTCCCCCTGGAGGGATGAGGGAGTGGCGATTGTGGTCAAGGAAGAAGCAAGGACCAAATGAAGGTTGTGTTAACAGTGGTAAACAGAGTCCCCTTCTGCAGACGAAATCTGTTTAAGGGCTTGTTATCATAAATGCCAGAGGCATTGCAGCTTAAGCACAACTTTCCTTTCTCATCTTCACCTGGGGGGTACAAAGCTTTCTAGCCCATTCCTACAGACCTGTGAGCTCCCCTTGCTGACCATGAGCACTGCCTTCTTGCCACATACACAGCTGGGCAAAACAGGCATTTCTCTAGGCTCTTCTCTCTGAACCATTTCCTCCTACAGAAAAGGGAGGTATCAAGTGACCTCTAAAGCCTCTTCTCCCTCTAAAATTCTCTAATTTTGATGGACATGGAGGAGGGCACCTGTTGGGATGAGCGCTGGGTGTTATATGGAAACCAACTTGACAATAAACTGTATTTTAAAAAAAAGATTAAAAAATAAATAAAATCCTCTGATTTTTGTTTTCATCTTCCTATCATCGGCACTTGCCAAACTGGGAACTAAACTTTAGATTCAGAGAGAAGATGAAAAATGGTACGAATCTTTGGTATCCCTGCTGTGTTGTCCAGTCTAAGAAAGGAGAGTGGGAGGGAATTCTACAGAGACTCAAGCATGTGAAAAATTCCTTATTATAATCATTGTGTTACAACTTGCCAAGCCCATCCTTATAAGCCCCCCTCCCTTTTCATTCATCAATCCTGTGCGGTAGGCTTTACAGAAATAGTCAGAAGGCCAAAGAGGGTTAGCGATGATCTCAAGGGTTAGCACTAATGAGCTGGAGGTAACAGGGCTCAAATCCAGCCTTCTGACTCCGAGCTCAGTGCTCTTTCTACCAAACTGCGCTGTCTACCAGAGCAATGTTTATTTATACTGAGAAATCATGAACCACTGTGCTTGTATTTCAGCTTAATGAATTAGATATACAGAAGATATACATCAGTAGTAAACACTGTCAGGAGTTTGAAGAGTTTGGACTCATAGGCCCAGGAATGAAATTGAGTTATTAACCAATTCGCACTACTGTACAAATCAAACGGCAATCTGACGTGATTTCCCTGTGACAGACTCCCTTGGAAGATCAGATCTTCGTCCTCCTCTCTTCTGGTTATGGGTCTCAAGACTCTCTCCATGCTGCCTTGGGCCCATTTCTGCAGGCTCATCTGTGTAAATGCTCATTATAATAGGAGTCAAGATGACCTATAAATGACCTGACAGATCTCCCCAGGGAAATGTGGATCTAGCTGTCTAGTCCCAACAATAGTGGTTTAAAGGAATACAATGTCCCTTGATTGCTATGTATGTTGCTGCTTAAAGAGGAATGACAAACACTGACAAGATCAGTTGCTAACATCTTTCTGCTTTTCTCTTAATTGTAAAGCCCTCCCCTCCTGTATAGGCCCTCTGCACAAAACACACATTAAGAGGCCGACAGTGAGAAATAAGGAGTCAGGCCTTCTTCATGAAGGACTTATTTCAGAAAACAGGTGAAGTCTGTCTGCCATTTTGCATCATTCATCAATGGCACCAATCATCATGCCTACTTTGGTCTTCCCCCCCTTTATTGTGCGGGTGACTGCTCTGTGGGGTATGTCTGAATCTGTGTGCTTATATTATCACATATACTTCATGGCACCAGGGAGGTTTTCCCTTTTTTCTCCACTCCGTCTACAAGCTGTTCATGTTCCACAGGGGCCTAGAGTCCACAAAGTGCTGGGTGATGGGAAGACCAGCCTGAATCTGCCAAAAATGAAGTAGGACAATTGAGAATTATTATTCTTTTTCACAACAGCTAACACATTGAGCTAAACACATACATGCTCCTCAAGCTCCTGAATGGCCTACAAGGTGGGTATTGTTATCACCCCAGGATTAGGGAGGTGAGGCACATAGGTAATTGGTCCTATGCCTCTGGCACCGTGACTTAGAGAAGGAACACATTCTTCCTGAAGCCTTACACTGTCCACTCCCCACTTCTACGTGACAGATCTAGGGAGGGATCCTTAGCACCCAAGCCGACAAACTGACTCCACCAGTGACCAAGGAAGAGGCAGCAGACACACTGTGGTGAGAAGATCAGTCAGGGAGAATCCTTGGTATCGTTGCCATGGCCAGGAGAACAGGCAGTGGTGAGGCATGAACGGGACCTGAAAATCTATCTATATATTCTCTTCTTTTGACATGATCAAGTCAAGAATAGGAAGGATGAATACATGTACAAACATCAGCCCCCAAACACATACGGTCTTGCAACCTAATTCAGAATAACGGCTAATGCTTATGAAGTATTTACAATACAACAGGCACTATCTAAGGGCTGTTGAATACATTGACTCATTTCACCTTCACAGCCATTGCCTGAGGTGGAGAACAACTACAGGTGAGAGGGCGAAGGTTCAGAAGGGTTAAGTAGCTTGCCCAGCATCATTCGCTTCATGAGTGGAGGAGACTGGATTCAAACAGGATGTCTAGATCCAGAGTCTGGATTCTAAACCACTATACTTCCCTGCCTCTGCATCTTCCCCGGGGTGTATGTGGGGGTGTTCTAGTATACACCCCCCTTTATAAGAGTAACTCCTGGGGCACCTGGATGGCTCAGTCAGTTAAGCATCCGACTTCGGCTCAGGTCATGATCTCACAGTCCGTGGGTTCGAGCTCCGTGTCAAGTTGGTTTCGAGCTCTATGCCGACAGCTCCGAGCCTGGAGCCTGCTTCAGATTCTGTGTCTCCCTCTCTGCCCCTCCCCCGGTCACTCTCTGTCTCTGTCTCTCAAAAGAAAATAAAGACATAAAAAAAATTTTTTTAAAGACTAATTCCTAATTAATCTATTTGCCCACTATGTATTCCTTACCCCTTTTCTCCTGACTTTCTGCCACAGCCTTGCTACTATTCTTATATTTTAACTGGGATTACATTTCTTGTAGAGTTTCATTTTTAATTTTCAGCAATGTTCCATACATATTACCACTGCAAGATGACCTCCCATGCTTAGTTTTCCTTCATCTCCGGTCCTGGCATACCCTATCAGTACCAAAGATCTGGAAATTTACAGGTGGAGGTGGCCGTGACATTTTCATTCCCTACTTAGTAGCACTGACCCATTAATTAGAGGATGAAACTAAAACAATGTTAGTTGAGTTTTGCAAAATGAAAAAAAAAAGTTCTGGGTTTTCTGCTTCTCCTTTAGACTGTGTAAGAGCACAGTCTAAAGGAATGCAGCTATAAATTTCATAATCAAGCCATTAGATTGAGAACACAAATGATGGTAGATGAAGTAAGTGCATTGTAAGACTTAGGTCAGAACATAATAACCAGAACTTAGGGACAGCAGATAGCTTCTTCATCTAGTCCTCATTCTATGGCCAAAAAGGCACAGAGCTGGAAGGCTCATATCCTCTAGGACATCAGTCTTAAAACTAAGGTCAATCTGGGGGTGCCTTCCTGGCTTAGCCAGTAGAACAGTCCTTTCTTGATTTTGAGGTTGTAAGTTCAAGCCCCACATTGGGGGTAGTGATTATTTAAAAATAAAATCTTAAAAAAAAACTAAGGTCAATCTCAGCTTCTTAGCAACTATGTCTTTTTCATTCATGAAATTTCCAGTATCTTTGTTTGTTCACTACACCTATATTTTCTGATTGTAACACACCTGGTAAATAAGTTCTGTATGAATAATACTTTCTGGGTGAAGGAGTACTTCCTCTCATTTGCCCTAAGCTCACCTTCCTTTGGTTTCAAATAGAGCTTTGAATCCTAGCAGTAGAGTATTTGGTGAACAAGGTCACGCATTGGTGAACAAGGTGATGAAAATCCCTCTAAGGGTCCACCTTTGTATCAGCAGACTCATTCATATTTCTTTCATCCATATTTGGCTGTTGAGTCTCGTATGTGTCAGGCTTTTTATTCTGTCGTCAGAGAACCATACCCACTTCCTCCTGACCACTGCACCTGCTGCTCCCATACTTCCGCGGGGCTCATTAAATGTGTTCCCCAGAAGGGAGTACGCAGCATAGCAGAGACAGGAAGGATCCTAATATCAGAAAACCCAAAGTCTGAGACAAGGTTCCTGCACCTATTACCTCTGCGATCTTCACACCTCAGTTTCTCTACCTTTCAAAAACTGGAAATCATACCAACATCTACCTTACAGGTGGATAAAGTGAAAATGCAAATGGAAATGGTTCAAAGTATGAGAAATAGGAGTTGTAGTTATTAATATTAATATGATCTTTAAAGATCAATGACAAGAGTAACTTATTTTATTCCTGGTAAAAAAAAAAATCAACTGGTTCAACCTAAGTGTATAGAGTACTGTTGGGTTTCCCATGCACTGCCTGGTGACATTCTGTTCCTCCTTTTTAGCCAGGAGCGCATACTGGCTCCGTGTTTTCGGCGAATGATTCTAATGAATTCTAGACTATTTTTTAATCACTAATGATGTGACAGACAGCCTTTTATTTTATAATTGTAACTAGACCCTGTATGCAGGAGGGCACTGCCTTGATGTTAATGGCATGAAAATCACCTCCCTCTGTTCCGTCCTCTGACATGGATTCTAATGATCTCTTTGTAGTCTGTCTCCATCAACTTGACTTTTTAGTATATAAAGTTTAGTATCTTCTAAGTCATGTGCAAAGACTGTCAGTTATATTGGTTTCATAATGGAGGTTCCATCACCAACATATATGGTGGTAAGTTACCATTAAAAATATTTTATTATTTATTTATTTATTTATTTATTTACATTTCAGAGAGAGCACCAGCAGGGGAGAGGGCAGAGGGGGAGAGAGAGAGAGACAGAGAAAAGAGAATCTTAAGTAGGCTCCATACTCAGCTGGAGCCCAAAGCAGTGCTCAATTCCACGACCCTGGGATCATGACCTGATCTGAAATCAAGAGTCGACACTCAACCGAGTCACCCAGGTGCCCCTAAAAAATAAATTTGAAAGGTAGAACACGGTAAACCTCTTTGAAAATCTGAGTAGATCCCCCTGATGCGTATGTATGGTACACCCCTATAACAGAGACTCAGGCTTGATTCCCTTTACAGGCTCCCAGTGTTACCATGCCCCCCACCGCTTCTGCCCACCCACCCCTTACACTCATGCTAAGTTCAATTCACACTGAAGTATTTACAGATCTCATCCATCATTATCGACTTTGATGGTTGGCCCCCAGTAAAGGCTGAATACCCACAAACAGGAAGGGTCTGTCAGATGAGGGCGAATCAGATACTTCCACACTATTTTCCCCAACTTCCTCTCTGAAATTCTTCAGGATTCACGGCTATATCTCTGGCCATATCCATAACTTACCTATTCCTGTTACCTGGCTTGGGGTATCCTTAGTACAGATGACCCTTAAACAACATGGGTTAGAACTGCACAGATCCACTCACAAGCCAATTTTTTCTGACAAATACAGTACAGTACTGTAAATGTATGCTTTCTTCCTTACGATTTCCTTAATAACATTTTCTTTTCTCTAGCTTACTTTATTATAAAAATAGTCTCTAATACATATAACAAACGGAATACACATCAATCAACTGTTTATGTTATTGGTATGGCTTCTGGTCAACAGTAGGCTATTAGTAAACTTGGGGGCTGTCAAAAGTTATACACAGATTTTTGACTGTACAGGGGGTCAGCGCCCCAACTTCCATGTTATTCTAGGTCACCAGTACTCACTATTACTTGGTTTACTACTTAAACTTCAGAAAGTAAGATGTTTATTGAAATTTCACAAATCCTTCAATAACAATGGAGAAAAGTCATTCCATCAGTTACTTTTCTCGTTCCCCCCTTCCACAATCATGAAAGGATTTGAGAGTTTTCTGATGGGCACCATTTTGCTATAACTTGTGGGGATCTCTTATGCCCCTGATTGTTACCAAAAATATACTTTTTGTCAATTAATTTCTATTTAACACACATATTTCACGCATAGTCACTTAAAAATCTATTAATATTTCCCAAATCCTTGTGGGTTTTTATTATTATTTCTTATATTTAAAATGGTCTTTTGGCAAAAAAAAAATACATTAGGTAGCTTTGCTTTCTTTGCTAGAGGTTCCTCAATAACGTACGGAATCCATGATATTCCACTTTGTGTCATCTTTAGTTTTGCATGAAAAGCCAAACTTGAATTTGGTGGGAAAAAAACTTCTGGTATGAAGATGGCTATTCTTTTTGTGGGAAGACTTTTCAATCTTAAGTGAGAGACCCCCCAACTGCAATAGAAACCCCTGAACACACCCATGATCCCCTCAGGAGCAAACCAGAAAGCCTACGCTGACCGGCCTCGAGGGGAAGACAGATGGAGAGAGCATACAGTCTTTGTCAAGAGGGAGGGCCAATCATCTGGGGAAGGGATGGGAGAAGGAAAGATGTTTCCCGTCTAGAGTTTCTCAGATTGTATTATAGATGATAGAACTAAGATGAAGGGACTTTAAAAAGTCCCTGGCTCTGCCTCTTTAATTACCCTGTCTAGAAAGAAAGTCTGTCATCAGGGCTGGAGTCTGGGTCTGTTCAAGAGATTGATTGGAGGAAGACACTTTTTCGTCCAGTCTCGATTGCTTCAGTTTTACTGGAATTGAGGCAGGCCATAAACCTATCAGTGACTCAAGAAAATTGAAGCGATTAAGTCTGCAGGTGTGCACATTTGTAATATTAATGATGGATCTGTGTTAATTCCAGTCACAGGAGGCTGCCACGTGGCACATGTGGGTCTGTTGGGAGTAAGATGACCTCAGGCACTGGTATCCACAACACCGACACCAGCGAGTTCTGCTTGGTGAGGAGAGACCTCCTCCCCATCGCCTCCCCACGCTGCTCCCCTCCATCCCAGCCCTGGCTTAGGATGCTTCCCCATCACAGCTCCAACTCCAATCAGATGATTTCATAGATACTTCATGTGACTCGGGCGAAGAAAATGCCAGTTAAAGATACCTAGTTACGATACGAAAGGGGTAGAATTTGCCAGCATAATTTTGGAGTCTGACAGACTGCGCTTGCATCTGAACCGTCCTCCTTAATACTGGTTTGCCTTGAACAGGTTATTTAAGCCCCAAAAGGATTATATCTACTTTATAAAGTTGTTGTGAGCAGGAAATGAAGTAATAAATGTAAAGCTCTTAATACAGCATCTTGTAGCTACGGTCACTTTCATGATTTCTCCTTTTCTGACCTTGAAAATATCTTAGCTCCTAGAAATCATTCCTCACAGGCTGGCAGACTTGAGGGTGAGGGACGGTGTTAGGAAGGTTTATGAAGAGAAGGGCAGGCAGATGCACGAATGGCCCACTTCGCTAGGCACTTCTTTCCACCTGACCCTCTCAGGGTGGGCACATCACCAAGGGCAGCCTGTCTACAGACTGGGCAGTGACCCACGACATGGCTCAGCACTAGATGAGCTCATCAGATTCTTATTCTTAGGAATCTCAACGGGGGAATATGGAACGAGTCAGGCATAAATCAGCAGCAGGAGAGCTCAGAGAGAGGCACAGTGAAACGCACAGATGGGGAGTCTGCACCATCAGGGCCACTTCAAGCTGGAGAAATGAGGAAATACAAAAACCATGAGTAAGCAAAGCTCTGAGGTAGAGAAAAGACATGGGGCAAAGAGGGAATACGCCAGGCAAGACGGCAGAGGGATGAGAAAAGCAGATGCGTGGCAGGATGACACAGGCAACAGCCCGAAGCCCTCTGCAGAGCCCCGAGAGCCGGCCCGGATCCAAGTGCACCTGCCTCGAGGAGGAGCATGCGCCCTGCTCCCTCATTCCTACGAGGCCACTGCCTCCCGCTGACACGTGTGAGTCCTGACAAGGATTCCCCCCTCACTGAGGAACTGAGTCCCTGCGCCTTGTCATCACAGGAGCCTCCCCACGGAGACGTGACATCCTTCAGAAGATCCAAAACGCTCAGTGAATTCTGAACCCTGGCCCCTCCCTGGATGACCTTGACTATGGCACACAGCACAAGCCTCCTCTGATCCTTCTGTCCCAGCTTACAGCAGACTCTTCCAGCCCCCCGGGAACAAAGGTAAATAAATATATATCACTCTTTGTGAGCGAAGTCATAAACAATGTTTGCCTAGTCAAAAGAGTAAACTAGACTAGACCCAGGTTTCTTCAGAATTGTATCTTTCCAGTCAAGGTATGGTCCTGAAAGTCTCTTCCTAATTTTTTCCCATCTGTAAAATGGGAGTCATGATGCCCCAAACAACGTCAAACCACAATACGCTGCATCTGTAAGGTCATGAAACACGCAGGTAGATAATGATGCTGGAAAGGAAATGCATTCTTCTTTATTATGAAAGAAGAGATTTTCCTTTGCCAACCCACCTAACTTAACAGTCAGCAATAATGACAAAGGAAACAAAAAAAAGCACTGTACATGACAGCTAAAATCAGAATTTGATAAAATATTCTACTTCTAAAGGGATACTGTCAAGTAAAAAAAAATCAATTTGAGTAGGGAAAAAAAAATCTGGTTTGTTTATTAGTTTTGCTCCTAATGCCACCAAATGGACCTCAATCTGAAATGGCTTTTGAAATCAAATTTGCTGTTCTCCAATTCTGCAACTTACTCTTTATGCTAATTTGTCTGCACCTGCAGGGACAAAGAAACTGGCAGCACTGAACATGAGAGCCAGGAAGAAAAAGCAGCACAAAGATTCAGGAAATTAAACCAGGACTAAATCATATTAGGTGTATAAAGGTTGGACTTTTTATAAAACAAGGAAAGAGTGGATTGAATCTCTGAGGGCGTATTCCGACTGGCAAAATGACAGACCCTTGGTGAAAGAGCTAGTGTCTTTCCCAGGTCCCAGAAGAATGGTGGCATGGGGGGCAATCTGTAAGGCTCAGCGTCGGGGCCAAGCTAGGTTTCTCCCAGCCTGTGCCTCTTAATCTGAATAGGGGTTACTATAGGAATGTCTCAAGGAGTTTCATCCTTGAGGAATTTAGCCTCTAGAAGCTAAGGTTAATTCTTCCTTGCAATCTAAAAATCTATTTAGTTAGGTCTTATTTTGAAAGAAGTGCCATGATTTTAAGGAAAAACTCAGCAACCATTTGTTTTCCCATTGTTTCCCATTATCTGCACCCTCAAACATTTCCTTTCTGCTGACCTGCTGCTATTTCAACAGGCATCCTCTAAAGGTGGCTGGAGGCCAAGTTCAATATCATAGCTACTACAAAAACCAAAGGACAGACGCGTTATGAAGGAACTTAAAAATACTGTCCTTGCCTGGATGGCTCAGGTGGTTGAGTGACTTTTGATTTTGGCTCAGGTCATGATCCCAGGGTCATGGAATCGAGTCACAAATCAGGCTCCGTGCTGAGCATGAAACCTGCCAGAGATTCTCTCTCTCTTCCCCGCTCTGCCCCTCTCCCCAACTCATGCTCTCTTTCTTAAAAAAAAAAGAAAAGAAAGAAAAAGAAAAAGAGAAAGATACTGTCCTCATCTTACTAGTATCCAACCCTTCAACAGCAGAAACTCCACACCCCTATTTAAAATATAACAAAAGCTCGGAGAGTTAAATATTTTGCCCAAGGTCACATGGAGGATTAGCTCATAAGAAATCCAGAGAAAGCATCTCAGACTGAGGCTCCTTCTGTTATACTGCTTCTCAGAATCCAGAAAAAAACTGAAAATATAATTTTTATATTCTAAAGTGCTTCTACTTTGAATATTTTCTCTAATGCTCTGTCCAGTATATTTAATCTTAGACTCCACATTGCCAACATTCAAGTTCTGTCAACAGCCAGTAACTGCTGAGGTCCAATGATGAATGCCGTGAATGTTATGTGTTTAATGCTCAAGGAAAAAATATCCATTTCCACCGTGGAGTTATTAGACCTAGGGAAAAAAAAAATCAATTCGGCACGTAAATGTTCAACAGCCATGCTCCTAACTGTCCTTCCTCTTTGTCCTCCTTAGCATCTCTTCATTCTTCCAATTTTTTCCCTACCACCAGGCGTAAAAGAATACAGGCATCACACACCTCAAAAAGGATGTTATGGGGCGCCCGGCTCAGTCGGTAGAGCATCCGACTCTTGATCTCAGGATCATGAGTTCACGCCCCATGTTGGGTGTGGAGCCTACTTTAAAAAAGAAAAAAAAAATTAATTTCAAAGGAAAAAAGATGTTATATAAAATGAAAGAAAAAGGGAATCCATTTTGGATCCACAGCCTGATGTTTCACTAGACCAGATGTCTTATTTCCTTCCGACGAACGTTAATTTCTTATGGAAATAAGGTCTCTTTTATGGTTAGTAATTCAGCAGAAGCATATATGTAGCAAAGAGCACAAACTAATTTATGAAGTAACTCTTTTTTGTTAATTGATTAGTTGAGGAAAGTCTGCGTATCTCGTATTTGTGAATATGAGGAGATGGAAAACAAGAGATTAATGGACTTTCTCGAAATCAGGTCATGCAACAGGATTAGAGTTAGGGTTCACAGCGCCTGCCTCTTCAGTCCGATTTGTTATTAGAGTCACAGAGGAATGTCTTTTAGTGAAACTTCTTGAGATTTTTATGTCCCTAATTCTGTTCTGTTTCCCTAGGGAGGAAGTGTAGTGAAGGGGAAAGAGAATGGACTTTAGAATCAGACAGACGTGGTTAGACTCCCAACTCTGACATTTGCTGGTCATAGGATCCCAGGCAAGTTATATAACCTCAGAGCCCCTGTGTCTTCATTCATAAAATGCACGTAGTAATAATCACTTCAAAGGATGTGTGTGGATTAAACGAGACTGTGTGTGAAGTGTGTAGCAAGCACTCAGTACATGCATGTATCCTTCCTGTCTGTATTTTCTTCCTTAGACAATTAAAATATAATTGAGCCACAAGAGAGATAACAAACCAGAAATTGGAGACCCGTCTTCATTTATTTCCAATTAGCCAGTGAGTTCTAACGCTTCAATTTGAAAATAAGATAAACTGTGTGGAGAAAACACACTGATAGTACCATTTTATTTATTTTGTTTTTATTTTTTTAAGTTTATCTATTTAACCTCTATACCCAACAGGGGGCTTGAGCTCACGACCCCCAGATCAAGAGTCGCATGCTCTTCTGACTGAGCCAGTCAGGCACCCCTGATGGTACCATTTTAGCCAGGGTCTTCTCACTGGACAACATGAAGTAGGGAAAACATCAACCAGAAGGAAAGCCAAGGATTTCCTGCTTGACTAGGTCACTGGTGGACTGTGTAAACTTTCATTCATCCATTCATTCATTTCTTTAAAAGCATTCTCTTGAGTCCTAGCTTCATGCCAAACACTAAAGGTCACAAGACAAGAATGAGCTGGTCCGTAAGTTTACATTCTAGAATGGGCAGGGCAAAAAAACAACAACAATGAGGAATGCCATGAAGGAAGTCAGGAGAGAGACCCACAGGACAGAGTGAGGGTACAGTCCATTTAAAAAATTTTGTTTGACCATGTTCACATCTTGATTTTGTCCACCCAGCAACATCTAACATTGTGATTTATTCCTCCCTGAACTTTTTTTTAACTGGAGTATAGTCAACACGTCACATGAGTTTCAGGTGTACAACGTAGCAAGGACAAGTGCACACACTGTGCTACGCTCACTACAGGTAAGCCATCCGTCACCATGCAGCACTATTACCATTCCATTGACCATCCTGACCCAGATCTGATGTTGTCTCAGAAATTTTAATTGAAGTAGCGCTGACATGTAGTATTAAATTAGTTAAAATTATTAAATACGAAATTAGTTATAAATTAGTTTCAGGTGTTGACGATTACATATATTACAAAATGCTCACCATGGTAAGTGTATTACAGTATTATTGACGGTATTCCCTATGCGGCACTTTCCACCCCCATGATTTATTTGTTTTATAACTGGAAGTCTGTCCCTCTTATTCCCCTTCATTCATTCTCCCCATCCCCCACCTCCCCCCTCCTTTGGCAACCACCAGTTCGTTCTCTGAAGGGGAGAGAATCAAGAAGGTTTAAAGGAAGAGGTGGTGTTTGCACTAGGGTTGAAGATAAGTGTGGTTATCTGAGCAGAGTGCATGTGGTGAAGGGAGACACTGGCCATGCTGTTGGCTAGAATATGGAACAACGTAATAATAGCAGGGCACTCTCTGAGAACATCGAGACGGCACTTGGCAGGCTGTAGCCGGAGAGCTCAATGGAGGCCAAGTTACAGAGGACACGGTGTGACATGCTGAAGGATTCGAGCTTTATCCTCTGACAAAAGGGAGTAAAACACAAGGCCTGATGTGCCTTTAAACAGGTAGCTGTGGAATATAAAGACCCGAAGAGCTGAGATCAGAAACAGAGAGAGCAGCTATGAAAAAAGGGGAGCAAAGAGGGGTGAGGGGCTTGTACTATGGACAGGTGAAGAGAGAAATGGCAGAAGTAACAGAAGGGGGTGGAAATTAAGAGTGAGTCACTGCTTGGGGCTGGGGATGACGGGAAGGGAAGGCGTGTGCATAACCCTGAAAGGCTAGTAGGAGGCCCACCCACAGAAGACACACAGGATGGGGAGCAGGTGTAGGGGAGGGAGTGGAGCTTCCCGTGTGCTGTGTCTGAATTACACGCTGGCCCTCCATGGGGGAGCATCCATGGGTATGTAAATGCACACGCTGGAAGCACATGGGAAAATTCTCCTCCCTGGTCGGGCGGGCGAAACGGTAAGTTGGAGCCACAGGAATAGATGATTCATCTAGAAGCGTGCAGCGTGTAAAGGTCTGGGGCCAAGGACGACCCCGGGACAACACTGTCCTATAAGGAACAGGCTTCTCTACGCCTCGGCTTTCCTCTTGCGTTAAGTGAGAGGGATGGGCTTCTGTGCTCTGTTAGGTTACTTTCTCCTCCACAATGTCTCATGTCATGCTTTTTTATTTGGCTCGGGCTTTCACTCACAACCAGCTCTCTTTTCTTTCTTCCACCTTTGTTATTTTTGGAAAAGGCTGTTTGAAGCTTAAGCTCCTCTGAAGTGGCCCCTTGATCCTTCTGTCATGAGGGCGTGCATACAAAGGGTACAGAAGGGAGATTTTACAGAAGAAGAAAAGGCAAGCGAGAATCAGGGCAGGTCTCTGTGCCAGGACATGGCCCTCCTCATGCCTTCAAAGACGCCACAATAGAACTGATTTCCCTCCCACTCCTCCGTTGGTCGGGGGAGGTGTTTTTGATACACACCAGAAAATAACACCAGCACCCCGCATTAAATACTCCTGGCTTCCCTCAATACCCTCTCTCCTTCTGCTGAAGGGAGCTCCCACCATTACAAATTGTGCCTAAGGTACTGGTACCTCATTACCTACTAGTAGATTTAAGAATTATTAGAACCATAAAATTCTCTTTGGCCATATCCCCATTTATGATTTTACCCACTCTTCCTCTTAGCAATGCACAATATTTCCCACTTTTCTACATCCCATCTGCATGAGCCATATGTAGACACTCTCTGTGGAAAAGACACCTAAATTCCTCTTAAACCCAAGATAAAGAGGAGGAAATTCAATTTATTTTTTGTATACCGCCCGTTTCTCATTAGCCTTGACTTCTTAAGCCCTTGGGTTATGGGCCAGTGCATATTTTCATGGCTGCATTACTAGATTTTATTACATTTGTACCGAGAGGCAAGATAGTCTCATTTTATATCTGGGGAAATAGGTTTAGTGACCTGATGACAACAATTGGCCACGGATCAGTATATTTTCCCTGTTATGGGAGTCCAGGGCCATATGTTTTTGGTTGTCTGGACAGAGCATAAAATGTATCGCTCATCACATACAAATTCAACACTAGTGATCGACTGCCCTCTTTCTGGCCCCACCCAGTATCAGGAGATGACAGCCCTCAGGATTTTCTACGAAATTCGCAGGTCCAAAGGTCCTTTGCTCTGTGCCAAATCAGGTCAGGTGTCACTGAGGGAAAAAAAAAAATGCCATCTCTCATCTTTCACAATAAAAATTGGTTTTTGGTACTGGAAATGAGGAATTCCGAGTATAAACACCAAAAATGAATGAAAATGCAGTAAGTGAGGTTTTCCCTGGACAAAACTGGGATTAAGGATTAGGTTCCTGCCCTTGGAATAAAAGACTTGCCTCTCACAGAGGCCCATTGCATATCAGGAAAGCAATGGAAGAGTTCTCCTAACCCCCCCCCCCCACCTCCACCCGCCTTTGTGCGTGTGTGTTTGTGTGTGTGTCTGTGTGTGTGTGTGTAACTCTTCCCCAAATCCTCAATTGTCAACAGTCTCCTAAGTGGACCACTACCAGCCATAAGCACCTGGGGTCCAAATACCAGGATTATAAATTAAATGTCGCTCCATAAGGAAGTCCTAGTACCACCTGGACCAAACCCCTGTAGGAAGTTCTTGGGCACCTCAGGTGTCCAGACAAATAAGGGCCTGGAGGTCTCCAGGGATGGATGCCCTACATCCTCCTCCAAATCCTCAACCACAGCATATGTTATCTTTTGTCAGAGTAAATTCTCCCGTGCTGTCATTTAAGCCTGCTCCTTTTAGCTTATTCATCTGTGGAGACAGAAAGTAACTACTCTGAAGCCTCCTTGTAATAACTGCAAAAATGTGACCACTGCCCTTTGGCTGCCTATGGCTGCAAAACTCGGCACTACTCTCGCTCCCCATCACGGGTGGGAAGTAAGTTCTCACAGTCATACTTCAGAAACCATCAGGGGGTGAATGGTTAGCGGGGTCATGATTTCCACTCAGGAGGAAAGAAAGGCAAATGACTGCACAGACCAAAGACAGGAGAACCATCTAGTCATGCTTTACCACAATCCCAGGCCCTACCTGCCTCCCACTGAAGGCAGAGGCTGCTGGGTGAGCACCCAGGGTTAGTGTAACTAACTTCCCAGCCGCAGAGGGGCCAAAGAGTATATCCCTCCCCAAATGGAAATCTCCAGAGTGGGCACATTCGGAGCCTAATTCCTGTTTTCGTAACTCGAACCTACTACCCAATCTACCTATAGGAAAACTGAGCTCTGTTAACCCTCTTGCCTTTCACTTCAAAATTTTCCATATCTTCCCTTTTCCTTTCATATCATATCCATCTTAGAGGGAAAGCTATTCTATTTCTTCCCAAAGTTCAACCCCGCTGCTTGAGCTCTTCACCCTCTCCATCACTTGCTAGCTCTCAAGACTGGCTCTGCTATTTTGATTCTTGTACCTTCACCCTGTCTTTCCAGAATCTCTTCCTCTTTGGTCTAAAATAATACCCACAGTCATTCTCACCTCCATATCTTCCAAAAAAAAAAAAAAAAAAACAAAACACCCAAAACATTGATCTTGGTTTTGATTTTTCTCAGGGCCTTTTTTACTCTCTTTCATTGCCTAACCCTTCAAAACACTGAACTTATGAGTTCATTTTCTCTACTTACTCTTCCATTTACTGCTAAACCCACTCTTTACCAAATGATACAGAGCATGAGCGGGAGAGCACTGGCGTTAAGGTATTACAAAATTCTAACTGGACCAAGAGCTTCTTGAAAACATGGCTTGGACCCAGCAAGTGAATGTTGAAGGAATGAAAACAAGAGAGGGACAGAATCACAGAGGGTAAGCATAAGATATGCCACGGACTGGTACTAGCCTGTGCTAGGCATTGCATTAGGTATTGCTAATACTTGTCCACTTGATCACAGATGACTTTGGTTCCTTCCTCAGTTCTGCTCCTAACCATCTAAATGATACTGAACAAGTCAGTTACCTTGTTCTGAACCCTAGTTTTTTTTTTATCTATAAGACAAAATGATTAGATGATTAGACTAAAGACTTTCTCATACTCCTTGACACCTAAGAAATACGAAGGAAAAGCGTTTGGTTGCATATGCTGAAGCAGAATGTAGAGATGAAATAGTCCCAGATTTATAAGGCATCTTCTTTTTTTTTAATTTTATCTGACTGGGAACCTTGTTCATTTTGCTTCCTGTTTACCAAATTTATGTGGTTGGGAATAATTTATTTTTTCTCTTTTTCTTCAAAGATACGTTTGACTGGGGCCATATGGCCCAGTGCCAAGATCATGGTTTTTGAAGCCAGGAAGTATGAGTGTAAATTCCACTTTGCCACTTACTAGCATATGGCCCTGGACAGGCTATTCAACGGATCTGAGCCTCAGATCCCTCACCTGTAAAATGCAGCAAAAACAGTAAAGCACACCTGCCTCCCAGGACTGTCAGGAGAGGTGGTTGAGATTAAGAGCCTGGTTCACACAACGCTTGGCACAGAGAAGGCACTGGATAAATCTGAGCTCCCTTGCTTTTCTCCTTCTCTCTTTCTTCAATAGCAAGGGCAGAGTTTCTATCCGGTCCCTAATAAACACTGCAGATACCACACAGACACCATTTCGTCTCTCAGTGGCTCCCAGGCGGGCTGGTGTCCTTCAGAGGAAAGGACTGGCCTGGTGGAACCCCCTCATTATTTGATGAAATGAGAGTTTTGCCACAAGTGCGTGGGGTTAGTGAGTGGCAACATCAGAGTCAGTAATCAGGTTGTTTTACTGTTCATGTGGTACTTCTTAAAGCCCCTCACAACGCTCCTTGAAGGGATCTACACGGTCGATTTTGTGTTCCTCTGACAGGGAATATCTTCTCAAACTCAATAATGATGGTGGGACACAAGGACTCCTGTGTCTTACTGGGGCTGTCAGATGCCCTGGTCTTTTAGGACAACAGAGAAACCCTCCCCACCTACTCGACCAGCACCCACCTTCCCCTAGTGTTTTTCCTTCCACCTTCTTGTATCTCTAGTGATACCTTCTCTGTAGCTTCATGGATCCATTCAAGCAATTCTCTTCTCCCCATTCAGCTTTCTTAGGTCAACTAGCTTTAGACATACACACAAATTTTCAAGAAAGGAAAAAAACAGCCATAGCCCTGACACTAAACAAACAAATCAAACAACAACATCAACAAGGAAACCTTAAAGGTACTGTATGCATGTGGCAGAAAAAAAAAAATCATTCCACAAATGTTCCCCTTGGAATTGAACTTGCAGACATTGAGATCCATCTAGATGCTCAGCACTTGAAGAAGGGATGGATAAATGGTGGTTTGGACCCAGGATGGAATACTAGGTAACATTAAATGCCATGGACCATCATATGTTTCAAAGAACATTTAATGATGTGGCAAGCCACTTAAAACATAAGGTTAAATAATTGTCTTAACTTTTTAAAAATTGTGTAAAACAGGAACTCAGTTGTCTACAAAGAAATGTCACATGAATAGAAATTTGGCAAAAGACGCAACTCATGCTTACAACTCATCTCTGGGGAGTAAGGTTATGATTTAAAATTTCTTTATTTTTTTCTGTTTCTTCTAATTTTTCTAGGATCGATGGATAGCTTTTAATGAAAAGAAAATTATAGTTTTTATTTTGATACCATGGATTGTTGAGTATCTTGGAGGGTAACTAATATGCATACTCTGGTGTTTTGTTTGTAAAACTGCCAAAGCTATTTGCAGGGCATAGACTATTACAGGCTAGAGGGAACCAGAAAATAGCCTCTATTATCAAAGTTTTTTTCTTTTTAACAGCAAAACTCTTTCTTCAAAAGAAACCTTAAGGAGATGCTTACTCTGTCAACAAAGATAAAAGAAGAATGCTTCTCATCCCAGCAGGGATAATGGGCCCAGAGCCCCACCATCCCCGTCCTCCTCCTGCTCTCAGTCCTCCTGTTGGCAGCTGAGGCATGTTAATGAAATCTCTGGGACGCTGCGAAAAACATAATATGTAAAGATCCTGATCTGGAACAACCTCTCCAAGCCACGGATGAAGAATCTGGCACGAAGATGGGCAGCGACCTGCATAAAGTCATCACGTTTCCTGACCGGGGCAAACAGGAAACCAGGATTTCCAGACTCCCGAAACCTTTAGCCCCGCCTAGAAGAGGAGAGCATTCTTTCCGTGACTTTCTCAGGATCCAAGACAGAGCCCGGGCCCCGCGAAGCTGACCATGAAGAGTCAGCCATCCTCAACAGCGTGCTCAGCAAGCCACGGGCGGGATTCTGCCCGTTCAGCAGGAGCCCGGACATTATTTATTATCTGCAGGTGACCATGGCCGCTTTTGCAACCTTCATACTCTGTGTATCTCCTCCAATCCCCCCTCCACCTTCGGGCTGCCTAGGTTTCACAAGAAGTACTAGTAAATCCCGTCCCCTGGTTGCGACTAATCAATGTCCCTGTCGTCTGCTAGTCCTCGACTGTGTTTCACACAGAGCCAACTTTCAGGTGGAGGCATAAAACCCCAGATCTTGCTGAAGCCATTCAGGGAGCCCAAGGTGCTTGTAGGAGCTGGAGAGTGCTAATCCCCACTTGCCAGGCCAGCTCCTCCTCTGGTAATTACATTTCACCCCAGAAAAGCATTCCCGCTGCTGCTGTTAGATGCAGGCTTCATTTTCACCTCACCAAGTGGAATCTGGAGTTAAGGTCTCTTGGAGGGTGGCTCGCTGACCCCAGGAGGTGGCTTCATTCAGGGCCTGGCTGCATTTCAGCACCTGCTGGGCCGGGCTCTTCGTCCTGGGGTTTGCCCAGCTCCTTGCAAAGAGCTTTGGCTTAAAGAAGTTGTATACCTGCAACGTATTATTATCACCTAATCTTTTTCTATCTTCAACTCCTGTAGTAGTGATGGGGAACTAAGCTCACGTGCCTCAGAGTTGCAGTTTAGTACAACCCTGGAGGCTTGGATGCTGAAAATGTGTCTGAACCCCCAGATGTGACAGAATTGGGCTGGAAATCTACTGAAGTACCTAAGGAGAATGGAAGGCTTCCTACTGCTGCACGTGGAGACACCTGCCTGCTCGCCTGCCTGCCACCACAAGAAGACAGACAGAGTCCCAGTGCCAGAGATGAACAATATTCACCAAGTGTCCGACCACGCTTTCTGGGTGCTCCCCATTTCACAAGGAGGGGTGGACACGGAGGCAGCTCCCTCGAGCCTGAGAATCAGGCCAGTAAGCCAAAGACAGACAGAGACCTCGACAGCTGCAACATTCACCATGTGCCTGACTGGCTACCTTGCTAACTGTGGCCGGCGTCGCCATCGGTAAAATCAAGAAGGGGGGCAGGACAGTCACAAGGGAAAAAGCCACGTTTTTCGGAGTTATCAACAAACCAAAAGATGCGATTTCAATTAAAAAAATTCTACTCTATTGATATTATACTAGTTGAAAAATTATTTTAAACATTTCTATTTTAAAATAGAACAGGTGGGGTGCCTGGGTGGCTCAGTCGGTTAGGCGTCCAACTTCGGCTCAGGTTATGATCTCGCGGTTTGTGGGTTCGAGCCCTGCGCTGGGCTCTGTGCTGACAGCTCAGAACCTGGCGCGTGCTTCGGATTCTGTGTCTCCCTCTCTCTCTCTGCCCCTCCCACGCTCTCTCTCCCTCAAAAATAACATTAAAAAACTAAAAATAAAATAGAACAGGCTCTTTCTAAGAAGTCAAACAGTCCAGAAGTTTCTGAAGCAAAACTTCTGCCTCCCTTGCCTTACAATCTCACTCTGGAAAATAACTAATGTTAAACAACAAACTAGACCTTTGCACACCCTCTCCAAGCTCACATAAATATACACAAACACGTGTGGATTTTTCTTCCCTTTCTCCTCCTTTCTTCCCTTCCTTCTTTTCTTCCTTCCTTCCTTAACCAAAAGTGTATTTAAAAACATCAAAATGTTTCCAATAAGGTTTAGGAAACAGTAATGCGGGGTGCCTGGGTGGCTCAGTCAGTTGAGCGTGTGACTTCAGCTCAGGTCATGATCTCAGGGTTCGTGAGTTCACGCCCCTCATCGGGCTCTGTGCTGATAGCTCAGAGCCTGAGGCCTGCTTCGGATTCTGTGTCTCCCTCTCTCTCTCTGCCTCTTCCCTGCTCGTGCTCTGTCTCTCACTCAAAAATAAGTAAACATTAGAAAAAAAGAAAACAAAACAGTAATGCACATTCGTTAGGAACCATTTCACCTGACCCAGAGTCAGACCTACTCTACATGTTTCTTCACCCTTTTTTGCTACCACACTCGCCTGCCCTTCATGGGAAGGGTGATGGACAGACACATGGGCATCGAGCAAGGAAGGAGTACAGGTTGGTGATTTTCTTGGTTTCTGTAACTAGCCACAGCCCATCCCTTTCCTCAAAAGCAGAAGAGGTGACCCAGGAGTCCATCAATGTGGAGGCAGGGAGCTCCCCCATTTCTGTGATTTGTCTGACGTCAAAAGCCCTCCTGCTCAGTGGAAAACTCACACCACCATTGGTCCTTGAAGATCTCATGAGAGTTTCTAGATTGTTTCTAAATGTGACCAGATGTGACCTTTCCAATAACAAAAGCTCTTATGGAGGAAAAGTTAAAGCCATTTGTTATCCTTGGGTGAATGTGTTCATCTTTGATCCACAGCTATGATGGGAAGGAGATGGAGAGAGAATGAGAGAAGAGAGAGATGCATCATACCCTGAAAATGTTTGAGACAAATAACACCAACCAATATGAGTACTCGTCAAGTCTCAGGGTCCGGTTCATAAAACAATGAATCTGATGCCCTCAGGATACATATACCTACACACTTACACCAACCTCTCCCACACTCACTCACCACTCACCCGTAGCACGGGTAGAAAGGCTTGCTCTGCCTTTACTCTCTCACCCACCCTCTGGCCTTCTCCCGGTGCCACACACTGGGCCCTCAGGAGTTCTTCTACAACCCTACAAAATCCCATCAAAATTGACCCTCAGCAAAGGGCTTGAAATCAGACACTAAAATAAAAATTAGATGTCACTGAAAATGGTCACCTTTCCTAGGGTCTTAGCAGCCAGTGGCTGAATGTAGCTTTTACTTTGTTTAATACAAATAGGGCATCCTCATTTGCAACTACATGGATGGAACTAGAGGGTATTATGCTAAGCAAAATTCATCAGTCTGGGAAAGACAAATATCCTATGACTTCACTCATGTGTGGAATTTAAGAACAAAACAGATGAGGATAAGGGAAAGGAGGCAAAAATAATATAAAAACAGGGAGGAGGACAAAACATAAGAGACTCTTAAATATGGAGAACAAATTGAGGTTGCTGGAGGGGTTGTGGGTGGGGGGATGGGCTAAATGGACAAGGGGCATTAAGGAGGACACTTGTTGGGATGAGCACTGGGTGTTATACGTAGGGGATGAATCACTGGAATCTACTCCTGAATACATTATTGCACTGTATGCTAACTAACATGGATATAAGTTAAAAAAAAAAAAATCCAACAAGCAAAAAAAGAAAAAAACAGAAAAACAAATAGGGCATCCTCTTCACTTCTGACACCAAAAGCATTAGCTGCCTATATATTAGTTTAGCCTTGCCTACGTGAGCATAAATGTACATACTTGTGAAAAAACATACACATACCACACCCCTCAATCACCACCACTATCCAATGCATCACAACACAAAGGCCCCAGACTTATGACTTTTACACAGTTAAACTGATCATTTTCATTTTTATCATAGAAGTCAACCACTACCATGTGACAATGTCCTAGATGGAGGGACTTCACAGTCCCAACAATCAGTAGCCCATACAACAGCACTATGTTAGTGTGCTATACATACATATCACACTTTGTATATTCACTTAGCTTTTCTGTCTTCCTAATTTGAAAGTTCACTAACTTTAACGGACTACACACTAAACATGAGACACAGACATTACTTTACAAGAATGATGTCACTTAATCCTCAAAATAACCCCACGGCGTTGGTATTCTTATTCTTTTCAGACTGTGAGCTTCTCCAAGGACAAGATCCATATGCTAGTCTTCTGTTTCCAGTCCCTGCTGAAGAGTCTAATAGATAAACTGGCAGGGGAGCGCTGGGCAGACAATCAGCATCGTGATCAAATCCTAAAACTAGAAGACATTATCAAGCTCATCTACACTGTATATATATCTGATCAAAAATTCCATCTAAACGGTCATCGGCTCGTGCCAATGATACTCAACCTACACTCCACTTTTGAATAGAAACCACCCAGCCACAGGGAGCTCATTTGAAACGGTCTCTACATTGAATCAAAGCATCTCCTCTAAAGGCAAGGCTCAACTCATTCATCCCTGGCTGTATTGTCATTTCCCACATCTGCATGAAAGACCTTCAAATATTTGAGGTCCACTCCCACGGTCTTTTTCTGATCAAACATAACTAGTTTGTTCAATTGTTCCTTATCCTTTTAACATGTCTTGGGACCCCTTTGCCACTGTTTTTACTTGTCTTTGTTTTTGTGCTTGGGTAGAGAGCGTGGCTAACCTCACACATTAGAAACACGCAGGTGGCCCTGCTTAAGGCAATGAAGGAGGGATGGGGCTGGCAGTGAAGGTGGAGGCCTTTCTTACCGAAATACCTTCAAAGGAGAAAACGGACTTTGTGAAAGCCAAATACAGTGTGTATTTGCACTGGATTCACCCCCCACTGAGCTAGATGCTTCCTGAAACATGGCAACCAGAACTGACATCAAAAGTCTGGGCACCATTTGACTGGGTCTCAAAAAAATGATGTTAATTTCTCACTGGGGTAATGATACTCCTATTAATGCTGCAAATGTTACATTAACCTTTCAGGAATGTGACATTCTGTTGACTCACATCAGGCTCCCTGCGAACTACAGCCTGGAATTATTTTTATAGGGCTGTTATTAGTTGTTTTTCTTGAATGCAGTTTTAGGATTCTCTGTTTATTCCTACTAAATTTCACCTTGTCAGATTCAGCCCAGCTGTCCGATCTGTCAAGGTTCGTCTAAGTGCGGACTCTGTTGCCTTTGCCCAATCCAAATATTCCCTTTGCTAGTTTCATGTAACCTCTAATTATGATAAGCATGTCTTTTTTATTGATAGATGACTCGCGTACTAATTCCACTCTTTTAAATTGTACAGTGATTTTTAATATACTCACAAAGTTGTGCAACCGTCACTACTATCTAATTCCAGAAAATTTTTATCATGCCCAAAACAAACTATACCCATTTGCTGTCTCCATCCCGCCTCCCTCCCTCCTCCGGCAACCACTAATTTACTTTCTGTCTCTATGGATTTGTCTATTTTGGACATCCTGTAGGGATGGACTCACACAGTATGTGGCCTTTCCTGTCTGCTTTCCTTCACTTAGCATATATAATGTTTTTAAGATTCATACATGTTGTAGCAAACACCAGAACCTCATTCATTTTATGGCCAAATAATAGTATACTGTATGGCTACAGCACATTTTGTTTATTCATTCACCAATGGATATACACTTAAGCGTTTCCATTTTTTTAATATTATGAATCATGCTGCTATAAACATTCATAAGTAAGTTGTTGCACAGACCGATGTTTTCAATTCTCTTGAGTATATACCTCAAAGTGGAATGTCTGGGTCATGTAGAAACAGTATGCTTAAATTTTGAAGAAACGCCAAGTTGCTTTTCACATCAGCTGAATCGTTTTACATTCCCGCCAGCAATGTAGGAGGGTTCTGATTTCCCTACATCCTTGTTAGCATATAGTCTTCTTTGTCTTTCTGATTATAGCCATCCTCGTGGCTATGAAGTGGTATGCCATTGTGATTTTTACTGGTAGCTACCTAATGACTAATGATGTTGAGCATCTTTTCATGGTCTTATTGGCCATTTTTCTATCTTCTTAGGCGAAATGTCTACTTAAATCTTTCCTAATTTTTAGTTGGATCATCTTTTTTATTGAGCTGAATTATAAGAGCTTTTTAAATATATTGTGGATGCAAATCCTTCATCAGATATATGATTTCTAAATATTTACTATTATTCTGTGGGGTATATTTTCACTTTCCTGACAGTATTCTTTGAAACACCAAAGTTTCAAGTTCTGATGAAGTCCAATGTATCTATTTTTCCCTTTGTTGCTTGTGCCTTTGCTGGTCATGTTTAATTAAGACCCGTTGCCTAATCTAAGATCACAAAGACTTTTACCTATGTTTTCTTCTAAGGCTGCTTACATTGAGATGTTGTATATGGTAGGAGGGAAGGGTCCGACTTCATTCTTTTGCACGTGTTATAAAGGAAACCACAGGCCCCAAATAGATTCCCTTATGTTACGGACCCCACCCCAACAAACCAACACTTAACCGGTTTCAAGGACTCCAAACCCAGCCCCAGGAATGTAAATTTTAAGCAGCAGAGATGGAATCTTCTGGTCAGCACTATGAGGTAATCTGTTGATAGACCCAGTCTGTTCCCCTTAGGAGGTTGACCTTTCCTAAAACAATGCATTCCTGGCTAACAATTTCCTTTTTTCCCCACTCCCTCTCTGCCTTTAAAAAGCCTTTCCTGGGGTGCCTGGGTGGCTGAGTCAGTTAAGTATCTGACTTCAGCTCAGGTTATGATCTCACAGTTCCTGAGTTTGAGCCTCACATCAGGCTCTGCTTGGAGCCTGGAGCCTGCTTCAGATTCTGTTTCCCTCTCTCTCTGCCCGCCCCCCTCCCCGCTAGCGCTCTCTATCCCTCTTAAAAATAAATAAACAATAAAAAAAAAAAATTTAAAGAAAAAATAAAAAGCCTTTTCTTTTCTGCAGCTCCACGTGCTAGATGCAATGCTGCTGAATTCATGAGTCATTTAATAATTAGATCTTCAAATTTATTACGCTGAATTTCGGTTTTTAACACACGGATATGGTGTTTTGCACTGTCCCAGAACCATTTTCCCCCCATTGAATTGTCTTGGCATGCTTGTCAAAAATGAATTGTCTATAAATATAAGGGTTTATTTCTGGACTCTCAATTCTATTCCATTCCTAGATGCCTATCCTTCTGTCAGTGCCACACTGTCTTTGTGACGGTGGCTTTGCAGGACAAACCTGCCTTTGAACATTACGGAAGTTGGTTATGGAAATGCTAAGTGAGGCGGAACTGAAGAGCCCCGTGGCAATGACACTAGAATATAAGCTCCATGAAGGCAGAGGCTGGCCTCTTTTGGTCTCTGGTGTATCCCCAGTGCCTAGAGCAGGGTCTGACACACGGTAAAGCTCTGAATAAATATGTGTTGCCATGAATGAATGAC
Organism: Cryptoprocta ferox; assembly: GCA_028646485.1. Taxonomy (NCBI): domain Eukaryota; kingdom Metazoa; phylum Chordata; class Mammalia; order Carnivora; family Eupleridae; genus Cryptoprocta; species Cryptoprocta ferox. Next base: position 17,829,093 of record CM053562.1, read on the forward strand.
AGGGTCAAAAATATGATCAGAATCCACTCTCAAATTTCAACCACGTATGAATCTACTTTGTTGGACCAGCGTTCTGCCTTCTCTTTCCGTGGTGTCTGGAAAGCTAGTGTGGAAGACCTTAACAAACGCCTTGCTGATGCTTAAAGAACATTTATTTGAACCCTCAGCGCAGGATACAGTATGTGATACACATCACCTTAGGATCTCCAAAAGAACAATGACTTTGACCATTCCTGGCACAGGAGGTTGCCGCTTGGTAATTTAAGACCGAAACCTTCTATGACTTACCCCCTAAAACCACTATTACCAATTTAGAAGAACTGCAAAATTCTGGGGCCACCACAATCATATCATCTGGCAGCTCAAGAGCAAAAGGAGAACTTCCATCTGGTGAGCTAATACTCTAGCAGTCACATTTGACCTCTGGGGAAGAGCAAGCCCAGAAAGCAACAATGGAAAACAAGTAAAAGATGACCCTACACACACCCTCCAGATTGGCTCTTCCTGCCTCCGAACAGGACCCCAGTGGCTGCAAAATGACACATGGGCAGATCTCATCAAAAGCTGAAGGAAAAATCAACAGAGAAGGAAAGATTTCAATCGCTTCCCATAGACAAATGACTAACAGAGCTTTGCTTCTTCAAAGTGCAGTTTTTTTCTTAATAGCATGTGACAGCTGACTTTTCAGCTGTGCATTTTGCACATGTGATTGTTAGGTCTCTGAATTCAATTAAAAATTTATATATTGGGGTTTATGTTTGGAGTGCAGATCTACAGAAAAACACCGGGACTGACACTGGCTCCCAAGAGAGCCTGCCTCGTAGAAATATCCTTGCCTGCAATTTGAGGAACTTTCCAAGCAACTCCTATCATCCAATGACTCCAGCCTCATGTACCAGCGCTTGCCTCCGCATTAATAAACAGCCATCACTATTTTCATTTGAGATTGCTCCACAAATGATCTCATTTAATCTTCTCAATTGAGATAGGTATTGTCCTCTGCCGTACCGAGAACAGCAAGGCTCAGAGAAGTTAAAAAAAGTTTTCAATTCAAATACAACACTGTACGTTAACTCTACTGCAATAAAAACTAAAATTAAAGAGACACCTGGGTGGCTCACTTGGTTGAGCGTCCAACTCTTGATTTCGGCTCAGGTCGTGATCTCAGGGTTGCGGGATCAAGCCCCATGTCAGGCTCCACACTGAGCATGGAGCCTACTTAAGATTCTCTCTCTCTCTCTCTCTCTCTCTCTCTCTCTCGCTCTCTCTCTCCCCCTTTCTCAGCCCCTCACTACTGTAAAATAAATAAATAAATAAAATTTTAAAACAAAGAAAATTTTTTCAATTCATAATCAGAGGAGCCAAGACTCAAACCCAGGTCTGTCTGATACCAAACTGCATGCCCTTAGCCACTGTAACCCTGCCTCTCGAGACGATATAATGCACCATAGATGTGCATGAAGAGAGGCTGCCTGTGCACATGATTGTTTCCTGAGTAAAATCCAAGTGCTCCTCTTCCTCTGGTTTGCTGTCCTGGACTTGGCCAGCTCAAACGTACAGAATAATCTCCAGCCCACTGCCTCACTTTCTTCTCATCTTTCTCACAGCCTCAACGTGTACTTTTATTTTCAATGTGTGCTTTGTTGGGGGCGGGGGGAAGAATACTTGATGTGAACTCTACCTTCCTGGCAAACATTTAAGGGTACAATATAATATCATTAACAGTATACACATGGTTGCACAGCAAAGCTTGAGAACTTTTTCATCTTGTGTGACTGAAGCTCTATCCCCTTTGAACAGCAACTTCCAACTTCTCCACACCCCCATCCCACCAGGCAACCGCCATTCTACTTTCTGCTTCAAGGAGTTTTACTTTGGATACCTCATATAAATAGAATCATGCATTATCTGTCTTTCTGTGGTGATTTACGTCATTTAACATAATGTCGTCAAGGTTCATCCTTGTAGCATTTGACTGGATTTTCTTCTATTTTAAGGCTGAATGATATAGATATATACACACACACATATAGATATATATATGTATTTATATATCCATATACATATATTTTCTTCAATCATTTGTCAGTGAGTAGATTGTTCCCATATCTTGCCTATTGTTAACAATGTCACAATTAACATGGAAATGCAAATATCTCTTTGAGATCCTGTTTTGTAATTTTTGGAGGGGGGGGCCCAGAGGTGGGATTGCTGGACCATACAGTAGATCTACTTTTAAATTTTTGAGAAAACTTCCTGTTTTCCGTAATGACTACACTCATTTTTACATCCCCACCAACAATGTACAAAGGTTCTAAATTGCTCCACAGCCTTGCCAACACTGACTATTTTTTTTAAACGTCCATCCTAACAGTTATGAGGTGATATTTCACTGTGATTTGCACTTCCCTGATGATGAGTTACATCGAGCATCTTTCATATACCTGTTGATCATTTGTATGTCTTCTTTGAAGAAGCGTCTATTCAAGTCCTAAGCTCATTTTAAAAAATTTTTTAATGGTTGTTTATTCTTTGAGAGAGAGGGAGAGACAGAGAAAGAGAACAAGCAGGGGAGGGGCAGAGAAAGGGAGACACAGAATCTGAAGCAGGCTCCAGGCTCTGAGCTGTCAGTGCAGAGCCCGATGCGGGGCTCAAACTCACAAACCCTGAGATCATGACCTGAGGTGAAGTTGGATGCTTAACTGAGAGCCAACCAGGGGCTCCTAAGCTCATTTTTAAAAAAAGGTTATTTGCTTTCTACTATTGAGTTACTAGAGTTCCTTATATACTTTGAATATTTTCCCCTTATCAGATGGTTTACAAATATTTTTTTCCCATTCTGTAGCTTGCCTTTTCACTACTGATTGCTTCCTTTACTATGCAAAAGCTTCTTAGCTTGATGTAGTCCTACTTACTTATTTTTCATTTCGTTACCTGTGCTCTTCATGTCATATCCAAGAAATAATTGCCAAGACCAATGATATGAAACATTCCCCCTATGTTTTCTTCCAGAAGTTTTATGGTTTCAGGTCTTACATGTAAGTCCTTAATCCATTTTGAGTTGACTTTTGTGTATGGTGTTAAGACAAGGATCCAACTTCATTCTTTCCCAACACCATTTGTTGAAGAAGCTCTTCCTTCCCCACTGTGTAGTCTTGACAGCTTTGTCAAAGATCACTTGACCATGGATGCTTAAGCTTCTTTCTTTCTTTATTTGAGAGAGAGAGCACACGCGAGCAGGGAAGAGGGGCAGAGAGAAAGAGAGAGAGAGAGAGAGAGAATCTCAAGCAGACTCTGTGCTGATTGTGGAGCCTGACATGGGGCTGAATCAATCCACGACCCTGGGATTATGACCTGAGCCAGTATCAAGAGTCAGACGCTTGGGGTGCCTGGGTGGCTCAGTCGGTTGAGCGTCCGACTTTGGCTCAGGTCATGATCTCACGGTTCACGGGGATCTAGCCCCGAGTTGGGCTCTGTGCTTATAGCTAGCTCAGAACCTGGAGCCTGCTTCGGATTCTATGTCTCCCTCTCTCTCTGACCCTCCCCTGCTCGCACTGTCTCTCTCTCTCTCTCTCTCTCTCTCAAAAATATAAATAAAACATAAAAAATGTTTAAAAAATAAAATAAAATAAAATGGTCAGATGCTCAACTGACTGAGCCACCCAGCCACCCCTGCTCGAGTCCATTTCTGAGCTCCATTTGATTCCAGTGGTCTGTGTGTCTGACCATACCATACTGTTTTGATTACCATGGCTTTGATGTATCATAGCTTTGTAATATGTTTTGAAGTTAAGATGGAAACACGTCCCCTGTGCATAAACTGAAAGACTTAATATTATTAAATGTTCACACTACCTAAAGTGATCTACAGATTCAATGAATTTCCTGTGAGAATCCCAATAGCACATCTGGTGGAAATAGAAAAACAATCTGAAAACTCATATGGAACCACAAAGGATTCTGGATCAGCACAACAATCGAGAAAGAAGATGCAGCTCAATGACTGCTCTTTACTCCTGTTGCTTCTTACAGATCAGTCCATTAACAAAATTGCAGCAGGAATTTGTGCAGGTCTATGACTCCCTCTCTCTTTGGACATTAGCACTGAGAGGAAACTCGGAGGTCATTCAGAGGCAGGAATCTCAGACAACCAAAGTCTGTGTGAACGCCTCAGGTCCAATACAGCTAACTTCCAAGAGAAAATCCAGTTTCGAACCACCCATACAGAGATCTTAAATGGTTTCCTCAGTTCTCCCAAGTCTTAACAAAGCTCCCGTCATTTTTACTCATCACTATCACTTTTCCAGGGATCACCGCACCGTACTAGGAAAATGCTGCAGTATTTTCAGAGAAAAGTCCCATTATTATTTTTTCTCCCAATTGCCAAATACCTTCATCTTATTTCACATAGAAATCTCTCAATATAAGTTCAGCCTGACAAGTGCAACACTCACAAACACAGTCTTTGGGGTTAGAACCTGCTTCACATCCTAGTCCCAACATCTGCCAGCTGGATGCCTTTTCACGACTCCTTAATAAATCTAAGCCTCAATTTCCTCATCTGAGAGTGGCTATATATCGAAGGTTTGTCATAAAGATGAAATTAAAAAAAATACAGTGCCCGACACCTAGCAAAGCCCACACAGTAGCTATTCTTGTTTATCATTATCTACTGCTCTGGGACACCTGGATCGGTCGCTCTGCTCTGTCTCAATCTCTCTCTGTACAGTAATAATAGGACTTTTCCTTACGCAGCATTAGGTGCCATGGTGGTCAGTTCAAATGACTGAAAGAAGGGAGCAAGGAGAAACATTAGAAATGCAGAAGAGAAAGCAGGGGGGCAGAAACAGGACACAGAGGAGGAGTGGTTTCTAAGAATCATTGTTTATAACCTCTTGTGATAAACTGATCTCCATTCTCTCTCTCCATCGGCCCCAGGATAAGGAAGTGAATATGGTCTACTCATCCCCGATCTCTTAAATGACCCAGGCTATAATTTAGGTTCCCAGGGGTCATGAAGGAACACAGATCACATTCTATTATTCTGAAATGAGCCTGTAAGTGCACTTCGGGCAGCAAATCAAAACCACTGTTAGTAGCTACTCCAACTTAGGAGGTTCCTGTATCTTAAAGGACCAGCTGCCCTTTCATGAAAGACCATTTTTTCTATGAATAATACATATACTACTAGGGAAGGATATACATTCCTATTAAGCAACATCAATTCTCAACACACTGGATATAATCTCTTGTACGGCTATAATTAAAAATTAAACGCGAAGTATTTTGTTGAAGAAACTCCAAAGCTGATTTTTATGTACTCTCTTTTTCCTCCAACAACATCATTCTTTCCAGCTTCTCCATATAATTATATTCCAGGGAAAACAGGCAGGCATAAAAGAATAAATCAATGCATAATCTTTCTTTAAAGTCCTAGCTTCTATTTTGTGATCGGTACAGACTATTAAAAAAAAATCAGGTCTGAAGTTTCCTCCGATGAACGTATACTATCTTCCATTTCTTTTTACTTTAAAAAGGAACATCGCATAAAATACCAGATTGGTTGTGTTTTTTAGACACAGGAGACTTTCACTGGCTGGGCAGCTTTCACTGACTATGTGGGTTTCTGTGAACCAATTCTGAAATTCTAACTCCCTAACAGACAGTTGGTCCTTAATGGATGTTCTCTGAAATAAATTTTAATATTTAATAAATACATATTAATATCAATATTTAACATTTCATAAATATTAATATTAAAAACAAAAGCTAAGAAGAGATTTGAGGTTGGGACAATTCAAGGGTTTGCCGATATGGTCGCCTCTTTGATTTTCCCCTTCTCTGTTCCACTTCCCCCTTTGCTAAATAGAAAGCAATCTCTAGTTGGGAAAGTACCACTAGGAGGTAGGAGGGTCCTCATTATTGGCTTTAATACACTCAGGAGAAGCATTCTCATCTTAAAAAGTCTGTTAGAAAGATCCCTGATCTCAGAGAAGTGTGGGCATTTATCTTCTTAAGCTATGAAGATTTTTTTTAAGCATATACTTCGTTAAAAGGAAAATTTGGTTACATGCAGTTGATCAACGTATCCAAATTGCTTGAAATTGAAACTGTAGCTTTTATAAAGCTGGAAAGATTCTTACACATCATGGACTCTAGCCCTCTTTTTTTTTTACAATAGTGGAAGTGAGGTGAAGAAGCAGCAAAGGGCCAAAGATACCATCCCCCAACTAGTAAATGGCAGACAGACTTGTTCCCAGGCCCCTGATTCCAATCCCGACACGTTTCATTTCACCGCACTCTACTATAAACCCCTTAGTACTTTATGGACAGATAATAAAAATTAGTTAATGCAGATGATGATGATAATGAAATTTCACTGTGCTGGAAACAGGGACATGAGGTCAGTTAGCTGGCATTTGGTAATGCTTTTGTTGAAGTAGAACATCTTATTTCTATCTCTCTCTGCACTTAAAAAACAACAACTCTATGTACTTTGCTAAAAAAAAAAAAAAGCCATGGGCAACTAAGTATCATTCATTAAAACATTTAAGGCAGGTGACAGCTCCTAGTAATACATTTCCAGAACAGAACAAGGCGGATAAGGACAGCTTAGAAACTGCATACACATAGAATTTTTCTACTGATACCCTAATCCCCTGCTGGCCAATTTGAAAAAGTGGGCTTTTATTGTACCATAAAAATGAACAAGCTGAGGTTTTCACATCCAGAAAAAGGTTTGTACCTCCATGGAAAACGTTTGCCTTCCGGAGTTCAGGATGAGAGAAAACCATTACCACTGAGTAAAGACAGCTAACTACTAACTACTGTGACAGAACCTGGGTATTGAAACTCCACTTGTGAGCAGCACCTAATCTAAAACTTGAGAAAGATGATTCTATTTCTGAGCATAAGGTCAGTTGATTACTGAGATGAGCCTGGTTTGGGGGTCCTTTCCCAATTGTTCCAAAAATATGACCTTGTCTTTTAAAAACCAAAGATCTAGCTTTGGAGGACTGTCAACAGCTATGAAAGCTAAGTGCTAGTATCCACTATACGCCAGAAATTTCACTCATAGATATATACCTAACTAAAACGCATTTATACATCAGTCAAAAGACATGCACAGCAGCCCTATTTTTTAAGCTAGCCCGAACCGGGAAACTACCCAAATGGCCATCAGTAGTAGGATGGACAAGTACATTGTGATAGATTCATACAACGGAATACTATTTTGCAGTGATAATGAGTGGACGATAGACACTCTAATAAGATGAAGAAACTTTCACCCAAAAATCACGTAGGGCCAAAGGAACCACATACGCAAAAAGTCTGCACTGTAGGATCTGTATATAAAATCTGAAAGTGATCAGATTAATGTAGGCTATTGCGAATGAAGTTGGTGTTTCCCCAAGGGTAGTGGGGGTGAATGGAAGGGAAACAAGGGGAATTGTTCTGTGGGGCAGCAGAAGCAGGGATCCTATTTTGTGTCTTGATCAGGGTCCTGGGTATACAGGTTGCTATCTTTGTTGAAATGTACTGACCTATCTGCTTATCGGTCATTTAAAAAAAAAAATCTGAAATCCTAAAACTTATCCTATGAAAACATGAGAAGGCAAGAATGACAAATTAGTAGAAGAGATGTCCTGTCAATAAGATAAGGAAAGACTGTACCCACAGGCAGGCTTTCCTCTCTTGCCCTGTTCTTCCTTCATCACTGCTTATGAAACTGGTCACCAGCCTGCAAATGAGGCTGGTGACAAACGTAGAAATGTTACATTCTTATGCAGCAACCAAGGTACTCACTTCTTTCTGCCCCAAGGCAAGACTGGGTCTCAGTTTTCATATACTAAAAATGGACCTATTAGGATAATGAGTGAGTTCACACCTGTCATTTCTGAGTTGATTGCTGGCAGTCAGTGGTACCTGAAAAGTGTTCCACTAATTACAAAGAGAAGTCAGGTACATTTGGGGAACACACATCATTTGGGGACATGAACTAATTGGACATTTGTCCTCTGTGCTCCATCTGTAAGGTTTGTTGAGGGAGCACAGAGGTCTGTCCTCTGGCTGTAATAAAGAAAGGAAGGATGGGGATAAACTGTTAAGTACCTATCACGAGTCAACGCAGTGTTAAACATTTATGTAATCCTCACAACAGCTCTCAAAGCAAGGTACTACTGGACTCATTTTTCAGAGGAGGAAACAAAGTCAGAAAGGATGAAGCTTACGCTAGTTGTACTGCTACTAAATGAGGGAAGAAAGATTCAGATGTGGGACCACTGACTCATCACTGACTCCTTCTATATCACCTAGCTTCCACAGAGGTCAATGGCCCTTTGTCAAAATGTCTGCATTCCCAAAGAAAAGAATGAAAAAGGTTCTTTTTGACTGTGTCAATTCTATCCTAATATCATGGATTATTCCAAGTGCAAGGAAAAACACAACCACTCTTCTGCCTGAAAAAAAAAATAGCTGTAATGAGGGTACAAGATTATAGTAACTGTCATCACCGGTCTGACCACTTTCTCAATCCAGCCTAATATTCTTTCATACACGATGGTATCCAAGGGGCGGTCTGTGAGACACCTCCCAAAGGACAGGTCTCAAAAGAATGAATTTCCACGTTCTATGCATCTAACTTCTCTTAGACTCCAGAAGGAATCATTCCTAGTGCTACAGAACTGGCCAACGCCCAAAAACGAAAATCCCAATGATGTCAACCCAAAAGTCTTCGGGGAAACCATATACCTGTCTCAGGATATCAGAACTCACACTGGCCTCCTGGGAAAACTATTTCCTGACCACCACAGCTGTTGCAATGACCTAGAAGAAGCATCTGACCCTCATGCCTAAGTTTACCCGCACTGCAAAAGGATCATAACAGTTCCTACCAGACCTTGAACGTATTAAAAGACTGAGGTAGAGGCACATGGGTGGCTCAGTCAGTTAAGCGTCCGACTTCAGCTCAGGTCATGATCTCACAGTCCAGAGTACGAGCCCCGCGTCGGGCTCTGTGCTGACAGCTCAGAGCCTGGAGCCTGCTTCAGATTCTGTGTCTCCCCCTCTCTCTGCCCCTCCCCCGCTCACACTCTGTCTTTCTCAAATAAAATGAAGCCATAAAAAAATTAAAAAATAAAAATAAAAAAAATTAAAGACCGAGCCAATGTGTGCAGAAAGAAGCACCATGTAAGTGCCAAGAATCACGTGACCATCAGCACAGGGAGCCTTGGGCGATGCAGCCTGGTGACGTCCCACACAGATGCACGTGTTCTCAGCTCCCAGCAGAGGTTTGAGAGCGACTTCCTAACTCATAATGAGACGCTAAGGCAAACAGATGATGTGAAATTATATTTGGGGACTGAATGGACCAAAAAGCCAGAGAAAAAAAATCAGCGTGAAATTTGCCAGGCTAGAATTCTACGGTTAAGCCCTGCCCTTTCGGTACAAAATCACAGCCTGGACATTGGTTCTCTGCACGCTCTCCAGCAGAATCAGCAGGACTGGGCACTGGAGGGGTGGTCAGGAGAGAACAGCCACAGAGTCTAGAAACTATGACTAAACGACCGTGAGAACAGAGAGGAGGATGCACTGAGCTACAGAGACAGGGCGGCAGATACTCAGTGGCCATGCAAAACTAGCACAACAATAGATAAATCGAACTTAATAGCCAGTTCATGATTAGGGGACCCTCCTCTAAGGCTTCCTTCCATCTGGTGGCAAGGAGAGTGACTAATAACAGCCTCCCAGGTCCTGAATTAGGTCGTTTTACATGTTTATCACAGAGCCCTCACACCAGCCCCCGAAAAGTGGGTACTGTCATTTTTTAAGAAATGAGGGTCAAAGTGACAAAGTAACTTGCCTAAGACGGTGAAACCATCACTGAAATATAGGTCTGGCTGACACAAGAGCCCTTGCTCATTAAATGGGGACCTCCTGTCTCTGATCGCAGTTATTCACAGCATATACGAGCTCTGAGCAGATCCCTAAGCCACCTCAGTAAGAAATGCAAACCACAGGATGGCTCTGGAGGTAAAGGACACGGCCTGGAGTGCAGTAACTCATCCAATAAGCATTCAGAGAGGGTCTACCCAGGGCCAGGCTCATGCTAGACGTGGGCGATACATTCCCTGGCCTTGGCAGTGCCCACTGGCATCCAACAAGCCATTCTGGGCAAGTTCTCTGCAGCACAAACCTCAGCCACAGCAGGCGAGACACATGTGCTACCAAAGGTCAGGGCCCCCTTGAACGCCATTCTCAAGGAGCCCCTCAGCACACAGAGCACTATCTTTCATCCGGGCTTTGACAGTTCTTTATTAATCTCCTGAGGATTATGGCTAAAAACTGCTGCACATTCCTTTACTTTTAATTACAGTCCTATGGAAGGTTTGTTTAAAAAAAGTAGTAAAATTACTGCAGAAGGAAAAAAAAGAGCGTTTAATAATTTATTCATAATGCTATTAAGACAAAGTCATGTTTTATTGGGCTACGTGTGTTTATGTTGTGACGCAGAAGTCAATAAGGGGGAGCTTTAGTAATATATAATATCCATTAATATTCTCCACATATGTTCACCAAACAAACAGTGTCTCAGCATCAATAAATGATTTCAATAATTAAAAAGTGTGATTTTCCCAGTCTAACTAGCTCCTACTTAAAGAATGCCACAGATGCTTATACTCACAGCCGTTCATTTGCAGCTAAGGAAACTGTCCTCTGTGGAGAAAGTGAGAGCATAGAATAAATGGTTAGTCCAGGGAGGCATTCCTGTCTCCACACTGACACGAGCTGCAAGCGACCTTGAGGTCTAGACCCTTCCTTCTTCATCTGTCAGATGAAAAGATGGAGATGGGATGATGCCCGCATCTCCTCAGCTTTACAACCGTGAAGCAGCGCTCCTCCGGGCCTTATCTTTATCCCTTCTCCATCACCACTACCTTTCGTCAAGTATCATTCTGAAATGAGTTTCCTTTTTTCCCATCTGGGGATTCCCCTCCGACTGCTTCGCCTGGCTCACAGCGCTAACAGGCAGAATGGGGACCCATGGCTCTGGAGTCAAGCCACGGTTCTCTGACTTGCCGTGTGCCCTTGAATAGGAAGTCACTTGGGTATTCTAGGTCCATCACTTCCTCACTGATGGGGGATTATGTGATGGTACTTAGCTTCCACCAAAGAGAGAGAGGGGATTAAATCATATGCTTGTATGGGACTTAGCCAATACTTGATGTTACACTGGGCACTCGGTAGTAATTACATTTTGAGTCTCACAGAACTCACCTGAAATTCCTTACGAATTCAAGGGCTAAATGCTTCTTTAAGAGAGTTTAGTTCCTTATTATTCCCCACAAAAAAATGGTGCCAAAAACTGAGTTTCGATAGACTGCTGCAAGCATGATTTCCTTCACCTTAGCTCCTACGAATCACTAAAGAATCATGACCACCGTGTTTCACGATCTCAAATCATTTCCCTCATGTTCCTTTCTAGATAGAGGCTTATGGTGCTGTAGCCAAAAAGGGAAAATGTCTTGTGGGTATTTCAACACGATTAAGACTTCCCCTCCACCATGACTAACTTGCTCATCCCACAATAAACTGCATTTTCACCAAGCTGGAAGAGACAACATGGCTTCATGGAAAGAACTCCCATTTAGGCAGGAACTCGAACTTGATTACATGATAATAATAATTATTGCCAGCACTGATTGAGAAATCAGTCTCTGCCGGCGTTGTTCTCAGTAATTTTCATTTATCAAGTCCTTTATTTTTCAAGACAACGCTATGAGATTGTTACTATTTTCATGTCCATTTCACTGTGAAAAGAACACGCAGCACAGGAAGGTTAAAAGCTTCATAATGCCACATTTTCAGGAACTGGTGCACACCAGATCTAAATCCAGGCAATTTAGAGTCTGGGCCCTTAATTAGGCTATTCTTCAGAGTTGGCAAGATGATCTAAAAGAAAATGTGTAGCCATATTGTTTTCTTCTTCTTATTATTATTATTTTATTTTGAGAGCCAGAGCAAGACCGAGAGAGAGGACGCAGGTGCGCGCGCACACACACACACACACGAGTTGGGGAGGAGGGGCAGAGAGAGAGGAAGGGAGAGAATCCCTAGCAGGCTCCCAGCTGTCAGCACAGAGCCCAAGGCAGGGCTCGATCCCACAAACCATGAGATCATGACCTGACCCAAAAATCAAGAGTTGGGAACCCCATGTGCAGCCATATTGTAAGCACACCGTATTTTTATTTCATTTAGGTCAAAATAGTTTTCTTAAGTGTTGTTGATTTTCCCAATTATGACATAATTCATCCTTTACACTTCTCTACCTTAACTTAACTGCCATATTTTTTACTCCACTGGCCCCTCTACTGTCTCGGCCCATGGACATGATACCCAGTGGCATCTGTAAGTCATCTCAGAGTGAACCTCCGTTGTATCCCAGCTTATACCTTCCCTAGGTCCTGGCTTCCAGAATTCTGCTTGCTGATCTAGCAGCTTCCTGTCTGAAATAAAATTCAGAGGAACGAGTCCCTCCCCACTCCCTCGGCCACTGCTGAGGTGGGCACTTATTTTAGAAGTGCTTTTTATGAGTTCTGCTGAAATCCCTTTGAACAGTAGGGCCAAGACGTTAAGCTACCCTCACATTTTAGTCTGTGATACCCTGCCCTGTTAAAGGGAAGCTCCAAGGATTACAGGCTCCTCATTTCCTGCAACGCACTGATCCAATCACCACAAACATCATCAGTGTATTTGGCTCAGGTAAGCACATGCCACATGGTGTTCCAATAAACGGCAGCAACGTGAGGCAGATAACAGGATTTCTAAGACACCATTCCCAGAAGATAAACACAGCCATTTGCCGTCATCATTCTCTTACAGGCCCAGGAAGAAGAGCAGCCCTCGATCCCATAAAGGCAGAAATGTTGAGGCTTGGGGAAGTCCGGGGGACCCCTGAACCCTGGGAACCAGTGGCAAAGCCAAGAAATAATGAAGTAGCAGATGGCAGAAAGGTGGACCCTCCCACAGCCTCACCTAGCTAATTCGGGGCAGCTGGCGGTTTATCTGGAGATCATTTGCAAATCGTGCAGTGCCTTGCTCTTGCAAACGTGGCCCGTGCACCAGCTGCATGGGCGTCACTTGGGAACAGGCTAGAAATGATGGCTCTCCGGCCCTTCCCCAGCCCTCCTGAATCAGAATCTGTGTTCGGAGCTGACTGTTCCCAAGTGTGTTATCCAGTGGGAGGTTCTGGTAGAGGGTTCCTAGCCCAGGTGAAGACTGGCACGCCTGACCTAGCTATTAAGTACCTGTGACCTTATAAAAGCAGAATCAGTTAAGGGAAACAGTGTTTTTAAAAAAACTGTACTCAGGATAAACGCACTGACACCACAGCAGAGACGGCAAGAGACCTACAGGGAAACCCAATAGGGATGTTCCAGTCACTGTTCTGATCCGCCCTCCACTTGCCTTCATCTTGCTCTGTGCCCAGGGAGGCTGACCTGAATGAGAGCAGAGAGATAAAGAGGAGTGAGACTCCTCCTGGGCTGGCCTCAGGCTGGCTGCGTCCCTCTGTGGGGGTCACAGTTCTCTCCAAAGAGCCCTCACTGTCTCTGGGTCCCAGGAACGGCCCCTTCTCCTCCCTAAGGCTGGTGACCACACTTTGCTGTCATTAGCCTCTGCATACTTCACTGTTCCTTCCTGTACCGTTTTAGTAATCCCTCGGTAAATTCTAGAAAACTCGGTTGGAATATATAACCTGTTTTTGACTGGGATGTTGGTTGATGGATATAGACAAAAACTATTGGTTCAAAGAAAGAAAGGAGGATATAAAGCAATAACCTATCACGGGGAGGAGATTTCAAACAAAGAATGATCTGGGGAGGGAAAGAGGCTGCAACCAATTTAACCAAAGGCTGGCGCCCATCACACTTGCACATTAAACACAGGCACCTGAACTGAACGTATTTAAGACGCTTACCCTTCACCTCTTAAAAAATCCTAATTCTCAGAATGGGATTTGCTGCATTTCAACAGAGATTCCCTACTTATCCAATGTGTACTGGCTGGGTCTTGTGACACCAATGTCCCTGAAGTGTTCCTCTGGCTTGCTTCCATGAAAGGGCCTGAGAAGATAAGGCACCTCCTGCAAATGTCCCCTCCCCTCTTCCTTAAAGTACAAAGTTGATCAGATACATTGCTGGCTTCCCTCTAAGACCTACCCTTTCACAATCATCCTAGCCGGAGTCCATTCAGACTCCGCATCCCTTTGCAAAGCATGACCCCTCTTTTCCAGAAGCTTCCGGAATTAGGTGTGATCATATTTCTTTCTGACCAACTTATATCACAGAATGTCAAGTGTGTACACGCATCAGCCTATCCTCAAAACAAAATGTGACTCCGAGCGGAATGTGGCACGTGCCACTCCAGCAGGTCCACTTCTACCAGAAGTCGGCACCAGCCAACTGGTCACATAAAAAGCCTTCCCAGCAGCTCCCCGCTTCCACCATCACCACTCATGCAGCAAGCCTCTTTCCACCACATCCTCACTCTGTCCTTCTATCTAGAATCTTATCTCCAGCCACGATTTTTCAGGAACTCCACATCACCACCCAGCCTTCAAGGCCATTCCTTACAGGCCCACCTTTTTTGTAAAGGCTTCCTTGCAACTTTAAAAAGTAAAATGTCTCCCTTATCCAACTCTTTTGGGGCTTTTTGCTTCTAAGTCAGAACCAGGGGATCTCCTGTGTGCAGAGTACACGTGCAAACACACAGGGTGGATATATGGGGCAAGAAGATTCCAGCATGACTTCCAGGTTCCTGGCTTAAGAGCCTAGGTGGAGGGTGGTGTTATTTACTCCAAAGTTTATTTATTTTGAGAGAGACAGAGTTGGAGAGGGGCAGAGAGAGGGGGAGAGAGAGAATCTCACGCAGACACCGCGCTGTCAGCATGAAGCCCAATGCAGGGCCCGAACTCACGAAACTTTGAGATCATGACCTGAGCTGAAACCAAGAGTCAGACACTCAACTGACTGAGCCACCCAGGCGCTCCTATGTACTCATTTTTTAAATTAATTAGTTAATTTCTGTCTCTTAGGCCTGCTCTCCGTAACAGTCCCTCCCTTTACCCCACCAAGAGAAGCATGGCCTACAGCGTGATCCTAAAGGATGTTCCACATTCTGCACTTGGCTGATTGGTCTCTGTGGTGTCTTTTCACATACTCCCTTACTTTCTTTGTCTTTTAAAAATCGTGGTAAGAGACACACCATGAATTTTACCATCGTAACTATTTTGAAGTGGACAGTTCAATAGCATTAAGTACATTCACAAACGTGCGTGATCATCAACACCGTCCGTCTCTAGAACCTTTTTCATCCTCCCCAACTGAACTTCTGTACCCATAAAGTAGGGACACCCCATACTTGTTCCCCTCTTCCCCTTAACCCCTGGCAGCCACCACTTTACCTTCTGCCTTTATGTTCCGACTATTCTAGGTGCCACACATTAAGTGGAATCACACGGCATTCGTCCTTTTGTGTCTGGCTTATTTCACTTAGCATAATGTTCTCGGGGTTCACCCATGTTGTGTCAAATTTCCTTCCTTTTTAAGGAGGAATACCATCCCGCTGGACCGCAGATAGCACCTTTTGTTTCTCCATTCATTTACTGATGGACACCTGGGCTATTGTGAGTCATGGGTGGTGTCATTTATTGTGGTTGGGGAAGCAGAAGGAAGAGGCGTGGGAGGTAAAGGGGGAAATGCAGATCCAGTTTGGGTCAGGTGACCCTTCAGCACCTGGGAGATATACACATGTTCATTTTCAGTATACAGACAATACATCGGCTCTCGAGCTCAGGAAACCATCTGGAATGGAGGTACAGCCTTACCAATTGTAGGCACTGCGGCTGCAGTGGAAATCAAGACAGTGAATAAGATCACTGATGGAGATAAAAGCAGAACACACAGTAAAAGGCAAGGGCTCAGCCCTGAAGAACTCCAATTTTGTGTTGAGGTAGGGGAGGATGAGCTAGAAAATGAGAAAGAATGACACGCAGAAAAGATGGAAGGAAATTCAACAGAGCATGTGGTTATTTGATTCTGAAGAACTTCTGGAATAGATGGAGAAAGTCAGGCCTCATCAGTTTGGTAAGACTGAGAATAGATAAAATTGGAATTCATTAAATTATGAATATTGACTTTTCAAATATGGTATGGTACATTTAAAACTATCTACTTGAAGCTTGCAGAAAATGAGTTGTAAATCTAAGAAAGTCATTTGTTCAAGAAATAGTAGAGGAAAATAAATACTGGGAAGATGTGTATAAAATCACTGATGTTACATTTATGACAAACAGTTAGATGCTTGCAATACACCTTACAGAGCTTTAAAAGTGGTTGTAACAAAAAGAAATCCCACCCCCCCCTTCACACACACACACACACACACACACACACACACACACAATCCCAAGAGACTGGCAACTTTACTGCATTAGATGTGCAAATGTTCTAGAATGGCATTTTTAAAACTCCAGCCCTTGGCAATACATGATCTATAAAAATCATTGTTAAGCAAGAAACAGGAGGTGGAAGTTAGATTTCAGGACAAGCTCTCTGTGACTGGAAATTGTTACAAACATTCAAAATTGTTAGATGTTGATTGCAATCGGGGGACCACAGAATATCTTTTCCTAGCATTGTTTAAAAGCAAAAATGGGTTCTCATCTGTCTGGAACTAAGTGTGAACGTGTCTCAAGGTAAAGTAGTAAGACTGGAAGATCCCTTATGGGTCCTTCCTTTCATAATATTATATGATTCTCTCACTGTTTCACTGCTTTGGGTACAAGAGCTTTCATCTTTCAATTTCCAATCTACTAGAATAGATAGCCCAGCCAAGTTTCTCAGACTCACTGACTTTTCCACTTCCTTGAAAAGCTCAGCTGAAGGCATCTTTCATCTTTAATTACACTTCTGAATATTTTCCTCTTAAACTACTTATTACCATTCACTTATTTGCCCTCCCTTCTCCATCTTCCCCTACCTTATTTATCTACCTATAAAACACATTAATATTCAATTCTTCCTCACCGAAATACAGTATTTTGAGAACTCAAAGTTGGTAGGTACAGATGAACCATACATGTGCAAAAGTGATTAATAGAGATTTTACAAGGTCGGGATTTTATAGCTTTTGGCCAAAGGCCGTCACGAGGCTTATAGAGGAAAGATCACTTATAAAGAGACCTTTTGAATAAGTTAGAAAGATCAAACGAGGACTAAGTTAGGATGATTTTCTAAGTGTAAAAATAGGTAACATTTCAAAGTTAATTTATTAAAACGAGCCATAAGACCAATGCATTACTATACCATTTGGGCTGCGGTATCTAACCTAACACTAGCTCTGAGGTAAAAGTGGCCAGTGAGTAAAAGAGGATAAAAAATGATGCATGTGTCGCAGACATTCAAACTTCCCTTTTCCACTGATGTTCTAGAATAAACGTTAGTTTAAGTATCTCCCAAAATGCTTTAGAGTTACTTCTAGATACAAAAAAAGGAGGAAATAGGTGTCTATGGAACACCTACTGTGTGCTATGACTTTTCACTTACTCTTCGCAATGATCCTTCGAGACACAGACTCATCAGATCCATTTTCTACATAAACAAAGGTTCACAGGGATGTGACAGCTCCCCTAGGTCATACTGTGGTAAGCGGCACAGCTAGAGTCTGGACCCAAGACTGTTGAAGCCCAAAGCCCGAGCAGTTGCACCCCAGTCCACTTCAGAGAAAAGGAAATGTGAAAGGTACTGGATTCCCGGTTCCAATATAGGCTCAACAGACCAGGAAATGAGCTGAGATCTGCCTTTAATTATGAAGTAGACATGACTTAGAAAAAGATTGCTATGAAAGCCTGGCTGAGTTTAAGACAGGTAAGATCGATCCAGCAGAGAGAAATTCTTTGTAACCCTCTTACAGCACTTGAGAACGCCAGTTTCTATAAAAGCTAGCCTTTTAGCGACAGGGGGTAAGGTATTTTGTTTAAAGTCCCTTTAAGGAGAGATGAGGTAGCAGGGAGAGTGCTAGTTAATCCATTCTCATTGCCAGGCGCTTGATATACATTAGCTCACTGAGCTGTCTCAACCATCTCCTGTGATATTACACAGGAGACACTGAGTCTCAGAGAAGTTCAGTATCTTTTTTTAATGTTTATTTATTTATATGGGGGGAGGGGCAGAGAGAGAGGAGAGAGAATCTCAGGCAGGCTCCGCACTGTCGGCGCAGAGCCCTATGTGGGGCTTGATCTCATGAACAGTGAGATCATGACCTGAGCCAATATCGAGAATCCGTTGCTTAACAGACTGAGCCGCCCAGGCGCCCCAACAGTTTCTTGATCAACGTCATTAGGTAACGGAGCTAAGGCCTGGATCTAAGGCTAATTCCAGCTGCTCCCCAGTTATGCCTTTGTGAGAAGCGGCACTGAAGACATCTAAGGCAGTACCTCACAGACTTCAATGTGCACCTGAATCACCTGGGATCTTATTAAAACACACGTCTGATTCACCGGGTCTGGGGTAGCGCCTTAAGTTCTGCATTTCTAACAAGCTCCCAGGTGCTGCTGACAGCTGCTGGTCTTCAGACTACTGTTAAGAGGAGAATGATCTAAGTATTCATACAGCAAACCCTGCAAGCGTGTGCCTAAGCATGGTACCCTTCTGCTAGACGGCTTCAGTGGAGGCTCTGCTTTCTAAAATATTTGGTGATTGCTCTACGTGATGGGATGGTAATTTGCTACAGCTGCTAAGCTAGGGAGTGAGGGCGTGTAAGAGACTGGGTAGGAGAGTGGGGCGTTAGGATACCATGTGTGTATTACCCCAAGCCCTCGGCTAAGTTCTGCAAACATCTGGATGCCTGCTTGGCAAAGGAAGGATTCTACAGCAGCAGTAAGCAGTTCCCACTTGGGAGGGAGAATTCTGGCTTCTCTCCTATGATCCTGGAGGCTGCCACAGTTCCGAAATTGTCACGATGCTCTCCGACAGGCCCACATCCCTAGGGGTGACAGCATTCAGCCAGGGGAGAAACTTGGAGGTGTTTGGCGCAAAGTTGTTTTGCAACCTTTTGCCAAGTTCTACTGCTCTGCTTTGCATTTCACTCCCCCCACCCCAACTCCTGGCCTCCGGTCTCCCTCCATGGGTTCAGGTCTCCTTACAGAGCTGAAGGGTAAGTGACCCTCCTCCATGCCTGAAATTTGGAGTCACGGCTGACTTCCATGCAATGTTTTGCTATTTCAGTGGAAGCCAATGTCACAGCAAATTGCTCTGGTTACCACTGGGGTCACTTAGGTGTTTGCACAGTCTGTAGTAATTGCTTTATTTCAGCAGGAAAAAAATTTACTTATTACCACCTTCTTGCAGCTGACAGTGGCTTTTGTGCAGGGAATCTTTCACATCAAAGGAAGAGGAAATACACTGTAGCACTGTTGGGGAGGAAACATTTTCCTCTACCCTTCAAGATCTTCTAACTGACAGAAGAATCAAATTGACGTGAGACAGATTAATAGGAGAAAAGCAAACAAAATTTAATAACATGTATACCAATCGTACACATGGGACACCCAGGAAAACTGAGTAATTCCTGAAATGACTGAAGCCATCATCTTGAAAACCATCTTTCACTAAAGACAAAAGAGGATATTGGGGTGGGGAGTCAGTTATGGGAAGTTACCAGGAAAAGCACCAGAAACACAGGTAATGTTGTTATGCAGATTTAAGTTCACTGCCTTCCCCACTGATAAGAAATTCTAGAGACTGACTCAACCCCCTCTTCCTGGTAGAGGGAGGGAGACACCCTTACAGATGGAGATTTCCCTTATACGAGTAAATGTCTCCTACAAGAGGGTGATTTCTACTCAGCTTTACGAGCGTCTGTTGTATCTGGTGGTTCTTAAAAATAACCAGCTTAAAACAATCAATAGACCAAAGAGCCTTATCTGGGGTTGACAACATTTGCTTCCCTACAGCACTCACGCTAGCTGTTTCCAGAACCGCTTACATCTATGCGCCACCCCTTTTCTATGGGCCAGCTGAGGCCCTGCTCCCCAGAGACAAGTTCCTAAAGGACACTCTGCATTCAGCCCATGCCCAACAGGGGTGGGTGCCACCCCTGTGACAACCAGGGGACACTGACCCTAAGAATGTGGGTCATGAGGTCCGACGGGGAAAATGGCTCCAAACTGCACTTGATCAATACCGAGTGGAATTCACTCCCTCCCAAACAGGCATCTCTATTCTCTTCATCTCACATCCCTAAGGCTCTTGGGTTTGAGATTTAGCCTGGGAGGGGGGTGAGGGGGGTGGAGGAGAAAAGCAGGAGGTGCAGACATACCCCGATTCTAAGAAGATGACCGTGTTACCTTTTATCTTTACATTTCACACAGTTTAGCCAATCCCGGGGCAGAATCCTCTTCTCTCTTCTCTTTTTTGAGTCAGTCTGTTATCATGCCCAGTGCTCTTTCTCATTAATTTTTTCCCTACATCATCTCCTGCTCCTCCCTCTGCAGTGACCTCTCTCCCCTGTGACTGGCTGTGAAGGTTCTCTTTCATTTTCCCTGTAAGACAATTTTTGCAGAGCTAACTTTAACTAGCCAACCAATTCTTTCTCAACCCTGTACAAAGCATTCCATGAAAACAGGCAGGCAAGCACAGACAGAGCCAGCGTGCATGAGGCCAGCAGTCCGCCCCACTCTCCAGCCTTCTCTGCACACGTTCCCAGTGCTCACCTGGAAACTGCCTCTTTATCTCAAGGAGTTCAGGCCAGAGCAGCACGGGGCAGTCAATGCGCCATAGGAGACAGAAACTCATAACTCCTGCACTTGCTCCAAACCAGCCCATAAACACCGAAGGTTCTTTCCAGCTTCTACATGGCAGAAAAGAGGCTATTTCCCCCTCAGAACCAACAAAAGTCACATATCATGTTAGGACATTCGAGGGCCAGTGATTAGAGTCTAACAGCAACTCAGAGCCAGGGACAGCTGGGTGGTGCCTGTTGTGGTCCATGTCCTGGAGCTGGCCGTTCCTCTCGGGAAGCATACGTGACAATTCCAGCTGGGGTAAAGGACTCCCCAGTGCTGTCATCCTCTTGCCCTTGGATCTGTTCTCTTCCTCTCCTTCCCGTACTACTACCTCGTTTCCTTTGGATGTGCCGGCCCCAGAGTTAGCCTTGTTTGGGTCTCTACTTTTTCTGTCTCTTCCCTTCCAGTGCTCCTACTTGGTTTAAATTCACTTTTTTGCTCTCCCCTACAGGGGCTTAACCACGGCCCTGGTTCCAGAAGCTGAGTTCTGCCCTGACACCAGCCTCCAGGCCCTCCCAACCTTGCCACTTTCTCCCAGTTCTGGCTACAGGAGTCTTCCATATTCACTCACATGTCTTGCACTAACAGATGACCTAGACAAACCCCACCCAATCTCAGTAAATAATTGGCGGGGGGGGGGGATAGGGAGTAAGGAGTTTCCCACAGAAATCTCAGAGAAAGAGTTCTATTTAAGAAGACATACCTACATAGGAGCGCATAAACCTGACTGATAGTAAAATTGAGATAGTAAACTAGACATAGTAAAACTGGTCACATAAACAAGCACAGTAGGAATTTAGATAAACCCACAGCGGAGTAGGCCCTAAAGCATCAATGCAAAGAAATGACAGCTGGGAGGAGACAAGACACCCTTACCCCTCTGAGTTAAATACCTACCCCTCTGAGTTAAATATCACTCATGGCCAACATGCTCCTTAACAGAACACAGAGGGAATGTCGCTTAGTGATTAAGTTTGCACACTTTGGAGTCACACTACCTGAGTTCGTTCCTTACTTTGCAATTACTAGCCGGGCAAGTGTGGGCAAGTCACTTTAACTTTTTTGAGCCTCAGTTTCCTTATATGTCACTTGAGGACAGCAATACCTATCATAAGGTTGATGGGCTGAAAGGAAATAATGCATATCAAGTGCCCAGTAATACATAATTTTTTAATTGGTACGTGCTTGAAATCTTTTGTTCACTGTCAGAGCAGAATCCTGAGCTACAATGGGCAACGAATCTTCACAACATGAATGGTTCACCCATACTTTTCAGTTTTTAATTAAATGTTTATTAAAATGTTTATTTTAATAAAATAAAATGTTTATTTTGAGATAAAGATTCACGTGCAGTTGTAAAAAAAATAATACAGAGTGTTCTTTATGCAGATACCGCAGCGGTAACATTTTGTAAAACTATATAGCACAATATCCAATATCATAGCCAGGATATTGACATTGATACAATCGTGAATCTTATTCAGAATTCTTGTTTCACTTATGCTCATTTGTGTGTATGTAGGCATGTCTTTATCTTATGCAATTTTATGCATGCGCAGGCTCATGTATCCACCCCCAGAGTCAACATACACAACACGTCCATCACCACAAACATTCCTGGGTTCTTAATCCATTTTTTAAACAGCCTCATTTGGGTGGCCAGAGTCAAAATGCTCATTTTTGCCTTTCTTCTGGTTCCTGGTGCCTCATATCAATAACCCCTGTGAACTCTTTTTGAGCCAGCTCTTCACCCACCAGCGCATGTGGTTCAAGCATGGAAATGGAGCACCTGACCATTAGGGAAGCAGTGATCATGAAAAGGAAGAGGAGCAGAGAGAGCAGGAGAAGGAAAACAGAAGGAGGCAGGGGAGGAGTAAGAAGGGCAGAGGACAAGAAGGGTGAGCAGGAGGAGAAGGCGGGGGAGAGGAGCAGGAGGGCAGGAGTTACGGCAGCCCTTCCATATCCAAAAGACTCCGAGTAGCACCACCATCTCCCCGATCTTGATGCCCACCCATTTCATTCACAAGGAAACTTCTCGTCAACAGGTCAGTTCTGATTTGCTCTAGTCCAGAGTCTAAACAGAACCTGTTCTGATTCATACTGAGGTTTGGTTGTAAACACGAGCCCACAGGAGTTAGTAAATTAGGCCCCCCAAACCCAGACCCCTTTCAGATGAAAATTAAATGGAAAGACACATACATGTGCAGTTACACTTTTGTGATATTTAAGTCTAGGCTCAAATAACTTTTATGATTATAAAAATAAAGTATACTCGTTACATAAAACTTGGCAAGTGCCTAAAAATGTAGCAAAGAAAATAACAGTCACTAATAATCCCATCACCAAAGATGATGGCCATTATTATTTCTGGAGTAAAATATCCTCTCAGGTCTTTTTTGATGCAAATGTATCTTTATGTGCCACATTTAATTTTATAAAATTTGTATCACCCTACATAGAGCTTTGTATCCTGGATTTTCCCTTGAACATGTTACTGGGTTTCCTCCATGCTTTTGAATATGCTAAATCACAGTACATGATGAATTTAAAGACACACCATGGTTTATTCATCCACTTCCCTACCATTAGGTATTTTGTCAGCTTCTATTTCTCAGTGGAACATGGTGGTCTCTAGCTTCTAGACTGAGGAGGGCCTTGAAATATATAGAATCCTCTGCTCACATTTTGGTCAACTTTGTGTTTCTTTAATAGTAATTTCATCCCCGTATTCTGATGACTCGGGACAAGATCTTCAACTTTCAAGAAAGGGATAAAAAAAAATTAATTGCTTCTATTTGGCTGTATTATTTGGTTAAGAAAAAAAAAAGGAAAAATGTTTTCCCATTTGTTTCTATGCCAACTCTACTCTCTAGAGAGCCCAAGCACAGGAAGACCAATCACATAAAATTCTATGAGATCCTTTCCCATATGAACCCATACCACTACCACAGTAGGTTGCAGGCACATAAACAGTGGGCAGGATATTTTAGTTCATGAGAATCGTCTAGAGGACAAGGTGAAAGATCCAGTAACCTTCCAAAGTACCTCAACATCTAGGATTCCCAACATTTTCTAGGCCTATCAGGTTCTCGCTCCATCGGACCTGATTTTCATCCTTCTTGGACTGCACAGGGATCTCCAGGCCATGGGGAGACAAGCACAGATGGGGAGACAGGCACAGACATGGCTACGTCACTACCTCTTCAACCTCACAGCATTTACAGAAAGCAGCCCTCTCTCTGTAGAAAAAAATCGGAGACTGCCACAATGATCATTATTAGTAAGACTAAACATCATCTTCATGCAACGTGTTTGACATTATCACATTAAAATTGTGCTCAGATGTATTATTTTACGTGTAGATGAAAGCACGACTTCGCTTTTCTCAGAATCACAATCCGCTTCCTGTATTACAGAAACAACCAAGCATTGATTGTTAAATCTTTACCTAACAGCTTCCTTTCCACTGCCTCACATACTTCCCTTCATAAAAAATACAATGTCTTTCAGCAACCGATTTCCCCTGGAACTAAACCCCCTTCTTTCTTTCCCTTCACTACCAAACTTCTTTAAAAAGCTGTCTACATTTGTGCTCCATTTTCTCATCCAACATTTTTAATGCCCTGTGTTGTTCTGTTTCCCCCATTCCACTGAAATTACTAGTACTTTATTTTTTGTTTTAATTACAAGTACTCTTGGCTGCCCAATCCAACGGGCTCTTACCAGGCTTCACCCTGCTTGGTTTTCGACCAAACTGAGTTCTTTGCTCCCATCCTTAGTCAGAAAACACTCTTGTGACTTCCTTGACTCTTTGCTCTCCTAATTTTTGTCCTCACTTCCCCACCAATTCTCAAGCTTTCGACTTTGCTGCCCATTAAATGCAGCTTCCCTTGAATTCCGTCTCCCATCCTTCAGCTCCCTCCCCGTGAAACTCAGGCCAGCACTCCCTGCACTTCACCTATTACCTAGATCCCAATGAGTCCCACACCTTTCACTCTAGTCCTCCAGCCCCACAGTGAGCTCTACAGCCCAAGTGTCCCTTATAAGCCGGTGTCCACATGAACTTCCCAAGGGCACCTCACACTCAACCTTCCCCAAAACAAAGCCATTATCTCCCTCTTCTCGGCCTTGCCCCAGCCCAACACCCCCTCCCCCACCAGGAGGCAAGTCTTACCGGCAGAGGGCTGGGCCTCGGTTTGGATCCTAGCAGTCCTGGCCGGCCTGTCAAGGATTTTTCAACATACAGAGGACGCATCTGAACCTAAACCCCCACGTCCAGTTTTCCTTTCTTAGTGACTCTCAACTTCAGCCTCACAGGCATGCTCTTGAGCTTCTGGAAAAACTTTCTACCTTGAACTCCTGCCTGAAATCCTTCCCATTTCCTTAATTTGATACCATTCCCAGAAATAAAGCCCTAAAGCCCTGGGAGGATCCCATTCAACAAGCCTCTCCTGAGCATCCAGTGTTCCAGGCACCGGGTTAGGCCTTTGGGATGTGTGAGCGGGCAAAGCAGGCAAGAAGCCTCACCTCGTGGTGATTCTGTACTTCCTGGGAGCACACAGGTGACAAGCAATAAACGTAACAGGATCAAGTCGCTCCTCACATCTTCACTGGCCACTCCTTTCTCATCCTCCCCACCATAAAAATAAAACATCCAAACTTTTAGGCACGGTGACATTGAAGACCCATAACCAAGTGCCTAAATTCCAGGTATCCCACGGTGTCCCCTTCCTCAATGGACCAGTCACATGTGCCTGGCATGTGGCATGCTGTCCCACCTCCCAGACTTGCTCAGGCTGGTTCCTCAACCTACACTGCCCTCCTCTTATCTACAAAATACCACTCACTCTTTGGAATTTCTACATAAATGTTACTTCCTCTATAAAGCTTTTCTGTCCGGAAAGCCCTGGACAGTCATCAAAATGAATCATTTCTTCTATGCATCTTTACAGCAAGTTTATTTATCCTATCAATCATTTTACACTTAGAAAACATGTTATGTGTGAGGCACAGTGCTAGGGTGTGTGTGTGTGTGTGTGTGTGTGTGTAGCAACTGCTCCATTCTGCCGTGTATCATATTTATTTATATAAATCTCCACCCTCCCTCCCACAAACATAGTAAATTGTAAGATCCTTGAGAATAGGTCTCATTTTTTTTCATATTTATATCCCCCACCATACTGCCTTGAACATGGCTGTGAATGAATGAATCAAAGACCATATATTAGGGGTGCCTGGGTGGCTCAGTTGGTTGAGTTCATCTGACTCTTGGGTCTCGGCTCAGGTCATGATCTCACGGTTCGTGAGTTCACGCCCTGCATCGCGCTCTACGCTGACAGCGTGGAGCCTGCTTAGGATTCTGTCTCCTTCTCTTTCTGTCCCTCCCCCACTTGATCTCTGTATCTTTCTCAAAATAAGTAAGAATAGGGCACCCGGGTGGCTCAGTCGGTTAAGCGTCCGACTTCGGCTTAGGTCATGATCGCGCGGTTTTTGAGTTCCAGCCTCATGTCAGGCTCTGTGCTGACAGCTCAGAGCCTGGAGCCTGCTTCAAATTCTGTGTTTCCCTCTCTCTCTGCCCCTCCGCCACTCATGCTCTGTCTCTCTCTCTCAAAAATA
This sequence comes from Cryptoprocta ferox, assembly GCA_028646485.1. Lineage (NCBI taxonomy): Eukaryota > Metazoa > Chordata > Mammalia > Carnivora > Eupleridae > Cryptoprocta > Cryptoprocta ferox. The sequence continues at coordinate 17,855,554 of CM053562.1, forward strand.
AATAAACATTAAAAAAATTAAAAAAATAAATAAGAATAAACTTACAAAATAAAATAAAATAAAACAAAACAAAGACTACATATTAGTGGTAGTACTGAGTGTGATAATGACAATCAGATTATTTCGTGACTCTAGGTAATAAGAATAATCTATGTACAAAAGTGCAATCAGCTAAGGCGATTTTCTTCTTTAAGGATGATGGGTGTTATTTTTTAATTATCACCAATTAATATGCATGGAGTGCTCACAGGATGGCGGACGCTGATCCTGGGGGAGGGGAGCTCTGTGGAACATTCCTGGGGTGGGCCTTGCTCTCCAGTGCTCTGAAAGAAGTAATTTATCTTTATATTCTTGGCGTCGATATGCAAATTGGCATATCCCTAGGAACAAAAAGACCAGTTATGTAGTTCAGAACAGGTGTCTCTCTCTTTAAAAACATCATTACATGGAGTGTCAAACTAATGGTGGGGATGTCTTAGGAAGAAAGTATACTAATCCCCAAACAAAAGGTTTTTCAAATATTTAATTACAAGCATTAAAAATCAGCCCCGACCAACCTCTGAGCCCCCCACGGCATTTGGTTTGCCAGTATTATATTTCCACATAACATCTCTTAAGCAAGTGTATAAGTGAAAACCCCATGAGGTCTTGGGGAATACCGTCAGTCCACAGACTTTTATTTTTTTTAAGTTGATTTATTTTGAGAGAGAGTGTGTGGGGGAGGAGCAGAGAGAAAGGGAGAGAGAGAATCCCAAGCAGGCTCCGCACTGTCAGCACAGAGCCCGATGCGGGGCTCAAACTCACAAACTGAGAGATCATTACCGGAGCCAAAATCAAGAGTCAGACGCTTAACCAGCTGAGCCACCCGGGTGCCCCAGTCCACAGACTTTAAATCAACTCAGAAGGTCAGAGCCTTCAACGGCCTGTGGGCAGAAGCACTAGAAAGAGCAGAATCTACTTCAGGAACAGGTCAAGAAACAAAAGTCATAATCTGCTTTATTTTCCAATTAATTCATGTTATTCCCATGGGGATTCCCTGCTCCTCACATTCTCCACCTGGAAAACTCCCACTCACTCCCTTTTTCAATTCTTGAACGTCATCTTCACCGGAAAGCCTTCCCAACTTCTACCAAAGTTAGCAGCTACATCCTCCTCTGCACCCGAGAAACACCCAGCACGTAGATGCTCTGTGGCATGGATCTCATGGTGCAGTAACTCCCACCCCCCGCCCAGCCAGCGGCCTCGTCAACGTCAAAGACTATGTCTTATTCACCTCTTGCATCTCTAGAACCTACCCAGTGCTGGTGCACAGTAAACACTAAATAAATGCACAGAATTCACGTTTCAGGTCACAGGAGAAAAGCAGCATTGGCTACTGAACACACCGGTTCCTACACACCTCTATGTGTATCCAGCTAATGCTAATAAGCCAGGGAACAAAACTTCTCCTATTCCGTTTTCTGCTTCAGCAACACTAGCTCCAGAACGGGCCGGCACAGCTTTGCAGGCTGCAAGGGGTTGCCATGGAAACAAGGTTCTGGATGGAGGCTCTGGCTAAAGAGCCCTTTCTCAACTCAGAAGAAGCTACAGAGATGCAAAAGGTATTTTGGTTCCCCCTCCTCTCCTCTCCTTCTTTCCCCCCAAACCTTTCACTCTTTGGGAGCCATGTGAAAGCTGACGCCAGCTGAGTTCTGGGAGCCAGTTCTTCTGCGATTCTACAGAGTTCTAGGGTGGCCCTGCCCATACACAACCGTGCAGATTTAGCTCCAGACTATTTTTACCGCCTTCTGTGGCTCCTTCGCCTTTTGCCTTTTGTCATTACTGCTCTTCCTTCACTTTGTCTCATTCCAGGTATCACACAGAACTCCCCCGAGCAGGTCTGTTCACAACCGGCCTCCTCTTGATGACCGTCAACATGCAGAAGCCGTCCCTCTGTCCTCAAATAGCAGGGAGAGAAATAGTGCAGATACGGGGGAAGGTGTTGAAAGAGCCCTCCTCCCCCCATTCCCCACACAGAGCCAGGTGCCATGGTGCATGGCCCACCGGAGAGTCACGGTCACACAGCTCAGAAATAATCTGGGAGACGGCCTCCTCCTCCCCGTTCCGTGTGGCACCAGAAAGCAGGAACGTTTTGCTGAGGGTTATCTGCTGCACTCCCCAGGAAAAGAGCAGGAAAGTGGCCTCAGAGCAGGAACACAGGGCAGCAGAGGGGCCTCCAGCTGATGGCGTGCTGGAGAACCCCCTAGAAGCATGCTTGCCTGATTACTCGATATTTAATTGAAGTATTGACACGCAGAGCTGCAACAATGAGACTCAACTTAAAACATTCTCAACCACGCCGTGGAGCTTTAAATACTGGGACATTTTACACAAAAAGAGTAGAGATACCGAGCATGGGGAAGCCTGATGGGTGCCGTGAGCCCCACCAGCTCCGGCCTCACCCGCCCGCCATCTTTTCACAAAGGGCTCTCTCCTCACCTCAGGCATCCCAAAGGGTTTTTCTTGATCTGGAATCGCACAAAGCCAAAAATCCAAGGCAAAAACCCTGACAGAAACTTACTTCCACAATCAAATTGAAAAGACCTTCCTAAGGCTACTTCCCAGGAGTTATTTCTCTCAGCTTCTGGGTTTTTTTCTCCTTTTTCTAAATAAGTTCATTCTTTCGATGCAATATTCATGACTCCCAGACACAGGGAGGGTCCTCCATTGCAAAAAGACAGCACTTTCTTCCATAATGAGTTTTGCCCTTCCTAGCTCACGTACACAGGCTCCGTCTCTCGGTTTTTCTGACCAAGGCGGGTTTGCCTCAGCTTTCCTGCATGTCCGGCCATTAGCAAGAGGGCCTCACCGGGCTGGACCATGAGCTCCATCCAGCTGCATGGGGTGAAGATGCCTCCCTGGCACAGGGTCCTGCGTGTGCCCACGGGATCCTGGGCCAGGGCCTCTCTCTCTTCCAGACTGAGCTCAGGGACATCTACCACCAAGATGTCCTCTGGTCGTCGCACTGCTCGTGTATCAGACTGCTGTTAGACGGAGGTGCAGAAGTGGAGGTGGCTTACAAGTGTGAACCATGTCCATCCCCGAGGAATCTAAAGATTTGGGATTCAAAAACTCCATTTCTGCTTTTGTTTATTATTGAGGCTCCTGTGTTCTTCATGTAAGGAGCAGCCTTGCTGGGGCCAGAACATCCAAGGTGACCTTACGCACTATGTAAACCACATGTGAGCTTTACGAGGATCAAAGGTTTCCGATTTTTTTTAAAGATTTATTTATGTGGGGGAGAGTGCAAGCAGGGGAGGGGCAGAGAGAGGGAGACAGAGGATCCAAAGCAGGCTCTGTGCTGACAGGCTGAGAGCAGCGAGCCCGATGTGGGGCTCCAACTCACAAACTGCGAGACCATGACCTGAGCCAAAGGCGGATGCTCAACCGACTGAGCCACCCAGGCGCCCGCAAGGCTTCCAGTTTTGACTGGGACTCAGAGATGTGGCCACCAGACATCATCACACTCTTCCAGAGGTGAATAGAGCGCTGGCGCCTTACAAGAACACCGAGTAAAAGACTGAGAAATCTATGGCCCTAGAAAAAAGGCCAGTGATGTTGGACCATGATGCACGCTTGTATGCTCAGCAGGGAAATGGAAGGATGGCCCAAATGGATACCAAGACAGGAAAAGGGCCTTTGTGGCGGCCCGTGGGCCTGGAGAGCAGACGGAGCTGGGTGTGAATTAGCAGTCCTGCCCCTTGATGGTGTGAGATAGTGGACAAGTCCCCATTTTCTCTAAGCCTCAAGTTTCTCCTCTCCCCACTCTTACACTCTGCGGGGTTTGGGCTGAAAATGAAGGGAGATAAGCAGCTGACTATTCTCTGCACGGAAAAAGTGACCTGTAAAAGTTAGCTTTTCTACCTCCACCTCCTTCCCTTCTGCCAACTCTTTAGGCTTTTATGAGCTCTCACACTGCACGTGACTCAGTGATCTAAGAGGCCCTGAGATTAGGAAAAAGACAGGCTTACGGAGTGTCTCCTGTGCCCCCATCAAGAGCTGGGGTTCGTGGTGAAGACCTAGATTGGACCCTGGAGGTAGGCTGGATGTGTCAAGAGTTCCAGCGAGAGGCATGCTGGTGGCAGAACCAAACCAGTGAGCACTCACTCAGGGATGCTGTCAACAAGGGCAAAGCAGATGCAAGTAAAAGAGAAGCCCTCTTGACCCACTTAGCACAGAGCTGGCAGCTTCGTTTCTTGGCTTCAGCAGAGGCAGAGATGCCGAAGGAAGGGGGGTACCTGGAACACGTGGGGGTCACCGGGTTAAAAAAGAGATCAATGGGGACCCTACTGTTACCTGCCAAATCGCATTCTCCTCTTGCCAAAATGGTTTTAAAAGGAGGTGCACCGAGGAGGTCATGAGGGTAGCCCCTTTCTACTGAGGGACAGAGACAAAGCCCAGGGGGTTAATGTGGACGGCCAGAGACTGGGGGTGCCAGGGAGACAGGACCAGAAGTGACACGCCTCCCTTGTGCTTCGAGAGGCAGAGCACAGGGCCACCAAAGCAGAATTCGGAGAGTGGAACTGTCTTTGCTTCCTGTCAACTCGATTAGTCGTAATATCTAGGAACATGTTAGCAGAGCAGTGACAGCTCACAAGTCTGTGATTGGTGCTGGAATGTGGCGGCAGGTCAGGCCCTCAACCTGTAAGGCCAAGGAGGCCAGAGAGGAGACTTTCAAGGAGCAAAATGGGGATGCTCTCATTTCTCTCTTTCCTGACCCCCATCCTCACCTACCCACGGCCCCTCGTTCAGCTCAGATCCCTGCCGGCAAGGCTAGGCCCGGGATCCCTATCTGCTGATCTGACCACCCATGTCACTGCTCAGAGACTTGCATTTGGCCACTCTACTCTTCTTACTTCACTGTGGCCAGAGTCCTGTCCAGACATTACCTAACTCATCAGATTCACTGCATTCCCGCAAGGGAGGTGACGGGAACTATCTCCTTATTTCAAAGAATTGGAGGCAGAAATGCCCAGGATGTAAAAGGTCTTCTGAACCACTTGCAGTAAATTCTGGAAAAGGCCGAGAGAGAAGACCCCTTGAGATACTGAGCCAGACCCCAAACACTCAACAGCACAACCTCTTCTGGACGCTTCTTCTCTCTGGGGATTATCACGGCTTAAAGCAATTCCTCGGAGCACCAGCTTCAAGGCCAGGGCACCTCTCAACACGCAACAAGCCACCTGCAGCCGGACTTGACCACAGAGTTGGTTACCGGCCGGGAATGAAGAAGTACGATCTTCTGCGAGGTTTCAGACAAGAACAAACCCGCACAGTACAGGGTCTGGCTTCATTCCAACAGTCAACGGAAAACACGGAAGGTTAGCACAAATAATGTACAAGCCCTTCGAAAGCACTCATGTAAAAGAGGAAAAATTAACCAATTAATAATCATTATTGGATTTTAATTTCTAATCATGAAAATTAATACCCCACAACTGCCCAACGGCGTTTGTGGTTTACTGAGTTCTTGCAAAATACTTGGGAGCCTCTGCCTTTCATCAGAAGCCCATAGATGAAGCAGCATAGGTACTATGTCTCCCTTTTTACAGATGAGGTAGACAACACAGGCTCCAAAAATACATAACCATAAGCTAACACCCCCCAAATGGCAATCACAGATCACATGATGCGGACCCTCCGTTCCTGCCCCACTTCTCACCCTCATCCCACCCCGGTGGGCTCTCCGTGGCCCACGGGTTCCTTCCTTTGCATAAGGAGTTCACGGTCCTCAGTAGCAGACTTTCTCGGCAGACAGCAGCTATGCATTTCAAGCCGCAACCTACCCATCCTGGCTCTGTGAGCTGATTACATCTTGGCCGGTGGTGCAGCAAGCAACCGGCACAGCCAAGCCTCTGGGAGGCCTCGGGATCGACTTGTGAGCTAACCCCAGGCAGGGAGCCGAGTTCAGTGGCTGATCAGTGAGGAGAAGTAAAAGAATTAAGCCCCAGAGTCGCAAGTCTATTTCCATCTTGCCCAGGAAAGGCCAGGTCCGTTGTGTAAAAGGTTTGATGTAAGGGCATTTAATTTTGTTCTCTCCGATGGAGATGTTTTCGAGGAAGCCTTTCAGCTGTGCATCTGATTACGGCAGGGCTTGGGAGCCGCTTCCCACCGAGGGCTGGCCTCTGCGTGCCACGCACACCGCAGGCCTCTTTCTAAGAAGCGTGGGGCACGGGTTGGGCATCTTTCCCCTGCTCCGATGAACGCGTTAGCTTAAAGCAGGTAGCAATGGAGCCCCAGCTCCCCTGCCTCCTGTCTCTGCATTTAGGCTCACTTCATGGCATCTGGACAGAAGTTCAGGAGCGTGACCCAGGCCAAACGGTTCAAGTCATTCTTGTCCCAAGTCTTTTTTCTGCCTCCTACTGCTGACGAATCCCTCCCCTCAAAATTCTCTCCGGGACAGAGAAGACGAAGAGCCTTGAGACCCCACCACAGGTTTGGTGAAGGTGTGAGTAGGAGGGGGATGTTGCTTTAGCTAAACTGTGCTACATCGGCTCAGATCTAAGCTTGGAACGTAGCAGTGATGGATTTCCGAATCCGATGTATATGGTCCGAAGCGTTTTGCTAACAGCTACCACAGAGGCCACTGCCCAGAGGAACAGGAGGACAAAGACGGCGAAGGCAAATCCTTTTTTAATATCAGGTAGGAGATTAAGTTCTCTTTACTATCAATTAGGAGGTCTTCAGGATTCACCGGCATGTTTTGATAGAGGAGGAGGAGTGGGAGAGGGTTAGCACCACTAAAAGGGGCAGTAACTTTTATTGCTCTCAGTGAAAATTAAGGACTGCTTTCATTATCCACAAGAAACGAGGAAGCATTTTCACAGGGGGCTATGGAGAGCTAGCTGCCCGCCGTCCTGAGTCTGGATGGCGGGTCATACCTACATTCCTCTCACCTGCCAACCTGTCACTCACCACGTGTTGGTCCAGTATCAGCCAGGCGCCTGGCATTCTGCTACATGCCAGGGAACCTGTAAGTACTAGGAGATTGCACCCCGGGGCTTAAAAAGGTTTAAAATCTAGTTAGAGCGACATGATCTATGTACAAACAAAGTGATTAGCAACCAATTCAAGACAGCATAAAGCTGAATATTTATGATAAAGACAATAAATGTCAAATGACTTAAAGCAGGGAAAGGCCATGAGGAATGAAGTGGTCAGAGAAGGTTTTATAGAGAAATGGGGAGTGGCCTAAGCATTTCAATGCATGGATCTGGATAGAGAGAGAGAAGGAAACCCAAGTAGAGATTAACTTAGGCAAAGGACCAGAGTTCTGAATGAAGATGAAGAAAGGAATGTATCTCATTGTTTTGTGTTTCAAATGACTATGCAAAGAGCAAGTGGAATGATTGCCCATTTAATCCCCCACTGGTTTGGAGAGGAGAATTTAATGCTAACAGACTGGGTACTGACAAAGTCAGAGAAATCCTTCCCGTGAACAAAACCCCAACAGGAAGGCATGATGCTCACCTAGATCTGGAGACAACGCCTTGCACCCTCCGCCCCTCCCCACACTTGCCTCATGAAAAGGAAAAAAGTGCCTGAAATTACCAGGGATATTAATGATAAAAATAGGCATGTAAAACACTCTATATTGGCTCAGACCAATGATCCATTCAGAGCAGGATTCGGTCACTGAAAATGACACCAAGTATATTAAAGGAAGGACATTACTGTCTTTTGTGATCTCAATCTCAAAAGGTTAGGGTTAGTACCCTAAACACCGTAATTTCCTCCTAGTAGCTGATTATGGCTCCATAAAATATAAACTTGCCTAAATTATTCTTCAACCAATTTGTATTTTCTGACAGTATCACCTCTGAGGGTAATGCATTCTGTGTGTTTACTACCCAGTCACTATATTAAGTAATAATAATACCCCTTTTCATTTCTCCCAAATTAAGTCTCTCCTTCAAGCTTCAAAGGATGCCCCTCATTTCTAATATTCCGAGATGTTGTGAACAATTCTATATTCATTTAATTAGAACGTCTCTTGGCCTTCACCTCTTTAAAGAGTGCTGAACCCGTCCTTACATCAAAAATTTCCTCTATTTGTTGTTGATCCTTGATGACCTCTTCAGGTGCTTTCTTGGCTCCATTTCTTGCTGGCAATGCTCCTTTAACACCATCCTCATCCTCCTCCTCTTCCTCCTCCCCCTCCTCCCCTTCCTCTTCCTCCTCTTCTTCCTCCTTCTATTAGATATAGCTTTTGAGCTTTGTCTGATTGCCTCAGCAGCCTCTGTGACTGATGAACTGATCTAACCCAGCATGGGGCTAACCAATGACTGCTTGGGAGTGACAGACCTTCCCCCTTGGCTGGGAACATACAACCAGGACAATCAGCTGTACCCCTTGAGTCTTGGCATCGACTGCAACTTCAGGATCAGATGTAGCACCACACTTTAGGGTTGCAGACCTGACTTGCTGAGTGGCCATGGCAAGGGCCAGTTCATGCAATCCAGAGGCAGAGGGGAGTAAACTTCTCCGGTGCAGGCTTTGACCAAGGGGAGAAAGGAGAAGGAAAGGAGCCAGGTGGATAGATGATCTGTCCTTCCCCATTTTCCACAAAAAGTACTCCAAGGTATGGTACAACCCTGTCCACAGATATATGTCCACATTTGGCAGGTACCAAGTGACCTACCAGGTCTTTTTGCTGGTGTCATGACGCAAAGGCCATCATCCTAATGCATCACCACGTATCTCTTTTTGTCCTTCCCTCTCACTGCCCTGCCTCTTCTGTGCTCCATGCCTTGCAAACAAATCATCAAAACTTATTCCTTAGGTCCCAATTTCTAGGGAACCTGGGCTAAGGTAAGCATCAAGGATACAATTAAAGGTTTATTAAGGATCTAATGATACCAGAATGAAAAAGACAATGTGACTGGAGTTCAAGGTATAAATGGAAAAAGGCAAGTAACATTTTGAAGCTAACATATGCTCCATGCCAAATAAACATAAACAATAAGCAAACATAAACAACAAGCAACAAAGGCATGAAGAGGGGTCAATAATCACGGGAACCATGAGACAAATTTTGTGCAGGTAGGCCATAATCATCTGAGTGGCAAAGAATGAAGCTTTAATTTTTTACAAAAGTTATCTTTCAACTCCCTCATCTAATCTTCTGCGATATTTCTGAAATTTATTTCTACTGGCTTGACATTCCTGTATGTGGAAGACTTTAATGTCGATTGCACACTAAAGAAATTTCATTATGGCCTCTCTCTTCTATAAAAATATTAAAATGTTAAATTAAAAATTTTGAAGTAACAGTTTCTAGAAGACCCCTCGGTTAATGCGTTTTATTCCGAGAAGCACCCATTTATCGCTTTCCTTGACATCTAGGCCAGTTCTTCACCCATGTCACCATATTTTCTGCTGTTCTACCCACACCCAGTGCCTTCTCCACAACCAAACAGCTTCAGCACGTCTGACGCGCTGTGTCTGGGTCTGAAGCCCAAGACCCTAACCACTATGTTATTCTTCCACTTTGGCTGTGGTTTTGTAGCCTTTCAATGACTCTCTCTTAATAAGTGCTTCACCCATTTCTTGCAATAGAAGGGTGATACGAGTGGCCCGTGCATTTCCCTAAGCTACACAGGCTTTCCAGTGAAGGTCCCTCCTAGAGGCACCATCGGACACATCTGGCCCACGGTTTTACAATTTCACTCTCAAGTTCTTTCAAAACTGTTGGATGGATGGCATCCCATTTTGATGATTTATTTAAACAGTTTGTCAGGTCAACCACATCCTGTACGCATATGATTCAAAACATAAATGCCTGCTGTCGATGTAATTTTTCATGTCAACTTATGCACCAACAGAAAATGACCTTTATTCCAGAAAGATGCAATTTCTTTACAAATAGTGACCTGCAATGCCCTGGCGAAGAAATCATCAGGTTCCGACAAAAAAATAATAATGATGATGATGATGACAACAATACAAATGTTAAGTTTCAATTGAACAGCAAACACGGTACGGAGGCCTTCATCATTTCTTAGTTACGATCCTACCTGGGATTTAAGATTATGCACATAAATTCTTGTCATTAAATGAATTTGAGCAAAAAATACATTTCTGAAGAGGAATCATAACTTGGAAGTACTGTATGAAAAAAGAAAATAAGCAAGCTTCCATTTCACTCTTTCCGCAACTACAGGGGGATTCCTTCTTACCTGTGTAGGCTAGACTCACCCCGAATCTTCTTACTATGCACAAGAAGGACTCTATGCCTGGAACCAGCCTTTCTATGGTGAATTATTCAGAGACAGCAAGCCACATTTAAGGTTTGCTTAATTTGATCAAAATTCCAAAAGTCTAACATTATTAGTACGTTAAAATGTTTACCCTCAGATTCTCCATACATTGCTTTCAAAAGTCAAACAAGTAACTTCTGAAAAAGCCCATAATTTAAAAAATATTCTTCCCCTTAGTTTGGGGGGCTCACAGTACCATTGCTATTTTTGAAGTTGTACATGCCTGTCTGTGCACACATGCAGCAAAGACGAGATCTATAAGCAACTCCCAAATTGAAATCTAGAAGAAACATCTGTGATAAAATGACTATTCCCTTCTGTGATTTCAGCTGTGTGTTTATGCTCGTTGGGTATTAGACAAGAATCTAAAAGACGAATCCCCCATGGGGGCACCTGAGGGAAAGAGTTGGCTTATTGCATAGAATGGATTGAAGAGAAAAAGTAGGTTGAACTAGCAACCCAACCCAGCAAAGTCTGGATCAGCCATTGGCCTTAGGACACAGCAATCACTTATCTCCGCTCTGAATATGATATGAGGTTTGGAATTTCTTATCAGCATGAAATAGGAATATGATAACTAGTCAACAAAGACATATGCTTTTAAGATTAGAGAATTGGCCTCTGATTGTCAAAGGTGCAAATGTGCTCCAAGGAAAGATGGCGCCGTTACTAGGATTACTCAGGCTTTAAGCCCAGGTCAATGTGCTCAACTAGACCAGTAGATGAAGACGCCAGGTTTCATCAAATGGTAGGATAATCTTCCTGGGGAAGCACCGTGACGAATAAGCTTCAGACAATGTAAAAAATGCCCAGTAAACATATATAAGGGATGAAGGTATAAATTCCAGAGCCGTGTAATCATTGAATTCCTAGAACAAGTTGATCTGAATTCCAAGAAATTCACGTCCTGGGTGTTAAGCACCAGACATGAATGGTCGAGACAAGGAGAGCGTCAAGATCAAAGTAAAATCAGACAGGAGAATAATTAATGCAGAAAAGAGACTCAAGAACAGCTGTTGTAGGACCTGAGGAATACACCGATGAGGAAGCAGGACATAAGATCTATGCCACTACCTATCTAGAAGCACTACCAACCCAAATCGTCCTCAGCCTGGGAGTTAGAATGTCTCTGAAAAGTGTGCACCTGAGGGAAAAGGCAAGTAAAGCGAAGAACAGGAGAATGTTAAGAACCTACCAACCAACAAAGCATTTGCCATTTCTGGAGCCCTAAGGGGGAGCTACAGGCCATGCTCTAATCTCTTCTTCGAGCATTTTTTTTTTATATTCATTTATTTAATTTGGGGAGAGAAAGAGCTTGTGCAAGTGCACAGGAAAGGGCAGAAAGAGACAAGAGAGACAGAAAGAATCCCAAGCAGGCTCTGCCCTGACAGCGATCTCACAAACTATGAGATCATGACCTGAGCCCAAATCAAGAGCCAGACACTCAACCAACTGAGCCACCCAGGTGTCCAAGCGCATTCTGCCCTTTAATGTTAACCAGAGTCCTACAATGTGAGTACTGTTCTCTGATCTCACAGATGAAGAAACAGACTCATAAAGGTTAACTAACTTGTTCCAAGGTCACAGAGCTTGGGAATAGACAACCTTGATATTCATGGCTAAATCTTACTTTGTAACTTCCTCTACTTTCTCAAAGTCACTTGATCTTTTCTTTTTCTGTTGTTATTCTCGTTGAAGTTCCTTTTTCAAAGCAGTGCTCTTACCTCGTTTAACAGAGAAGATGGGGGATAAACCTTGCCTAATGTTGGACACGTGGTGTTATGTAACCCTGGTTCTGAGGTAAGGGACATCCGTCCAGAGTACTTGGCGGGCGGGCACACCCTCCCATCCCAGCCCTATGGCATGCCAATAAGGAGACTTGTAATGAACAGCATAAAAGCAAAACTAGTCCTAGTCCCCAAGAAGATGACTGAGCGGCAGAGAAAGTGTCAGGCACCCACATGATGCTGACACTCCTCAAATTGCCCCTGCAGTTCTTACTTCTAATGATTTAGGACCAGGGAAATATCATGTGTCATCTCCCCCCTTAGAAGCACACTCTGCAGGTCACCGGATACTGCTCTGTCACCAGCACTGAGGTCCCTGAGCTGGGAGCTGGTTTTCTGCTTCCGCCAGAGTTAGCCTGGGTGAGGGCCACGCCCTTCAGGTAATGCTCCAAAACCCCAAGATGTAGCTCATTAGGGACCCGAGCTCGTTAAGACCCATCACACACTGTCAAGGGTAATTAAATCAGGGATTAGTGTCACCCAGAGAGTTTGGCATGAGCCTGGTCCACGTTAGTGTGTTTGACACTGAGTGGTGAAGGCAGACAAGGTTACTGTTAGCTCCTGGCGTGGAGGCTCCTCTCTGAGGCTTTTGGGAAAGCTTTATATTTTAGTTTCCCTAAAAGGTTTTTTTCCTCTACTCTCAGCCCCAGTTTGCACTTATTGGATTTTTAAATTAAAGTACATGGCACTTTTCACTCTTCAGAGCCTATTAAAAAACACCTTCCCCTCAATTCACCCGAAGCTGCTCTTGTCCACACTCTGGATGGGTGGAGCCATCCAAGTGGCCCTCGATATCTGTGTTCCTTCACGATCTGCCTGGGGAACAGGGAAATGTGCCTTTCATGTCCTTCTTGTGGAAGAATACATTAACCCAACCTTTTTGGAAAGGAGTTTGGTCATAAGTTCCAAGAACTTTAAAAATGCTCATACCTCTTTGACCGTGTGTGTAATTATACTTCTGGGAACCTACCAGAAGAAAATAATCAGAAGTACAAGAGAATTTTGTGATGCCATACGTGACTGCTGATATATTATGTATAAAAGCAAACAAACTGAAAATGTCACTATTATCAGTAGAACACTGAACATCCACATGTCAGAATACTCCTGCTCATTTTAGTCAACAAATACTTGCTAGGTCCTGAGAATTTAATAGTAAACCATCTACACCCATCCACTGCCTTCTCAGAGCTTATAAAACTGTTTTTACGTTCTGATACTATGGGTATTTGTTTATATTAAAAATTTAAGTGGAAGCCCAAGATTTTAAATTATATATGCAGCAGTATTTCAAGTAGGCAAAAATTATGCTTAAAAAGAAGAAAATACACCTACGTGTCAACAGGGTCACCTCTCGTTGGTGGAAATTGAGTGATTTTTTCCTTCCTTACGCTTTCTTATTTCTTCTGACACAAATGCTGCAAACATGTATTATCCTTATAATTGAAGGAGAGGAGGAAAGTACTGTGGTTCTGAAAACATGTGAACAAATGAACAGAAACACAACCTATCCAACTCTTTTCTCCCGGAGTAGGAGATGTGATTCTTCCCTCGGCCAAGACAATCACTTCCTTCAGGTTACCAGTCACTACCTTGGGGGAGAGAGCAAATAAGGTCTCCAAAGAGGAATAAGGAATGTTTGCCTTCCTCCATCCTGTCCCTCCAACCAGATGGCACTGCGATCCTGGGGCTGAATCCCAGCATGCCCTCCTGCTGATCCCAGCACCTCCTAGACCCACTCATCAGGAGGAAAGTGCAGGTACTTCTCAGCAGTAGATGCTCAGGTCCTCATAGAGATCATACTTTCAACAGAACATCCAAAGCAGTAGTCGGGAGGCAAGAATCCACAATCCTCCCAAGGTGTGAGTACAAACCGGGAGGCAGCTGGATCCTCGGACCCCAAAGGCCCCAGTGGAGAAACCAAGCTAAAGTAATTCCTCTCTGCCTACGACCCCGCATCGGTACATGTTCTAGCACTTGCTTAACTAACTGCCTGTATTTAACAGGTGTAACGTGCTATGACACCAGCAGAACTGTCTGTTGAAGACCTAGAATCACACATTTGTTTATGCGAATCCCAAGTAGGATTATAGCATTATCGGATATTCATGCCCAGAATGAGAAAGGGGTTAGAAGATGAAGGAGGTATTCCAGCGTGGCTCTTCTACCTCTCTGTGTCACCTGGCTTGGGTCAGATTCTCCAGAAAAAGAAGGCTTTTGGGTTAGTTCATAAAGCACAACTGATCACACAATATACTTTTAAAGACAGCTTCTAAAGAGGCCCTGGTGTCCTAGAGTTATGAACATATGTTGGATCTTGTTCGTATCACACACACTACCTTAGCCATCAACAGAGGTGTGTGCAAAGATACCTCGAAGCATTGACCTAAATAATAATCAGAATGGGCTAGGTAGGCGCTTTGCTGGATCTAGACTTCCCCCGAGGTCATAGGAAAACCTGAGCTCAGAGAAGTTAAGTAACTGGACTGAATCACACACAGACGGAATTCAAAACAGGGTCTGCCTGGATACCAAGCCAAACCTCTTTTCTTTCCACAACATTCCGTTACCTCAAAAATATATTAAGGTTTTTTTTTTTTTTGAGACTGAATCAATTCTCCTCTACCTAACAAAACACATGGTACAAAATCCCACGTGCCATGTAAGCATAAATGCCTTATAGTCCCAAATTCTTCATCCTTGCCTTTCTCTTCCCTCTAATTGGTGATGAGTAAGGCAAGAATAGAGACAATCAAAACACAATGATAGCAAAGGAATGGGGCTCTATGTTGTAGTTAATATCACTTTCTCACTGAATACTAACAGAGAACAAAGATAAAGGCCACCATCCTACCCACAGCCCAGCTAATGCAAAGACTGAGGCATTCCTTAGTAATTGGTAGGCAAGTGTTTCTACTACTTATCTGAAAAGGCGGGGAAGGATGAGTTCACAGGTTAACCCTGTAAAAGTCTAATTTGTCTTTATTATTTTTGAGATGGAGAAAGGGAGGCACAGGAACATGACTGATTTGCTACAGACTACAATCTTCTGAGAGCTGATGAGGGCAAAGAACAGGTCTCATTTGCTTTAGTGTACTCATTAACTCATTCAGACATGGACCCATTCAACAAACTTCAGTACCTATCACGTATCAGACGCTAAGGAGACAAAATCATCTGTGCCTGGGACCATGCCATGCCCACCGCAGTCGCCCAGGGCGTGTATGTTGAAAGCACATATTGATTGCAGATAACGGTGGCAGAAATGACGGCACGGTCTCTGGATCCACAAAATCCCAATCTGCTGCACGGACATCTACAAAATTCATCATTCCATGTCCGTAGCTGGCCTCTGTGCTTCCAAGGGGCACTGGGATCCACAGATTAGTAATGGATTGCAAACACAAGAATGTCATTTCATCAACACTAAATGGGTTACATTTTCATTTCACTGAGTGCCTTCTTGCTTCCGAAATGCAGGCCCAGGAAAGCAGTAGCACCTAAGTGACCTCTCCACCACTCATTATCCACTCCTGCTCCATCTCACAGGCCTAATCAGCTCTTACAGTTCCGATCTTGTCAGAGAACACCGGTCTCCCACCCCTGGCATCCTGCCTAATATACTACTGGGAACAACCTCACTGGAGTGGAGAATCACAAGGTGTCTGGATTTCAACCAGATAACCTGATTCTATTCTGGAAGTGGGTCCACGTCCCACCAGCCCGCAGGACTGAATTTAGGCCAACGCTGACGTGCTATGTTTCAGTCTCGCTATTATTCGAAACTGAATGAAAAGGGCTACCTTCCTTAATAATTGAAAAGGGATCCAAAGGAGATTTATTGTCTAATGTCCGCAAAAATCCTCAAACGAAAATCCTGTGGGAAACAATGGATTTTTATTGCTTAAAATATTGATTTTTTTTTCCTCAAGTTTTAAAAATGCCTTCACTGGATGCTACTATGGAATGTGGAGAGGAAGTGTTAAGAATGGCTGTGGGAAGCAAAGGAAACTTTAGCAATAATAACCATCCAGGAGAAAAGGTATCGTTATTATTTTTGAATGAGTTGTGAGAAATGGCTTAGGAATTCCCAGAGGGATGTCCAGAGCTAACCGCAGTGGTTAGTTATAATGACAACCTGAAATGCAACAAGATGCCGGGGCAGACATTACAGCAGATGAATAATGAAGGGGTTCAAGTGAACGAAGGCAAAGGTCTCTGTTCTCTCCTTTCTCCCCCTCTCCTTGCTGCCTTCCAGTGCAATATTAACAGAAGGGCCACCCCTGGGATTCTTGGAGAACCTCTGGTACCTGCGGAGGGGCGGGTGGATGTGCTCGCTGCCACGGGATGCTGATTTTGCTTTGTTGCTTGTGTCTCAGCAGCAAGGGATGCCAGTTCACATTAAGCTCTGCACATCTCATCACATCAGCAGGGGCTCCGAGCCAGCCTGATGGGTGCCCGGATTCATTTGCGACCAAGGTGAGAGCCCATCTCAGGGAGGTGCACTGATCAAATGAAGATGGCGCCTGTGCCCCCTGCCGGCACCCCGTCACCATCCCTGGCAATCTTCTGTCCACCCGGCTGTGCCTCCTGCAGTTCCCACATTCATCCCCCAGAAGTGGCAGGCAACAGGGAAGGAGATATGAGCAGTGGTGACCGTCAGCATAGGAATGACAGAGGCATGGAGGAAATGACAGCAAATTCACAGGGACCAGAGCCCACTTGTTTCTAAAAGGAGAAATCCATGACCCGGCAACGGCATGTGGTTTGCCTCGCCAGAGGTCGTGCGGCGAGGCCAGAGTGAGAAAGGGAGTGGGGGGGACTAGGCTGGGCACAGACATCTGGTCCCCATACTGTGCCCTAGAGTCCCTAGGTCTCACTTCCATCATTTGTGAAATACAGGCTTGGGCTAAGTGACCTTTCAAATACTCTCCACTTTTAACATTCTAAAACTGTGTCATTCCAAGTATGCCCACGGCCAGCAGCACCTGTATCTACATACAGCATCACCGGCAGCTTGCTAGAAATGTGGCATCTTGGGGCCCCTGGCTGGCTCCATTGGTTAAGCATCTGACTCATGATTTTGGCTCAGGTCATAATCTCACGGTCATGAGATAGAGCCCTGAGTTGGACTCCACAATGGGTGCTGAGCCTGCATAGGATTCTTTCTTTTCCTCTCCCTCTGCCCTGCTCATGCTCTTTCTCTGTGTCTCAAAAAAAAAAAAAAAAAAAAAGAAGAACTGTGGCATGTTGGTCCCCAACCCCGAAGTACTTACAGATACTCTGAACTTTAACGATATCCCCAGGTGATTCATATGCACATTAAAGTTTTACAAGCATTGTTCTAGAATATTTTATCACAGGCTTAGAGAGAATCATCAATTCTAACTTGAGGATTACAAAATAAAGCAAAACGAATGCCAGACTAGCCGACCTCTCTTCTTGAAGCAGGCATCACTGTTGTCCATTAAGAGGGACTGACACTGTGCTAAGATTTGTCACCAACTTAAATCTCATCCTACTCCAGGCTTTTGAGCACGGTTCGGCTCCCAGCAGGTGCCCGGTGCCTCAGAAGCTACCGCTGCAGTCCTAGTGGCTGTCGGCTCCCTGAGCATCTGCTTTTGAACACAGCTCAACTGGATTGCCTGAGGCCCTTTAGTCTTCCTGCACTTGGTTAAGAATCCCAGCAGAACAGTCGCTAGATGTTTCAGAGTATTATAGGAAATATCAAACTGTGGTTTTAGGCAGACCTCCCTTCCTGGATGCGCTCGTACAATTGTAGCACCGAGAAATGTGCAGGCGCCGTGCCTCTGTTCACCTCCCCAGGGGGGTCTGTGAGTCAAACAAAAATAAATAACGCCTCTCTGTCTCGTTGTGCAGCCCCGTACTGCTTGCTACTCACATGGAAATGGACGTATTTGGTTTCTTCACCTAAGGCCTTAAAAATGATTATACAAGGTTTTTTAAACATCAGCACTACAGACAAGGTGGGCTTGGCAATTTGCCGTTGTGGGGGCTTCGCTATGCACTGGAAGGTGTTCTGGCCTGCTCAGTGGTGGCCAACGAATGTCTCCAGATGTTGCCAAATTGTTCCTTGGGGAGGAGGGATAAAATCGCTGCTCGTTGCAAACCACTGGGTTAGAAAACACTAGTGTGGACAATCAGGAAAGCGTAAGGAAGAAGTCTATGGAAATGTGATTCAATAGAGCCACAACACAAACGCCCAGCACTTATATTCTTGGGTAAAATAAACAAAGAGGTATTAATAACACATGCAAGTCAACGTGCCGGTGAAGACAGGAGGAAGACTCAAGAGAGACACGTGGTTCAGAAAGGAGAAAGCAAGGGGCTTAGGCTACCTCTAATCCCACCAAGAATCTCTTACTGAAGAGCAGAGGTCCCCATCACAACCTGCGTCTCAGCTACAGGCATCATTAACGACGATGGAAACCACAGAAGAAGCAAAGAAAAGAGTTCAAGGATGTCCGACAAGAGGGGTTGTTACAGTATGGGAATATCACTTTGAAGTATTAATTCTCTGAGGCAGGTCTGCTGCGTACAGATTCATAAAACCTACAGCTGGGATGAGTATTAGATTCACTTACTCCAATGCCATTATTCTATACACAACACAGAGAAGTAAATGCACTAATCCAAGGTCACAGTTACCAAGAGGCAGAGCTAGAACACAAACCTTCAATGTCTGTGAAGGCTCAGGTTCCGTGTTCGCTGTCTTTGGTTGCCCGATGACCAGAGCTGGGTCTGGAGCACCGAGCACCAAAGATAAAATTGAACCTGGGTCTCCTATCTTTTGGCCTGACAATCATTCTACCATGCCACTCTCCCTGTTGTGATTTATGAGGATTTGTAGACTGCCGAAAATCTGTTAATGAAATGCTAATTAAAATCACATCTAGGGGCACCTGGGTAGCTCAGTCGGTTAAGCATCCAGCTTCGGCTCAGGTCATGATCTCACGGTTCATGGGTTCGAGCCCCACATCGGGCTCTATGCTGACAGCTCAGAGCCTGAAGCCTGCTTCAGATTCTGTGTCTCCCTCTCTGCTCCTCCTGTTCCTGCTCCATCTCTCTCTGTCTCTTAAAAATAAATACATGTTAAAAAATTTTAAAAACATAAAATCGCATCTAGTATATTGAAAAATACAAACTGTGCATCCCTGGGTCTCAGCCTAGAAAACAGAAAGTGGACAGGGTTTAGAATGAAGTTAAGATGTCATCACTCAGGCAAGAGGGGAGCTACCTTCCAGGGTGCCAATGACAAGGAATAGAACCCTCCAGAGGCTGGATCCAATCCCTCTCAGCCAGCAGAACAAGACTCACAACCCAGCCCCGTCAACTCTCCCCACGAGAGGAAGAGACCAAGCCATCGGGGAAGAAGAAAGAGGCTTCCTCTGAGTCAATATACCCGATCACCTCAAAAATGCTAAATTTGGTGTATGTCAAATGTTGACCTTAGAGCCAGCTGACTGACACTGCAAACTTCTTCTGCTCCAGGAAATCTCTCTGCTCCCTGATGCGGGAGATCTCTTACCATGAGACAAAGTCTTGCACACCCGATAGGGTGTTGGGGTAACATACCTTTTGAAACTCATTCTCATTCAACTACAATCAGTTAATCAAAGAGTACTAATTATGTCAGATTGCAGTTTCTGTGGCGGAGTGGAGGCAAAGCTACTGAGGAATTGGGTTGCTGAGGATGAGGAGAGGAGGGAGAGCACAGAAAGAAAAGTGTGAATCCAAATATATTTAAAGCACTTGGTCATTCTGCTGAGCCAACATGGCTCCCCCTTCAACTGGATGGGGACAAAGAGCTCTGTCCTGGGGTGGTTTTGTCATGCTAATGCAGACAGAAGGCTCTGCTTCACAAGATTTAGAGGAGGTTTCTGTGAGTTTGTTTGCACCCAGCTGAGCTTCCTTAGGAAGCTTTCATTAATCAGGACACCGCTGAACAGAAAGGGCAGTTGGGGGCTACCTGATTAAAGGCCATGAAGAAGGTGCAGCCTGGGTGGGGTCCGAGGGGGCAGCAAGAAGTGGCACCTCCTTAGTGCCAAACACTGTGCCAGCTTCTCCTTGAAAGTGATTTCCTGCACTCCGAGGAAAAAAGTACTCTCTCTCCCATGCAGATGAGATGGCCCATGTATCAGGGCTTTGAATAAAAACTTGGCTGCGGTCATTTAACGCGTCAGTGGTGGATTCTCTGACACCAAAGTTCAAGCTTCCCACTCCACCACACAGAAGAGCTGGGAAGAAAAGAGCAGTCCATTGGAAAGCCCTTCAAGGTGTGAGTCAACAAGAGAGCTCAGGATTTAGTGAATCTCAGCAGATGAGGACTCGTGCGTTTATTCTGTAACGATGCATTTGTGGAGCATCTGTGATGAGTACAGCATTGTTCCAGCCTCTAACAAAGACAAGGGCTCTGATAAAAGACACCTAAGAAATAGTGCTTCCCGGAGCACCTGGGTGGCTCAGATGGTTAAGCGTCCAACTTCGGCTCAGGTCGTGATCTCGTGGTTTGTGAGTTCGGGCCCTCTGACAGCCCAGAGCCTGGAGCCTGCATCAGATTCTGTGTGTGTGTCTCTCTCTCTCTGCCCCTCCCCCCACACACACGCTCTGTCACTCTCTCAAAAACAAACACTTAAAAAAATTAGAAAAAAAAAAAAAAAAAGAAATGGTGTTTCCCATACATGAGCTTACCTTCTAGCTGGGAGGAAACAAACACAGAGCAAACAGTTGACTAATATAAAGAATACAGTTAGATACCAGGAACTCTGGGACTCTGGAGATGGGGAATATCTACATGAGAAACTGCAATTATGGGAAGCCTCTATCAAAGAGAGGGACTCATGCTATTCTTTGCAGAATGACTAGTATTTCAGGAAGTAGAGAAAGGAAAAAGGACATCCCAAAAGGAAAGAGAATATGACCCAAACCAGGATTGACGTCTCTCACCTAAACAGAAGCTTCTAGCTCAAGTCAAGAGGGCGCTCTGGATGCAGTGATGAGGACAGCCGTGCAGAGATACTGTGGAAATGACTGAGAATCTTGAATCTATTAGAAATGAGGCAAAAACCGAGTGAGTTCCTAGGACTTATCTGATAGTAATTATTATTCCAGTTTTACAAGTAGAAGACTCAAAGTGGACAGAAACCCAGGGACTATGTCGACAGAGAGCAGCAAGAGGGTGGGACACAGTCCGGAAAATCTCCACCTGTCCTCGCTTCTCTTCCAGGGGCCCCTCTGAGAAAATGTTCCCAACAGGATGAGTCAGACCTTGGTTCCATCTAAGTATCCCAAGCACTCTCACTGCTTTCTTTTTTTAAGTTTTAATTAGTTATTTTGAGATAGAGAGAGAGCCAGGGAGGGGCAGAGAGAGAGAGCGAGAATCCCAAGCAGGCTCCACACTGTCAGCACAGAGCCCAACGAGGGGCTCGAACTCACAAACCCTTGAGATCATGACCTGAGTCAAAATCAAGAGTCAGACACTTAACCGACTGAACCACCCAGGCGCCCTACTGCTTTTTCTATCATGGTATTTTTATCACCTACAAAAGAAATCACTTTAGGAAAGTTTTCCATATATGGTTGAAAGATGTTTGCACTGGCACAGACAGAAGACGATATACCCATAAATAAGTCAAATCTCCCTAACGATCAAGTGAGAACATCCCTAAGACACTGCCATTTTGAGCTCAAAATTTTTTTTCCCAATTGGCTTCAATCAGGGAGAGTCTTGGGAAGTAAATATATGGCTTCATAACCACCCTGAGGCACTAAACCGAATGAATGAATGAATGAATGAATGAATTCTATCGCTGTGGCAATGCTATAGGCAGTTGTGACACAGAAAGGAATATGTATTTGGTCTCTCCCCTTGGTTGCTGATAAAGAACTCCTAAAAACCTTGTAATTTCCTGAGTGATGAGGATGACACAAGTGCCTTACCCGGAGCTCCTAAATGCCTTGGATTTTCCTGGGTGATGGAACATTCTTTGTTCCAATGAGGCAACTGCTGCTAAGCTCGTGAATGGGACTTGGTCACTAGAAAGACCATACCACGACTAGATGCTTGGAACTTTCAGCCTCACCCCCCTCCTCTGGGAAAGGGAGAGGGGTGGGACACTGAGTCAGTAATCAGTCACGCCTACGTGATGAAGCCTCCATAAAACATCCCTAAACTACAAGGTTCGAAGAGCTTCTTGGCTGGGGACACAATCACATGCTAGGAGGGTGGCCCACCTCAACTGCGCTTGGGACCCTTCCACACCTCATCCTATGTCCCTTCACATCTGGCTAGTCATTTCCTTTATCATATCCTTTATGATATGTGTGAGTGTGTTTCCGTGAGTTCTGTGAGCTGTTACAGCAAATTATCAAATCTGAGGAGGGGCTGGTGGGAACCCCAATTTATAGCTGGTTGGTCAAAAGTACAGGTGACAACCTCAGTTGTGACTGGCACCTAAGTGGGGGCGGGGCGGGGGCAGCCTCATGGAACCATGTCCTTAACCTGTGGAGTCTGCATGAACGCCAGGTAGTTGGTGTCAGAAACTAGAAGACACCCAGCTAGTGTGCAGAGAGTTGGAGAATCGGTTGGTGTGAGAAAAACCCCCACACATCTGGTGTCCAGAGTGGTGTGAGTAGAGGAAAAGAAACAGTGTTTTACTTTTGGCAGTCAAACCAGTGAAAGTGTGTTTGAGAAGAATGAAAGTCCCTCAAGAATCCACCATAGCTGAGCAGACGTTATATGTTTCCTTTGATGGGGCTCATGTGAGCATTATCTGTCCCCCTCCGAGCATCCCCTAATTCAGCCCCAAATCTCCCAGTACAGAGATGACACAGTACACACATTTTACGGACAAATGGATGAAAGAATCTCCCAGCACCACGTGACCCAACTGACCACTTCCTGGGAAGCAAGGCTAACCTCTATCGCCCAGCGGGGACCAGCACACAGATAAAGAACATTTTGAGGGGTGCCTGGGTGGCTCAGTCAGTTAAGCGTCAAACTCTTGATTAAGGCTCAGGTCATGATCTCACAGTTTGTGAGTTCAAGCCCCGCGTCAGGCTCTGGGCTGACAGCATGGAGCCTGCTTGGGATTGGGATTCTCTCCCTCTCTCTCTGTCCCTCTCCCTCCCCCCTTCCCTCTTTCTCTCTCTCTCAAAATAAATAAACATTAAAAAAATTTTGTTTTAAAGACCATTTTGAAAAGTGCCCATTCTCCCCATTTAAAGTGTATATATTTCATCCATATGTGGATTCAGTGGGAATCCATAAGTGTGTCAGCTAAATGCAATTTACAAGTGTTCTTTATGTTATCTGTGATCTATTCATTGTAAGAGTTCTCTCCTCTAGATCAGGATAACTTGGTAGCTCTCCCCATCGGGCAGATAGTGAAACCAAGGAAATCGTGTGATGTGGCATTCTGTCCAGGTGCACACCAAGGTAAGAAGTACTATGAATGTAAAACATCTGAGCCTTCACAGAACTCTGGTTAAGAGCATAGGCTTTGGGGGCGCCTGGGTGGCTCAGTTGGTTGAGCGGACAACTTCAGCTCAGGTCATGATGTCGCACGTGGGTTCGAGGCCCGCATCAGGCTCTGTGCTGACAGCTCAGAGCCTGGAGCCTGCTTCAGATTCTGTGTCTCCCTCTCTCTCTGCCCCTCCCCTGCTCACGTTCTGTCTCTCTCTCAAAATAAATAAACCTTAAAAAAATTAAAAAAAAAAGAACATAAAAAAAAAAGAGCATAGTCTTTGGGGTAAGGTAGACTAAAGAATGTGTTTTGTTCACCCACATTCTACGTGCGTGGTCCTGAGGACACTACTTGCCTTATGAAGCCGTAGTTCTACGTTAATACAAAGCACTTCACAGGGTAGCTGTGGTGCGTGAGATGGTGGAGGCGGAGTACTTAGCAGAGGACCTGGCACACAGTGTATTGGGGGCGGTTGGGAACCTCTCTTTCCCTGGAGTCATGCTTCCATATGTAAGAAGACTCTATTAGGATAGCAGTGCTGGTCTTTCTGCTCTTGCACTCCTTGCAGGGAGAAGGGAAATGGATCTGAGTGGTGAGTGGAGGAAAAGATCTGAGTTGGCAGGGCTCAGCCCCTCCTCTCCTCTCTGGGTGTTTCTGATGTCTGCGTGCCTGGAGAAAAGCGCACCTTCTGCTCTGCTCTCTCTACTCCGTGGGGGCTTAGCAGGGCCAGCTCTGTCTCCCAGGAGACATGGCATTTGGGAACATAAGTTTGTTTAGTCAAGAAGAACGGTATGCAAGCCTTTGACCGTAACTAAGCCATGTCTCCCAGCACAGTATTATCAGTAACAAAGGTGGTATTCTCATTTCCAACTGTCTAACTCTTGTCTCTCTGTCTCTCAATTGGTCCTGAACTTGGGTGATATTCATTGGGTTCCCTCAACCCCAACAGTAAGTATTTCACAAATAGCACCTGCAGCCAAGACCAAAGTACAGTGTGCGTTACTATCTCACAAGTTAGCCTGTATGAGTATCAGTGGGTAGAAGGACATGAGTGTAGCCGCTCCCACCTGCCACTTAAGTGTAAACATATGAGCCAATTTGCTGGATGCCCCTCGTGTATCCAGGGGGCAGTATTAGTGTCTCATGCAACAAGGGCCACAGGGGACTGACTGTGTGCATCATTATACCATGAGCCCTAGCTCTAGTGGTTGGTTATGTAGACATACTCTGGTGACAGCTCCCTTTGGTCATATTTATTCGGTAGTTATCGTCGTTTGAAGCAATAAAAATAATAACTGCACACCGCCAGCAAATTTACAAATTCTGGGCAAGGTGGTCAGCTTGTGGCTTCATGGCCACAGAGCTGCTGTATTTTTTAAAATTATGCTTGTAGCACCAACAATTGTTATGTGATAAACAAACAGGAAATGAAATAAAATAAAAAAAGCAAATTAATAAGCAAAAGCCAATGAATGATAAAGAAGCACGTTAACTACAGTTCATGTACTTGACATTTAGAAATTAGAATCCTCTCCTATTATTCCAGAACACCCCAGGACTTGGTATTACATTGCAATGCCAGTTGATATAGAATGGTCTAGAAAACCAGGCAAATACAAGGAAAAACACAGAAGAAGACTGTCAGGTAGCACCTACCATTAAATACTATTTTTTTTAATTTTTTTAACATTTATTTGTTTTTGAAAGACAGAGAGAGACAGATCATGAGCAGGAGAGGGGCAGAGAGAGAGAGGGAGACACAGAATCTGAAGCAGGCTCCAGGCTCTGAGCTGTCAGCACAGAGGACGATGCGGGGCTCGAACCCATGAACTGTGAGATTGTGACCTGAGCTGAAGCCGGACGCTTAACCGACTGAGCCACCCAGGCGCCCCTAAATACTATTAAATAGTCCCTGATACATCATTGTTACTCTTCATATCCATGATTTTATATTAAAAAAATTTTAATGCTTATTTATTTTTGAGAGAGAGGGGCAGAGAGAGCTGAAGACACAGAATCCAAAGTAGGCTCCAGGCTCTGAGCTGTCAGCACAGAGCCCAACATGAGGTTCAAACCCACGAAATATGAGATCATGACCTGAGCTGTAGTCAGATGCTTAAGCAACTGAGCCACGCAGGCACCCCTGTATTTAAAAAAAAAATATGGATAATAAGTAAGAGCATCTGAAAGTCACAGGGACTGAGTTTCCTTTCCTTGAGAAAGACTTAGTTTTAAATTTTTTTAAAGTATATCTTGTAACAAAAAGCACTTTTGCTCTGATGGTCATTAGTTAATCTTGCGAATTATTGACTTCTGTGAGGACAATGAAATTGGGGGACCTTAATCTAAGCCCTACGTCTCACCAAGTGCTCACTCACTAACAATGAACACATGCATAGGAAATCAGAATTCTTTGAGTCGGGGTAGAGAAGAAACACAAAAAGGAAGGCTGAGTTTGAAGAGTCACAAATTATTAAAAGTGAGTTTGACTCCTGAGGGAGGAAGAAAAGCTGAGCTTCAGAAGACAGATGTGGTCAGCAAATTCCCTTCCAGATTAAACACAGGTCTTCTTAGCCTTCTGCACACCCCTCATGGCTATCTAAACTCCTCAAATAGCTACCCTGCTCCAGAGTTCTTGGTAATCACCTCCGCACAGAACCCGGCAGAATGTAAAACTGCCAAGCAGCCGTGTGATTTACATGGTGAGCTGAAGATGAAAGCGGTTTTGCATTTATATTGGGGAAAACCCATTAACTGGGTAATTTACATTTCCCTCTCAAGTCTCCCTTTAGGACGCACATTTCCAAGTTTTTGTCAATGTCCAGGCTGAGGAAGAACATTAACTTCCATCATCACCACCATAATCATCAATCTACATTGTAACGTGAGGATTACAGGGAAGTCAATTTTGCTAGGGACAGGGGCAGGAACGTCATACAAGGCTCGACCGTCATCAATGTGCTGGACGGAGATCACAAATCATTCAGGAATGGCACTCTGGAGCAGTAACGCCTGTCCTGGGAAACCAGCATCCAAGGAGCACTGAGCCAAGTAGGAAGGAGTAGGAGGTAAATTCTTAAAATTTCCAAATTATGCATTTACTCTGACAGAGATTCCCAAATGTCACTCACTCAAGTGATACCTTCCATAATTTCATTTTGCCATGTTCACACACCGCCTGAAATTTTACTTAACTTCGAATCAATTTTTGATTAATCTGAAGCGTAGTGCCCAAAATCAATGAAATTAGTTTGGTATACCTACTATTTTCTAATACACGTATTTTCTAATCTATGTTTCGATCTAATACTTTTTTAAAATGACATCCCATGTACTACCTAGAAATATTAATATTCTCATACCAATGCTAATTTCTTAGTTCTGGTCATTCATTATATTTGGGCAAAATGTTACTGAGGAGAAGGTGGGGGAAGGGTACAAGAGCATTACTTGGCACTATTTTTGCAACCTGTCCATAAGCCTAATGTTATTTCAAATAATAAGTCACCATTTATTGGGCAATAATATCATTGCACCAGGTCCCACAAGTAAACAGAATGTCAAGTTTCTTTGCCTTCAGGTTTAGCTAGAAGGTTTAAACTCTCTGTGGAAATTATGGTTATTACATGTCTCCACAGACTAGAACTTGTTGTTGATGATGCCATCAGAAATTCTGGAAGATACTCTCTATGCGAGATTACTGGACTACGTATGTGCTAAGTAAGTACTCTTGGGGCTGAAACCAAAACAGGTCAGGAGGGGGGAGTGGAGCCTAATGGGGTGGTGTTATCCCTGAGCTGGTTTAGCCTAATGGATAACAACCCCAGAGGTGTAGGGGAAATCTGGTCCCATTTGGAGGTGCCACAGTGTTCAGGTGCTTGGGAAGGTTGTTTCTGATCTCTCACTGAGCACAAGAACTCCACGTAGGATATGATGAGACTCTACCTCCTTCCCACAAAGACACTTTAAATTAGAAAAGAATTTCCCAGTTGGTAACCACAGCATACCGGCATGCTGCACATGAACTGCAATATGCCGCAATGTGCACCTCCAGCGCTGGTGGGGTCTGGTGTAAGCCACAGTCACTAATGCCATCCATCACCTCCAACCTTGAGAAGACACGCAATGTACTCCAGGGAGACCCAAAGAGATTGTCTTTTTAAAGATTTCCTGCGATGAAAAGGTATGGGACGCACTGGCCTTGACGCTTTCAGAGCACGCTATGTCCTCAAATCCCCATGTGTCTAACCCCCAGGGTCCAATAGCCCAGAACCAAGATTTGAGAAACTGATGATTCACTGGATTCCTTTAGCCTGTGACTTTGGAGAAGTCAACTTTCAGCTCTGTTCCTCTGGAGAAGCACGAAGGTGAAAATGCCTAGGATTTGGAGTCTCTGTCTTAGGATAGCGCAAAGTCTTCCGAGTGGGTCTAGAACAATAGCCATATCCCTCACCTTTAATCTCAAAACCCCTAGGAAATAAGCCAAAACTGCTTTAAATGTCATAGTTGCTCAATGGGCCTCCCCCATGACCTTTAAGTAATGATAACAGTGTGCCTTCCAGGCTCACTGTAAAGTATATCCGAAGTCTTACAGAATGTGCCTTAAAAAAAAGCACCTCTGTGAGCCAGCACCTTTAAGCACCATGCTTCTGAGATTCCTAATCAACCACTTTTTCTTGCTGACTGGTAAAAATTTCCCACATGGCTGAAGGTCATGGGGGCTAAATACAGCATACCTACTCGGTAGAGGTTATTATCATGTGTGTAATATAAAGCACTGTCCTCCAGAGGAACCACAGAACACGCATTAAAATTCGGGGACAAAAAAGAGCTAGAGAAGAATGCGGAGACCAGGCACCTTCATTCATTCATGCCTTCTTCTGCCCACTCATCAAATACAAGTATCAGAGATGCACCAGCACCAGGACCTCAGGCGAGGAACAACAGGCGTACAAACGAGTATGTTGCTCTCTGGGAAGTGTTGTAACAGATGTAAGCCAAGTGCCCCACAATTCACGTGGAAGGTAATTAACTCTTCCTGGGACATCAGGAGCAGCTCCTGGCTGAGGCGCCACATGGGCTAGGTCAGCTGTTTTCCAGCTTCTTGGTCTCCGCAACCATTTTCCTTCTTCAAAACTATGGGAACCACAACGAGCTTTTGTTCTTCTATATGGGTGATGTCTATCAGAGTTCGCTGTATTTATTTGAAGCCAGAACTGAGAAATGTTATAAATAATTATTTTTTAATGTTTATTTTGAGAGAGAGTGTGTGAGCACATGTGTGCGTACATGAGCAAATGAGGAAGAGGCAGAGAGAGGGGAAGAGAGAGAATCCAAAGCAGGCTCCACACTCGGTGCGGAGCCTGACACAGGGCTCGATTTCATGACAGTGAGATCACAACCTAAGCCCATATCAAAAGATGCTTACCTGACTGAGTCATCCAGGAGCCCCCTAATTATTAAGTCATTTAAAAACAATAACAAGAAACCCACCACATGTTAACAAAAACCATGTATTTTATGGAAAAAACAGTACTTTTATAATAAAAGAAATAGTGAGAGGAATGACATTATCTTACATTTTCCAAAATTCTTTTAAATATGCAGCTAAATAAAAGACAGTTGGGGGGTGCCTGGGTGGTTCAGTCAGTTAAGCGACTGACTTCAGCTCAGGTCATGATCTCATGGTTCGTGAGTCCGAGTCCCGCGTCGGGCTCAGTGCTGACAGCCCAGAGCCTGGAGCCTTTGGATTGTATATCTTCCCCCCCCCGCCCCTCCTCCCACACGCACTCTGTCTCTCTCTCTCAAAAACAAACATTAAAAAAAAAAATAGAAAAAACAAAGACAGTTGGATTCTCATCCCTGCTTCTGCATTAAATACACTGCAGAATACTATGGCTAAAGTGTATGAAGAAAATCCTGCCTCGTAGAGAGATGAATTTAGAAAAGGGAGGAGTCTTAATAGCGATTTCAGAAAATTGTGGATATTCTTTTCTGATACTATACCAAAGCTCAGGAAGTATTAACTTCAGAAAGGTGAATGACAATACACCATACATGGAACGTAATTGTATACAATTATCCATGTTGAAATTTGAATGTACTTTTTTACTCGTGCACTGCTTTGTGTTTTTTGGAAGTTTTGTGGGGTTTGTTTGTTTGTTGTTTTTTTGAGAGAGAGAACATGAGTTGGGAGAGAAGGGACAGAGGGAGAGAGAGAGAATCTTGAGCAAGCCCCATGCTCAACCTGAAGCCCGACACAGGGCTCGATCCCATAACGCTGGGATCATGACCTGAACCGAAATCAAGAGTTGGATGCTCAACCGACTGAGCCACCTAGGTGCCCCTTGTGCACAGTTTTAAACCGTCAGGCACTGGTCACTTCAAAAATATTGGCTCATGGATTTCCACAGATCTACCACAGTTCATTATACAACTGCAAAATCTCCCATTCATGAATAGCATTACCGGTCTCATGAGTCAAGTCTAGAAATACCGAAAAGATGTCACACTCACTGTGACATTCACAAGTTGTTATGATATTCCTTTTTTTTTTTCCCTTTTGAAAGCTTGGATTTTATCATTCGTTACAAATATTGTCAGTTATTTTCCAAGCTCACTTTGTTCATTTTCAAGAAAATGTCGGCCAAGTTCCCAAATCTGAATAAACATGGCTCGTTTGTTCTGTCAGGCACAAATTGCAGTATGTGACAAGAGCAGATAGTTGAGCTTGCAACTCAAACACCCACACTTGAGCTTATGCAGCAGAAGTCATAGGTGTGCTCCCCATTCTGTAGGTGAGAACAGGAATTTAATAAATTAATTATCTGCACTGCTTCATTCTAGGATATCTCCAAGCAAAAGTGGATTCGTGGAACAAGCGAGAGTGGGGTGAAAAGCTGAATGGCTAGTAGTACGGTTTGCCATCCCCGCGAGCATTCCCGCTAAGACACTTGCAGTTTTTCCCACCATGGGTTTTGCATCAGTGCAAATATCAACTCTGTGAAAAAGACAAGGACGACCTTAATATTATGAAGAAAACAGTTTTCACTTCAAAGAGCCCGTGAAAGGGGGTCTCATCGATCTATGGAAAGGCTGGTGGGACACTTTAAGAACCACTGAGCTCTGGGTGCCTGGGTGGCTCAGCCGGGTAAGCATCCAACTTCAGCTCAGGTCATGATCTCATGGTTTGTGAGCTCGAGCCCCGTGTTGGGCTCTGACAGTTCAGAGCCTGGAGCCTGCTTCAGATTCTGAGTCTCCTTCTCTTTGTGCTCTTCCCCCTCTTGCACTCTGTCTCTCTCTCTCTTAAAAATTAACAAAATGTTAAAAAAAAGTTTTTAATGACTTGAATATGAAGGCCATCTCAAAAAAGAAAGAACGAATGAACCACCGAGCTAAAAGCCAAAGCTCCTCAGGAGTTAGCCTGGTGAAGGTCAATGGGATAGGCAAATGGGGAAGAAAATAATTTCAGATTGATGGAGTATTACTAGGGAGGTATGCGTGCAGTGCTGTGACAACCTAGAAGGCTAACAACCCTCAGAAGAGGAGGCTGTATCTATGATATATATGGAAGAACAAAAGAAACTGCGACGGGGGTGGAAGTAAAAGAATGAATAACAGGTCAGCATTCATAACATATGAAACGGAAGGGACTGAAGTGACTCCCTCTCCCCTCTCCCCATGCAACCTGGGCCTACAACTTCAGCTCCAAGAATGGGCCCTGATTGGTCCAAGCTGAGCAGTTATACCATCCCTCTGGGCCCAGAGATTGGTCCAGGGACGGGCAGGCCTAAATTGACTCACACCAGTGAATTACAAGGAGGGGCTTGCAGGGGGCTTGCAGGGAGCTGCGGGGAGGGAGAGCCTCCTTCCTCTTGGGTGAGCTCGCAAAAGCGATCCTGATTCCTCCTCTGGACATATTCCCTATGGATGTGGTGCCCACAACTGTAACCGCTGTTTTACCACCTAAGGATGCAGACCACACACCCGGGAGGCCAAAGCCATGAGAACTGCAGAGACACAAAGCTGGAGCCCAGATAAAAGTATGCCTGACTACCACTTTCACAGACCTGAGCCTATGAATCCCCTGTATCAATTACTTCAGTTCAAGTTCAGTTTTCTCTTACTTACAATGGAAAAATTCGAAACTAATGTGAGCTTGATCTGACATGGTCCTGACAGGTATGAACCAAATCCCAGAGTACCTTTCACACCTTGCTAAGAATTGTGAGCATTCTTCAGCAGGTCCGGGAAGTCAATAGAATAGTATAAACGGGAAAATAATAAAGCTTCTCAAAGTGCCACCAGCTGATCTGGGGAGGACACTTTCATTTTTATGCTGGCCACACTGGCTTTCTTTCAGGTTTACAAGGTACCTTCCTACCTATAAAGAGGTTCTGTGTTACCCAAGAAAGGAGGAGACAATTTCAAGGAAGATCAGCCATGGCAACGCAACCGTGGGCCACTAACATGAGGGCAGATGAGTGCTCCCTGGATTTCACATGCCATCTCAGTGCAGTGAAGCAGTCAGGAAGCTAAAAGCCATTCGGAACAGGGAGAGAGACTGATCACATGACTTGCTAAGAGGGTATACTGGGAGGCAATTTTTTTTTTTTATAGATTAAAGAAAGAGATCTAGGAAAAGGAACGGGCAAGACCAAGTAAAGTTCTAGAAGAGAGGAATGATAATACAGTGAGGTCCCAGAAGAGGCAGAACTCTTTGTTCTGTGAACACAGAACTGTCTTTTTTATTTTGCATCCTGAGAGCCTAGTATCATCACCAATACTTAGCAGGTGCTTGAAAAAAAATATTGGCAGATGGAAATGAGAATCTAAGAATGAATGTGGAAGTATGTCTACAAGTTTGAGAGTAGGGGGTGTACAGAAACTATACCTGATAATCAACTTCAATTTTTAGGTCAAGTATGAGGCAAAGCCGTATGCTAAGTGTAAAGATATAGAATTTGGGTTGTGAGCTTAACTATCTACTAAAGACTGTGAAATAGTCACTTAAGGCAGTGAGAAGAGAGGTTGCTCAAGGAAAATAAAAAATTAACAAGCAATGTTAAGGATCAAATTGAGATTAGAATCCAGATATTTATGGAACCACCAATCCAGACAAATGGGAGAATTTGCGTACAGATCTTGGCATTCAGTCTGGGGCTCAAAGTAAAGCATGTGGATGTGGGGAAATTGATCCAAATTTAGACATTTACTAGTAGAAGCTATACAATGACAAGAAGCAATGAAATTGAAGATTCTAATAAAAAAGGTACCTCAGGAAAAGGAAGAGTTATCAGACGCATTCTAATAGACATGGGGAAAATAAAGGATCGATGCAATGGTGAGTTTCACGGGCCAAATATCAGGTAGAGTGAAAGGGACAGCAGAAAGGTGCTGGAAACAAGAATCTGTGGTATGTTTCAGACCAGTTTCAGAGCCGGAGGGCATTCAGGGGTAAGGGGTTGTGACCACGGTTATGAGTGAATAAAATGGGATTCTAAAGGTCAAAGAAGTGCCGGGAGGCAAGGAATTTACAAAGTAGGAAACGGGATAGGTTGTCCAGTTGTCCACGCCAGCGGTTGGCAACCTCTGACACATGGGCCACTTGCCTAGTTTTGAAAATGAAGTTTTGAAAATGAAGTTTTGATGGAACAACCACACTCATTCATTTTTGTACTGTCTACAGCTGCTTTTCTGCTACAAAGATACAGTTAAGTAGCTGCACCAGAGACCATATGGGCTGAAAAGCCTGAAGTATTGGTTATCTTGCCCTTTAAGAATAGGTTTGTTGAGGAGGTCTACCTAGTTAAGGAAATGTTCTTGAGTAAAGGCAGGATATGTGATAGAGGGAAAGAAAACAGAGTGGCAGTACCACGAATAAGGACAAGGAGGGGCAGGAGGTGATGAAGCTGATGATGTGTACTTCCAAAAAGGAGGCATCTTCTGGAAGGACAGCAGCATTGTATGGGTCTAGAAGGATGGGTCTTCACTTTTTCTAACTCCCTGTGACAGAGACTATTTTTCCAAAAAACCTATTCTCTCTCCCTGCT
This sequence comes from Cryptoprocta ferox, assembly GCA_028646485.1. Lineage (NCBI taxonomy): Eukaryota > Metazoa > Chordata > Mammalia > Carnivora > Eupleridae > Cryptoprocta > Cryptoprocta ferox. Next base: position 17,889,177 of record CM053562.1, read on the forward strand.
TAGAATTTAAGTTGAGCATGTGGCCACCCAGCTAAGACTACATTTCCCAGCACCATTTGCTTAGACTTAGGGCATGTGACAAAGTTCTCACAAAGGCATGGGGGCAGGTGGGATATGTATAATGTATGCTTAAACGAAAAGAATATCATCATCCTGTACTTCTGCCCTCTTCTTCCTTTAAGTAGCAACATGTGCAGGTCAACCTGCTGGTCCATGCAGAAGAGGATGATGACCGACCTGGCGGGGAGGCAGAGCAGCAAGACAGAAGGACCCTGAATTGCTGAAAAAGTGTGTGGAATGGAGTGGCCCTTCCAAACTGCACCACTTCCCTCGGAACGGTCGTCTGAGAGGGAATCAACTTTTCTTCGTTAAGTTATTTTTAGAGGGCTCATTGTTCCCAGAAGATTAACCTCTTTCCTACTTACAGGACCCCTTTAAAAATCTGATTAAGCTAAGGGCTCTCCTTCCAGGAAACAGCACTTAGACACAAATCTTCTACTTAATGGACTCAGGAGCCCATGCATGATGCCGAGGCTAAGAACACTTGGTATGGAAGGATCAGTGAAGAAAACAGGGAACGGCCATCCCTCCTATGAGCTTAGAGAACATTCTGAGAAAGCGTTCAGAGGACACATCTCAATAAAGTAGCCCGCTGTTTGCCTCTGCACCCCCTCCAGGTTATATTCTGGTTAGGGCTAGACTGAAAAGAGTCATCCAGAAGACACTGGGAAACACAGGAGAGGGACCATGAGAAAGAGAGTAAGTTCAAGGCACAAGGTGAGATTTTAATGGGGAAAAATGAGCAAGAGAATTTTAATTCCCAAAAATCGGGAGAAAAGTAGATACACAGGGGAGAATAGGACAATCTGAAGCTATCAGTCAAGGCCATTAGATGTGGCCCAACTTGCACTGCACATCTCCAGAAGATGCTATATGTACACAGGTTTTACCGGGAATGCTGCCTCATGAAGTTACATGGTGTGGCACAGTCACTGAAAGTATTTTGTTGCTATTTAGAGTTACGAAAGCTACCTAGAAACTGGCAGCAGTGAAAGAGTCTCTCTGGGCACTTCTCCGGTTTATATCCTTAGCTTCTCGCCCACTCAACCAAAGGCTGTCAACTTCTCACACAGATCCCAAAGAGGGCACTTAAATATTTCTAAACTGCACTTCTTTACACCCATTTTGGTTTTTCACACTTTCTACTTCCTGTTCCCTTAGGCTAGAGCTCATAACTTCTGAAAACTTACAACCCTCGTGGTTGCCAGATTAAATCCCACCATCCTTTAACCTAAACTTAGAACATTTTCTCTGGAGAGAATTTCCTATTATCCTGTCTGATTTAGCTGTTCATTACTGACTAACAAAGCAACCAGTCCTTAACTCAGTCATCACATTTACCTCACTGTGTAGGGCAGTGGCTAAGCTTATAGGCTTTACAGATCATTTCAATGCTATATAAATTGCTCCGGAGCAAATAAAGAAGGCAAACAAAAATTATTTTCTACAGTAAATGTGAAATTGATACCAAATCTGGGCAAAGAATACACAGACAGAGAAAGAAAACGTGAGGCTAACTTCACTTAGGAATACGGATGCAAAAAATCCTTAATAAATATTAGCAAACAGACCCCAAAAACATATTAAAGGAATAAATCACTCTATTTACCAAGTGACGGTTGTTTCAGGAATGCAAGGATGGTTCAATATTTAAAAATCCACTTATATATAATTCATCCTTTTAATAAATCTAAGGAAATAAATCACATGATTATAAACACTAAAAAATTTTTAATATTTTTAAAAAATCATTCTCGACAAAGAAAGAAACACTCAATTCCTCCTTAACATGATAATGTTTATCTATCTTAACATAAAAGCAATGATCATAATGGTAGACAGTATGGCTGCTACCATTACAGTCAGGAAAAGACAAGAAATCATATTATCATATTTTTATTTGACATTGTATTGTAGTTACTACCAGGGTAATTAGACAAGAAATGAAACCAAAGAAATAAAAATTTGAGGGGACAATATAAAATGATCAATATTTGCCTATATGTCTGTCTAACTAAAACACCCAAGAGAATTGACTGAAACACAAGAATAGGTAAAGAATTTAGTAAGGTAGTGGCAGTTGAAAATTAACACATGAATTTCAGTATCTTTGATATACACGACCTGTAATCATTCAGGATATATATACATATATGTATAATACATAATACATCTGCTATATAGGTATATATAAAATATTCCTTTTACAAGAGTACAGAAAGACAAAATACCTAGAAGTAAATCTAGCGAGAAATTGTACAAGAACATTATGACAAGAAAGAAAAACCTTTAAAATCCTACTAAGGGTCAGACCAGAAGACCCAACCAAATGCAAACACACCAAGTTATTAAACAGAAAAACTCAACATCATAAGGATTTAATCTCCCTAAATAAGTTAGTTAAAAATTTTAATAAATTTCAAACAAAAATACCTAGCTTTTATTTTTCCTATTTTTTTTTTCAAGAACTGAACAAGCTTCTTTGAAAGTATCTGTTGTTTGTTTGTTTGTTTGTTTGTTTTAGATAGACTTCATGCCCAGCATGGAGCCTAATGCAGGGCTGGAACTCAACCCTGAGATCAAGACCTGAGCTGAGATCGAGAGTCGGACACTCAACCAACTGAGCCACCCAGGCACCCCTGAAAGTTTATATGAGAAAAAATGGCTAGGAAAATTCCGAAGAAGAATAGTAGCAGAGGGTGACTAGTTCTACAGAACATTAAAACATACTACAATATATTGTAAAGCTTCAATAATTAAAACAATGTGGATAGGCACATGAATATACACATATATATAGTAACAGAACAGAAGTTCAGATAGACCTAAATGTATTAAGGAATTCAGCATGTGATAAAGATGACACCTCTAATCAAAGGGGAAATCACAAAGTATTTAATAAATGGTACTGAGACATCTGAGTACCCATCTGGAGAGCTAAATTTGGTACTTCCCACAGTACATCTGGATAAGGTTATGTCTCATTGAATATGTTAGAATGTTCAAAATGTAAGAAATATTTAAATGCAAAGAATGACACCATTAGAATATAAGAAGAAAAAAATCCCTTTATTATCTTAAAGTGAGGAAGAACTTCCCAACTGAGTCTTAAGGTGTGAAAGCCAAAAATAAATAATAACTTACAGAAAATGCCAAAGCTATTGGAAAACCAACCAACTAAACAAAAACATGGGCAAAATCAGAAACATACAGTAAGCCGAGGAAAAGTTTTATTTGTAACTCCTGTTACAAAGGGATAATCTCCTTAGTATTTAAAGTGCTTCTAAAAATACGAAGTTAACGATGAGATATCACTTCACACTTAGCAAACTGACAAATTTGAGAACACTGGATAAAGACAAGTGTTGGTGGGGGTAAGAGGGTAGAGTGGGCCTCAAATACGACTGATGAGTATGCAGACTGGTGCAGCCATTCTGAGCACAATTTGACCGTATTTAGTCAAATTAAATATACATAATCTTTATGAGTCAGTGATTCTACTCCTGCTTATATATCCCAGAGAAAGTTTAACAACAGTCCTTGAGGGGATATGCACAAGGATGGCACCTGCAGCATTATTTACAGCAATGAGGAGCTGGAGGTCACCCGGTGTCCATCACTGAGAGGACTGGTAAAATGGGATATCCAGTCCGCAGCAATGAGAACGAATGGGCTATACCTGTACTGTCCAATAAACCTTTCTGCAATGATGATGGAAATGATCTCTATATATACTATAGGTAGAATTATATATATATATACATATATATACACATATTATATACACTATACAATATATCTACTACACATTTATACAGCATATGTAAAATAGATATACTGTATATGTACTATATGTACTATAATATGCTATAAATATACTATTCAATATGGTAGCCGCCAGTCACGTGAGGTTATTCGAATGAAAATTCATTAAAATGTTTTACAAAGTAAGACATTCAGCTGCTCAGTCGCACCAGCTACATTTCAGGTGCTGAAGAGCCACGTGCGGCTAGGGATTACCACGCTGCATAAGGCAGACGTACAACATTATCATCACTATGGGAAGCTCACTGTCAGCTGGACAGTGTTGGGCTCTGTTTGCCCCTAAGCACATGAGTAGTGCTGACTGAAGCGTAAGAATCAGAATGTTATTATCTTACATAACCATTTAGTTCAGTTATGAATACATGAACACAAAACAACTACTCACATTTTGCAAGAAGACGTACCCTTCCCCGCCAAAACGATAAAACATTAGGGAAATTAGAGCGCTTGCCTGTGGGGAAGGGTAGGTGGGAATTGGGAGCAGCAATAAAGAGAAACAAAGAGCCAAATATACGGACCGCTGGAAAAAGGAGGGTTTTCGTAGAGGCCTATGATAAAATGTATTGTGAATTGAGGTGTATGATTAACTCAAACCTCTGCACTGAAACTGCAAAAACAAAAAGAGAACGCACAAAAATGCATACGCTAATATTTACAGCACTTGTATTCATAAGTGCCCAGGGCTGGAAGCAACGAAATATTCTTCAACAGGTAAATGAATACAAACTGTGGCATATTCATACAATGGAACGTTATTCAGCAGGAACAGTGAAGGAGCTGTCAAGCCAAAAAAACCAAAAAACAAAAAACACAAAAAAAGATGTGGTTGCATCTCAAATGCAGAATGTTCAATGAAAAGAGGCAAGTCTGAAAAGGGTATATACTGTATGACTCTAATTATATAACACTCTGGAAAAGACAGAACCTCAGTGAGGGCAAAGACCTGAGGCTACCAGAGTTTGGACATAATGAAGGGAGGGTTGAATAGGTGAGGGCAGGGGATTGTGTATGGCACTAAAACGATTACATGTGATGGATGCTAGGTACTCGATACTGTGCATTGCGTTTGTTAAAAACCCATAGGACTTTAGAGCACAGACAGCCAAACTTAATGTGTGCAAATTAAAAGAAAAACCATTTAGGAGGCTGGGTGAACCTAGGATGGAATGCGGAATGAGACAGAACACTAATTCTATCAAAAATATATGAAACAATCTCACCGAGGGGGGTTCCTGACTTATGTACCTTCAGTTGATCTTTAAGACTAAAGACAAAAAAAAATGCTGTAGGTAAGAATTGGACTCTAATTGATCAAGTTTGTCCCTGGGGTATGGGTAAACAATTCTGATACTGCTACAGATGCGGAGTGGAAATGAACAATTAAATAAGTGGATGAAAGACAGAACCAGATTTCTCACTGCTGAAGGGCAAGAGGCTAGAATGATCCATGGATTAGATAATGCATTAGAGCCAGACACATCGGCATGAACTCATGCTTAGCTTAATAAGATACAGATGGCTACTTTTAGAAATATTTATAAATATGTGTGTACACAGGAGTTAGTATATCCACATGTTATTTCCTTGCTCTGTCAGCTGAGAGATCCTACAAGCTCCAACACCCCAGAATAAATAAATACAGTGCCTAGATCTTGGTTTTTAATACTAATCTCCAATGAGAAGAATCAGGGCTAAGTGGAGAAAGAGCTGAATCTAGAACTCTGGGGGCAGGGGCTGGCGGGTAGTAGGCATATACAAAAGAGCTGGAGCAGGAAGAGATAGAAAGTAACAAAGTGCTCAAAAAACAAAAAGCAAATCCCCACATTGATGAGGGTATGTCAAAGGGACACACAGCCAACCAAAAGAGCTCCCATTAGCCAAAGCTGGAACAATTTCAGCAACAAAATCAATAAAGTAGTATTGGATTATAACCCAAAGTATAAAATAAGTATTTGTGAGTCCATATGATATAAATAAATGATTATATAAATACAGTAATGAGGGATAAGAGACAATTCTCTCATGTACAATAATTCACAATAATTTATGTAGATACGCAGCTCTCAAAATGGTGGGCCACAACTCCTCAACTTCTTGGTATACTACACGAACCACACACAGTGAATTCCTTCAAAGAGTACAGCATGTAAGGAGGGGAAAGAGTAATTTACAGTAGAGAAATCTGACACATTCTACTTCAGCCAGGTGATCGAGGTTAACAGCAACAATGCCAAGTCATATTGACAGAACGTGCCCTTGACATGATGTGATGAAAATGGCTTCCTCGCCCAAACACACAGTTCCGGTCTCATCATGAGGAAAACAAACAAATCCAAGTTGAGTGACACCCTGCAAAATACCTGACCAATACTCCTCATCAAAACTGTTAAGGTCATCAAAAACAAGTCTGAGAAACCGCCACATCCAAGAAGAGTGTAAGGAGACCTGATGACTCAATGTAATGTGGCAATTTGGGTAAGATCTTGGAAAAGAAAAAAAAAGGATTATTAGGTAAAAACTAAGGAAATCTAAATAAAGGATGGACTTTCGTTGATAGTAATATACCAATATTGGTTCTTTAACTGTAGTAAATGTATCATACCAACATAAGATGTTAATAACTAGAGAAAATGGATGTGGGGTATGAGAACTCTCTGTACTATCTTTGCAATTTTTCTGTAAATCTAAAACTGTTAAAAAAATTAACTTCAGGGGAGCCTGTGTGGCTCAGTCTGTTAAGTGTTGACTATTTCAGCTCAGGTCATGATTTCATGGTTTGTGAGATGGAGCCCCATGTCTGTGCTCAGTGCAGAACCCGCTTGTGATTCTCTCTCTCCCTCCCTCTCTCTCTCTTTCTGTCCCTCCCTTGCCCACTCACACTCTCTCTCTCTCAAAAAAAAAAAGCACTAAAAATTTTAAGTTCATTTTTAAACAAGAAATAAAAACAAAAATGAAATACTGCCAGAGTGTCTGAAGGCCCTCCTTTCTCTCCCCCTTCACATTACCTTCCCTTTCCACCAGAGGTAACACCCAAGTTTTATTTTGTGGTTTTTGTTTCTTTGCTTTTCATAAAAAATTCATATCTTTATGTGTCCTCAAATAATGTGTTGTTATTTTGAATGTTATATAAAACTGTGCTGTACATATTTGTTTTTAATGTTTATTTATTTATCTTGAGAAAGCAAGAGCAGAGGAGGGGCAGAGAGAGCAAGAGAGAGTGATTCCTAAGCAGGCGCTGTGCTGTCAGCACAGAGCCCAATGTAGGGCTCGAACCCATGAACTGTGAGATCACGACCTGAGCCGAAACCGAGAGTCGGACACATAACCCACTGAGCCACCCGGGCGCCCCAATATGCTGCATGAATTTTTCAGCTAGTTGCTTATTTTCACTTAACATTACAATTGTAAGATGCATTCATGTTGGTATATGTGACTGTAATTCACTGATTTTCATGGCTGGACGGCATTCCATTGGGTGACTGTTACACCTCCCATACTTCTAGCCTCCTGTTAATGGACACGGGTTGCTTCCAGACTTTGCTATGACCAACAAAGGTTACTACAAATATCCCTGTGTATTGTGAAAATTAATAAAGGCAATCCTCACTGAGGTGACCGGGGAGGCTAGAAGGGGGAGCCCTCCTCCCCTCGATGTCAATCACAGGAAGAACTGTCCGTTACAAACCCCAATGGCAGAAATCATCCATAGGAAAGATGATCAGTGTACAGGCCCCAACAGGAAAAGATGTACTGAATCTTCTACAAGAAGTCCACTAGCCCTGCAACTCAGACAATGAGAAACCACCATCGCCCGGAACTCTTGCTCTTCTCCAATGGACTGTCATTCAAAACAACCCCTCCCAACTTCCTCTGTCTTCTCCATAAAATAATGTTCTTCTCCTTTGTTAGACTTGCCTATAGTTCTGCCATACCCTCCATGGAATTCTCTTAAGTTACTTGGAATTCTCTGCTTACTTGGAATTCTCTGCCACTCCCAAATGAACCCTTTCTTGCTGGTAAAAAGAATTTTTTTAATGTTTATTTATTTTTGAGAGAGAGAGAGAGAGATACAATGAGAGCAGGGGAGGGGCAGAGAGAGAGGGAGACACAGAATCCGAAGCAGGCTCCAGGCTCTGAGCTGTCAGCACAGAGCCCGACTCGGGACTCGTACTCATGAGCCATGAGATCATGACCTGAGCTGAGGTTGGACGCTCAACCCACTGAGCCACCCAGGTGCCCCAAGAACTTTTATTTTTAAGGTTTTCTACTACATAGAAAAATTCCTGTGTAGTAAATACCTGGAAGTAGAAATGCTAGGTTGTGAGACATGTGTGTTCTCAACTTTCCCATGTAATACCAAACTGTTTTATAAAAGTCATCACACATCAATTTAGACAACCATCAGCAACAATTTAATTTGTACAAATGTTGTTCCTTGGAAACTCGGGCATCAATACAGACACCTCATGTTGTGTTCTCAAAGTTTTAAATTATATGTAATTAAAAAAATAAAATAACAACTATTACATATTAACAATAAAACGAATGATGATAGATGCCAAGTTGTGGTACATTAGAAATTACCAGAGGCCTTAATTTGTCCTGAGAGATTAACTTGCTCAAAATAGAGCTTTTCTGCCATCTGTGTGCATATATTTGAACTTGGTGTGAAAGTGGAGAAATAAAGACAGGGCGTGCCCCTGCTGAAAGGAAGCCAAGTTCCGTTCCCATAAACTGGCCTTAGTCTGAGAAACTATGAGCCTTTTGGGTTTAATTACATTCCCCCCCCAAAAAAATCCCCAAATATATATATATATATATATATATATATATATATATATACACACACACATATATACACACTCTATAAAAATATATATATATGTATATACTCTATAAAACAAAACCCCAATCTTTCCTCCAAAAAAAATAAAGAAATTAAGCTCGTATTTTATTTTCCCTTCAAAAACTCCAACAACCTGAATTCACACCTATTAGTATACCTACAAGAGCATCTGAAGTGTTGTAAAATTCATCACCCTGGCATTCGAAATGCCTTTGATGTAAAAATCTACATTTTTGTAGACAAACTGTAAATAATAAGCCTCTCAATACTGTAAATTAGTGCATTCTGCTGCTTTGAGTTATGAAAGTATAGGAGACACTACTTTCAGATTGCTACTATTCGTCCTCATGGTGTCTTAGATGGGCTGCCACTCTGCATAAATTTGTTTACTGTTAACCTAAGCAGCTCACTGTAGCAGAGAGTAAAAGGAAGGACAAGAAGTTTTAAAGTTTCTTCTCAAACGGGGAGATGGACAGACGATTGAAAAAAAAATGTAGGGTTGTTTCCTATCAGGCAAAAGCTCACCTTTTGCAGAAAGGTAGAAAATTATGTCCATGATCACACTGGAAGCCAATTAAAAAGCTCAGTAACTGGTAGTCAAGCAGCTCCACTGGGCTCTGATAGTGGATTCGAAGCACAAGGCTACTTAATAAAAAAGGCAGTGGCCTTGAACAAGGGGCTAACACCTTCTGGATGGCTCCATTTATCAGTGGAGCCATCTCTCTGGGATTCCAAGTTTGCATATCTGTGGGGTCTTTTTAAGAAGAGCACCGGACATGTTATCTTCCTCCCCATGTATCCTACACTGTTCATCGTGGCAGTGAGTGGCATAACACACCGTGAAACATGACCACCTAAACCTGGACACTATAAATGAAATAAGAATCCCCACATACCCAGGCAAGTATTTCTGGATGAAGTTCACTCTCTTCCACATTAGGGCTTGGGTGAGAAATCATTCAATGGGCAAGGATATTCAAAAGGTATTTACCTAGAAATCACGAAGGAGTTCTGTACAAAGTAGGTTAGCGCACTTTTCCTATCCTAAACCATTGCCAAGGCTTCTTTTATCCAATCATGAAAAAGAACAGATTTTGAAAATTTTAAGGCATGAAATCATGACTAAAAGAAGGGTTTAAATGTCATATAGACCTGAGTTCAAGTGATGGATCCATCAACTGTGAGCTATGTGACCCTGAGTGAGCTATTTAACCTCTCTGATCCTTACTTTTCTCCACTGTTGGAAGAAGTGAAAAGCCAGGAGTTGACACCAGATCTGTCTTCAAAGCTTATTCTTTTAACCACCACACTGGACTGCTCCAGACAGTTTAAATTGCACCTTGCATGTTGGGAACGCACTACATCTCTGCGGGCTGATTGATTTATCTTCAGGAGTACCTTCTTCTATCAAAAGCCATGGCAGCTAAAACTAAACACCAAGGCTCAGAAGAAACCGCCTTCTTCACTAAGTTTCACACATGCACGAGCTCAATCGTTGGGTCTGAAACAGAGGAGCACCCCTTTCAAAGAGTAGTGAGACTGATAAATTGTTTCATTCCCAGCACAGAAAACCATGCTTCAATGCAGGTTAACCAATTGTCTCAAAATCAAATGTGCCTCCAAAGCAAGATGGTCTACTGCTTTAACAGCTCAGATACAAAATTTTTGTTGAGATATGAAATTTTCATAGTTTTATATTCTCCTGAGAGAGTAATAAGGCTTTTTAAAGAAACTTCCAAAGTGAAATAAACATTGCTAAGAAAGTCTGTTCAAAATAGGGTGGGGAGGATACTGAGGGAGCTGCCACCCAGACACTTCTGTTTCAATTCTCTAGAACACCATGAACTTTTGAGTTCATCAATTGCAACCTGTCCAACCTGTTCATCAATTGCAAGGTGTCCATTGCAACTGGACCACCTCCTGGAATACATCTTTCCACTTCGGACTGAAATCCAATGTAACACCTGTTAGCTAAATAATCAATGTAGTCTTGGGTTTAACTGTGTCAGCATCAATCATAATTCTTTCAAAACAAGTTCTGTAACCTTGTACTTTTTGCTCTTACAAACCTGTACTCTCTGCTTGCAATTTGAGCACACTTTCTTTTTCCACGGACTCTGGGTCTCCTGGATTGCAATCCCTAAGACCCACGTCCCTCCCCCAAAAAAAACAAAAAACAAAAAAAAATATAAAAAAACAAACCTATGGTTACTTTATACCCTCTTCTTTTTGGTCCACAGGTCTATGTATCCAAATATCTTAAACTGGAAATTGTCTTTACTTTGGAATGTTGTAGAGTTTCACAACACTTCTGAAAGCAGGTTTAGACTGCCTGGTTTAGAGTTGCTAGATAAATACCAGAAAGAAAAGGGAAGTATGACAATCTAGAGATGGCAGGCCTTGACTAAAAACATTCAGATTCAAAGCATTTTAAAATTACACGTTGCCAAACCAAGCACAACTGAAAGTTACACAGGGCCCTTGCACCACCATTTGCAAAGGCCTCGCTTAAGAGAACAGGAGATCCCGCTACCCATCCCCCACTGCCCCACAGGATTACCCACCCTCCAAGGGAAACTGACAGCACTGATGGCTGAGATAGCTGCTGGGAGTCAGGCTTCAGGACTTTCTGTGTCAGCCCCGCACTGCCTGGCTTCTAAGGGACAGAATCGCGCTCCACTCTCCAGAGCCACACACCATCCTGACTACCCTCCTCCCACAAGGGCGATCCCTGTCCTGCACCACACACATGCCATCCCGTGTTGACTCTCCCCACCACCCACTGCTGAGATGGCTTCACCTTCCCTCGGCCAAGCCAAATTGAATCCGTCTTTAATATTGTTCGTTTGCGTTTTGACTTTTTAAATCCACACAAAGAGCACAGAAGTGGGATACACTCATGTGCTTTGGGGGATGGGTAAGGCTTCCTAGACAGGTGACAGATGTGTGTGGTTTAAAAGGAAGCATAGAGAGGGGAGAGAGCATTCCAGGTAGAGGGAACAGCATATGCAAAGTCTTGCAGGGATGTGAGGCTGGAGAAGTTGGCTGGAGTCAGGAGGCAAACTCTTGTTTGCCTCACTGAAAAAACGGGACTTGATCCTGGAGACAAAAGGAAATCAAAGGACCTGATTTGGGTCAAGGTCCCTAATGAGGCCCATGCCATCCATGGAGTCTGCTCTTACCACACAAGTAGTTCCTTTCCCAGCGATCCCTACGCCCCTCAACACCCATACCACACGATCAAGTGTTATTACTTCCAATTCTTACAGGTATTTCAGCTTGTCTTCCCTGACTAGAGAGAACCCAAGGGCAGAGACCTTTTGTTTTTTCACTTGTCTAGCTTAATAGCGCCTACAAGTGCTGAGCAAGTGAACGATCGGTAATTTCCCAGGACTAGCGAATTCATGTTCCTCCAGGGGATGGGTTAAGCAAACTAAGTTCCAGAGATCAAAACCGAAGTCACTACAGCCCTTACTATTGGCCATGAGTGACAGAATCTGGAACCACAGCACTTAACTTCAAGAGCAACTAAACACTTGAGTCTTTCCTCCATGAATGTGGACTCACTCTGCTCCCTTGGCCAAGCTGATAGGCGCACCTATTCCCCCTGAGAATACTGGGCCAGAAGGGCTAGGCCTCAGCACATCTCTAGTTCTGGACATGCCCCCCTGACAAGGGGTGGGGGGGACACAATCAAAGCATTTAGGAAATGGATCTGGCCATGAGGTGAGAGCCTGTCTGTTCTTGTATGTAAATGCCAAGTTGCAGGAGGTTACCATAGCAACTCCAGCAGGGTGCTGCAGTGGGCAGCTTTGCAGAGAGGTGCAGAAACCCCATTCTTTAGCATCTGGTCTTGTGCTGTGCACACTGGATCGATCCCAGCAGGCGCATCATGGCTTTAGGCCCTGGCTTTGGGATTCTGCGAAAAAGGACGTGAACATTTTGAAGACCTGCTAGTCCAGTTTTCCTTTTTTTTAATGCACCACACACAGCCCTCCTCATGTACAGTGAACACGGATTGTAGAGCCCAAAACAGGCTCCTTAGAAACACAGAATTCCCTATACTCACTCTTCTATATTATGATGGACAGATTGTACTTGCACATCAGCATGACTTCCACACCAAATGTACAACCACTGAATAACCCAGCAATGTTTTGTACATTTTAATGAGCAGCATATCCACAGTGTCCCCATTTCCAGCCAGCCCCCAGTTCTCATTATGTTATTGGTGTGTCTTTAATGCAAAAATAAACAATGCCACCATGAGTGTAGGTTGGGCTTAACAGGGGTCAACTAAGCTGCACCCCGGGAACTGCAAGCCGACTTTTCAAAGGATCTGGCAATTTCTGAAATTGCTTTTCCATAGGGGTTGAAGAGTGGGGGGTTTACTCACCCACTTCTTAACATTTTCACTATGAAGAGCTCTCTCGCGAATCAAGAGCATGAGGGAGATGTTAGATGACATTCCACATGTGGCTGTAACCTACGTATGGCCATCAGGAAGCCACGTTCCCACAGAGTGAACTCCAGCTCGTGGTACATTAAGTAGACGGAACAAGTTGCCTCCTGGGCAGTTTCACTGTTTTTCAGTTTGGGGAATCTAAAGAGGAACTTTGAATTGAGTTATTATCTTTGAATGCTCGAATGGGCAAAAGGAGGAGGATTTATAGCATCACTAAAGAAATGGAGTGCATGGTGGGCCTACACAGCAGGGGAGAGATGCGGCTGCACAGGGAGTAGGAAAGGAAATTTGGGTTAATGAAGTCACATGAACCCGTGGTGCTTTGCAAGATGCTGGAGCAGGACCACAATATCTTTGCAGCCTGGTAGTGAAAAAGAGAGGTGAATTAGAAATGATGCAGAGGTTCCAGGATCTGAAGTTTTGTGGCCTAAGAAAATTAAAATTGGGGTACTGGGAGAGAATTGTAAACAAACAAAAGCAGGGAGGGAGAGCTTTTGCCCAGGGAGATCATTCTGGGTGCAGGAATGTCTGTGCCTACCTAAGGTAGCACTGGAAACAAAGAAGATACCAACAGTAAGCTAGAGCCGGATGATTTCTTTATGCAAGGAATCGTGATGTGACATGGCCATGTGGAGGTGGCTGGATGAGGACACTGTTGCACGTAGGCACAGAGGCAGGACTTGCCAGGATGGACATTAGGGGTACAGGAAACTTGAGTGGTTTGAAGGAAGGCCAGAGAGAGTGTCAGTAACCTGGTGAAAGATAAAGAGCCCTCTCGGAGAGATCCAGCCCGTGCAATCCGGCCTGCACACGCCTGCCAAGGTGAGGGCCACAGACCCGTCTCTAATTCCCCCAGGAAATGCTGTGGGAGTGGGTGTCCAGGGGGCGTGAAACCAAGAACTAAGCATGTGGCCAGGGAGTGGGGAGAAGGGCTTATGGGAGTGGAGCCGGTAGCCTGCAAGAAGTGCTGTCAATCTGCTCCTGAAGGATTGCCGGGAGGTCAAGGCCGGGAAAGGTTTCAGAGAGACCCCTACAACCCGCTCCAGTGGGGCAGGGCGGCTGCGGGGAGGTCGAGGGCCCAGCCTCCAGGCCGGATGTGGGGAGAAGTCGGGGGCACGGAGGCGCGGGCTGGCAGGTGGGTGTGGAGGGCGGGCTGGGCGCGGGGCGGATCCAGGGAGGTAGGAGTGGGGGAGGGGAGGTCGGCAGCTAGTGGGTGTGTGGCACGAGCGGGGGTGGGGGCGCCGGGCCGCGCCTCGGGCCGCCTCGACCTCCCCCGGGACTCACCCAGCACGAAGTAGGGCAGCTCCGTGTTTTCCAGGTCGTCCACCACGACCATTTCTCCCGGGAAGTCGTTGCGCACCGAGAAGAGGAGCTTGGGCTCGGAGGCCGAGGGGCTGTGCATGATGCTCAGGTCGTTCTCGCGCAGGAAGGGCAGCGCCGACACCGTGATGCTCTTGAGCTTGCACTCCAGCTCCTTGGATGGGTCCACGTCGCCGGCGGCCGTGGCCAGCACCGCCGCCGGCCCCCAGCAGCAGGCGAGCAGGGCGCAGAGCCCGGCTAAAGCCATCTTGAGCCCCGGCCGCCTTCCTCCGGCGCCGCGAAGGTGGGGGAGGCGGCGAGCGGGCGGGAGCGAGCGAGCGCGGGAGGCGGGGGAGGCTGCGGAGGGACGTGGAGCCGGGAGAGCCCAGCTCCGCGGAGCCAGACGCCGCGCGCCGTGCGCGGGGCTTGCGCGCTGCTGCCCGGAGCGCCCGCGTTCTTTGTTCCTCGCAGCTGCTTCGCTGGGGAAGGGAAGGGGGGGAAGGAGGAGAGAAGGGAAGGAAGGACGTCGGAGGAGAGAGGAAGGGAGCTGAGGATTCTAGGGAATCAGGTCAGCCCCCAGCAGGCTGCCGGTGCAGCCGCCTTTCTCCTCCTGCGCCTCCCCCGGCACGAGCGCGCTCTTGGCTAGAAGCTACCTGCAGAGCATTTTTTAAGAATCGGTCTTTGCATTGCAAAATCTTCCCTCTCGCATCATCATCCGGATGGCTTGGGAAGGGCACACAGGCACACACCTTAAAAGGCGCTTCCTGGGAGCAGGTGGGGGGGGGGTTCTCTCTAGATGCAAATAACACCCCGTTATCTTGTCGGTGTGGGTGGCCCCATTCTTGTCTTTTTTAGCCACTGGTTGTGCAAATATATATTGGATAAACGAGTGCTGGGGAAAATGGATGTATGTATTTTTACCCAGCACTAACTTTGCAGAAATACTTAGAGGAAATATTTGGCTCGTGGCTATCTCAAGAGGTAGATGTGAACAGCAAAACAAAGCCAGTGCACTCTATACAGTGAAGCAGAAGACCAGAAGTCTTATTGGCGATTTTTCTCTCCTTTGTTTCATTTCTGTTAAGAATGTTATCTCTGGTGACCAATCTAAAGATGATGTGGGGAATGCTGTAACTTACAGAAAAGGTAGAGCTCGCTGGAAGAAATTGTTGAGCCTTTAATTTTAGAGAATCCTGTAAGCAGAACAGAGATGGAAGAACATGTTAAAACAAAGTGTCCAAGTACCCCTAGCAACTTGGAAAGGAATGAAAAGAATATCCCTCCGGTATGGACCAAGTCAGCGCCAGCCCCATCGGAAGTAGAACAGTGTAGATAACAGCAGTAACCCATATAAGTTTTGTTTTCACTAGTGCCAGGCAGTGTTGCCCTACCTTCCGCAACCATGGCGGTATGCAATAAACCGTGGTAGAAAAGTGAAGTTTGTGTGTGCTGGAATCTGACGTTTTACTGAACTTTCTCTCACGTGATAACGAATAATTTATTTTAAAAGTTTGCCCCTCCAACATTAATTATTTGATGCTGCTTAAATAGTAGGTGCTCTAGGTCTCTTATAGGTAGTTCCTACTCGCTAAGAATTTAATGCACCACACTCTCCAGAGAGGACCCCCATTTTAGAAACAATTTCAACCTCATTGTGCCTGGCGTTAATGTATTGGCATATGTGAATGTATGTCCTTTAAAAGAAAAACAAAACAGCCTGTGCCACTATTTCCCAGGGCCACTCTAGTTGGTGGATGGGAATAGAGAAGAAGAGCCATGTTCAGGGGGTGAAACACCTGTTTAATATGAAAAAAAGAACAAAAATGCTTTATTACATGTTGTCTTTTGAATCTGACATACTGAGAACTATACTGAGAACTAACCACTGCAAAAGAGATTTATCAGCTAATGGTTTTCCTAAAACGCATCCTTATCTTCATTACTTCCCTAGGAGGTACTGAAGAAGATCCCTTTTTTCCTACTCTCCCTAGCATAAAAGGCACTAGCTTAGTTATGCGAAGTTTACCGTTGAAAAACTAGAGTAGACGCCAGCAAAACATGCTTAGTCATAAAATGTAAGAAATGGCATGAAACTACCAGATCATCTATGAGTTCAATCTCATTTAACAGACAAGGCAATTGAGGCCAGTGAAATAGTGAGGCGATTTACCCAAGACCAATCTAAGAAGGGATGGAGCTAAGACCGCAAGCGAGACTTCATTGCCTAATGCTCTTTCCACGACACAGTTACAGTACATCTAGGTGCACCCATGGATTATCATCAGAGTTTATGAGTCACAGTAATTCATTCAGTAAACATTTGGGTACCTACCATATGCTGGGCATTAGGATAGGCATGGACAAATTCTAGAGGAAAACTACTCCTGCTTTTAAGTAGCATATAATCTGCTATTACTTTGAAATCTTTTTTTTTTCCTAATTGTCTGAAGTGTTGAGTCATTTTAGAAAACCCATGTGAACCATTTTGGGTTGATTTTCTAATAAGTCAATATCTAGTATTCTTTGCCTATCTATAGTCATTTTTACATGGTTTCCTATTCACATTTACAAGAAAAAAATGTGTACCCTAAATGGTCGTTGAAAAAAATGAGTATTGAATTGGAAATAGTTGGAAGTTGTTGACTCAAGCTTTTATAGACTTTTTTTCTTTCTCTATGGAAAGATCAGACAAAAGAACTGTACAAATAAATTGAGGTAAAATTCTTTCAGGGCACAGGATTCCTGTAAACAAAGATACAATGTCACATGGCTTCCTCTTAGAGAATTAAATATCTAGAGATAGGGGAAAGGTTGAAGTTCACAAAAACTAGACCATCTGTACCCTGTGATGTTTTACATTTAAATGGAACTGGGAGAAATTTGCAAGCATCTCAATCATTACTTTGTGTACAGCCAATATGATGTAGTGAAACAACAGGTTTGGATTCAAGTCTAAACTCTGTAATTTGCTTATTTGGAAGTGAGATTGGATCATTCTTTTTTAAAAAATGTTTATTTATTTTTGAGAGAGAGAAAGAAGGGTGGGGGCAGAGAGAGAGCCAGAGACGCAGACTCTGAAACAGCCTTCAGGCTCTGAGCTGTCAGCACAAAGCCCTACGCGGGACTCGAACTCGGGAACGGCGAGATCATGACCGAGGCTGAAGTCGGAGGCTTAAGCAACTGAGCCACCCAGGCGCCCTGAGATTGGACCATTCTTATCTTCTGCGCCCCCATCAGTGAAATGGAGTCTGTGATCTCTGCACACCCACAAGCCACAGATAAGTGCAGGTACTTATATTCAGTAAGATGTATCGAATAGCAGGTTCTGTTAATGTCTAATCTATCTGCTCTCCCCTGATAACACACATACACATTCCAATCAAACTAAAGCCTGCTTTCCATTTCCAGTCCTCCCATGCCATTCGGTCCAATGCACTGCTCTGTGTTCTCCAGGTCATGTCCCATCTCCACAAACTAATCTCCAGCCTCATCTACCACATCCATGTCTCATAGCTCCTCTCAGCATTTACATGCATGTACTTTCCACCTTACAAAGCCAAAGGCCACCTCCTAACACAATGTCTTGCATTGGATATTCCTGTTTGCAAAATAGAAACAGACATATTTTTCGGAGTATTGAGAAGAAAATGAGACTATGTATGGAAAGGATCTGACACATTTTAGGCATTTAGTTAGTGTTCGGTAGTGTGATAGCCTTTGACATTATCTCCGAATTCAATTATTACAGACAGAAAGTAAGCTTCAGAATCTCCTTCATGAGATCATGTGTTCACCAAAAGAAATGTACATGAACATTCATAGCAGGTTTACTTTTAATAGACAAAAAAAAAAAAAAAAAAAAAAAGGAATCCCAAACTGCATCAGTAGGAAAATAGATACATGGCTTTTACTCATGGAATGGAATACTACACAACAATAGAAATAAACATGCAGATACATGGATGAGTCTCACAGACATAACGATAAGCAAAAGAAATCAGACACAATACACTCAGATTCTATCTTTATTAAATTCAAGAAAATGTAGCATCAATCTTTGATGATGGAAGTTAAAATAGCGATTATCTTTGGGGGTGTGGAGGATTTTGATTGAGATGGGCAGATAAGCTTCCGAGGGTGCTGGAAATGGTGTAGGTAGTCATTATGGATGCATATATGGGCAAAAATTCATCAAACTGTACACTCGTGGAGTTTTTAATGTATATTATACCTCGTTAATTTTTTTAACATGGCTTAGAACTCCAGTGTGAAGAAGGAAGGTCAAACCTGTATAGTAAGATATAGAGGAGGTGAAAGTGATGTCTAAGGGGGGGTATATGAGAAATAGTTCTGATTTTTCCCTATTCATTCAGAACATCTGACTCCTTGATGCTTTTTAGCTGATCCTGATGTGTACTACTTGGGCATTCATTAAGCCTCTGCTTTCTTTAATTTTGTTTCTAGTTTTTTTTTTTTTTTTTACAAAACAATCTTTGATGTTGCTCTTCATTCAAGGAAGCTAAATTAAAACACTTCTCTCCCTTTCTTACTATGGGTTTTTTTTCTTTCCTTATTTTCCCTACCACACGACTTGGTATGAACTCCCCAAATTCCTTTGCCAGCTCCAGCCCCTAGCTCTTCTGTTGAATTGGATTTTTCTTCAACAATTACTCTCCCGTGCTCTTGCCAAAATTTAGTGGAGTATGTTAGTTAGCTAGACGTAAAGCAGCTGTGCATCCCCATTAGAACATCAAGAATATATTTAACACTCTTTGATCCAAAGTTAATAATTTTTTTCCTTACTCTTTCCTTTTCTCCCTCCCCACCCCCCCAACCCCTCAATTCACAGGCTCAGCAACAGCACCTGCTTCACAGAAACAAGGCTGGTCCTGTTCTGATTTCTTTAGTCTTCCTTTAAAAACCAAATGGAGATCAACAGTCCCTCCTCCTGACACACACTGAAGCAAAAAGAGACACACAGAAGGACAGCACCACAGGCAAAACAATTCCCTTTTTTTGGAAGCAGGACATTTTCGCCTTTAATCTCTCCCCAGAAACCTAAAGTTCTCCTCTATGTCAATTGTCTTCACAACCCTGGTTTTGGGGACAGAACGTTTCTTGATTTAGCTATTCAGAGTGTCTCTCTACTCTTTTTACTGAGTTCCTGCTCTTTTTCCTCTCTCTCTTATATCTCTGTTGTGTGTGTGTGTGTGTGTGTGTGTGTGTGTGTGTGTGTCTGTGCACGCGCGCACTGTGAGATAAGTATTTCTCACTTGGGGGCTCATTTCTAATTAAGCAATTCAGGACCAAGAGGCTAAAATGCACAAAACAACCGAATAAAACCTCAAATTAGAAGGAAAATGGCTCAAATGGGTCCCTATCTCTAGGAGTTCTAGTTAAGCAAGCAAACAAAATGGTCTGGGACAAATGATTATTGTAACTCAGGAAGATTAGAAGAAAATGTAATTAGCTCCCAGCTTCTTCCTGTTCGGCAGCCTTCTTACACCCTCCAACTCCCCAGCCGGTCTTGAATGTATCCAGGGCTTCGTAACCCACACCAGAAAGTCCCTGCTGCAAAGCCGGGAGGGTTAACAGAGCTGGTACCCCAGCCTGCCAGCTAACCAAAGGAGACAGCCGGTGAGCCTCCGAGCCCGCCCCCTGCCTAGCCGCCCAGCCAATGGGCGCCTGCGGGGAGTGTGGCGCTGTGCCTCATTGGCTGCCCACCTACGTGCATAAGAAAGAAAGAGAGAGGCTGGCAGGGCAGCATTGTTATCTTAAGACACTCATCTGGTGTCTGAGTCTGCAGGTGCCACTGCTTAGGTACGGAGCGCGGAGTCGGAGCAGGGACGCGCCGGGCTGCAGCCCTGGGATGGAATCCACCCGCCTCGGAAGCTGCTCGCGGCTGCTCCGGCAGCGCCTCCGCTGAGCTCCGAGGTTCCCGTTAACGCTTGCCCGGGGACTTGCACCTGCGGTACCGCGCGAGCGCAGGGGCAGGTCTGCAGGCAGCCGGCAGAGCAGTGGAGCCGGAGGAACTGTCTTCGCCCAGGTGCAAGGCAGTGCTGTCGGGAGAACGAGAGGGCGGGCGAGTCTCTTTAGAGTTGCAAGGAAAGCAAGATCTTGGGTTTCTCTTCCTTGGAGGGACCGCGGACTCTCCCAGCCGGGGTTTGCACTTTCCTTCCCTCTCCCACCCGCGTGCGCCCCGGCCTGGCGCCGAAGCCCCACTTCCAACATGCTTTGGGTGACGGGGACCCTCGCTGCTCGGCAGGAAGGCAGCAGGCAAGTGGTCTAACGGCGGCGGCGGCGGCAGCAAAGCGGGGAGCAAGAGAATTATTTGGAAAGAGACCTCCGCTCCCTCTCAGAGGCTGAGGGGGAGGCATTCGCGTTTCCCCAGATGAGAAGGAGCCACAAGAAATCATGAAGTAAAAACTTTGGAAAGCTGCCACTGGAGATGTTGCACAAAATCCTGGAATCTTTTAGGAGCCTCCTCCCAGTCGGTGGAGGTTCGGGGAGCAGCTGATACAGCAAGGAGGGCTCTTGCAAGGATTCAAGGTAACAGTGCAGGGTTTTGGTAATATTCTCCCTTCCCTTTTCGTTGTCCTTTCGTGTGTCCCTTGGTAAATGGATCATTTCGCCCGCCTACCACCCTCTTGCTCAGGTGTCTGGCAGTTAATTGCAGGCAGAGGGAATGATCCCACCTCTTAGTTTCTGCCCTGTGGAGCTGAGCAGTGGACTTTGGGGTTTAGCAAGAGAGCGCCCTGTTATTGCCTCCCTGGTGTTGCATGGCTGTCACAGGGCTTGGGCGCTCTGCCTGACCTATATTGGTTTTGCCTGGTTTAAGTCCTCAAAGTTAGTGCAACTCCCATTAGCGTCAGAAAATCCAATCGGGCTGGATAATTGCAGAAGATGACGAGGACTTCTGCCTGCTCAGCGGCTGCCGGGCTGGACTGTGCAGGCTGTTCGCTGTGTTTGGGAAGGGCCCCGAGTTGCTCAGGGTGTGATCCATGGTACATGTATATTCACACGCTCCTCCAGCCTGTGGCAGGTCTGTAGAGGCTTCCTTCTCCCGTGCACATGCAGCCAAGAGACAAAAATTCTGAAGAGTGAACCCTGTGAGTCGCAAATAGTCTCCCCAGGGCGGTGGTAGGAGCCCCATTGATTGAGTGGAGCCGGGCAGCACATTGGAGACATGGGCAGAAGAACGGTGCTGTACTGGAAAGGAGGGGTATGCCGAGATGATAGAGCGATCCCTGTCCCTGGTTCTGTGATCATCTGGGTACACAGTCTGAGGCCGCCTATGGTGTGTGTGTGTGTGTGTGTGTGTGTGTGTGTGTGTGTGTTTACGTGTGTGCCTGTGCTCGCAGCTGGATGCAGGAAGCAGGCTGCTGACCAAAGAACCATGCATGTGCAGCTCTCTGCCTAGCCTCCAGGTGCCTGGAGTGTTCCTTCCTAGTAGGAGCGTGAACTTGGGAGCCGTCGTTCCAGCCCAGAGGAGTTTCCTCCTCACCAAGCAGTCCCTCTGCATGGAACATATTTATCCAGGGTATATAGTCCTAAGCCAAATATTAACTAATAATCAAGCTAATGCACTGTAACATGATTGAAACAGACCCCTTCGTAAAGAAGTGTGTGTGTGTGTGTGTGTGTGTGTGCGCGCGCTCTTCCTAGCCCTGGGAGCTGGGTGCCCTGAGCAGGAACAAATGTTTTGTTAAAGGGTAGCAATTACAACAAGCTATGTTTATGACTGGATAATCTGGGCCTTATTCAGCAGGAATAATATGTCCGCGTAGACCAATCAAGGAGGATAAAAGGTTTCTTATAAGTCAAATATTTCTGCCTCTGTCCTTCTCCAGACATGTGCATGTGGAAGGGACACTCTTTCTGACCGTGTTCTCTAGAATGCATATAATGCCAGTATTAACCGAGCAGCTAAAGTATTTTACAGAATCCCCTGGGGGGCAGTCTGATGACATCAGGCAACAGCAAAGTGATGCTGGAGTTGGTGTGTTTTCCCTCTTGATTTCACACAGTTGTGTGTATGTTATTTGTTTAAAGCAGGACCCTCCGGAGTTCCCTCTCACTCACAATAAGTTGCTTTGCAGCACTGGGGACCTGACCGAGCAAGGCTGCCACAGTGATCCTAAAATCTTATCAATATGTAGCTGCTGCTTACTCTGGGGAAGGATGCATTGCTTCTTTGAGGAGGGACAAGATCTGGTAGGCAGAGAGCATAGATGCTATGAAATGTTTGAGGGAAAGGAAGCAAATGGCAGACCACGATCTTCCCTGCTGGGGGGTGGAGGGGGGGGTCCGGGCGCAACTGGATCCAAAGGGTTTGACAGCTGGGCAGCAGCCATGGAGAAGACAGAATCATCTTTGACTCTTTCTTCTCCTTCCTGTCCAAAAATGGGGCTGGCTTTGTCTCCCAGAATGGAGTGATGTGCACTGCAGTGTGGGCCCCAGGAAGGAGGAGAGGGAGGAAGGAAGGACTGGGGAGGGAGGAGGGATCCCGCTCTGCGAGCACTGGGCCAGGCTTAAAGATGGTGGAAGAGCATTCTCTGGGTGTTCCCTTCTGGCCCTGCTAACAGGTTGTTTACTGAGCAAGGCCAGAGGGCAAAGAACATCCCTGCGTCATCAACTCCTTCTGATCGCCTTTCCCAAGGCACAGGCTGGCCACCGGGGAGTATCACATAAGAAAGATCTCTTCTGAGACGGTCCTCCAGAACCCTCCCTAGCTCACAAACAAGAGGTAATCTGGAGGGACTTGAGACAGCTGCGTGGGCACTTTCTGCTGACGGGGATGCTTAGTGTCGGGGTTTCCTGGTTAGTGTTTTGTTTTCCCCACCGTGCAGTGTATTTTTGGCGAATCAACTCTTTCCCTTAAATAAGAAGACCTTGTATCCATTTTACAGTGGCATTCTTTTCCAGTGGGCTGAGAGCATTTCAGGGAGCTCATCTAATTAATCCTCACACAGCTTATTGTCTCATTTATCTTGGATGACCCTAAGAAGTAGAGCTTTCCTCCTTGGAAAAGAGAGGGCAGAGAACCTTGGAAAGATGAACTGCTTTACTTGGGGTCCCATGGAGTGGGGTCTGGGGCTCAGCTCTCCTGGGCCAACCCCAGACTCCACCGACTTCTCCTAAGGAATAGTTTCATCTCGGTCACTGAGATTTCATTCGATTGTTCTGTGCTACACAGGAATAGGAAGTTGCAGTGACATAGGGCTTTTCCTCTGGCCCTGACTGAAGGGCTGTGAGGGATAAAAGTCTTAGAAGACCTTGCCTTTGCCCTCAATGATCTTACAGTCTAGTTAGGAAAAGAGGCTACATCTGGGAGAAAGATAAACGATGATATACATTCTCAACAGCAGTTCGATACAAGAGCTTTGGGAGGCTGACCTAATTAATCCACGATTGATTTGTACAGATAACGAGAGCTATCAGTATTCCGAGGAGGGAGAATTTGAGTTGTGCCATGGAGGATGGGGTGGGATTTGCTTGGAGAGGACGAAATGGAGAAAGGATTCCAGCTGACAGAGATGCCAACTGCAGCATAGTTAGAATGCTGGAAATTTCGAGGCTTGCATGTTTCCTTGGGGTTTACCCTGGGTCATTTCTCCACTTGGATCCTGGAAATACCATACACCTGAGTTAATTACTTGACGCATATATTGGTCTCGAGGAAGTTCGTCTCAGACCTTGGATATCTCATTAGGCATTGAAAATTCCCTAGCCTCCCAACCACCCTCAAGTCTAATCCATACATGATGAGAAAAGTAATGCTCAAGGTCAGGGACCTTATCAACACTGGATTAAAAATTTTGGTTGAAGATATTGGGGGAAATCAGGCAAATTTCAAGAAAACATGAGAGAAATCTCCTCATATTTCAGAAACAATCTCCTAAGAGAGTCTTGATTCTCCTCCATTTCCAATTTCCCCACCCAAATGTCTCCATGGGGGTTTCATTGGAACTGGCAAGATGCCAAAGCCCTTAGGCATTTAGCATTGAGCAGATTTTCTATCTTAAGATTCTTGAGCATGCCCATGTACATAACCTCTTGCCTCCCCTCCTCTTTCCCTTTTAATAAAACATACGCTGTAGCAGTCACAAAGGAGGAGGCCACAGAAAGGGGGGGGCACAGTACCGCCTGCGGCTGTCCCACGGGGTGCTGTGACTGCTCAGCCGAGCAGGAGAGGAAACAGGCAGGCTGCCAGCCTTCCAAGGAAAGGCTGTGGGCTGGAGACCACCAGGAGATGGCTGCAACCAGTCAGCCACACAGTTTGCTCCAGCAGTGGGCCTTGTCCCCTAGAGTAAAGGTCAAGGCAGACCATAGGTTCTGCAAGAGAACAACCACACTATTCATTGGTCTCCACGTGGCTTGAGACCTCTATTCGTGCTGCATGTCACTCGTTGCTTGGGTGGCCCCATTCCAAGATGGAGGCAGTTCCTAACAGGCACTGAGAGTAGAATGACTTACCTAATGCCACACTATAATTGCTCTCAGGTCAAGAGGAAAAATCCCCAGAACATAGTTTGTTGGCTCCCTTAGCCCCAAAGGGGCTATCTGAGGACGGTCCTTAAGGATATTTACTTTCTCTTTAAAATCTTCCCTTGGGCCTTCTTGTCACCTTTGTTTTCTGTGTTCAGTGCTCATGCAGCCGGACAGTGGGTCTGATGCCTTTTTCTTTTCTGTTCAAGAAGTAGCCGTACCCTGTTGGGGGCTAAACCAGAGGTCCAGGCCCATGGGTGTGTGGGGAGTGGTTGTGGGTTAAAGCCTTTTCTCTCTGCAAGTGAAGAGAGGCCACTCAATTATGCTTTGGACGGGGGGCCTGTGGTGGATAGGGATCATCTGGCCAATTATAATGCAGGTTGATCTCTTTTGAAATCTTGATTCTGCCATGCAGATGCAGATAAAATTGAGTAACATCATTACAGCATGGAGTCTTCAACACCCAGTTCTTTCCTCCCTTTTCCTGGAACCCACGTGGAATGCACATATGTCTGGAATGCAGGGTTGAAAGAGGGAATGGGCAATTTGATACTTCACAAGACTGAGCTCTAAGACTGTGTACTCCCCATGCAGTAGCCACCAGCCACATGTGGCTCTTGAGTGCCTGAAGTGCATAAAAGTATAAAATGCATACTGAATTTTGAAAACATGGTTTAAAAGAATGTAAAACATCTCATCAATAAGTTTTAATATTGATTACCTGCTAAAATGATAATATTCTAGATAGCTTGATTAAGTAAAATTTATTAAGATTAGTATCACTCCATTCTTTGTACTTCTTCATGTGGCTACTAGATGGGTTGAGATTATATATGTGGCTCACGTTAGGTTTCTTTTGGACAGTGCTGGTCCAGGGGCTGTAGAGTAGTGACAGGTAGTGTAGACAAAGGGCAGAGGCGTGAGATAAGAGGAGCCAGAGACATAAGAGAAAGAACATGGAGGGAGCGATGCCAAGCAGCCCAGAGGGCCTGGGGGTGTGTATTTCTGAAATCTAAAGCCAAGGAGGGCACACATGGCTTACTTTGATTGACATTCGAGGGGCACCTCATTGACTATGACTCAGCCCAACCCAAAGTATTTACAGAGCAATGCAGCCCTCATTTGATATGCAAACAACTCATAGATGAGAGACCTGGTCATTTTATCCTAATATTTTTGAGTTTCTGCCTGACGGTGGAAATAACCAAGGAAGTTATCTTGAGGGTTTCACCCCAAAGTGTGAAGACACAGCAGTTGGGACCAGCTAGGTGTGTTTGATTTTCAGATCTCCTTCTTCTTTCTCATCTCTACCACATTGTCATCTTTCCTTGTGAGAGTGTTCCTTCAAACCAGACATGTTGTTTGTGTGGTGGGGAGAAAGAAGAGTCATTGCTGTGTGTTAAATATTCTTTTGTGGACCTATGAGTAGGAAGAATGAGGGGAAAGCATCATGATTGAATTTTGTTTAATAATTACAGATTTGAACATTATAATTCATTCATTGTTATGATCTTATTGTTTTTAATTGCAATGTGGTTTGGCCACAACTCGAGCTCCACAAATCGCTCAGCATTTTCTAGTTTACAAAGTGTTTTCCAAGCTTTCTCTCACCAGATTCTCCTTTCAAAGTTTTCCATGATCTGTCCCCAAACTACCTTTATTACTTTATTTTCTAATCCTTCTCTTGCATGCACTTCATTCAGTCTTGCTTAGTCAAGCCAGTCTACTAACTGTTCTTCATGGTTAACTGTGTAAAGTAGGGCTTATTACCTCTCCGAGCCTCAGTTTCATCATCTAGAAAATAAAAAGCAATCATGCCGCATCTCTCAAAGTGTTGTTCTAAATGTTAAATGAGACAAATTACATAAGGTTCCAAACACTGTTCCAGGAATGTGGTTGATGCTCAACACATGTCAATATCCTTTCCTACCAAAGGTCTTCGCTTTGATATTGCCAAGATTAAAATATCCAGAGGTGAACTCACTATGTACAAATTTCACACAGAAAACGATCCCCCTCTCTAAATTCCTCGCTTTGGCTAATGGCTCACCCAAACCCCCAGAGACATAATTAAGAAATGCAGGTTGTCCTGGGCTCTACTTCCTCTCACAAAGCCTCCCACATGCAGTCATTCCCAGAGGCCTGACAAGGTCTACCTCCTAATGGTTTCTCAAAGCCACCCTGCCCTCCACCCTCACCCCCTTCTCACTCTTTTGTCAGGCCCTCAGTCCTCGTTTGGAGTTTCCCAATACTCTGTCCCCCTGTCTCTTTTTTTTTTTAAGTTTTTTATGCTTATTTATTATTGAGACAGAGAGAAACAGAGCATGAATGGGGGACAGGCAGAGAGAGAGAGGGAGACACAGAATCTGAAGTAGGATCCAGGCTCTGAGCTGTCAGCACAGAGCCTGATGCGGGGCTCGAACCCACAGACTGTGAGATCATGACCTGAGCTGAAGTCGGCCGCTTAACCGACTGAGCCACCCAGGTGCCCCCCCCCCCCCCAGTCTCTTAAAGCCTGGCCAGTCCAGTCTCCTTCCTGCAGTGAGGGCAAACTTTCAAAATGGTAAACTTGATTATGCATCTCCCCTTATCGCAGTTCTTCAATGATTCCCCACTACTGTCAGAGTAAAACCCAAATGTCTTCATATGATAAACAGGGGATCCTTCATAAGCCAGCCTAGCCGCCTCCTCATGCCTCTGTCCACTCCCTGCTGAGCACTCCAGCTGCCTGAAGCAACAGACAGGACTGTTAGGTGTGCTGTGCTGCCCTGCTGCAGGACCCTCTCTGGCCTGTCCTGCTTCTCCAGGGTTACAGATCTTCAAGAGTCTGTAAAGATGATCTCCTCTGTGAACACCTCCCTGAGATTCTGAGAAAGAATTATTGCCTCCTCTTCTGTACTTCTACGCCTTTCATTCAGCCTCTGTTTTTGTACTGTACCCACCGCACTATCATGAGTTGTTTATGTGGCCATCTCCTGCACTTAAAGGTACGGTTGGGATTGGGTTTCAAAGACATATTTCTCAGGAAATATTTATTTAGTATATTATTAGGTATATGTGCCACGTATTCTTCTTAGGCACAGGGGATTCCGCAGAGAATGAGAGATCAAATCTCTGCTGTCAAGTTACTCACCTTTTAGGGGGAAGATAGGATGCAAATCATAATAATGATTATTATTAAGATTGCTGATAATAGCTAACAGTTTAATAATACTTATGTGTCAGGCATTGCTGAAAGCTTGACATACATTAACTCGTTTACTTCACCTAATGATCCTATAATTCTCATTTCAATAAGTCCTACATTCCCATTTTATAGAAGATGACTTGGAGACCCAGCGAGGTTAAACGATTTGTCCAAGGTCACACAGTTAGTAAATGGGGTAGCTGGTATTCTAACCCAGTTTAGATGCTGAACTTATATTGCTTCTTACTATGGTATCCAGGAAAAATAGACATATAAACAAATAAATGAGATCATTTCATGTGTTGGTAATGAAGATTATTAAAATGGAGTATTAGCGTGAGTGAGGTGGTGGTCAGGGAAGATCTCTTCAAGGAGGGAACAGTTATTTAAAAAATTTTTTTAATGTTTATGTATTTTTGAGAGAAAGACAGAGTGTGAGTGAGGGAGTGGCAGAGAGAGAGGGAGACAGAATCCGAAGAAGGCTCTGCACTGTCAGCACAGAGCCCGACATGGGGCCTGAACCCACCAACCACGAGATCATGACCTGAGTCAAAGTCAGATGCTTAATTAACTGAGCCACCCAGGCGCCCCTATTATTATTATTTTTTAATGTTTATTTATTTTTGAGAGAGAGAGAGAGAACAAGTGGGGGAGGGACAGAAGGAGAGGGAGACAGAATCTGAAGCAGGTTTCAGGCTCTGAGTTGTCAGCCCAGAACCTGACGCGGGGCTCAAACTCATGAACTGCGAGATCAAGACCTGAACCGAAGTCGGACGCTTAACCGACTGAGCCACCCAGGCGCCCCAAGAAGGGAACATTTAAATTGAAACCTGACTGTCAACTGAGGAAGGTAGAAATCCCAGGGTAGGGAAGAATCTGGGAGAGGAGAAAAATTGTATGCTGTTTGTAATCAAGGCTCTAGCTGCTGTGATGTGGTAGACACTCAGTCCTGAGTGGTCTCAGGGAGTGACAAATTGTCCCACTGTTCCCCAAACCTTTGTCATCAGTCCACCTATCCCTTCTGTTCTTTTGGTTGAAGACATATCTCACAAGGTGTCTGGTTTGCTGCTCTCCAGAAAGGTAGAAGGTGCAGGGACACACACACACACACACACACACAGGCATCCCCGCTCTGCTGAACCACTTTATTTCACTTCTCTCCTGTGAATGACGTGTCACTCAGAACCTTAGTGAAGTGACAGGCACAGGCACAGCAAAAAGGCTGGAGACAACCCAGAGGCATGAGCAAAAGGGGAAAAGAAAATTATTTTTTAACAAGACGAGAAGTGACTTGGACTGGCGGGAGAAAAGGGAATTCGATTAGGGAGGGGCATGTATGGTGGGGGGTGCTCTGTTTCCTGACCTGGGTGGTAGTTTGTGCTACAATTTTTCATATGTGTTTTATGCATATCTACATATGTATGTATACACACAAATATACACACATACATGTGTATATATTTACATACAACATAGCCACATATATGCACATATATATCTTTATGAATATTTTTCATACTAAGTCTAAAAGACTTGGTGGGTCAAGTTCATACCTATTTAATGTATATCCAAAGCCTACTTTATGATAAACATTGTACTAGGCTTATTTTTACTTATATTGTCATATTTAATTTTTTTAATCTATTTATTTTGAGAGAGCGAGTAGGGGAAGGGCAGAGGGAGAGAGAGAGAACCCCAAGCAGGCTCCTCACTGACACTGCAGAGCCTGATGCGGGGCTTGAACTCCCCAACCTGAGCTGAAACCCAAGAGTCGGACGCTGAGCCGACTGAGCCACCCAGTTGCCCCTAATTTTTATCACAACCTTATGAAGTAAATGTCATTCCTGTTTACAGATGGAAATTAAGGAAGACAAAGCACAGAGGAGTTGCCATTGAGACCCGGGGCTCTTGCCCCCTGCACCATGCCCTCTGCCTTTCACGCAGGAAAGCTCTAAGAGTCAGCAAGGCGGGGAGGAAAAGCCTTGGGTCAGACAAACTTGGCCTTCAATCTAGTCGTGGCCACTCACTAGCTGTATGATCTTAGATCCATTTCCTAACCCCTCTGAGCTTCAGTGTCCCCATCGAGGGCAATGGAGACAATAACCCCTTATGTTGCACAGGTCTCATGATGATTAAAGATAATGATTGAAAAATATCAACAAAATGCCTGCTACGCAATGGGCATTCCAAAATGGCAGCTACAGTGTTTGTGTCCTGAAGTATTAAAGCTCATCAGACAGTGACTTTCATGGAGAGCAGTGATGGCATTTAGCTGCGGCCAGTGAGAGTCAGGTAGTAACTCCAGTATATGCTGTTAGATGCCAGTGAGTCAGGAACTTCCTGGCAATAGTACCATATGCCAGGCACCATGCTAAGTGCTTTCCAGGCATTGTCTCATTTAATCATCCTACAGCCCTCTGAGAAGCGTTGTTCTCTTATTTATAGATGAGGACATTAGAGTTCAGAGAGATTTAAATAGCTAATCCAAGGTCACACAACTTGGAAGTGGCAGAGCTCAGATTTGAACCCAGGTCTGTCAGATCCCAGAGCTCATGCTCTTCCACATTGGGCTTTGCAAAGGGATCACTCTCTTAGGTCCTGTCTGGGGGAAAGGGCACATTAGTGGTCAAGGTAAAGGTAACTTCCAAGGTCTGGGCTAAATCAGTCAGGAGTGGGCTGGAAGCCCTGTGAAACCCTCACGGGACTTGTGGGGCAGGCCAAGAGAGTTACTGCACATTCAAAAATGCTGCCAAGTTTCAAGTGCAATGCCTTACACATCAGGGGTGTTTTGAATGTGTGGGCTGAATATTTCAAGTACCTCTGTTTCTCAGTACAGGTGTTGTTCCATTTTCAAAAGAGCAGGCTTTTAAAACAAACAAAATGAATCGAGTGTCCTTAGGCTTGGAGGAAAAGTTTTCCCCAAATTATGTGAGGACATTAGCAGTGGTTTTTAACCTTTAAAAAAGGAGAAGAGTCTAATCAAATAAACCGTTACCTAGAACCCCACTATATGAAACAGGTAAGAGCAGACTTCCCTGATTGGAGCAGGCCTGGGGACCTGGAGTTTCCCCCCCACCCCGCCCCCGTCACTTGTCTTCTCATCCGCAAGTGGTCCCAGAGGAATCTACTGGGAACCTTAAGTCTGTTCAAGGCACATTGAAAACCTCCGTAATACAGAATTCCTTTAAAAAGCAATACTTGTGATTCATTTAAAATAATGGGTGACATACTGAAATTGATTTTAAAATGGGAGACTCTCACCAGCCCCAAAACACCTGTGAATTTACTAATGACTGTTGTTCATTCTTGTTCTGGATTGAAGACGCATGAAATTCAGTGCGTATGAATAAAAATGCCGGCTTTGTGTCAGGCACAGCACTAGATACTGTATCACTGGCTATAAGATCTTTGTTAATTTTAACAAATCCCTAGAAAGTAGATATTATTCCCATTTTGAGGATGAGAAAAAATAAGTACAGAGAGGTTAAGTCACTTGTCCAAGATCTCACAGCTAATGAGTAGTGGAGTGGGGGTTCAAACTCAAGTCCTAGGATGGATTAGAAAGCCAGAGTATAGCCATGAACCTATGGCCTCTTCAAGCATGGATCAGGAGTAATACTGCCTCTCTCTCTCAACGTGTTTTGTTTTGTTTTTGTTTTTGTTTTTTTAATTTTTTTATTTTTTACTTTTTTCAGTACTCTTCAGTTGTGAGATTTTATAGAAAAACTCTTTCTGGACCCTCTGGCCTCAATGACTCTGCTTTCATAGTGTACTGAGGTCTCCTGGGACCCAGGCTGGGGTCCTCCCTCCCTCCTTCATCCCTAACCACAGGGAGGGACTGGCCATCAGGGTCCAGCCTCAGTGACAGGACCTTGGTGATGGGCAGGACCCTGCGGTGTGTACCGTGCCCCGCCTTCTGCAACGAGCCACCCGAGCACCAGGCTGCTGGGCTGAGGAAGTGGGGGGGCTTCCTGCTCAGCTGCGGTCGGGTAGCCTGGAGATGGGGCTTACTGGGAGAATGTGGGGTGGGGTTGTGGAAGGAAGTCCTTGGAATAACCTTGAGGTATGGAAATGCTTAGGCACTCAGTAAGGAATGCGGGGGCAGTTAATTTCTGCCTCCCCCTCGCTGGTGTTCAGCCATTTAGCATGCGCTATAAATAAGCCATCAGGCAGGAGCTGGGGAGATGGGTGAGCAGTGTTCTGGCGGGGGGCGGGGGTCCTGGGGGCTCCCTCCACGCACCTCTTTCCCTTTCCGCAATCTTTGTCCTTTGGGATTTGAGCCCACGCGGGATAATGGAGCAAGGTCAGCGTCCTCCCGAAGCCTCGGGGCACTGGAGACCCCTAGAGGCAAAAGGCTGCATTACAAGCCCCCTGGGCGCGCAGGTGCAGGCAGGCTTCCTGCAGCGTGGCTAGTACCTTTCCCAGCACCTTTGCATGGAAGTGCAATCCCGCAAACTCCAAAAGAACAAGGGCGGGGCCGAAGGGCGGTTGTGTGTGGGGTGGGGGTGGGGGTGGGGTAGGGGTGGGAGCAGCAGTACTGGGGGTCCTCTCCCTCCCTGCCCCATCCATTCTCCCTTCGAACGCCAGTGCCTGCTGCTGCGGGCTTCTCAGCCCCTGCAGCAACCCAGTCAGCCCTGCGGATAACCCCCACCACCTCCATCAAAATAATATCTTTCCCTCCGGGCCTTCACACCTCTCAGTAACCTGATCAACTAATTTGTACTGAAGTATTAATGACTAATAATGATGTAATGTGCTGCCCTCTCAATTAACACTTGAGCACTTAGGAAGACAAATTCACATATTTTAACCCAAGTAGGAGATTTGTGTTTTTTTTTTTCCCCTTTTGAGAGGGATTGTAGGTCCCTCAAAGGGACCCTACAGACAGCTGCCGTTCAGGAGCTGTGCTGCATCGATGCTGATCTTCACCATGTTGGGAGCATCGTGCAGGTGCGCCAGCAGAATTTCCCAAAGGAGGCCTGCTCTCATCCACAGTCCTTAAAAGCAGCGATTCGTGCTGGTGGTGGGCACACACAGACGACTCTGTCTCTCCTGCCTCTTCTCTCACAGCTAAGTGGGTAGTTAGAGAAACCCAAGGGGGCAGCGTCCACAGTGACACCCATATAACCTTCATTAGGAAGAGAAGTCTGGAATGCAGGAGTTGACATAGCTGGCCTCCTGATGTGTCAGTAGTATATCTCTAGAAGTCTGATGGGCTTTCACTCACATGTGAGATGGTCCAGTCATCTAGAGAATCCGGCTGGGGGATGATTCACTTGGGTTCACATGTCTGGCAGGCTCTGCTATGTACTGGCTATGCACTGTGCCAAGTTACTTAACCACACAAGCCTCAGTTTCCGCATCTGTAAAACGGATACAGTAAAACTCACGTCACAGGATCATTGTGAGTCTAAAATGAAATGATGGAGAATAAGCACTTCCCGTAATGTCTGGTGCATTCAGAATGCTCAGTAAATGACAGCTCTTTTTCCTAACCATCTTGTTTTTGTTTTTACCATTTTGCTCTATCCCAAACTTTCAGTGCAGGACAGCGTGCCAATGTTATATTTATTATTTAAAAGCAGGTGAAGCAATCCAGCCTCCTAGGTGTGGTTGGTTTGGTAATGAACTAGATTTCTTTACAGGGAAAAGCACTGCATGGGGTTTTTGTTTTTGTTTTGTTTTTTGTTTTTTTTTTTTCTTTTTGCCTCTGCTTGGTTTCTTTAAATGTATCTCACAAATGCAGTGAGCAAAATGGATTTGGCAGTGACTTAAAGAGACTCAGTGCATTTTGAAAAGAAAAAAAAGGGCACAACAAACACTGGTTTGTTTCTGTGATATATGGCTCATGTGATGTGACAAAAATCCACTTTTATGCTTAGGAAAATTGGCTAATTTTAAAACAGTTGACACATGCCCTATGCATATGGAGTAATGACGGATTTTGCTCAGGCAAACAACCGAAGGACACAGGGCCGGTGATGTCTCTGTTAGGGCTTTGAGTTGGTACCTTATTTGGTGGCAGACCCTTTCCACACAGGAGAGGAGAGGGAAATGACTAATGGACTCCTTGTGGGCTCAGGTACTAGAGTCAGATATTTTATCATAAAGATACCAACCACCAAGCTTGAAACACACTGTGTTTTCATGAAATGAACAAGAACAGACAGACTTAGGAACCTACCTGAATAGCAAGCTTGATGTGCAAGAACGTAAACAGTTTATAAAGATATTATCTGGACAAAAGGGGAGAATAGTGCAAAGGACACTGAATTGTTCAGCCATCCTGATCTGGTGAAATTTGCGTGGTCATTTCTCCTGCTGGACACATGGATGCTTTTTTGGATTCCTTATAGCACCCCTTAGCATCCTCCAGTCACACTGAAAGGGGAATCCCACATAGTTTCTGTTACTCTAGTTGGGGCAAAGAGATTACCTATGAAAATAAGATACTACAGAAGTGGCATGTGAGCTAGAAAGTGTTTATGAAAAGTTTAAGATGGAGACAAGCTATTTTATTTTATTTTATTATTTATTTCAAGACAATATTTAATTAGTGACCGCGGAGGAAAAAAGCTGAACGGCTTAGAGAAGGTTTATGGTTCAGGTCTGCAACACTCAGCAATTTGACATTCTAATCCTGTTATTTCTCACCTTAAACTGAACAGAGTCAGCAGGGTTGGGTTTTTTTTTCCCCTCTTCCCATAATTCATCTAGCTCTTAGGTTTCCCCTCCCCTACTTTCTATGCTCATCCTTTGCTTTATCTGACTTTTTTTTTGTCCTGTTCTCTACTGCATTTCTTGCTGGATATCAAAACCAAAACAGTAAAAACAAAACAAACCAACAAAAAGACCCAAAGCAGTATCTTGGTGGTTCATTGGTGACTGAGCCATTTAGAAGAGAAATTAATTCTTCTACTCCCTACTTTGATTCCCAGAATGAGCCCCCTGTATCCCATATGAACTTGACCACTATGGTGACTACAGCTGAGAAACAGAGCAGTGTTCCTGGTTCTCTTCTTAGGTATAGACTGTAAACACTTTGTAGCCAGGATCTGAGTCTTCTATCTAGCACAGGGAAAATTTTTAATGTTTATTCAATTAAATGACCTCACCATAGACCCCCACAGCATCCACTTGTCATTAAATAAAATATGGGTTTCTGGGAAGTGAACAAGTATCCTTCTTACTGCGAAAAATTTCGTATTCAGGATTTCAAATGTATAGAATTCCAAAATCAGGGAAGTGTTTTCTTTAGTGCAGTAGTTCTCAAAATTTAATGTGCACCTGGGGAGCTTGTTAAAATGCGGAATCTTCAGCTCCTCCTTCAGAGAGTCTGATTCTATAGGTCTTGTATAAAATTCAGAAAACTGTGTTTTAATAAGCAGATGATCTAAAGTCCACTCTTTGAGAAACACCATTTTTTAAAGCAAATTGAATAAATTATCACCCAATTCGGTTTGGTAGAATGTTAGTGTCCCATAGGCAGTTAATGGGTGTCATGAAGAAAACAAGGTCTATGCTTGGAAGAGGTGGGGACATGGCTCTTCTTCCCACGCACCCTCTCCTATGCCGTTGGAGGCTTACAATTCACTTAGCAGTTTAGAGGTTCTGAAATGTTTTGCAATGAAGAAACATACACTTTCACTTTATTTAGACAAATATTTCCAATATGTGTTGACCTTGAAATTTTTAATCATTCCATTTTATGGCTACAAACCTCTTCAGTTTGGGTGGATTCCATTTGGAAAACATTGTCATGGGGGGATGGGCACCATCTACTGGACAGGGGTGATACTACAGCCTAGCTCTGCTATTACCACATTTCCGAAGGAGAGAAGGGGCAAAATTAGTGGGGCATTGGGGGAACCACTGACTGAGGGAAGATCTTATAGCCTGGAGAAGTGTTGGTTTATAATAGCCATCATTCGTTAAGTATTTAATATTTACCAGGTACTGTTCTGCATTTTTTTAATATGTATTACCTACTTACTTCTCAAAATAACCCAATGGGTCAGACACTTTATCCCCATTTCACTGAGGATGAAACTGAGACACTGAGAGGCTAATATTTGCTTAAGATCACAGAGTTGGGAAATAGCAGAGTAGGATCTGAACCCAGGCAGCTGGCCTCAAGAACTTGTCCTGTTATCTGCTCTCTCAGACAGCCTGTCCTGCTGGAGAAAAGAAGGTCTGGAAATTTCTGCCAGGGAGGAATGACAGCTCCAGCTACTTCTCAGTGTCTCAGTATTCTCTTCCTACATGAGGGCCTGGGATCACTGCCCCCTTATTCATCAGAGAATTTATTATAATGACCACCTGAACCTCTGAAAGATTTTGCTGTACTTAAACACAAAATATGCTTAGCAAAAACAACCTGACAAGGATGATTCATGGAGAGCAATTAGGTGCAGAATCCTGTGCCTACCAAATAACGGACTGGGCTGAAGATCTGGCCATCCTGCTGACACCTTCATATGGAATGCAATAGCCTGGCCCTTGTCAGGCTAGCCTGGTCTCAACCCGTTCAGGTGCCTGACCATCGGAGGAGTCCCTGAAGGGGCACTCTGGGCTGGGTGACACAGTTCCAATTTACTTCACCTCTTTAGCCCTCGGGTTCCTAATCTTAATTCAAAAAGAGAAGGGAGACTAATGACACGTGCATCGTGGTAAGGCATAAATCGGTGTACATGTGAATATATGTGTATGTATGTAGGAAGAGTAGACTTTTCCTGTCAGTTCCTTCAAAGGTGTTAATCAGGAGATAACAGGAGGTCAAAGTCCTGGTCCTGGAGAGTGAGAAGGAATTGAGAAAGATACATCTTGGCTCCCAGATCCTGGACCTCTTCCAAAATGCATGTGGGATGTGGGTCACTGGAACTTACAATCCAGCCAGGAGTTTTTGGTTACTTTAATTTTCTTCTTTGTAAAAATAGGAATCATACTAGTTATGGACATATCCCACTGGGGAACTTGGCGTCTCCTTCATTAATGAAAGCTGGAGAAGTGCCAGGTGACAATGGTGGAGAATTTCCCAACCCCGATTTCCAAAGAACTAACACTTGACAAGCATCCTTTTAGACACTCTACAGATATAGACTATACAGTCCCCCTCCTTTAAGATCAGGAAGCTGAAATCTAGGCAGGTTTGTTATTAGCCTGAGGTCACAGGAGTGGGAGAAGTAGAGTATGAACCCAGGTCAGATCTGTCTTACCCAGATCCCTGATTCTTCCTCTCAGCCACCTGGGAGACATATGGGAGGAAAAAAGGCAGGAGGGACAACTTGAGGACTGGCTCCTTAATAATGGAAACTTGGAAGGAGCTGCCTACATCAGGCAGGATCTTTGGAAATAAGCCTTCCCAGTACCTCCTCTTACACCCCAAATTCTGTGGCTCTCCTAAGTCAGCTATTTTCCTGCTGCCGTATTTCATGCTCATCCCTTAGCAGAAAATGCTTTATTTTAAGGTTCCTTTATTTGCTTTGAGAGAGAGAGAGAGAGAGAGAGAATGGGCGAACAGGGGAGGTGTAGAGAGAGAGCGGGAGAGAATCCCACACAGGCTCCGTGCTGTCATCACAGAGCCTGATGCGGGGCTCAATCTCACAACTGTGAGATCTTGACCTGAGCCGAAATCAAGGGTCAGATACTCAACCGACTGAGCCACCCGGGTGCCCAGGCTTTCTGTGTCACCAGGCTGATGAACTGCCAACAGGCACCAGCCCAGAAGCCCATAGAGAGAGCAGGTCTTAGTCATCGGCTACTTTCAAGGTCTCTCTCTCTCTCAATTTATCCCTGAGGATCCTGAAGCCCCTTGGCAGTTAATGAGCTTAGTGGAAAATCCCTCCCTCCCAAACTGAGCACATACACTCACCAAAATAAGTTCTCTAATTTTCCTTTGGATCTGGTCTCAGACATGCCGAGCACCAGGATCGGGAGCAGAGCAGGGACTGAGCATTTCATTCCTGCGGGCTTCACATGAAGCCTGGGTAATCGACTATGAGGAAGAGGAGGAAAAGGAGTGGGGGTGGGGGGTCGTAGTTTAACCAAAGCAAACCTTGTGAAGTCTTTCCTAAGCACTCCCATGTGGAGAGGGCCACTCTTCTCAGAGGAATACAAATTCTATTCCATTTATTTGATCATCTAGCAAGTGCTTAAGATCAGAAACTCTGGGAAGGCTGACCATAGATGTGTCATTATTTGTTGAAGCTGAGTGGGTGGGGGGCTACAGAGAGGTTCATAACATGATTCTTTCTACTTTCGTATATGTTTGGGAAAGTTGCATAATTAAAAGAATAAGATAAATCAAGAATTTGGAGAGAGGGAGACTTGAACAGAAATTCCAGCATGACCTCTTTCTTGTTGTGTTATCTGGGAGCAATGATTTAAATTTTCTGAGCCTCTGTTTTCTTACAAATACAATGGGGATAATATCTGTCTAAAAGGATTATTGTAGAAAAATAAATGAAATAGGGAAATAATGAACTTAGCACAGTGACAGGCCCATAAAAATTGCTCGATGAATAACTAACTTTGTTGCTGTATTATTTTTTTATCTTTGTTATTATCATTTTGTGAGTTCCTCACAGCACCTGCTGTACCTCATTGAGCGTGGGGTTCATCCTATCTAGTTCAATGCCAAGCTCATATAACAAGAGCAACAAATATTTATTGAGCTTCTCCACGGTGCCAGGCATTTTCTAGGAGCCAGAGATAGAGCAGTGAACAAAATAGATAGAAAATAATATCCTAGCCCTTATGGAGCTTATATTTTTGTGGGAGGAGACAGAAAATAAGCAAGAGTCATTATGAATAAGTGAGTTGTATTTTTTGTTAGAAGGTAGTAAGTGCTATGAGGAAAAAATAGAGCAGTGGAGATGGGAACAGTCGAGGAGGGTTGCACAATTACATGGGACGGTCAGGGGAGGACTCAGTGACAAGGTAACATTTGAGTGAAGTCCACAAGAAGGTGGAAAAGTGAGTCGTGGTTATCGGAAGAATTTTCCCCACAGTGGGAAATTAATATGTTTTGTTTAATAGCACTTTGAGACCTCTTTGACTCTGTTTTTAAAAATGTTTGTTTATTTTTGAGAGAGAGAGAGAGAGAGAGAGAACGAATGGTGTAGGGACAGAGAGAAAGAAGCGGGAGAGAGAATCCCAAGCAGGCTCCATGCTGCCAGTGCAGAGCCCAGCAGGGGTCTCAAACTCATGAACTGTGAAATCATGACCTGAGCTGAAATCAAGAGTCAGATGCTCAACTGACTGAGCCACCCAGGTGCACTGAAACCTATTTAACTCTTACATCACCTCTTAGCTTCCAAGCTATGCATGTTTTATCCCATGGTAGGCTCCCTAAGAGCTTAGAGAATGTACCATACTTTACATTTATGCTTAATCCCAGAGCTCTATAGGTTAAGAACTCAGTAACTGTTTATAGAAAATAAACTCAAACCTATCTTTGCTGAGAGGTCTTTTTTGTAAAAGCAGAAGAAACTTCAGTGTATACGTTTACAACAAAACTCACCCCCTTTACCTGTACCTTTATAAGACATTATTTTCTATGTTTTATTAATGTGATGCTTTCAATTAAGCTAACTCAGGACAAAGCACGAATTAATTATGGAGAAATCTGGAGCTCAGAAGAATTTGGGGGAGGCGAAAAAGGCCACGGTGTAGGAGGACAAGGGACGGACACAACTGATGTCTCTAGTGCAGTGCTAACTGTGACAAAACATTTTAAAAGTCTTAATGCCAATTAAGAATTGCAGTTATACATTATGTGACCTGAATTGAAAGCAATAGTCCTCAGTTAGATTTGATTCCTAACAATCAAATCTAATGATCCAAACAAATGACCAAAAACTGCTATTAAGGAAGCTGAAAAAAAAGATACCTGAAAAAAGTACTTTTCTTATGATGTAGTCAGCAAGATTTTCTGCCATGGAGTTCTCTCACAAGGTCCATTTTGGTAATCAGTTTCTTTAGTAACCACGCCTCCCAGAATAGGATCCAAGACAGTTCCGCCTCTGGTCAAGCACCTGTCCACAGTGAATGGTATTGAGAGATGGCAGAATGATTAATTTTTGGTTGCTCCTGATGTCTCGCAGAGAAGAACCACAGCCAACAATGGTAAATTACCTTCTGGATGGTAAATTACCTGCAGGCTTGTTGCAGATCCAACAAAGACGCTGATCTATCCTCCTTAACACAGACCTGCCCTGTCTGGTGCTGAAGAATCTGGATCTTTTTTTTTCTTCAAGCAACTTCATCAATATAAGTGTTTCTCAAATTGGGACCTACACAACACTGATAATTATTTTAAACAGAGGCCTCTACATTGGGATGTTTTGTCCTCATAGAGCCTGATGGAGTAACAATACATCGTGTAACTGCCAATCTCCAGAGAGACCATCACAAAAGCAGGTTGTCGATCTCCTGTCTCCTAAGGCAATCTCATGAATAAACCATCTTAATGTTAAGTCATGTGCATAAATAACTTAAGCCAGGCTTGTGCGAGAAAACGAAAGGACAGTATGTGGGACACTGATCACACAATCAGTATTCCCTCAGCCAAGATTCGGGAGGGTTCCTTGGAGCTTGGTAACAGGTGGTTTACCCATAAGTTTCAACTGAACAGAAATTCCATTCCATTTTAATGTCCCCTTTCTGTAACTCAGCTGACAATGAATAGGACTGATACGATTCTAAGCTTCCTCAGAATGTTCCCATCTTCTGCTCTTCTGTGAGGCTGACTCCAAGCTAGACTGACTAGGCCAAGTTTCCTTTGGACATGAATATGGATCTTTAACTGCTTGGAGGAAGGGGGGGACAAGTCACAGGTCTTTTGAATCTGTTCATTGAAAGACCATGGAGAAGAGTTTACTTCTCTCATTTATGATTGTATCTCCTCACTCCCTTTTCCTCACTAGACTGGAATTATGTGGCATTTAAAATAATGTCCTTTTAAGTCTATTTACCCATCTGTCTCCTAGATCAGTCTCTATCCCTCAATCTTCTCTACCACATGTATTTCAAATTCAAGTTTAGCTCTTTCTGCTTATGTCACACTTCTCTCCAGTCTTTTTCCCTTGTTCTTTGTCAGCCAGCAAAAATCTCTCTCTTCCCATCTCCAGAACAGCCTACACACCATCTGTCGAGGTTGGCAGGCTCCTGTTCTCTCCTCTTTCTTCCCCTGGTGGGAGTCAGTCAGGAAAAGCATGTGGATCCCCTTTGAAGCAGCTATAGGCAGACCAGACCATCTGATGGTTCCTCCTTCACTAATGAACTGCAGTTCATGGGATGAGAAGTGAGCTTTGGGGGACCAGTCTGTCTTCTTGGACCCAGAGTGTAGTTAGAACAGACTCTAGGGTCAGATGGCTTGGTTTCAATTCTGGGCTCTACCAGTGATGTGATCATGAGCGAGTCACTTAACAGAGCTAAGCTTCTTCATATAGAAAATATTGATAACCACTGCATCTCTGTCACAGGGTTGTGGTGAAGATTAAGTGAGGTGATTCAGAGTTTAACACAGTTGCTTGGCCCATGAATGTTAGCTCTTATGGTATCATCCCAAGCCAGTGAGCAAAAGCCCAACATTTCACTCAACAGTCAAGAGAAGACCCAACATCTTAATATGGCGGATGGTCGTGGCTGTGTTGTTCTGTGTCCAGAGAACATTATCCTTCCAGGAGAGTATCATATATCCATTTGCTTTTTTGCCACAGTCCACTAGTGTACTGATCCAGAGTCTCATCACTAAAAAGTCCGATCAAAACTTGTGTCCTAATTGAACAGGTAGTAATTTGCACACAGAGAAATTCTGGGCCGGATTTCAAAGAGCAGCCAAGGCTTATGTCAGGAAGGC
Organism: Cryptoprocta ferox; assembly: GCA_028646485.1. Lineage (NCBI taxonomy): Eukaryota > Metazoa > Chordata > Mammalia > Carnivora > Eupleridae > Cryptoprocta > Cryptoprocta ferox. Next base: position 17,931,208 of record CM053562.1, read on the forward strand.
TTTCTAACAGCAAGCACTGTTCCCCAGACCTTGTCCTCCGGGAAGTGCATTGCTTAAGACATTTCAAATGAAGCTGGATAAAACTCTGGAGAGTACAAGGATGGGAACAAACTACAGTAGCCCTTGGGGGTGTAGGACTTAATGGCCTGGCAGTTTCCTTTCCAAAGCTGGTTCACTTGATTCATGTGTCTTTCACCTATAATGTATACAAAAGAAACCCATATTAGAAACACAAAACATTTGCAGTTGTCCAGCTGCATATTTTGTAACTAAAAATTTATAGTGAATAGCCCTTACGAAGATCGGATCTATTTTCTATGTTACGTAAAATATGTATTTCTTCTTATAAGTTCTTTGATACATAGCTTGGTTTAATCTTACATTAAAAAATAAAAAAATTATAATGAAAGACCATATTTCTTTGAAATAGGTTTAAAAGTGTCATCGATCAATTGGAATAATGAAAATAATGGAGAAACAAGTTTAAGTGTGGGATTCGTGATCACTAGTGGAGCAATTATTCTAATAATTGCTCTGCTATGAGCAGAGATAATAGGGGTCTCATTCCCTCTCATTACTTCCCATCTTTGATGGAGGTTTCTCACCAATATCATAAAGTTAAGAGTGTTTTGATTTGAACCTCCTTTAACATGGGAAGGATAAACCTTTAGCAGCTAAGATAAGAGACCTAGCAGCTTACATTGCCAGCCAGCTCTTCCTGTTATCATGCCTCTTCCTGTGCCCTGGCGTGCCCACTTGGGCTGTGGGTGGATGGGTCTGGTAATTATCAAAGGATTAGTCTAAGAGGGAAGTGATTTGCAGAAATATAAGTGAGATTATAGAGACCCACTGTGAAAGCCGTCTGGTCCCAAGCTCAGGGTTACCTTATTTTTTTCCCCTTGCTATACTACCTGGGTGTGTGTGTGTGTGTGTGTGTGATGATTTGTGGAGAAGAAATGAGCTCATTCAAGCTCTATTCTTATTAAGGGCATCAGTCCCCTCCCTGGTACAACTGATTTTCAGGTTTTATAGTACCGCTGACCACGGGCTGACCTTATGTTCAACTTTGGATTATTTATAGTGGTGGGCTGGTGGAACATGAAGAAATGTAACTCACAGAACACTTAAAACTTATTTTACCCAAGCCTTCCTATAAATATCTCATTGGAGCAATGAGCAAGGGCAAAAGGAATCCAGTTTTACCCTGCTGAGCCAGTATGTAGAAATGAATGAAAAACCAGGTAGTAAAAAACTGGGCAAAAAAACAAAGACCCGGAATAACTTAAAAACAGACCAGATTTAGGAATATCCAAGATTAAGTAGCCTGAGAATAACAGGTTTGACTGGATGGCAAGAGCAGCCTACAGGGGCAGCAGGGTGAGCCGGTTCTAGTGGGTGTAACTGCCCAACGAATAGCAAACCACGGTCAATGTGAGGTTGGAAGAGGAAACCCACCCAGGCTGTGAGGCATCAACTGCTCAAGAGCCCAGGCCTGTGTTCACAGGTGGTGTAGTGAGGTCTGGACAGGCTCTGTGCACTCTCCTTCCTCTCTATGGTTCCAGTGCAGGAATCTCAGTACAAATGTTCATTTCATCCTGTTGGAAGACAAGAGCATGTGATGGGTGAAGGGAAGGAGCCACACCTCCTCAGTAACACTGTCATGTTTCCAACGCTGTTTTGATCAGCAATAACAAATGCCTGGATTTGAGCAATTGCAAGTGGTTTCCCAGGCTGTGAGGGGGAGGGATTAGGGAGACAATTAGACAAAATCATCTGTGTTATCGTATTAAAAGCAAATATCTGCCTTATGTTAATGGCATTTATAGGATCCACAGAGGTAATACTGGTGGAATTATAGGGGACATGGCCAGGAATGCCCAACAGGTACCTATGGTAATTCAATCAGTAGAACCTTCAGGAACCGTATAATTGCATGAAATTCTTAGTTTTCCCCTTGTTGGGCAACTTCACAAAATCTTTATTTCTCTGTCTTCATGGGGAAGGAATTAGAAGTGTGTCCTTCTTGAACTTGAGCCTTCCCAGTCAAGCATCCCTCAGGTGGGATTTAACCACGAGAACCTTGCCACGTTCAGCATGTGCCCACAACAGAGGCTAGATCTTTTCAGCAGACCCGTTGGGGCCCTTTCTAGCATGGCATTCTTCTAGGCTTGTCTTTCCCTTCACATGGTGAAACTGTATTTAAAAAGTATTAGCCTGCCAGTGATGGAAGGAGACCTAATCACCTCACTTCCGGTCATTACAATCCCCTGTTTTACGGGAAGGCAACCAAAGCTCAGGGCTAACTTGTTCAAGGTCACAGAGCTAGTTATTAGTGAAAACCACAATTGTAACTGGGGTCCCATTCTTCCCAGTCTGTGACCCTGGAATTTTACATGCTCTTATCACAGTAGAAATGCTGGTGTTAGGACCAGATGGAGACTGGCACGTGAAAAAGATGCTAATGACACTTAGGAGATGTTCAGCTGTGTATCTTATTGTTTGTGTCATGTGAAAAGGAGTAACCCTGGTGTTATTTATGTCCGGCCTTATTCAATAGGAGAGGCATGGGCAGTTTTTTAATTTTGTTTTCCCCAATAACGTTTTTTAATGTTTGTTAATTTTTGAGAAAGAGACAGAGTGTGAGTGGGGGAGGGGCAGAGAGAGAGAGAGGGAGACACAGAATCTGAAGAAGGCTCCAGGCTCTGAGCTGTCAGCACAGAGCCTGCCGTGGGGCTCCGACCTCATGAATCATGAGATCATGACCTAAGCCGATCTGAGCCACCCAGGCGCCCCTCCCCAATAACATTTTTAAGGTAACTTGTAGGAAAACAAATTTTCTAGTCCTCCCAATACCCTAAAAAGTCTGCCTCTATAATATGATCTCAGTCTTCCTTCTTTCCATAAACAGGATAGCTTACTCTGTCATTGTTTGGTCACCCACAACTCAAAGAGGGTAGGTAGTGGGGTTCTTTCCATCAATAATATGCTTCTGAGTTGTGGGGAAGAGCACTGGGTGTTATATGGAAACCAACCTGACAATAAACTATAAAGTTAAGAAATAATAATAATAATATGCTTCTGAGAAGCCAGGTCTAGATAGAGGACATGGGGCTGGATCTCAGACTCCACCTGCCCACAATACCCAATGGTTGAATGGACAGGATCACAAAGATGAGAAATGCCCATTTTCTTGATATCAGCAACTAGGGATGAGATACATTCTTAATTTGCAGGCAAAACCTTGTGTCTAACCATTTAGCGTATCAAATCTCTTTCTATCCCCTTTTGATTTTAATAAGCCTTCATTTCTCCCTCTCTCCTGAACAGCTACCCATGACTAAGAAGATTTAACTTTCTTTCCATACATATAGGGATGCCTTGCACATATTTGCATATGGATACAAAAGGTAGGACTATAAAGTGATGTGTGTGTGTGTGCTCATGCACATACCTGTGAGGGTGTGAAGAATGTACATCAGGGCCCAAGTTATCCAATAAGAGTTGACCAAGAATTGGCATCTAGTCTCCTTGAGAGGCTTAGCGCTCTCTCCAATGATGCCCTACTAATCAGAGTATTTTTGGATATTCTTTTTTAAAATATCACCTTCTGGGTCTCATAGCAAAATATTTCCCACTCATTAGACCTATTGGTCACTTATCCTACATCAAGCAGTATGGCAGGGCCCACACGTATAAAATAAAAGAAATGCTCCCCATTCTTGAGGAGGCTTACAGCACAAGGTTTTACTTATTCATCGTATTTGGTTCTGATTTTTAATCTAAACATAAATTATTCCCTCCCAGGACAAATATTTGCCACCGTTAATTATATTTACAAGGATGTGCTTCAGGTTTTGGAGGTACTTCCAAAAATACTTTTGGGTCGCTGCCACATCCCTGAAATAAAACAACGGACCAGAGGGACATCTTTGATGAGCAAACTACTTTTTTTGGAGATTTAAATTCCAGCCTATTTAGCAAACTATTGTGACTGTCTTATTTTTTTTAAACCCTTTCTCATGTCTTTAAATATCCCTTTACATCATTAGTTTTCATGCTTTTTTGTGTTCCCACCATATGGAGTGAACTTCACTTGCTGACGGTGCCCTCACACGCGTGCACAGCAGGTTATAAGTAATAGCACTCACCCTTACAGAGAATGCCCTAATTTCCCCTCTTTTTAGCCCTAACATAAGGCAGTAACTCAGTTCGTGGCCCATGAAGGCCCTCTACTTGACACTGCCATTTTATTATTTTTTTAATCACTTGTGTTTAAACACTTCCCTAAACACAATGTAGTCGGGCCATGGCATCCATCCCCCAGAGCAGCAATGTTCTGGAATCTCCTGCAGGTACCATGTCCCACAACAGTTTTATCCCGTGTGTTTTTATTTATTTTTATGTTTATGGTTTTGCTACTTTCTCTGTTTTTACCCCGTTCTTGATTTTGTAGTGGGAAAGGTGTTGCCAATGCACCTTAATGATGTTTTTCTTTCTGCTTTTCACCTGTCTCTGTACTATATTTATTTCTAGGCGGATGGTATTTTCTTATTTAAGGACTGAACGGCTATATGAAAATAAGCATTCAGCAAAGTTAGCTTTATTGTGTAATTGTGATTCTTTTATTCTGCTGGGCATCAAACTAATTGACTTCTTTTTTTGTTTGTTTGTTTTACCCTTGGACGCCTTTCACCCATTTTAAAACAGTATCATTAGTATTTTGTAGTCTAGTCTTATGCTCACAAGCTCAGAAGTGGCCCTGGGCAGACCTGTGTTGGGCATAGCACATGCTCAGTGCCTTCTGTTTCCTCATCATGCCCTTCTCCCTGTTCCCTGTCCATTCTTACCTCAAAGCACTTAGCCCTCCTTAGCTGTTTTTTACTTCATCTGGGTTTGATCCCACTTCTGCCACTGACTGCGTGCCTCCAGGCAAGCCGTGGAGCTCATCTGGACCAAAGTTTCCTTGACTGTAAGATTGGGGAAATAGTGGGATGCCCCCAGTGGACAGAGTGGAGTCAAACTAACACAGTACCTGCGAGCAAGAGGGAGTCAGTTGTTGGAAAGCGAAGGGGCAGAGCAGAAGTCATTGACCAGCCACAGAACCCGATATGCCAAGCCAAGTGGAGAAAAATGTTTGGAATCCGAGTGCTGGATGAGTAGCAAAGATGGCCTGTAGGTAGCATTGTCGGCAACAGATAGGCCAAGAGCAAAAAACCAGGCAGATGGCATTTTGCTGATTTGTTGCTTCTTTTAGGAGGGTTTGGTGTATATCCCCCTCCCTGGGCTGTTGCCTCAAAGCATTTGTAAAGAATAATGATACCTTCCTCACTGGGTTATTTTAAGATTTTGATGACACACTGAGTACGAAAGTGCTTTGAACACTGTAAAGTGCTCTACAAATGCTAATTTCTCTATTTACCCCTTTTCAAAACTGTTCAAAGCTGGCAATTTATATTGGGATAAGAGAAACAAATGTATGGTCCGGAGTAGAAGACTGCTAATGTTGCAGGAAATGCACAGTTTAACAGATTGCATTCTCCTAGCCTAGTTGTTTTTCTCCCTAGATATACATTAGAATCACCTGATGAACTTGGAAAACTTAGTGCCCAAGCCCTAGACCCAGAGATGCTGCACTGATTAGTCTGGGGAGGGGCGCAGGTATAAGCTTGGTCTTGAAGGTGATCTCATGTAGTCGTCAGAACTGAGAACCACTGCCAGAGGAGGAAACAGCATATGTTACAATTTAGTTGAACATCTAAGTGACAACCTGAGTCCGGCAGGCCTGTGTGTGCACTAACAGGTGCAGGAGACTCTGCATTGATTTCTTTAGTTGGAAGATAGTCATTGGACAGCTGCTCTCTGTCCCACAGATTCTGGGAAATCAAAGGTAAATACAAAGTTCCCATCCTTAAGCAGTTCAGTCCATGGAAGACATGGGCTTTCGTGTAGGGCACAGTAGTTACAATTTCATATGATGAGTTCTATAATGGGGTAGGGAACATAGAGGTGTGAGACTACAGATTCTACCAGGAAATATCAAGAAAGCTTAAACTTGAAATTATTTAATATGAGTGACGGCAAGCGTACCGTTTTGCCAGGCAAAGGATAATAGCGACTGCTAACATTCATTGGACAATTTGCATAAACAGGTGCTGCTCTGAACTCTTTACCCTGTAACCCATCAAGTCATTCCAATGACAAACTTAGGAGGTAGGTGCTAATATCAGCCCCAATTTATGGTAGGGAAGTGGTTCTACAAATATAGTGCCTCCAAAGCAGTGGCATTATCACTCAGGACATTGTTCGAAATTCAGGCTCTCGGGGCACCTGTGTGGCTTGGTTGGTTAAGCGTCTTACTTCAGCTCAGGTCATGATCTTGCAGTTCTTGAGTTCCAGCCCTGCATCGGGCTGTGTGCTGATGGAAACTTGCATGGGATTCTGTCTCTCCTTCTTTCTGCCCCTCCCTTGCTTGTGCTCTCTCTCTCTCAAAATAAATCAATAAAATTAAAAATTAAAAAAAAAAAAGAAATGCAGGTTCTCAGTCCCCACCCCAGACCTAGTGATTGAGAAACAATTGGGTGGGCTTTAGTAGCCTGTGTTTTAATAAGCCCTTCAGTTGATTCTGATTCTGCTCTATCTTAAACACAGGTAGGTTAAGTAACCTGCTTAAAGTCACTCAGAGACTAAATGGTAGAAGAAGGATTCAGACCCAAGCAGTCTAGCTCGAAGCATCCACTCTTAACTTCTGTGCTGAGCAGAAGGAAAATCTGGGGCATCTGGGTGGTTCCGTCAGTTAAGCGGCCAACTTTGGCTCAGGTCGTGACCTGGTGGTTTGTGAGTTTGAGCCCCACATTCAGCTCTGTGCTGACAGTTCAGAGCCTGGAGTCTGCTTCAGATTGTGTGTCTCCCTCTCTCTCTGCCCCTCCTCTGCTTGCTCTCTCAAAAATAATAAATAAAACATTTTTAAAGGCTTTTTTTTTTATTATTGAGACAGAGAGAAACAGAGCATGAGTGGGGGAGCCAGAGAGAGAGGGGGACAGAGAATATGAAGCAGGCTCCAGGCTCCGAGCTGCCAGCATAGAGCCCGACACGGGGCTCGAACCCACGAACTGTGAAATCATGACCTGAGCCGAAGTCGGCTGCTTAACCGACTGAGCCATCCAGCCAATTTTTTTTTTAAATTAAAAAGAAGGAAATTCTTCCCCCAATTCATATGTTGAATCCCTAAGTGCAATGTGACTATCTCTGAAGATAGGATCCTTAGGAGGTAATTAAGGTGAAATGAAGTCATAGAGTGCGTCTTCTAAGCTTCAGTACCATAGAGCTGCATATTCTAAGAAGAGGAAGAGAGAAAAGCACTCTCTCTCTCCCTCTCTGTCTCCCTGGAGCCCTGGTCTTGGACTCCCAGCCTCCAGAATTGGGAGAAAATAAATTTCTGTTGTTCAGGCCACCTAGTCTGATATTTTGTTATAGCGGGCTGAACTTGCTAATACTTACTCCCACCCAGGAAGAGGGCTGAGCATATATGCAAAGGAGCAGAGACAGGAGAAAGCATGGGGTATGCCTGGGGCAGAGAGGAATAGGATGGGAATAAGGTGTTGAGTGAGGGGCACATGATGGAGTGTGAGATGTGACCAAAACTTGAGAGACTAAAGCCAGATCCTGAAGTCCCTTGCATACAAGGGAAAGGTATTCAGGCGTTCTCATGTGGGCAGTGAGAAGCCAATGGAAGATGTTAAGCAGATCAGATTTGCCTTTTAGAGCAGTCACTATTAGGGGAGGAGAAAAGGATAGGAATATGGTGATTTGGGGGGACGGTAGATTGATGAGTTGGGAAAATTGCTTGTTTTCAGTTCAAAGCACAGCAAACATGAACCAAGGTCATAGAAATTTGGATCTAAAGTCTAAATACAAGATGCACTGAGATTAAGATGTCTGTGGAAAATGTATATGGAAACATATAAATGTATACATATATAAACAAACTTACATATAGATTTATAGGAGCATGGATACAAGGAAGTTGTCTAAGATATGCACTAAGTTGTTAATGGTTCTTATTCTGAGCAGCGAAACTGGAGGGGGAAGGCAGAATGAATGTTTCTCAGACTCTCTATTGTTTTCCTTGTTGCTGACAGCATGCGGTACTGATTTTATCTTTTAATGAACACAGTAATGACCACATCTGTGTGTGTTGTGTTGTGTGCACACACATGTGCGGGTGTGGAGCTCAGGTTTGTAAATTTGGGCTGCATTGCCGGATGGGTAACAGGGAAAATGTGGGAGTTCGGGAACCTTGGAAATGAGGAGAAAAGTCCTCCAAGAGTGGCAGGTTGGTTTAAAGAATGGGCAAGAAGGGGCGCCTGGGCGGCTCATTCGGTTGAGCATGAAACTCTTGGTTTTCGCTCAGGTCATGATCTCATGGTTCATGGGTTTGAGCCCCAGGTAGGGCTCTGCGCCGGCAGCGAGGAGCCTGCCTGGGATTCTCTTTCTCCCCCTCTCTCTGCCTCTCCCCTACTTGCGTGCTGTCTCTCTCAAAATAAATAAAATAAATTTAAAAAAAATTAAAGGATGGTCAAGGAGAGTGTAGGAACATGGAAGACCAGCCCCGGAAGATCACTGGAAGAGAGTGATCTGCTTCCTGAGGAAGCAGATTCTTCATTAGTCAGTCCTTCCTGACACATACTAGGTGCTCAGTGGTCCAACAGTTGTGAAATGAACATATACCTTTAGCAAGGGGACTGACCTCAGTGTCATGGGCTCTGGTTAGCCCTGAAAAATGCCCTTTAAATTTGGCAATTGGGAGTTTCTGAGAGTCAAAAGAAAGATGAATTTTCTTTCCTTCTCTCTGTCATTTCTCCTGTCGACACCTCCCATCCTACTCCGGAAAAAACACGCACTTGTAGATACATAGCCACATGCTATACATACAGGCTTCACAGAGACAGAGACATTGTGTTCTATTTTCATCCCTGAGGTAATATTATAGGGAATAAAAACACCCTTGGATATTTTTTCTCCTCACAAGGTGAGGGTGGGGGTGGGGTAAGCATATGTAAAGATCTTCCACCCTTACACCTTAGTGCTCCCAAACGGTTGAAGGAATAAACTCTTAAACTTGGCAGCATGGCAATTCTCTGACAGACAGCAGTTGTAGGCCAGACTGGAGGAAAAATCAGTGAAAGATCTCTTTGCCACCGGGTGGTAGTTTGGATCTCCAACTTTGGCCACATGTACTAGAGGAGCTTTTGTTTGACTTTTTAAGGGCAACTTTGCACAGCGGGAGCCCAGCTTGCTCCAGAGAAGGAGGAGGATTAGCTGATCATTTTGATCACTGGCTCCTTCTGAGGCCCGGATTACAGCAATGAGAGGACACTGCAGAACCGCCCAGCCCTGCCCCAAATGTCTCAGGCAGATCAGAATTGAGGGCTCTTTTAAGGACTGCTTCCCATTTTTCCTTGCTCTTAGCTTCTGATCTAGATTTCTCTTGTCTCCATGTGGCCTCCGTCATGTTTCAGCTGAAACGCTTGCTCTCATCTTCCCTCAGGGGAGATACAAAAAAAAAAAAAAAAAAAAAGACAGCTTTTTTCAGGGTAAAAGGTGCTTCATAGTATTCTAACTCTGAAAATTGTATTTAGGCTGAGCAATTTGGGATTCAGGCATATCCCAAGATGGCTTCATTGATGATGACGTATGAAAGGACAGGAAAAAGATCGAAGGGTATCTTCTTTAAAAATAAAATGTACTGGGGCTCCTGGGTGGCTCAGTAGGTTAAACATCTCACTTTGGCTCAGGTCATTATCTCATGGTTCGTGAGTTTGAGCCCTGTGGGCTCTGTGCTGATAACTCAGAGCCTGGAGCTTGCTTCAGATTCTCTCTCTCTCTCTCTTCTTTCAAAAATAAATAAACATTAAAAAAATATAATGCACTGAATTCTAGAGTATGCTCCCAGCCAAGGCCTCAGTATACATTGACGGGTCTACCTGTGATCTATAGAGAGATTTTGACCATCATTCACCATCTCCACATCTACCTCTCTGGACCAAGGCACTGTCATCTTTTACCTGGTCCATTTTCTGACCTCTGACTTCATCTCTCCTCCACCCTTGGCATTCTAGATTCTTTTCTCAACAGAGCAGCCTTGGCAAACCTACTCCAATATAACATTGCACTCAGGTAAAGCTCACGCCCCATGGTTCTTACAGAATCTGGTTGTCCACTACCTATCTGTCCTCATGTTCTCCTACTCCCTCACTCCCTCATGGCCCTGTTGCCACACCAGCCTCTTTGCCATTCTTCTAGCTGGCGAAGCAGGCTCATGCCTGCACACACTCCTCCCTGAGCCTGACATGCTTTTATCCTCCAAATGGCCTCTTAATGTTCCCATCTCACTTGCATTGAGTCTTTGCTCAAATATACCTATTACTTGAGTACTTGATATAAAACAGCTCCCCCACCCCATACAGTCACTCTCTATCCTCTTGCCTTGCTATATTCTTCTTTATGGAACTATTACCACCTGATACATTATATATTTAATTATTGATATGTTTATCATCTGTACTCTATCCCACTAGAATGTAAATGTAAAAAGTAGTTGACTAGTGCTTAGCATGTAGAAATTAGTCAATATTTTGTTAATTAAGTGTAAGATGTTAAAATAGTACTTATTGTGACTCATAGTTTATAAAACAGGTGCTGAATAGAACCTCGAGATTCAACAGTTCTAGAAGCTTACACTTAGGATGGTACATCTGTGGCCTTCATTTATCTTCTCCTAACTTGTCCCTTGTTTGATTCAGATGGCCTTGAACAGGAGTCTTCTGGAAATTTCAACTTGACCAACTGTATCATAAAGGACTATTTCTTGAATAAAAGAGAAGGTTTCCTAAGTTTTCTCTTGAGACCCTAAAATGGGTTCTTGCTTGCTGTAAGAAGGCAGAGATTTTGCCCTGTACCTCTTGGCAACCCACATATAGTTAACATGTAGCCTTACATGTAGTTGGTTGCCATTAAAAATACTTTGCTTCAAGCATGAAAAATTGTTGGATATTTGGCTGGTTGTAGTTTGTTTTTCCTGAAGCCTAGGCTTATAAACTTTCATCTAACCTGGATCCGTTGAGGTGAGATGAGATCCAGTGCTCTAATCTGAGTGCACTGGGATGAAGTGGGGTTCAAAAGCCATATCCAATTCACTTTTCATTCATTCATTCATCCAAGGAACGTTTTAAATGTTAGGTAATGTGTTAGATACTGGGGTTAAAATGAGAAGCCAAAACAAGTGATAGTAGAGCCTTCAAGGAACTTATAGATGAGTGAGTGATACATGCTTTGATCAAATAATGATCCAAACAAATATGTAAAATTATATCGGCAAGTTTTATGAGTAAAAGAGAAACGATG
>CM053562.1:17942710-18042386 GCA_028646485.1 Cryptoprocta ferox
GAGAGAGAGAGAGAGAGAGAGGCAGAGAGAGGGAGGGGCAGAGAGAGGGAGACACAGAATCCGAAGCAGGCTCCAGGCTCTGAGCTGTCAGCACACAGCCTGACGCGGGGCTTGAACCCACAGACCGCGAGATCATTACCTGAGCTGAAATCGGATGCGCAACTGACTAAGCCACCCAGGCGCCCCAGTTTTTTGTTTTTTTGGAGACAGAACAAACGGGAGAGGGGCTGAGGGAGAGAGAGAATCTTAAGCAGGCTCCATGCTCATCACGGAGCCCAACACAGGGCTCAATCCCACAACCCTGCAATCATGACCTAAGCTGAAATCAAGAGTTGGTAGCTCAATCTACTCAGGTACCCCAAAGGTCTATTAGTTTTCTAGAGCTGCATAACAGTTTAGCACAAATCTAGTGCTTTAAAGCAACTCACATTAATTATCTCCCTGTTCCCATGAGTCAGGAACGCAAGCATGGCTTAGCTAGATCCTTTCCTCGGGGCTTCACGTGGCTGAGGTCAGGCTACATTGTCTCTGGAAGCTCAACTAAGGAAAATCCACTTTTGTGACCTTGCTGCTTGTTGGCAGAATTCATTTCCTTACAGTTATAGGTCTGAGGGCCCCAGCTTCATACTGGATGTCAGCCAGAGGCTAGCTTCAGGTCCTAGACGCTATCCACAGGCCACTGCCACAAGGCGTTCTGCATAGGCAGTTCACAGCCTAACTGTTTGCTTCTTCAAGGCCAGCAGCAGAATTTCTCTCCAGTCTGCTAAAATGGGGTCTTCCATAATATAATGTAATCGTGAGAGTGACATCCCATCACTGTTGCCGCATTCTGTTGATTAGAAGCAAGCTATAGGCCCTTCCTGTACTCAAGTGGAGGGAATTTTACAAAGGTCTGACTCATTGCGGGCAACGACAGGAGGGAAAAAGAGATGACATGTTCAGATCTGATGCATTATGCAGAACGCATTGGGAGTCCAGATGAGAGATGATCATTTATATTAAGGTGGTGGCAATCGCTTCTCAGCCTTTTGGCTATGATCAAGTGTAGATTAAGGTGGTGGCAGTGAGAACGAAGACTTATGGTTAACTCTGAGCAATATTTTAGAAGCCAAATTGGTAAAATTTAGTGATAGGTTATACTTAAGGGACAAGAAAGAGGAAGATATCAAAATTACTGTGAGGTTTCTATTGAATAAGTAGATCAATGGCACTTAATGCTGTCCATTCATTAAAATCCTTTTAGAAGGCTTTTAAAAAGTACTCACTGCAGGGCCTGACCCCACACTTTTTAATCAGAACCGTTAGGGGTTCAGAGATTGGTATTTTTAAAAAGGCTTACCAGATGATTCCGATATGCAACCAGGATTGAGAACCACAAGAACGTATTATTCTGCCCTTCACTTTGATAGGAAGCCATTGAAGATCATGAGGCTGATTTTGCACTTCCTGACTTGAGAAAGTTTCGAGACATCGGTTAAAGTGCTCAGATTGTACACAAATCATATGAGCTCAGGAGGGAGGCCTGGGCTCGAGGCATGAATTTCTTATAATCTTCTGTTGCTGTGAAGGTGGGCGAGGCCTTCCAGGGTAGAGCATACAGGGAGAAAGGGGTAAAGGCCTAGAACTGCACTTTGAGAAAACTCCAGCATTTAATGACCTGGCATAGGAATGTGGGTCTATGATAGAGAAAGCAGAAAAAACAAAGTATGGGGTCAAGGAAACCCAGAGGAGGGCATGTTTATGAAAGAAGCATTCGTCAGTGGTGTCAAATGACCTTATGGAGGTAATCTGGGAGTCATTTTAATGCATGACTCTCTCTCCAATAAAGGATGTCAGGAAGCTCTAATTGCTTTTAATTGAACCCCTGAACTAGCATCTGCAAACTTTCTCTCCTTTTTTCCTCACTATAGAGGTAATGAGTGTAAAATGTCGGAAATTTAGGAAAAGCAAAAGGAAGGAAATTTTAACTACCCATAAGCTACCAACCAATGATACCTACAGTTGGTGTTTAGTATATGTATACATACACATACAAACACACATTCATACCTACCGTGGCTCCAAAATGGTGTAAATGGAGTTCTTTTTTAAGCATATATACATTACTTTAAAAAATTTTTAATGTTTAGGGGCGCCTGGGTGGCTCAGTCAGTTAAGCCTCTGACTTCGGCTCAGGTCATGATCTCACATTCGTGGGTTCGAGCCCCGCATCGGGCTCTGTGCTGATAAGCTCAGAGCCTGGAACCTGCTTCAGATTCTGGGTCTCCCTCTCTCTTTGCCCCTCCCCCTCTCATGCTCTGTCTCTCTCTGTATCAAAAATAAATAAAAAACATTAAAAAATTAAAAAAAATTTTTAATGTTTATTTATTTTGAGAGAGAGAGAGGCAGAGTGTGAGTGGGCAAGGGGTAGAGAGAGAGGAAGACACAATACGAAGCAGGCTTCAGGCTGAGCTGTCAGCACAGAGCCCGAAGCCGGGCTCAACCTCATGAACTCTGAGATCGTGACCTGAGCCGAAGTCGGTCGTGGGACACTTAACCAACTGAGCCACCCAGGCGCGTCTATACGTTATTTTTAATAGAGCAATAACTTGCATACTGTTTTATATCCTGTATCCTTCACTTAATATATCCTAAACAATTTTTGTATCATTAAATATTCTTATATGGCATATTTTAAAATGACTGTATTATACTGAATTATGTGGATATGCCATATTTGCTCAATCTGTTGTAAAATATTTAGGTGTTTTGAATTTTCCACCATTATAAGGATCACATTTTAAGATATTAAACATAACTGGGAATGTGATGGGTCAGTGAAAAGCACTCGGAGCTTGGGACTCCATGGAAGAATAAGACACAGGTAAAGAAGAGCTTCATTGCTGGAAGAGAGAAGTACAGAATGTGACCTAGATCTGGAACTAAATAAGGCTGAGAAACACAAGCCCTCCTGTCGCCACCCCTCCAAGCTGACTGCCGCGGCACAGAGGCAGAGCCTGCTGTGATTTTATTGGATGACAGAGAGCAGGCAGAATGCACATCCCTCCATGCAGACGGCTGCCAAAAACAAAGAAGTCTAGAACTAACAGGGCCAGACCAGCTCTGTTGTTCTCTCAAACTCACAGTACAAAGAATTCTTGGCGAGAAGAGACACTGGGGCTGCTTCTCTTGGTGAAGACTTCCCCATGTGTGGTAGCCAAGATGGCATCCAAGGAGTCTCTCTGTTCCTGGTATCTACCCCCATGGGTAGTTCCCTCCCCCAGAGTACCAGGTTAGGCCTATGAGCAATACATACAGCAGAAATTGCGGTGTGCCACTTGCATGGCTGGGCCACAAAAATCATGGTGGCTTCTGCCTGGCTCTCTTTTGGAGTATCTTCTCTGAGGAAAGCCAGTTTCCATCTTGTAAGGGTACTTGAGCTATCCTTTGGAGAGGTCCCACCGAGGGCAAGGACCAATCTACAGACCTTGAGAATGAACCAACTTAGACATGGATCTTCTATCCCCATGTCTTCAGATGCTTGTAGCCCTAGCCAACATCATATCTGCAACCTTGTAAGACACCCAGAGCTGGCCAAAATTCCTGACCCACAGAGAAATTGTGTGAGATGGTAATTTTTTTTTAATTTGCAGCTGCTAAGTTTTGTGTTAATTTGCTGCACAGTAATAGATAATTAATATACTTCGAAACATAAAGAGCTCAGTGTTTCTCTCCCCCCTGTTGTCAAGCAGTAACCTATCCTTGTAGCTGAATCTCTGTGTACATCTTCAAAATAATCATCCAAAGGTAGACTTGCTAGATGAAAGGAAATGCAGAATTCCAATATATTATGGTCAAACCTTAAGTGTGTTATTTTAGACACCATGACATTGGCCTTCAAGTGTGTGCCCATGCCATCTCTTCTCATCCCATTCACACATTTGTCCGCAGATCTATGTCTTTGTTTTCTGCCTGTAGACAGGCTGGAACAGGAGTAAGGGCAGAACAATGATAGGGAGTCCTCAAAGATTCGTCCTACAGCATGTGCCGACTTTTGGAGGGTCATCTTTATAAACATAATCCGAAAGGTATGTGCTTATAGATGCTTAACGTGGCTCCATTGATGAGACTGCACTGGCGAGAGTGTTTGCTGCATTGGATGGAAACACACTGATATATGGAAATGCAGAGATTTCTAGAAAGAAGAAAAAGGACACATGTGAAGACTGGGAAAGAGACGAATGGAGAGAAGGGGAAGGAGGCAAGAATAAAACAAAGCGCTCCAAAGCAATAGATGATACATATGGCATTAGAGTTTGAGGAAGCCATACCGACCGCAGTAGAGGGAGATTTCGGCTAATGATCCCACCCATCGCAAGCTGCTCCTGTTTATGGGCAGGAAGCTATCAAGTTCCAACAGCTGCAGCATCATGCTTTTCAAAGGCCTAATTTTAGAAGGCTCCTGATACTGCCCCAGGAGTTGCTAGATCTGAATTAAAAACTCCAGGTCCCTTCCCTTCCCCTCCCTTTTCTAAATAAAGGGTTATTGATTTACTAATGGCCTTTGCATCCTGCTGAAAACAACCCTATAGAAGAAGAAAGATGTTAGTAGAGCCAGAGGGCTAACAGCTTGGAAAAACCCAGATCGCAGGTGGGCAGGTAGACAGAAGACAGGCTCTGAGTTTAGAAAACTCAGAGCCTAAGAGAAAGGGAGGGTAGAAATGCAGGGTACAAAGAAGCTTTGAAAGGGAAGAGTGGGCTGCGGAAAATAAATGTTGCCCTGGTATCTGGATATGTAAGCGTGGGCACGTGGAAGTCCTGTGTGGATAATGGGCCCCTCGGATCTCTGTTAGGATCATAGTTTTGTTGGAAGAGTGGGGTTCAGTGAAAGGTCTCTGGGCTGGGTGGCAAAACCCTGCCTAGATTCTAATCCCCAGTCATTATTAACTGGCCACATAAGTCTACATCTTGTAACCACACTCTGGGCTCTGGTTCTTTCTCTGTGAAACACGGGCCTTTCTACAAGTCTAGAATTCCAGATGTCAGTTGTCAATGTGGTAGCCATCTTCCTGGGAGTTTTCTCTGTTGTTATCATTACAGTTTTTTTTCCTGGTTGGTTCCTTTCCCTGACCCGCAGGGCAAGAGAGAACAGGCCCATGCTGAATGGATAGGGGATCATATGAGTGAAGGGGATGGATCAGGAAGCTGCTTTTGGAGGGGAGGCAGGCAAAGCAAGAAAGGCAAAGGGATAAACAGAAGCAAAGGGAGAGAGAAGCCAGGTGGGAGAGGCCGGCAGTGCCCAACGCTGCAAAGAAGCCAGGGTGATGAGGGAGAATTGGACTAAGGAGGGTAGAACTGAGTGGTTACAACTCAGCTCTGGACCCAGACAACCCGTCCTGGCCATAAAATGCTGGTGCCTTGATGAATTACTCAATCTCTTTAGCTTCTGATTTCCTCATCCATAAAGGTAAAATAACAGGAGGACACAATGCTATTTATTGTTCTGCGGGGCTCGTGAGACAGTGGATGTAAAGCAGTGAGAACATCATCTGGCACCCAGTTATTACTCAGTGAGTATGAGCGACAAGTACTAAAAGGCCCCTCTGGTTTGGAGAGTGGAAAGTCGCTGTGGGTTTTGCCCAAGTCAAGCTCAGTGATGTTTGTGGAACGGGGGTGGGGGGGGTGGGGGGAGGCTCTGTTTGGGTAGGTTCAAGAACAATGTTGAGAGGCGTTTTGTAGTCGAGGTGGGGGGGGCGGTGATTGCTTTGTGTCTGTGAATAAACCAAAAATGAAAATGGGAATTTAAGTGTTTTAAGAAGTGTGCTTACCATTCCCTCCATGCCCATTGTGGTGGCAGTTATGCCCCACTAACTGCTGATAACTGCCCTTCAGAGAAATAGCTCCCAGCTACTAAATCTATAAACTGTGCGCATTACTCCCAGGCCTCTCCTCCCTAACATTCCCTGCTTGTCTCACTGCCTCAGATGTTTGAACTCTGTCAAGCCACTTCAAGGGACTCTACACTTGGGATGTGTCCACGGTACCCAGAGGTGTCCTATTTGGTCCAACAAGTCTACCTTTGGTATTCTTTGCCTTTTGGGTCTTTGCATATGCTCTCCATCCCTTTACAGTTGTGCGTCAGCAACATGGTGGCTTAATTGTCATTCTGAAGGCAAAGAGGAAATGTGGGACGTGGCAGGGCCTCAGATAGGATTGCACAGGTTGTGTTCAGCTCAACCACACAGGAAGTCATTCCCTTAGACTATGGAGTGACTGGGGTCTCTTGGCATTTGCAACGACAATCTGAACCCTGGTATTCAGTGGCCTTATAGGGGAAGGGAGGGTTCTAAGTCAGGATGAAAAAAACAAGACACAAGAGCTGAAAGCGTCTTTAATTGAAACTTCAGGGGACAGCAAGCCCAGAAAGCAATGGGTAATTGCTCCCCGGGTCCTCCATGCCAGCTGCGATGTCAGGAGGGCACTTTCAGCCTTTGGGCCGCTCATTAGGGCACAGAGTGTGGATGGATGGAGTGAGACAGAAAGCCCCCATCCTGCTGAATCACCAGTGCTGGTTCCAGGATGTGGCCGGGCCATCCCATGGGCAGCCTGGCCAAGGACTGAGTAAGCACAAGGCTGTAGAGTTGGCAGGTTGTCAAGGATGGTGGGGCAGCGGGAGAGCTGAAGGAGCCCGAAGGAGCGACATTTGTGAATGAGTGTGATGAATTGTTTCTGTTTGTTTCCACTAAAGCCCAGCTCCGCCTCCCACAAGTGGAGCAACCAAGTGTGAGCAGCTGAGATGGTTGGAAATGGAAGGCTTATCTGACCAGCTGTTCGAATTGGTGGCTGAAGCTTTGTAGCCAGAAGGGCTGACTCCTGTCTTGCTCCGTCATATAGATGACGGGCAAATAGAGATAGAGCAGTACTACCAATATCTTATGTCATTTTTTTAATTAGAAAAAGTTATTCCCCCCCAAAATTTATTTATTTCAAAAATAATGCATTCTTTGGTAGCAAATTTGGAAACCCATAAAATCTAACAGAGAGTAAAAGGTATCCACGATTGCAGCACTTGGCAGCAATTACCAGCATAAATTGACCTGCAACACTTTTCTCTCAGGAGAGCATAGTTTTGCAATATTTGTGCGTTCATTCTGCAGTGGAGGTGTGTGAGGGTTGGTTTGAAGAGAGTAGTGCGTCTTTTTAATATTACGGTGGAGAAGCCAAAATAGCAAATACGTGGACTTGCTCAAAATCTTTGTGACGGCAACGTCCACCGCTTTTGGCCTCTCGTAATAAAAATAAACCGAACTATGAACGTCTGTCTAGTGCTTTTCAGTTGTAAAGAACCTTCCTTTGCAGTACCATTCTGCTAAGTGTTGCCCCTATTTATTTACCTAAGTGCTAGTCCAGAGGCGGCCATGATTTAAGGGAGATTAATTTAGTAGTTGGAGGTAGAAAAGGAGGAGCCAGGACCTCTGATCCCTTCACTTATACGGAACTATGCTTCACTCAAAGTCTTCATGCCAATGGCAACAAAATGAAAGGAGTATGTTGCTCCATATAGTATAAAGTTAGAGTGTGTCTCTATGGAGGGGAATGGTGTGAGCAGTGTATCCCTAATGTGCAGGGATACCTAGGAGCAGATGAATTGTGGACCTGTCCAGCCCTGTGTGGTCCAATATGGTAGCTATGAGCCCTGTGTGGCTGTTGAGCACTTACTGTGTGGCCCGTGGGACTAAGAAACTACGTTTTGAAGTTTTACCTCATTTTAATTAATTTAAATTTCAAAACTTCTGCTTAATTCAACTATCAGAAAAAATTTAAGTGTGCTTGGAATAAGGGGGGGTATGCGATTTTTTTTCCAACTGTAAACTGTTTCAAATATAAACAAAGAATCAAGTATTTCTTTTTTAAAAAATTTAAAAAAATTAATGTTTATTTATTTTTGAGAGAGAGAGAGAGAGAAGCACAGAGTGCAAACGGGGGGAGGGGCAGAGAGAGAGGGAGACACAGAATCCGAAGCAGGCTCCAGGCTATGAGCTGTCAGCACAGAGCCCTACATGGGGCTCGAACTCACGAATGGTGAGATCATGACCTGAGCTGAAGTTAGATGCTTAACCGGCTGAGCCACCCAGGCACCCCTTAAAATGTTTTCTTAATGTTTATTATTTATTTTTGAGACACAGACAGAGTACAAGCAGGGAGGCACAGAGGGAGAGGGAAACACAGAATCCAAGGCAGGCTCCAGGCTCTGAGCTGCCAGCACAGAGCTCGATGCAGGGCTTGAACTCACAAACCGTGAGATCGTCACCTGAGCCGGAGTCGGTCGCTTAACTGACTGAGCCACCCAGGTGCCCCATGAACCAAGTATTTCTGATGAAAATTTAGCATCTCCATTGATGTGTGCTATAAGTGTAAAATATACCCTAGATTTCAGACTCAATGTGAAAAAATACAAAATATATTGGTAATAATTTTCTTATGTTAATTATACATTCAAATGACAAAACTTTGTGTTTTTAATTTATATTTCTAATTGAGGTATAGTTGATGTACAACATTAAATTTAGTTTCAGGTATGACATAATGACTTGACAATTACACTCATTATGAAAAGCTCATCATGTTAAGGTTAGTTACTATCTGTCACCATACAAAGTTATTTCAAATGATAGTATCTTGGATTCAGTTAAACAAAATATATTATTAAAATTAATTGCATCTACTTAATTTTACCTTTTTAATGTAGCTGATAATAAATTTAAAATATGTATATCGTTTGCATTCTATTTTTATTGGACAATGCTAGATACAGCCACATGTATCAAGTCTCTAGCTGTATCTCCTAAGATGTAAACAATGAGGGTCTGTCTGTCTTAAACAAGAAAGATCTGCCTTATCTAGATATCCCTCATCAATTCAATAGACAAACATATTTTTGAATTATGGATTGGTAAATAGCACAGGTGTCAGAGTTAGAACAACTATGGTTTCAATGTTAGCTTCATGAACTCTGTAATCGTGTATGAATTTCTTCTTTTATCCTTTTTCCTCTGTACAAGGAAATGATTTCAATCTCATAAAAAAGTCATACAGGAGTACAAAGAACTCCCATATGCCCTTTATCCAGGGACCCTATTGAAGTCTTCAACTGACCCAATAATGTCTTTTATAACTAAAGATCCAATCCAGGATTGTACATTTCTCATAGTTGGCATGTCTTTCTTAAGGTACTCTTCAATCTGGAACAATTAGTTCCTCGGTCATTCTCTGACCTTCGTGGCCTTAACATTTTTGAAGATTATGGGCTTGTTATTTTATAGGATATCACTCAATTTAGGTTGTGTAATGTTTCCTCATGCTGAATTCAAGTTGGGATTTTTTGCCTAGAGTATGCTAGAAGTGATGTGATCTGACTGGATCCTGTCAAGTGGCACATGATTTCTCTTTGTCTAAATTCTAGTGATGTTAGGGGCACGTGGGTGGCGCAGTCGGTTAAGCATCAGACTCAGTTTTGGTTCAGGTCATGATCTCATGGTTCATGAGTTTGACCCCCACATTGGGCTCCTAACAAGACAGTGCAGAGCCTGCTTGGGATCCTCTCCTTGCTCTCTGCCCCTCTCTTGTGTTCTCTCTCTCTCTCTCTCTCTCTCTGTCTCTCTAAATGAATAAATAAACTTTAAAAATAATTTTAAAAAGTTATAAATTCTGGTGATGCTAACTTGGATCAGTAGAGTAAGATGGCAGCTATCAGTTTGTCCACTGTATGATTTTTTTCCTTTGTATAATTAATAAGTATTTCGAGGAAGATATTCTGAGACTGTGAAATATTCTTTGATGAAGAATGGGGTATTTCACAGTTTAGCACTGATTTATGTTTCTTGCCTGAATGGATTATCACCGTGATAATTCCTAAATGATGGTTTTCTAATTCCATCATTTTTTTTACATTTATTAGTTGGCATTCTATTGTAAGAAAAAGCTCCCCCCTCCCCGGGTGGGGTGTATGTGTGTGTAAATAATGTGGCCTCACAGATTCTTATTTTACTCAAAGGAATATAATCCATTACTATCAATATTTATTTTGATGTTCAAATTGTCCCAGAATTCATGATGGGAACGTTTTCAAGCTGGCTCTGTGTCCTTTTGACATGTATCCATCGTTTTTTGGAGATACATATATACATATTAACCCAGCAGTTTGCTGGAGCTGGCTTACAATGGCTTACAGGAGCCCACTGCAAAATTCTCAGGAAATGTGTCAGTCATTTACATCGAGTGGGTAGCTTGGAATCAGGCATGTTGGAAGTATTTGCACCCTAGAAACTGGCAAATGCTACAATCAGAACTTCTTCCCCCAGAGAGCTGGATGTTAAAAATTTGCCAGGACACCAATGTTTCTGTCATAAAAAGATGTTCCAAGTTCATGTTACACTTTAACTGCCACAGGCCTGTAATCATTCACTTTTCCAACAATCCCTGATTCCTTTTGGTGGAAAGAACAGGACTTAGAAACCAAGATCTTAAAGTGAGGTGAGCCCTAGTGCACATACTGGGGGCGGACAGAACTAGAAGACGTGGCTCGTATGTTTGCGTATGTGTCTATATTGTGTATAAATATGTATATATTGTGTAGACATATATACACATATACACACATATGTATCTTATCGTGTATACATACATATGTCCACTTAATACAGATATACATTTAATACAATAATAATACATTATTGTATATATGCATATATACTCTTTACTTTTAAATAAACATTTTATTTTGGAATAATTTTAGCTTTACGGAAGAGTTTGAAAGAGCAGAGACCTCTTGTGTATCCTTTATTCAGCTTTCCCTAATTTTAATACCTTGTAACCATGGTCCATTTGTCAAAAATAAGAAATTAACATAGATGCAATACTGTTAATTAAACTACAAACTTTATTTGGATTACATCAGTTTTTATACTAATATCCTTTTTTCTATTCCAGAATCCAACCCAGAATATCATATTATATTTAGTGCCCAGACACACACACACACACACACTTCGATCTAACATCTATCTATCTCCCCATCTGTTCATCTGTCAACCTCTGCATCTCTCTGTCTCTTTATCCTTCTATTTCTCTACCTAGATTTAGAAACATGAATTCATACTTCTAACCAGGCCAAACCAGAGGGTTTATTCTAGCTTTTTTTCTTTCCCTATTTACAAGTCCCCTCTTTGACCATGAGAAATTTAGCTCCTATTATCCTTAACATACTTACTGGCTACCCCCCCTCCCCCATGAAACCAATTTCCTGACTCCACTGGGCTGCTGCTCCACTCAGCCACCTGCCTTACATGGATTCAGATCCTTGCTACTTCACCCCCTGCACAGGCCTGCCTATTGGCTTTTGACTGAAGGGAAGGAGGGAGGGAGGAAGGGAGGGAGGAAAGGAAAGAAGGAAGGAAAGAAAGAAAGGAGTTGCACAAATTTCTTAATCTCTTAGAATCTCATTTTCCTTATATTAATTGCTCATGGATTAGTAATACCTACTTTGTTGACAGTAAAGTGCTTAGCACGGTGCCCAGTAGAAAATAAGAACTCAGTAAAAGGTCTTTTAACTGTTGTTGTTATCAAGGACCAATTAAGCAGGAAACCGGAAGCCTAGAAGGAGGGATTGTGGGGATGAGTAATTTTGGTCTTCGCCACTCTGACATATGTTGGCAAACTAGGTGTGCATGAAAACCTTTCTTAAAAAGTTGGTCTTCCATTATTCAGGGATACTTTATGAATCTGAGATCATTAGACTTTGTTGGCTTAAGCTAGAGCTTCTCAATCTCAATCTCTCTATAATCCTGTGGATTATAGGATGCTTAACAGCTACCTGGCCTTATCCATGTGAAATAGCACCCCTCTCCCAAGTTGTTACAACCCAATATTTCTCTGGAAATTGAGAAAGGTCTCATGGGGCAAAAATCACAGACACACACAGACACACAGGAGACCCATCAGAATACATGCTTGGCTCTGTCTTTACTATATTCTCCGTTACCATGTTTGAGGAATGGGATATTTGATTTAATTTTCAGAGTTCTTAGGAGTTACTCTATACTATTTTTGCAAAGATTTGGACTAAAAAACAATGATACAATTAAAAATTAGGTTGAGAATAATCTTAGCTTTGAATCAGAAGCTGCAGGGTCAAGCCTCAGTTGTCACTAAGTTGAGGACATCTGCAAATCCTGGTCAGCACAGTCATCCTCATGTGTCTCTGGCTACTAAGGCTTGCCATATGAGAATTAGTATAAGAATTCGCACTCACCTTTCTTTGAAAGAAATCCCAGCATTACCTTCTAGACTTCCCTTCCACTGTCCCCTTCATGCATTTTACATTCTAGCTAAATGTTCTTTGTCTGATAAACATTAGTTGGATGAATGAATAGCTATTTATTAGCTTTCCTCAAAGGAAGGAAGTGGGGAAACTCATCACCACATCTTACAGAGAGTTTAATTTATCAAAAGTAGTCTAGGTAGTCAGTGGCAGGGTGAGCCAGAATGAAGTCGGAATATGCGACTTCGTAGAGATGCGTAGAGAATTACTCTAGCTCTTCCACTGGAAGATGCGTAGAGAATTACTCTAGCTCTTCCACTGGAAACTCTGAAACCTTTTTGCACAAGGACCCAGACAGTGCAGAGCTGCTGCGGTCCCCCAGAGTCTGCAGCTCCCCTCTGTAGTGGAGAGACAACTTGGCGTTAAAGAGCTAGAGAAGAGCACAGACAAATATATTAAATCGGCAACAACGTGGCAATTGCATACATTCAAAATGATCCACACAAGTCAAACCTTAACTCCTCGGGATGACACTGACGTTGCCCTGAACTCAAAGCACCTTTCCTTCGCACCACGTCCTAGAGTGGGCTTTTGGGCAATCTGGGCAGAGCAGCGTGGGCTCTGCGTAATGCCTAGGATTGCATGGCAACAAGGCTTCTCGGCTGAAGTCTGAACGAGAGTGCTCAGAAACCTCCTCCGGGATGCTGATTTTAGTGTGTGAACACCAACTTCTGGTAACCTGCCGTTATTCACTTAAGAGGCTGCTAATATACAAGCAGCCGGTAGAAATCAATGTAAGGGAAGGGGAGTCATTTGGCTCAAGAACTAGAGAGAGGACTGACAGTGATGGGTAAGCTTGCTTTCCATCATGTCTTTCTAAACCTCCAGTGCGCCTCGGACCATACTTTTAGAAATGGTTTCTCAAAGCCTGCAATCCCGAAAGGTTGCCTGTGATTGCCTAGTCAATGTGGGAACCTCAAGTTGGCTCTTGCCGCCACCCCATACACACCACACCCAACGAGCAACCTTCCTGATCGTGCGCACTTTGTTACCACATGCCATCATCCCCCTGCTGCCCACCAGGACCAGTCAAAAGCCTGTGGGGTGTGTGTGGGAGGGAACGTGGCCTTCATCACAAAGCAAGCAAACAAACAAACAAAAACCCACTTAGGGATGGGTTTCTTGGACTGTGCTTCAGAAAAGGGATAATGATTCTTTCTCAGTGTACTTATTGACATTCATTGAGCAGCATATAGTTTATTTTAGCTAGACTTTGCGATGTAGCATCTATATTTAATTCCACAAGCTGTCAGGCAACTCATATATTTACAAACACCATCCCGGAAACAATGTGTTTGCTGGTCACAGCTGCATCTGTAACATCTCAGGAGCTCTGTGCTTTTGGCACAGCTCAGGGAATTATCATTTTACATTCCGGTCTGTGCCAAGGCCCAAATAGGGCAGAGCTTGGGCTAAAAGTTCAGATTCAGTGACAGGCATGGCGGGAAGCCAAGAGCAAGAGTAGCACTGAGGGCTGAGGGTCAGAATGGAGAGTTGCTTGTCAGCCTCACCTCAGTGGGGCTGCCTGCACGGTGGTGAGCAATTTCTACGTGATTGGCTTAGGTTTATTTTGGCTTCCCAGGCCTGAAAGAAATACTTAAATTTTCCTGTGTGGATACAGAAGCTGGCTCTGCTGGGAAACGAGCTGGGGCTTGAGCAACAGAAGCTGGGCTGGTGGGACGGAGGCAGGGATGGAGAAGGTTTCCTCTCTGGAGGTTGGGACCAGCTGTCTGCTAGGGGTTGGAGTGAATGACTCAGTAGCTGGACCCAGGGAGGGTGGCTGGGCATACCCAGAGGCAGGTGCCTATTGGCATGATCTTGGTCGCAGGAGGACCAGCTTTGGCCAGCACACATAAAGAGGAACACAAAAAGAGCTTGTGGGGGGTGGGGGGGCAGTTCAGAATTAGGCAAGAGGGTAGGTAATTCGTGGAGGTCTCTCTCCTACAACAGTAAGTAGGGGAACAGAGGACAGGGGGTTCAGGAGTCAAGAAGGGTACAAACCCCTTACCTGAGATGCACACGCTAAGATAGGGTAGAAAGGAGGGGATAGGGAACTTGGGCACAGGCCCAGTTGGTTTGAGGGTCTGAGGAAAGAGCACAGTGACTCCGAGGTTGTGCAGGAAACCAGCAATCATGGATTTTTCCACCTGGGCTGAGGTTTGGGGAACATGCCTGACGCAAAGATTTTTAAGACCGCGCAAGTGAAATAAAACTGCCTTCTCATAAGACCACGCTGACAGGCCATCTCACCAGGAGCCACACAGCTTCCCCAGAAGCAGAAGGCTTAAATGTCTTTATCTAAATCAGGAAAATGATTTTGGGTGAGACCTACTTTTAAACTCTAAGATTTCAGGCTTTTCATCACTCCATAGCAATTTCTTAAATGGGAGGGACCTAGAAACATCCAGGATAACCTCTGTGACTACTGCTCCCTTAACAGAGTAAAGTCTGTGGATCTTAGGTTTTAGGTCATTTTGACCATGCTAAGGACTTACATGGGAGAACATTACTGGCTTCTCTGTTCTTGAGTTTTCCCCAATGTAACATGGGCATAATAGTAACATCCACTGCATAAAGTTCTATGAAAATTAAATGCGTTAATGAATGGAAAGTTTTAAAGACCAGTGTTTGGCCCATAGTAATCAATACCCGCATAGTAATTGGGGATGACGATGATGGGTGCCCTGGATCTCATGGGTTCCAACTCTGGAAATGTCCATTTCTCACTGACACGTGTGAAATAGACAGAATAAGCTCTAGGCATGGCATTGGGAGACCGGGTTCATGTCCTGATTTGCTCCCACATCAGCAAGGTGACTGTGAATAACTCGCCGCACCTCTGCGTTCCTACATTTTCTTATCTCTTGTCCATCGTGAAGGGGATTCCATCACCGACGTGCACTGGACGGTTGCATCAAAATTTCCTTGAGGGATTTGCAAAATATTTCAAAACAGAGAAATACGCCCCAACCTAGGACATCAGTTATTTCCCTCCTTCTCCGCCTCTATACCAACCCCCGTCCTCACTCGCGCCAACACACATATACCGCACACACTCCAGGCTGCTAAGAACCACTGGATGATTTCCAGGTAATTTCCGGGCTCTCACCCTGTTCCCCCCAGTTCTATGACATGATCAGGTGGAAATTAATCAGGGACCAAAAGACTGTAGGAAGGCAAAGTAACCAAGTAATCAACACAGAGCCAAGCTTTGAGAAGTTTCTTGGAAAAATGAGTCTAAAAGATGTGACAGACAGACACAGACTCACAGAGAGGAAGGGAGGGCAGAAATGAACACAGTGGCAGGGCCCATAGGCAAATAACAAAGGGTCAGATGGGCTGCCCCCACTTCTGAGTCACTAACTATGGAGGCCCTGGGGAGGAGGACTGGTGAGGTCACTCAGAGTGACCTGTAGAGATCCCCAAAGGCTAACAAAGACATATATATATATATTTTTTTTTAGCAGAGACTTTACCTTCTCAGGCTTCAGTGTTCTTGCCTGTAAACAATAACAACAAACAAACAAAACTCCATGTTGGATGAGGCGGTGCCCATGGACTCGTTTTGCCTCTTATACTAGTGTTGAAGCGTCGAAAGAAATAACAGCAAACACACAGCACTCACTGCAGGCCGGGTTCTTTTTAGAGGCTTTATAAATATTAACTCCTTTAACCCCACAACCCTACGAGAAGGCATTAGTACTGTTATCCTTTTTGAATACATATAACAGAAGAGGAAGCTGAGGCAAGAGAGCTGGGGCCAGCGTGAGAAGCCAGCCAGTTTGGCTCCCTGGTGTATGCTCGCGACCCTCCTCCACGGAGCCGTGGACAGGGGTCTCCGTGTGTGGCAGACTTGTGATGGCAGATTTGTGCTCAGGCCGCAAGGAGCTGCTGTTCTTTCCTAAAGAAGGAGCTTAATGGAAATGGTTTTCAGGAAGGTTCATCTGCATGGAGACCAGGTTTTTAAAGGCTTTGAAATGTGCAACCTTTTGCTTAGAGGTTCTGTTTGATCAGCACCACCGCCTTTCCCTTTTCCGGAGACCTCCGTGACCTCAAGGGAAGCTCTGGGGCAGAGGGGCCTCCCTGGTCTGCTCCTTGTGACCTGGGCTTTACCACGTGAGGCTGTGGGCAAGCCTGTCAGGTAGCTTGTCTCTCCAAGGAAAGTGCCAAGGACAGCCTCCAGGCGCGTATGAAGCCTCTGTGACAGATGAGTCCGCCCTTGAGAAGTGAAGGGCTGGTTATCACACAGCAGAAACCTATAAATTTGGAGCCCTGAGGGGATGGAGCCTACAAAGTCTAATGTCACTAAAGCTGTGTGTGTGCACATGCGTGTGCATGCGTGTGTGTGTGTGTGTGTCATTTAAACTCATTCTGGGACCCCCAAGTCCTACATTTTCTTCCTGTTCCAGGAGGGAAAGTTCTGGGTCTGTTCATCAGGTTTAGCACCATCACTTAGGACATTCCTTGTGCATAGGAATTGCTTAATAACTGGCTGTTTGAAGGACAGAAGTGGGTGAGGACAGACAGCTGAGCTATAGGTCTTGCAGTCGGAATGTCTGAGTTTCCCTTCTGTTTCCCTGTGGAGTGACCTCGGCAAGGCCCTTCCCCTCTTCCGACCTCTCCTCTTAGAGGTCTCAGATGAATGCAGGAACATTTAGGAAACAGTCGTTATAATTAGCTCTTACCTTTGCACACATAATCATTAATCTTGCTCCCCTGATTTTATGCGGGGAAGATATCCATATGCCTCACCTATTTTAAGTTGTTTCCTGACCAGCGGTCGGGAAAAGCAGCAAATGTAGCTTGATGGTTCTGGGCCAGTTCTGGGGGAGAAACCCAAGTTTGTATCATGGGGCCTAGAGCGGACGTGGCTGTCAGGGTGTGACATCTGCCTGGGTTCACACGGGGAATGATGGCCAAGACCAAAGCTCTTGAAGTGCGACCAGGAGCATATTAGCAGGGTAAACACACTGTGGTTAGTCTCTGCGGAGGCTGGAGCTCATCCCAGCAAGAGGGGAGACTGAAAGTCACTGATGGGAACTGACAACACTCCACGTCCACCCGCCCTGTAGGAACCTCCACCCCAGAACACCCTGTCATTTCTCTTGTCTGTCCGCCCTTTCTAGTCAAAGGGGAGGCTTCACACCAAGCTGTTGTGGAGGACAAGAACAAATAACGTTTTCTGTGAGTTTCTACCACAGACACCCTCAGAGGTATTCAAGAAAACATCTCCTCAATAGAGTTGGCCAATTAACCACTCAAATGGCTTGAAAACTTATTTAATGTCACTGCCTAATCATTTTATGAAATGTCACTGCTCCAGCAGGCAAGGATTTCAGCTTTATGCCTCACTTTTAATATGCTTCACTCCCTTTCTGAAACAGTTTCCTCCCAAAGAGGACTGAAATCTTCATGCCTCTCCCCTTCTATTAGTGCCCCTTGTATTTGCGTAGAATTATGGAATTTCAGCATTGGGCAGGATTCTAGGGATCATCTTACGCCTTAAATCAATTCACTGATGACCAGGAGGAGGCTCCCAGAGGGAAGTGACTTGCTCCCAAGGGAACCTGTAAGTGGCAGAGCCTATATAGTTCTATAGCTGTGAATCACATAAGTGATGCAGTGACATGTAAATACCAGAGGGTCTGAAGTAGGTAGACATGGGGGCGCCTGGGTGGCTCAGTTGGTTGAGCGTCCAACTTCAGCTCAGGTCATAATCTCCTGGTTTGTGGGTTCAAGCCCCATGTTGGGCTCGGTGCTGACAGTGCAGAGGCTGGAGCCTGCTTTGAGTCCTGTCTCCCTCTCTCTCCACCCCTTCCCGGCTTACGCATGCTCTCTCCCTCCCTCTCCCTCTCAAAAATAAATAACCATTAAAAAATGCTTTAAAGCAGGTAGACATTGATCTGCCCCTGAAACACCTGATTCCCTCTTGTAGCTCTTATCCATTCCTGGCCTCAGCATTTTCACCTGTTAAAAGGGGATAAAATCTGGAAGATGACGTTCAAGTGTAGTTTTATCATCTGTGCTTCATAAGCAGTAACTACCACACAAATATTAAGTGATGTGTGCTGGCATTTATTAATGATAATTGTTGACACCGTTAACAATTTTGTTGATTATAATGATAATTTCTATTTCTCCTTCTCTTCTGGCCTCTAACAACAGCTTAGCATGGCTGTATCCTCAACTTCTCTGATAAGTGACCTTTCCTCTAGAATAGTTTTCAGAGGGGAAACTCTACTTCTTTAAAACTTTTTCTTTCAAGTAGGCTTCACGCCCAGGGTAGAGCGCAATACGGGGCTTGAACTCACAACCTGGAGATCGAGACTGGAGCTGAGATCAAGAGTAGGACGCTTAGCCGCCTGAGCCACCTAGGTGCCCTGAGGACACTCTACTCCTATCTCATTTGCCAAGATTTAGCATGTGAGCAGTGGATGCCCCAGATCGTAACTGCTCTGCGTATGGACCGACCCAGACATAAATGGAGATTGAGACCACCAGGAGAACATGACACTGTCCCCCGGGTCCTCAGGTGGGTGACAGTCTCAGAATGGTAGAGATACGATTCTCTCCATTTCAAAGGCTGCACTGCCTACTTCTCATGTGACTTGGTCTGTACCTGATTTTCTCAATTGGCAAAACTGCAATCCCTTTCCTTCATGGCTCAATGAACTTATTTCACTAGTGCCTTTGGTCCAAAGCTCATTTATTATTTGTGTAGGTGTAAAATACTGTATTAAGTGTAGTGTAAGTAAATGGAATTATTTGGCTTTCGCAAGGAACCAGCTCGGCCATGACTTTAATAATACTCACACTCGACATGGAGGTTTACTTAGGTATCAGCTTTAGTGTAAAACGATCCTTGGAAACATCATGGGGGAGATGCTAATTGTTTTAACCTGCTGAATATGAGCAATCCCACCCGAAGTCGTGAGAATGGAGACAGTTGTCATCTGCTGGCCGTTTGCGGTTACAAGATCCCCAGTGATATTATTTGTGGGGCGCAAACAGGAAATGGCCAAACGCCGTCCCCCTTGAGGAGCCTGATTTCCACACAACTGTCAGTGTGGCCGTGATTTTTGCCTCTTTTTTAAAGGTGAGGGAACACAGTCTAGAGATTTTTTAAAGAAAGTTTTGAAACCGGTTTAAAACTTCGCTCTCCTGAAAAGAGATTTTTTTTCGTCAAAACGTCGTCAGATCCCGAGGAAAAGCAATGAAGCGGAAACCATATGATTCCAAGGCCAAGTGTTTTCTAGGAGCAGTCAGCACTGCATTCAGGCGTTCCTGCCGCGCTCAGCAGACTTGGCCCGGCAATCAAAACCATTTGATTCTGACGCTGAGACTCCTAGAACTAGGCAGGTTCCAGCACATTGTGAGCTCTGAAAAAGCCTAATTACAAACAAAGGACGGCAAGAAGCACGCATTGACTTCACATATCGAGTTTCTTTCAAAGGGCACACAGCCATTCACACCTGTCCTTAGAAAACTCTTGATTGGTAGGTGAGGTGGCAACCGCCCCCCACCCCCACCCCCGTGTTAGAGCACAGGGCACAAGAAGTTCAGGAGCCTAGCCAAGGCCACACGTGGTCCCTGGCTCACCGTGATCCCTCTAGAAAATGCACGGAATTGAGTCGTCACATAAATTTGAGGATGCCCTATGTGTGAGGGCTGGAATTACAAAAACAAAGACCTGACCTCTGACCTTGAGGGCTGTGTAATCCAGATGGGGGGGAGGGGGAGGGGAGCAGCATCACTTAGCTTAGGGATCTGCCATGCTCGCTTTCTTCCATGCGGAGAACAACAGATGGTCCTTCCTCAGGGAGCATGGAAACCCCTCACCAGACCAGGCTCTGAACAGAATGGGAGAGGAGTAGTGCCATCTTTTATGTTGTCTGTATTATTTTTTCTGTTGCTGTGGAATGGATTACCACCAACTTTGTGGCATCAGGCAACACAAATTTACGATCTCGCAGTGTCTGTGGGTCATGAATCCGGGTACTGGTTAGCTGGGTCCTCTTGCTCAAGGTCTCACCAGACTGAAATCAAGGTGTCAGCCAGAGAGGCGGGGCTCACCTGGGGCCCAGGGTTCTCTTCCAGGCTCATGTGGCTGCTGGCAGAATTTGTTTTCTTGTGTTGCTATGACTGTGGTTTCCATTTTTTTTTTTTTTTTTACTAGCTGTTGTTGACATGGAATTGCTCTCAGTTCCTAGAGGCGACCCACAGTCCCTTGCTGCATGCCCCCAAAAGGCCATTCACAGTATGGCTTTTTGCCTTCTTCACATCACCAGGAGCTTGTCTCTCTGACACGTCACCTTCTTTTAAGGGTTCTCATTCTCCTGATTAGGTCAGGCCCACCAAGGACACTATCCCCTTTGAACAACTCAAAATTAACTGATCATGGGAGTAGTATCTGACCATACTCACAGGTCCTGCCACACTCAATGGGAGCAGATTATGCAAGGCATGCACAGAAAGACATGGAGGTCATTTGGGGAGTACACAGAAGGACATGGGAGTCTTGAGGGCCATTTTAGAATCCTGTCTTCCACAGTGTTCTCTCCACTTTACTGTTTGCTGCCTTGGCCTGCGGTGTCAAGCAACCCCAGTCTCCACAATGACCCTTCTCCCTTTCCCTCCATCAATATGCCTTTAAAAACAGAACAATATTTTATAAGAGGAATTAATCACCGGCAGAGTTTCAGATAATGCAGCGAGCCCTTCCTTTCATATTATCAATGCTTAGCATAGTGTCTGGCACGTCGGAGTTCCCAATTTACGCTTCTCAGGAAATGAATGTGCGAATGATCAAATGAGAAATATTTTGGGCATCCTCATCAGATTACATCCTATAAAAAAATTTCCTACCCTCCCCCCCATGTGCAAGGCAGACTCCTTTCAGTTTATATCACGTTCCCCCTGATTCAAAAGTAATACATGCTTATTATAAAACACTCAGGGATTTCTCTTCCTTCTATGATTTTATTTTTTATATTTAACTTTTTAATCCATCTGGAACTAATTTCCCAATGTGATGTTTAAAATATTCCATCCCCTACCCAATTAGTCTGTAATGTTTTTATATGTACATGTCTGTGCTAAGTTCTTGTTGATAATGAGCTCGATTTTTGAGCTATCTGTTCTGTATCATTGATCTGCCCATCCAATTTGTATGCCAGCATCACCTATTTTAATGATCAGAATTCTATACTATGTGCTAAGACCCAGTAGGGCAGATGTCACCTCCTTATTCTTCTTTTGGCCTCTCTCTCGACCAGTGCATGAAATGAGGTCTGTCTTGTGGGGGCTCCAGCTCCTTAGGTAGCACAGTCTTCTTTGGCCAGGTCTGGACACGGGAGCCAGATCTAGGTTCGTATTTTATCTCTGCATCTTCCTAGCTCAACTCCGCTGAGTCCCAGTGAGAGCTAAACCTATAATAATAAGGCCATTATAACAAACTTACTGTGAGAATTAACTGATTAACTGGGGCAGCTTCTAAGAATCAATCACCCAGCACTTCGTAGGTGGTCGGTGCCTCCTAGCTGGGGTGGAGGAGTGAGTCTGAAGGTGCAGCTTCTCATGCCGCTGCCCCTGCATCCTTCCGAGAGGAGGCCACAACTCTTTAGGAAGCATCTTGCGCAAATGCTGAGGCTCGGGTCTCTCAGACTCGGGCCAGCCTTTGGCCCCGCCTCCGGGAAGCAGAGTACCCAGGATTCATGCTTGGCCCCGCCTCCGGAAGCCTCCTCAGGGCTCACACGGGTCCAACGGAATTCCAGGGGTTTTGTTGAACCCGAGCCTGGGGACTCTGGAAGGGGACGTGAATCAGTTGCTGAAGCCTACTTTGTCTGCCCTTACAAGGCCCTGGAAATGCCAGAGGATTAGCACCCTTGTTTCACCCCCAAGGAGCCTGTCTCCAGGTTTTGGCTGCCAGAGAAAGTCCTCAAGGCCCCAGATTACAGGTCCTGGGGTAGGGGGTGGGGGTTAGAAGTCATTCTAGCACATTCTAGCACTGAAGTGCTGTTGGCGAGGGGAGACAGCACATGCCATGCAAAGATCTAAGGGACAAATGGTAACATAAGGACCCCCATAGGATTGAATCAGTCCTCTGTGTCTGCCCAAAGGTTTGTGAAGATGACTAGTTATTCTTAGACAAGGTGCAGGCACTGGAAATTGAAGGCCGTATGAAATACGAGGAGTCGCAAGGCAGTCAGGAGTTTTGAAGGCCAGACTCTTCTTTCCTGCCACCTTCCCTTCTACTCAGACAAGGGGGGCATATACTCATTCACACCTTCAAGGAAGGTCTCTAAACACCAGCTGTCCGCTCTTGGGAGCTGGGCTAGAAGAATCCACAGCCCTGCCATCAGGGAGCTTCCATGCCCTGTGGGGAGACAGAACTACAGGCATCGTGTATGTGCCGATCTGCTCTCTGATGGTGGCTGGTGGCGATCTGATTTCCCCCTCTAAGGCCAATCCTGCACGGCCTTCAGTAAAAGGGATGGGATCCTGAAAGCTGGAAGGAGTCTTAGATATTATCTAATCAAGCCCCTTTACTTTCTGTAGGAGAACACTAAACCCAAAGAAGGGGAGTGATTTGTTCAAGTTCGCCCCAGCTTCCCAGCAGCGATGGGACCTCACTGATTCTGTGCCTGAGAAGGTGGGGGGGTGTCCCCGTTGACCTTGCCTCAGGCTTCTGGAGGCAGCAGGCACTCTATGAGCCTAGGACTGACCCCCAGAGAACATTCTGAGGGAGGGAGACAGAAGCAGAGGGTGTCGAATCAACACAGGAGACGCAGAAGCAATTCATTGTAAAGGTTGGTCAGCAGGGTTCAAAAGCCCTCTTCGTCCCCCTAACTCTCATCTTCACATGCAGACACACGGTGACAGTGGTATTTCCTCTAGGACTGTTTTAAGGATGGAAGGAAATACATACCTCAAGCACTTTGCCCGGTACCTGCGATGAAGGGGTGTTACTACCATTAGGGCGTTCACCACGTCTGATGCGCGCAGGCCCACGCGGGCTAAGAGTAGGGTGTCCAGCTGACATCTCCGTGTCGGACTTTTCTAGTTCCAGGAGCCCTGGAGGAGCGGCACAGAGGGGGAGAGCGTGGCGAGAGAATGAAGAAACCAACCGCCCGGGAGAAGCATGAGGTGGCAGTGCGGCACTCGGTTTAGAGGGCTCGGGCCGGCGGCGGCTCCATGGGCAACCCTGCTGGCGCTGGGCCTCCCGGGCTGGGTGCTGGCGGTCTCGGCCACGGCCGCCGCCGCGCTCCCCGAGCAGCATGCCCCCTCCGCCGGCCAGCCGCCCCTGGACTGGCTCCTCACCGACCGGGGCCCCTTCCACCGCGCCCAGGAGTATGCCGACTTCATGGAGCGCTACCGCCAGGGTTTCACCACCAGGTACAGGATCTACAGGTGAGTGGGGACCGCCGGGCGGGCGCAGGGGCACGGGGTCAGAACCCGAGCCGGGCAGCACCCCCCGCCTCCCCGCTACTGTCCGGAGCTGCAGCTGCTGAGCCAGCTCCCCGGGGCCCCCAGACCGCACTAGCAGGGAGGGCCGGGGAGCAGCCAGCAGGGGAAATAAGCCTACCATGTTGGTTTTTAAAAAAAGAAAGAAGAAAACACATACAAGCTGGAAAACCTGCTGATGCCTCCTGGGGAACTTAGCAAAAGGGTTTCTATTTATAGGCTGCGCTGCTTATAAATTGAGGACAAATCAGGCGGCATGGAGTCAGCGTGTGGCCCGTGCTGCCGCAGGAGGTCAGAGTCAAATGCTGGGGCCGGGTTTTAACTAATGGGTTAGGTACTTTTATGAGTTGTAATTACCTAGACATGCAAATGAAGGAAGGGCAGCTTCCTCTCCTGCCTTAGAGGTCTGGGGAGATGTTCAGGGGCAGAGGGCGGGTCTGCCCTCATCCTTGTCCCCACCACAGCCTCAGCTGGCTTTGCAGGGGGACAAGGGCCGAGTCTTCTTGGCCTCTTAAGGCCCGTCCTGGGGAGCATCAGAGCTGAAAGTCAGCCGTGGGGCTGGCCAGGTCCATCTGATGAGGGATAAACTTGGCTGCTGGACCAGCACTTCAAAAGTAGAAGGGTTCTCAAAATCCTCACCTTGGGCGACCCAGCGAGCCTCAGGGCTCCCACGGGTGCAGCTCTGAATAAAAACTTCCCCTTCATCCCTCTGCCCACTCGCCCTGTTGTTACCGCTCTTTTGTCCTCTTCACCTTGCCCGTGGTCTTCAGACAGCCCTGGGAGCTTTGCCGAAAGTTTTTTCTTTTATCAAAGACATCTATTTTCCAATTACAAATTAGTTTCTAATGCAACAAAAAGAGAGAAAATCTGAAAAAGCACAAAAAGAAATAAAACCAGAAAGTCGCCTGTTCCTTTAGCAACTAGAGGTTGCTATTGTTAACCATTTGGCACACGCATTTCTAGTCATATGAACACACTGAAATTTTTGGCTCTCTTGCTAGATCTAGCACTTCACGTGGCTGGTGTACATGAGTTCATTTGATCCTTACAACAATCCTACATTGGACAATTATCATCCACTTTTTACAAATGAGCTCATTGAGGTCCAGAGAAGTTAAAGAACTTGCCAAAGGGCACACAGTGAGTAAGGGTGGAGCAAGGATTAGCTTCCATGTAGTCAGCCTCCAGAATCTGGGTTCTTACAATATATTTAGAGACATTTTTCTGTTTTGGAGAGGTTTTTTAAACTTCTGCAATAACTATGCCATCTGTGTAGGGTCTCAGAAATAAGGTGTCAGGGCATTCATCCCTGGAAGACTCCCAAATGGTTTAAGAGCAGCCATTTATAGATGCTGTTCTCCTGCTCTATGATCGCCACCCATGGATGCAGAGGAAGGGACAAGATCAGGCAGTGAGGGGGGCTGGTATACAGAGACAAAGTCCGCTCTTGGGACCAACCCCATCCAGCTCTCCGTTCAGACCCTTTCTCTTTCTTCTGCTGCGCTTGGACCCAGTCCGGTCGTGGACGGGATTGCAATTCACACTCTGCTTTGGTGCCTCTGGTCCTTGCCATCCTCCAAAGACTATGGAAGAAATTCGCTAGGGCCACTGAGGCAGAATGCAGCCAACTCAGGCTGGGAGAGGCAGAGTTAACACCTGCTCGGGTGAAGGTAAATGGGCAGAAGAGGTTGACTCGACTTTCAGTAAATGTACAAGAAACTGAACATATGCCCCCCCCAACACACACAAATTTTCTATAAAGTAAACTCAGAATAATGCTTCTCTTTATTAAAGAAATTTTTCCCTTCCTCAGAGAGAGAGAAAGAGAGAGAAAATTTGCCCTAGAATGTATTTAAGCAGTAAATCCCTCCAGTCCAGGAAAACAAGATTTAATTTACCTTAGACTTTTCAGTTCATCCCAATCTTTTATAAGCAGTTATCACTATATATATACACATATATACTATTACTATGTATTATCACTATATGTATGTGTGTATACATATATATTTTTTACATGTAATATATATTTTTATTATATATATTTACATATAAAAAATATATTTTAAGTATATTGGAACTGAAATGTCAGGCTGGGAATCCCAACACCACCATCCACTTCAAAGGGCTGTAGAAACTAGAGTGAATAAACTGTCACCTTTCTTCTCCCTCAGACTTTTCTTCTCACTGAGTCCCAGCCCCAAGCCTGGCAGCCACTGGATGCCTGGGCGGCAGCTCCGAGCTGGCCCATAGGGAGTGTCTGTAATCACTTCTGCACCATCAACCGTTCTATCAGCTGGCAGTGGTTTTCTGATCATTTAATGTGACAAGCTCTTACACTGTGCCATTCTGTTTCTCTGGGGTCAGTTATTGCACATGAACCTGTACTTGGGGAAACAGTAACCAGTCATTCTGACAGGAATGCGGCATTCTGATGGGTGACCCTTTGGTGGGGCGAAGAGAGAATGGTCACACACGGCTGCTCTAGGAGCATTCTGGGAGTTTCGCCTTTAGTTATTAAGCAAAATGGTGGATCCATGGATACTGTTCTAGGGCTCTATGTTACTCCTGTGGGAATTCATCTTTATCCCTTCCTCTTTTGTCCCCAGGGGCAAGTCTCTCTGGCAAATTCAAAACCTTACTTACTCTGACTGAAGTGGTCACAGAAAACTGGTAAAATATACATTGAGGGTCATCCCCAGTGACCTGATGGGCATTTTGTCTAGAAGGGCAGAGAGAAAATGCGTACAGAGAACATCAGCTCTGTGGTGAAATCCTGGGTTTCAAACAGCATTAGTGTTTTACTGGTTTCTTTAAGAAAGCTTTCGGTCGATAGAAATCAGATGGTACCCACACGTGCCTTCCGTAGAAGGAAGGAGATGAGCTGTGGTGGAGGAGACTTCCCAGTGGGGCTAGAATGTTTGGTGCAGAGGCCACGAAGCGCTCTCACACAGCGGGGAGAGGCCCTCCTTCTCTTCTTGTGTGTGAACAGATCATAACTAGCAAAAAGCAAGTTTCTAATATTAAGCTCTGAATCCCCTCTATTCTTGCATGGATATCAGAGCATGCTCTCACTGTGAGAAGATGACTGGTTGTTCTAGAATAGCTTTGTCCTCTAATCGTGGGCCCCTGGAGATTGTTGCCCTGTCTGTTGCAAGTTTGTATGCCTGTAGGCATAGATGCTTCAGAGTGAAAGTTCTGGAGCCAGATGACCTGGGTTCTAATCCTGGAGCTGCAGCTTACTAGCTGTCTATTGTTGGGGAAATTATTTAATTGCTTTGTTCCCCAATGTCCTTATTTATAAAACCGGGACAATAATAGTTGCCCACCTAATAGATTGATGTGAGAATTAAATTAGTTAATTGATGTTAAGCACCTAGAACAGTATTTAATGAATATTCCCTGTTATTAGATTGTTCTCAACAGATATTAGCCAGGGAAGGAATGGTAATGAGGTGAGAGCCATGGGGGCTGTCTTTGTGACAATGTCTGCTGAGGGCTTCACATTCAACAGGCTATATGACAAGGAGGGGGAAAAAGCATATTAACCTTTATCCCTCGATCTCTCTCTCTTTGGGAGAGGAAACCAACCAAAGGATGAATGAATCATCTCTGGGGCACACACTTACTGGTCACCACAGGTAAAAAATCTTTCTCCTACAGTTAGGGATTGCTAACTGAGCAGGCCTTCCTTAGGAAACCTATAGAAGCCAGTCACTGCCAGCTTCCTGTCCCCAGGAACAAAATGAGCAATGTCAGCATGGCACTGTTGTGGGAAGAAAGACAATATACACTCTTGTTATGCCTTCTTAAATAACAGAATGGGCTTGGCCATGATACCCAACTTTGGTTAAGCTTTTAAATGCCATTAACCAACCTCTCACCATGTCCTCAAGCCCTGTTAGATCAGAATCTGAGCAATCAGCCCATTTCTCAGACTCTGTGTCTCAACAGGCTAGTCATAAGAACTAGAGGAGCAGAGATCTTGTCTCCAATTCCATTTG
The DNA here is from genome assembly GCA_028646485.1 of Cryptoprocta ferox. Classification (NCBI taxonomy): domain Eukaryota; kingdom Metazoa; phylum Chordata; class Mammalia; order Carnivora; family Eupleridae; genus Cryptoprocta; species Cryptoprocta ferox. The sequence goes on from CM053562.1 coordinate 17,970,536, forward strand.
TGACCTCCATGCCCTCTCCCTTGCTTGACTCCATCGCCCCCACTAGAACATACACGTAAGTGCTCTACCTCTCACAGCAGTCCTGTGAGGCAGATGGGGGCTATTAGGGCCCAAGGCAGTGAGATGGACTTGTTCAAGGTCACAGCCAGAAATAGCACTCAGGGCTCCTGACTTCAGGTCTCCTGCTCATTACTCTAGACCATGCCACTTCCCTCTGACTGGTAAGTGCATCTTCATCATACCACGCAACCTAATCAGGCACCTAAATTGAGCTGATGCAAATGTAAATATGGTTTCTCGAAACACTCTAGCGGTAATGTTCCATTCTCTCCTTGCTACAAATCAAAGTAATGAGCAGTCTGGTTTTTTTTTTTATTTCTTTTTGTATTAAAGCTTTAATAGAGAGATAATCATGGGATTGGAAAAAATCCAAGCCACTATGATGAAACACTTGAAACTCGGAAAGAATAAATTAAAATTAAGAGAGAAAAGTTAGAAATCATACGGAACAATGAGCATAATATGGTGGTTGGGAGGAAAGCAAAGCTAGATATAATTCCAAATTATTGATCTTAGTCATTATTACCTCCATTTCTATCTGCTTCTTGTTTAGAAAGGAAGACTCTAGGGATACATTAGAGGCCTTTTGGGAGGAAAACAAACAAACAAGAAAGAAATTAAATAGGTGTTATCATTGGCAAAAAGGATATTATACTTTGATCATATTCTGGGCAAATTTTGAGAACCAGAGTAGAACAAAGCTGAAAAACGAGAGAGGGGAGTGATACCCAAAGGTAGGGAGCATTGAGGCAGGAATGTGTTGTAGCAGGTGCATCTGGAAACAACATCCAATAGGGCAAGCAGGGACAGAATCGGATGATGTGGTGAGTTAGGGCAGTGAAGGCAAAAGAACTTTTCAGTAGACACCGGAGCAATAACCCTAAGAAAAGACAATCTTTGTGCAATTCATCAAGATGAAAAATAAGATTTGGCAACAGCTTACATGTGAGGGAAGTGAGAAACGGGAGCAATCAAATATTTGATCCATGCTGCTCCAAGCGTGGCTGGTACACCAGCAGCATCTGTGATACTTGAGAGCTTGTAAGCAGTACAGGACCCCGGGCCTCTCTCCAGACCTACAGAATCAGAATATGCATTTTAACAAAAGCCCCAGACGAACAGTAGGACATGGAAGCTTGAGAAGTCCCATATTTGACTGCTCTAAGGGCTTGGGAAGTAGAGAGAAGAGCAGGACTGACCAGGGTGGAGAAGGACAGAAGGTTCCTCGGTGAGGCAGCACCCTCGACGGTGCATTTATATTTACAGGACGTGTTACAAATGAAATAGAGGAGTAGTCAAGGGAGGTTAAGTTCAGGAGTTATTAGTGCCAAGGCGCGTGAACGCGTAAGAATAGATCCAGCCACTGGGAGAAAAGTTTAAAAGCAGAAAAGGCTGGAGGGCCTAGAACTAGCCTGTGGGTGCCTCCCGGGAGATGGAGAGGTGAGGAATTGGAGAGCAGCTGTGGAGGCAATCATACAGGAGGAGCCCCAGAGCTGATTTATCATCCGGACCACGTCTCACGGACTAACAAATACTGATTTGGATAAACAGCGAACCCTGGGAGAGGCACCATCTCCAATTAAGAGATCACAATCCACATAAATAAACGGCAACCAAAGGCAACCTCAGGCTGCCTGGGCAAATCCCAGCGATTTCCGAGGCATTCATTAAGCGACTGAGGTAGAGCCAGGCTGTGTTATCACGAAGCTGCAGGGCACCACGAGGGAGGCCATGCTTCTCAGGTGGGTGGGACAGGCAGGAAGAAGGGGAGCTCTTCTGGAGAAAGGGCCTCACCCAAGTGTACTGGTTGATCTCTGAACTTCTCACTGGATCTATATTTTGACAACAAGGGAGTTGGAATGGAAGGAGAGAAATGAATGGTGTACAAACTAGAAAAAGACACACAGATTAGAGCAGAATTAGAGGCAAGGTGGCAATGATGAGCCTCTAGTTCTGGTAACAGGTGCTATTTTCCTGTTCACAGGTGAGGAGTCAGGAAAGGGACAGAACAAAACGTTTAGAATTTACTTGAATCAAGAGTCTGGTGCTAGTTAAAGGTACAGCACCTCTGACATAAATGGTCTAATCTGGGCTGTGGACCCAGCATAAGATCTTCACCCAAGGAATTTCATTCCAGAAATGTCTGGAAGGCCCTCGAATCGGGTCTTGCATAGCCTCATCCTTGTGCAGGATCTTGTCTCCGTCTGTGACAGGGAAACACACTACACAATGCCACAGATCTATATGAGGCTTCCATTGTGTAAAAATAACTGAATGAGAAAGTGTTCTGCTCTCTTGGAGCAAGAAGAAACAGCACATAAACAAATAATTGCAATTTAAGAGCATCCACAGAGCAATATTCATTCAATCAGGAGTTTTGAGGGCCAACTCTGTGCTTACGCTTCTACAAGATTGTGATCATAAACCATGACAAGGAGGACACTGTTCTTGATCTGATGGAACTTACAGATAAGTACGTTTGGAGGACTCTGTGCAGAAAGGTCAAGGAAAGCTGGAATCAAAGGGAAGTATAGACCAAACTCTAATGAGTGAGAGGAAACTGTCCAGGCAGAGAGTGGGGGACAGTGTGGTAGTCACAGGAGCGGGCCAAAGTCCTGGAGCACAGATTGTGGTTTAGAAACTAAGCAGCCAGCCCCAGGTGTTTAACGTAGATGTCAAGAAGCATGTGACTGTGTCCTTCTTTCACCTGCTCTGTGCCACTGTGTTATTTCTGCCACATCTTGTCCCTCCCAAATGCCAAAAGGGCCTCTTAGACACTGACTTCCTCCAGGGTGCAATTTCAAAACACTCAGACCTGGAGAGGCATGAATTACTCAAGTATTAGAGATGAGTAAAAATGAAGTAAAAGTAATTGTGTATCCAAGAGAAGGTAGAGCCAAACACAGTTCCTTCATTTCTACCTTGGAAAAACAGGATGTGAATTGTTCACCTGGTGAGAAAATGGTAAGCAGCGCTTTCAGGCCCAGTAAACTACTGGCTCATCTGAAAATCCAGTATCATTTATGCTTAAAAAATTGAATTCAGTGTAAGTTGACCACACTGCATATTTGCTCACTTGGTCCTCTTACAAGTATTTATGCAGAGTCTCCTTTGAGCAAAAGCATGATTCTGGGTAGGATGGCAGGCAACAAAAGAGAGAAACCAGGGTTCTGCTGATCTCTAGGAGTTCAGCGGTCCAGTTTGAATGACAGTCCACCCACTGGAGAACACACTGGAAGGTCGCATGTCATGCGCTGGGGAGAAGAAGACATTTAGTACATCCTCAATGACTGATGGGCAGATTTGGCCCATGGACGCTGTATCGAAGGAATTCTCGGGATGCCAGTCCCAGGTTCCCCCAGGGCAAAACGACTCTTGTTCCAAATGTTCTTATGTCTTTGAGGGTGATATCCAGGTGTCCACCCTGGCTTGAAACAAGATTGCAAAGATGGTCTGTGAAGAGAAAATGTACAAATAACTATGTGCAGGAAATGGAGGGAAAATCCATGATGGCCAAGGGGAGAAAGGCAAGATCGGGTTTGTTTTCAGATGAGATTTAGTAGTGAGATCTTGAGTCAGTTGGGCAGAGAAAAAGAGGATTAATTTTTGCTTCGAGAAATAATTAATTTTATTCATGAATGAACTGCTACTTAGAGCCGTGTGTCTGAGTGAGGTAGTCTCCGTCTAAGAAACCATCATGACACAGATGCCGGCAGACAGGGACACTGGCTCGTCATGTCGTCTTTTCCTTTTCTTTTCTTTTCTTTTCTTTTTTCTCCTCAAGTGAAGAGCTTTTTCTGGGTCAGGGATTCTCATTTTTTTCTTTATTCCGCTTCTGCCACATTTATCCCACCTCAGGGCTTCCCACATCTCCCACAAGAAAATTATTTCAGTCCCGTGTTGCTTAGAACAGTGAGAGGCACGTGGCAGGCATTTTTTCATTCAGCACATATTTCCTGAGCATGTGAGTGTACAGGTGACTCCACAAGTGCTGAGGACACATGGCCCAGGCCTCAGGGGGCTCTGCCCTCAAGGAAGACTCCACGGGAGCAGGTGGTTGGGGGTGGGGAGGTCTGTGAAGCAGTACAAGGTGCTGGTGTGGGGAGTTTGGTTCCTCACCAGTCATCCATCTCCTCTTCCAGGATTAGAAGCAGGTGAGTGGACTCACAAGGCACTGAGGGCAAGTAGAACACATCTATTACCATCAAGCTGGGCGAGAGATGAAGGTTTGGACCCGAGTTCTTATCCCCACCACCCATCCCTGACTCAAATTAGAGCCACTGGAGCCCTCTGGTGATCTGGCTGGACTGATTTGCCCCATCCTAAGCAAAGCCACTGGAGGAGGCGTTGCTAGATACTGTGGACGGGCCAGGCAGGTGGGCTCGGGCGAGGCTCTACAAGAGCTGACAGTGAGAAGGGGGAAGGAAGCTCTCCGAGGGACTGTCCGCTGGGGACATGGGGGTCTGAGAGACAAGAGCTGTTTGTGAGCAGGGATCTCAGTGCATCGACCACACAGTAATGAGCGTGGACCATAGGACAGCGCTCCTACCAACGTCCCCGATTTCCCCATGGGATGAGGTGGGTAGGGGGCAAAGAAAATAGGTTGTTCTGAGGGCAGAGACATTGGTCAGAGTTCTGTTTAATTTGGGAAAGAAAGCAAAATATTCCATTATGAAATATTAATAACATTATTTAATAAATATCAATATAAACTAAAAATTGAGTGTTCATTACATGCCCCACATTTTACTGAATATGTATATGCATATATATATATAGTACAGTTATCCTAATGAGAAACCTACAAGGGAGATGCTGTCTGTATACATATAGTGCAGATGAAGACGCTACCTTTTAGAGGATGTCATGAATCTGGTAAGAGGAAGAGCCAGCACTCAAGCCATACAATAGAAGATCTGACTATTAAATATTATTGAATTAAATACATAATTTTAGCCTGGGATTCTTTTTTTAATGCTATTTGTTATTTTTATATAAACCTTTTTAATGTTAATTAATTTTTAGAGAGAGAGACAGAGCGCAAGCAGGGGAGGGGCAGAGAGAGACACACAGAATCTGAAGCAGGCTGCAGGCTCTGAGCTGTCAGCACAGACCCCGATGCGGGGCTCCAACTCACAAACCATGAGATCATGACCTGAGCCGAAGCTGGAGGCTTAACTGACTGAGTCACCCAGGGGCCCCTATTATTATTATTATTATTTAAAAATATAATTTATTGTCAGGTTAGCTAACATACAGTGTATACAGAATGCTCTTGGCTTCAGGAATAGATTCCCATGATTCATAGCTTACATACAATATCCAGTGCCCATCCCAACAAGTGCCCTCCTCAATGTCCATCACCCATTTTCCCCTTTCTCCTGTACCCCCATCAACCCTCAGTTTGTTCTCTGTATTTAAGAGTCTCTTATGGTTTGCCTCCCTCTTTGTTTGAAACTGTTTTTCCCCTTCCCTTCCCCCATGGTCCTCTGTTAAGTTTCTCAAATTCCACACATGAGTAAAAACACAGGATATCTATCTTTCTTTGACTGAATTTATTTAACTTAGGATAATGCCCTCCAGTTCCATCCACATTGTTGCAAATGGAAGGTTTCATACTTTTGCGTTGCTGAGTAGTTGTCCATTGTATATATAAACTACATCTTCTTTATCTATTCATCAGTTGATGGACACTGAGCTCTTTCCTTACTTTGGCTATTGTTGATAGTGCTGCTGTAAACACTGGGGTGCATGTGCCCTTCTGAATCAGCGCTCCTGTATCCTGTGGATGAATTCCTAGTAGTGCAATTGCTGGGTCATAGGGGAGTTCTATCTTTAATTTTTTGAGGAACCTCCACACTGTTTTCCAGAGTGGCTGCACCAGTTTGCATTCCCACCAACAGTGCAAGAGGGTTCCCATTTCTCCACATCCTTGCCAATGTCTGTTGTTTCCTGAGTTGTTAATTTTAGCCATTCTGACTGTGCTGAGGTGGTATCTCAGTGTGGTTTTTATTTGTATTTCCCTGATGATGAGTGATGTTGAGCATTTTTTCATGTGTCTGTTGGTCATCTGGATTTTTTTTAGAAAATTGTCTATTCATGTGTTCTGCCCATTTTTCACTGGGTTATTTGTTTTTTGAGTGTTGAGTTTGGTAAGTTCATTATAGATTTTGGATACTGACCTTTATCCGATATGTCATTTGCAAATATCTTCTCCCATTCCATCAGTTGCCTTTTAGTTTTGTTGATTGTTTCCTTTGCCGTGCAGAAGCTTTTTATCTTGATGAGGTCCCACTGGTTCATTTTTGCTTTTATTTCCCTTGCCTTCAGAGAAGTGTCGAGTAAGAAGTTGCTGCAGCAGAGGTCAAAGAGGTTGTTGCCTGTTTTCTCCTCTAGGGTCATAATGATTTCCTGTCTCACATTTAGATCTTTTATCCATTTTGAGTTTATTTTTGTGTATGATGTAAGAAAGTGGTCTAGTTTCATTTTTCTGCATGTTGCTGTCCAGGTCTCCCAGCACCATTTGCTAAAGAGGCTGTCTTTATTCCATTGGATACTCTTTCCTGCTTTGTCAAAGATTAGTTGGCCATACATTTGTGGGTCCAATTTTGGGTTCTCTATTCTATTCCTTGGTCTATGTGTCTGTTTTTGTTCCATACCATACTGTCTTGATGATTACAGCTTTGGAGTAGAAGGTAAAGTCTGGGATTGTGATGCCTCCTGCTTTGGTTTTCTTTTTCAACATTACTTTGACTACTTGGGGTCTTTTGTGGTTCCATACAAATTGTAGGATTGTTTTTTCTAGCTCTGAGAAGAAGCCCAGTGCAATTTTGATTGGGATTGCATTGAATGTGTAGATTGCTTTGGGCAGTATTGACATTTTAACAATATTTGTCCTTCCAATCCATAAGCATGGAATGTTTTTCCATTTCTTTGTGTCTTCTTCAATTTCTTTCATAAGTTTTCTATAGTTTTCAGAATACAGATCTTTTACATCTTTGGTTAGGTTTATTCCTAGGTATTTTATGGTTCTTGGTGCAATTGTAAATGGGATCAATTTCTTGATTTCTCTTTGTGTTACTTCATTATTGGTGCATTACTTCATTATTGGTGCATAGAAATGCAACCAATTTCTGTACATTGACTTTGTATCCTGCAACTTTGCTAAATGCTTGTTTCAGTTCTAGCAGCTTTTTGGTGGAGTCTTTCAGGTTTTCCATGTAGAGTATCATGTCTTCTGCGAAAAGTGAATGTTTGACCTCTTCTTTACTCCAATTTGAATGCCTTTTATTTCATTTTGTTGTCTGACTGCTGAGGCTATGACTTTCAACACCATGTTAAACAACACTGGTGAGCGTGGACATCCCTGTTGCGTTCCTGATCTAAGGGGGGAAGCTCTGTTTTTTTCCATTGAGGATGATATTAACTGTGGGCTTTTCATATATGGTTTTTTTGATGTTAAGGTATGTTCCTTATATTCTGACTTTCTGAAGGGATTTTGTTAAGAAACGATGCTGTATTTTGTAAAATGCTTTTCCTGCATCTACTGACAGGATCATATGGTTCTTACCCTTTCTTTTATTAATGTGATGTATCACATTGATTGGTTTGCGAATATTGAAACAGCCCTGCAGCCCAGGAATGAATCCCACCTGATCATGGTGAATAACTCTTAATATACTGCTGCATTCGATTTGCTAGTATCTTGTTGAGAATTTTTGCATCCATGTTCATCAGGGATTTGGGCCTGTAATTCTCCTTTTTAGTGGAGTCTCTGTCTGGTTTGGGAATCAAGGTAATGCTGGCTTCATAGAATGAGTCTGGAAGCGCTCTGTGTGTGTGTGTGTGTGTGTGTGTGTGTGTGTCTGTGTGTTGGAACAGCTTGAGAAGGATAGGTATTAACTCTGCTTTAAATGTCTGGTAGAATTCCCCTGGGAAGCTATCTGGCCCAGGACTTTTATTTGTTGGGAGATTTTTGATAACTGATTCAATTTCTTCACTGGTTATGGGTTTGTTCAAACTTTCTATTTCTTACCATTTGAGTTTTGGTAGTGCGTGGTATCTAGGAATTTGTCCATTTCTTCCAGGTTGTCCAGTTTGTTGGAATATAATTTTTCATAGTATTCTATAATAATTATTTGTATTTTTGTGGTGTTGGTTGGGATCTTTCCTCTTTCATTCGTGATTTTATCTATTTGGGTTCTCTCTCTTTTTGAGAAATCTGGCTAGGGGTTTATCAATTTTGTTTATTTTTTCAAAAAACCAGCTCTTAGATTCATTGATATCTTCTGTGTGGTTTGTTTGTTTTTTATTTTTTTTGGATTCTAATTGTTTATTTCTGATGTAATCTTTATTATTTCTCTTCTGCTGGCTTTGGGGTTTCTTTGCTGTTCTGCTTCTAGTTCCTTTAGGTATGCGGTTAGGTTTTATTTTGGGGATTTTTCTTGTTTCTTTACATAGGCCTGGATTGCAATGTATTTTCCTCTTAGGACTGCCTTTGCTGCATCCCAAAGGGTTTGGACTGTCGTGTTTTCATTTTCATTTGCTTCCACATATTTTTAAGTTTCTTCTTTAATTGCCTGGTTGACCCATTCATTCTTTAGTAGGATATTCTTTAACCTCCATACATTTGGAGGCTTTCCAAATTTTTCCTCCTGGTTGATTTCAAGTTTCATAACATTGTGATCTGAAAATATTCATGGTATGATCTCAGTTCTCTTATATTTATTGAGGGCCGTTTTGTGATCCAGTATGTAATCTGTCTTGGAGAATGATCCATGTGCATTCGAGAAGAATGTGTTTTCTGCTGCTTTTGGATGAAAAGTTCTGAATATATCTGTCAAGTCCATCTGGTCTAGTGTATCATTCAAGGCCATTGTTTCTTTATTGATTTTCTGCCTAGATGATCTGTCCATTACTGTAAGTGGAGTATTAAAGTCCCCTGCAATTACCATAGTCTTATCAATAAAACTGCTTATGTTTGTGATTAATTGATTTATATTTGGGTGCTTCAAGTTGGGGGCATAGGGTGCATAAACATTTACAATTTTTAGCTCTTTTTGATAGATAGACCCCATGATTATGATATAATGCCCTTCATCTCTTGTTACAGCCTTTAGTTTAAAATCTAGTTTGTCTGATATAAGTATGGCTATTCCAGCTTTCTTTTGACTTCCAGCAGCATGATAGATGGTTCTCCATCCCCTCATTTTGAATCTGACGGTGTCCTTAGGTCTAGAATGAGACTCTTGTAGATAGCATATAAATAGATCTTGCTTTTTTATCCATTTTGTTACCCTGTGTCTTTTGATTGGGGACATTTAGTCCATTTGCATTCAGAGTTATTATTGAAAGATAGGGATTTAATGTCATTGTGTTATCTGTAGGTTTCATGCTTGTCATGATGTCTCTCGTATTTTGTAGTCTTTAGAGCATTCCACTCAAGAGTCCCCCTTAGGATCTCTTGGAGGGCTGATTTAGTGGTGATGAACTCCTTCATCACCTCTTTTTGTTTTTCTGGGAAAGCCTTTATCTCTCCTTCTATTCTGAATGACAGCCTTGCTGGATAAAGGATTGTTGGCTGCATATTTTTAATATTCAGCACATTGTATATTTCCTGCCACTCCCTTCTGGCTTGCCAAGCTTCAGTGGACAGGTCTGCTACTACCCTTATGTATCTACACTTGTAGGATAAGGCCTGTTTGCCCTAGCTGCTTTCAGAATTCTCTCTTTATCATTGTATTTTGCCAGTTTCACTATGATATGCCATGGAGAATACCTATTCTTATTGAATCTGAAGGGAGTTCCCTGTGTCTCTTGGATTTGGATATCTTCTTCCTTTCCCAGATTAGGGAAATTTTCAGCTATAATTTGTTCAAGTAAACCTTCTGCCCCTTTCTCTCTTCTTCTGGAACTTCTATGATATGGATATTATTACATTTCATTGAATCACTTGGTTCTCTAATTCTCCCCTTGTGGTCTAGTATTTTCTTATCTTTTTCTTGGCTTCATCATTTTCTATAATTTTATCTTCTATTTCACTTATTCTCCCCTCTACTTCCTCCTGCCACTACATCTAGTTCATTTTGCACCTCATTTACAGCATTTGTTAATTCATTGTGTGACGATTTCTTAGTCCCTTGATCTCTGCAGCAATAGATTCTCTGCTGTCTTCTATGCTTTTTTTCAAGCCCAGCTATTAATCTTATGACTATTATTTTAAATTCTTGATCACATATATTATTTATATCTGTTTTGAGCAATTCTCTAGCTGTCATTTCTTCCTGGAATTTCTTTTGAGAATTCTTCTGTTTCATCATTTTGGCTAGTTTTCTGTCCTTTATGTGTTTTCTGTGCTTTCTGTGCTTGTTATGTGTCCTGCACATGTGAGCGCTTCTATCTTAAAAAGCAGTCATACCCTGTCCAGGGCCTGGCCCTTCAGGAGGTGTTTTTGGAGTGTGTTGCATGCTCTCTGTTGTTGTGACTCTGGTTGCATTATCTCCATACTCATAGTGGTGAGTTGGACCTTCCACCAGGTGTGCTTTGATTTGTTCGTTGAAGTAACCCCAAAAAAAATTTAAGAAGGGGGATGGTGGAAGAAGCCTTATTCCATACAAAGAGATAAATGACAGGGGTGGGGAAAAAGAAAAGAGAGAAAAAAATTGACCAGGCAGAGAATCAGAGAAACTATATGGCTTAATCCAGAGAGAGAGTGGAAAATAAAGAAGGAGGAGATACAGAAGAGGTGTAGAAAGAATAGGTAAAAATTGGCTTAAACCAACACCTGGAATAGAGAAGGGAAGAAATAAGAGAAAGAAAAAACTATATATGTAAAATAAGAATTGACCAAGAATCAAATCAGAAAATGCAAAACCACTGCATGGGTATCTGATGGTTCCTGACAGGTACCTGCTGCTCCAGAGGGATTGTCTGGTTGGTCAGTGTCCATCTTGCTCCAGTAGATATGCAGTTGCCAGGGACGGAGGAGGGGCATGGTTTGGTGTAGGCATCCGGCCTCCACTATGGGCCCATTGTTGGTTCTCTGAAGCCCCACCTTGTTGGTTATGGGGAGAAAAATGGTGACATCCCAGTCTCTCCTCCCCAGACTGAGTGTCCCAGATCATTCTGTTCAGGCCATCCTCACAGTGCCATGCGGGCACAAGCGGGCTGGTTTGTCCCACTCCACAGTCTCCCATGCCTCCCAGACACTAGGCTGGGATTCAAACCCTGATGTCTTCAAGGATCCTGCTCCACAAGCCCCAGTTACAGGGAAGTGCCACTCCACCCAGCCAGCTGACGAAGGGCCTCTGGCTGGTGGGTGCCTGCAGGGTCTTTTGTCCTTGGAGGCTATATACCTTCTTCCCACAGCACTCAAGGGAGGGGATTGCTTTCTCTGACTGTGCCTCTGAGCTTGCTACTGAGCCCAGGGCTAGCTCCCCTCCTCCCCAGGTGTGAGAACTGGGTGGCCTCAGTACAGAAAGCCCTGCAACCCTCGAACAAGTTAGAAATTGGTTCTTTCTCCGTTTTTTCCATTCCCTGGTCCATGGTTTTTCTCTTGTCCAAATACAATCCTACACTTCCATAGCCTCTCTTTCTCTTCCTTTTGTCTCCCCCACAGAAGGGGATCCCTCCCCTCCATGCCTACGCCACCTGTTTTATCTCTCCCAGTTCTCAGTCAAGCACCCGTGGCCAGCCAAGTTGTCCCTGTGAGCCCCTAGAGATGTTTCTGTCACTCTGTAGTCCAGATTCCTGGAATTCCAAGTCTACTGGCCTCAGTACTGCTGTGTTTGGGGGATGAAAAAATTTCAGATCCCCTACTTCTCCTCCATGCTGACTCCTCCCCTGAGCCTGGGATTCTTAACGCTCCCAGAGAAATGGTACCCCCAGTTGTAGCCACCTGTGCTCTCTGCCCCTCCTGCCATTCCGTGTGGCATTCTGGCAGATCTTTGGGACTCATAAGACAGGCCTCAGGGGGCTCAGCGGGGCTCATCTCACTCAGATCCTGTAGTTCTCTGTTTCCACCAGAGCTCTCCATCTGTGCCTGGGCTCTGGGGAACCCTCAGTAGGAGGAAGCTACAGATGAATCTTCCTGAAACAATTCACCCACAGCAAATTCTGAATGTGTCGGCTCTACACTGCTGGCGTATTTCTATAGGGGTGCAGTGTAAATTAAATTTCTGTAAATCGAATCCTCTACTAGAGGGACACTTAATGCCATTCCAAAATGCAGTATCGTATGTTTTTTTTTTTTTCCTGGCAATGGCTTATAAAAATTCAGTGTTAAGTAAAGCTGTAGCTCCTGACTTGAGGATCAGGTAGCTACTGATTTATAAACACACGTATCCACTTGGAAATGTCTTCTGTTTCAAGGACTATTTTCATGAAGCCAGGAAAAACCTCTGGTGATGCAAATAACCTCTGCTCATGAGGATACTTTGTAAATTTGGAGTTCCTTATGGTGACACTAGTGGCATATTCTTTGGTGTGCATCCACAGTACACCAAAGATAGAAAAGAAAGAGACCTGGAGGCTGGGGCTCCCAAGGCTGTTTTGGGATTTACAGGTGTAGGTGTGGGCAGATTAGGGCTGTTATGCATGGGGCATGTTCGTGGAAGATGGAAGAGTCTGGCACAGCTCCCTCTGCCTGCTGTGTTTCCGCCTCTGCACCTGTTTAATGCTCCCTGGTTCTGCCACTGTAACAGGCTCCTCCCTGAGCCCAGAAATGTGTCTCTTTCTCCCTCCTGCTGCAAAGAACGAACAAGCTCTGGATGTCACAGTGAGCCAGAGTGAACAAAAAGTCTCACTGGTCAGGCAGGAGGCCCTGGTGGGAGAACAATGAGGTAGCTAGGACCAGTGCTGCACCACGTGCTTCATTATCAGCCCTTGTGCCTGGGAGGATTCTCATTGTCCTGGTGTGCCAGGAGAGCCTGTGCCTTACCTGGGGACCTGCTAGTGACGGAGGAGGGACAGGAAGGAAGACTCTTTGGGGAGTGAGTTCTCCTGGATCCACAGAAGCATGTAAACACCCTCATGTAATGATCCCTCAACATGGGCAGCATAGTTGGTTTACTAGTAACAGGGTAAACTGTAGCACAGTAAGCCAGCCTGTGCTCAGCTAGTTCTGTGTATGTTCTAAGCTGTGAGTCTGGTAAAGGTGGAGAGGAAGGGGGATTGTGCTAGTCCCTGGATGTCAGCCTCAGTCATCTGGAAACTCATGCTCAAATGGAACTTGATAGAAGAAACATGGCTGTCGAGGCTGATAATACATGTTTTACCTTCTGTTACCACTAAGTAGGGCAGTGTCCATGTTGGTGCCTGTAGGTCGGGAGACTAAATCTAGGAACCACAGATTTAGTGGTTGGCCTGGGACACAAGCCCCAAGCTGCAAAGGCAGTGTCTGAAAGAGGCCTGAGGGCATGGGGTGGCAGAGTGGTACCCAGTGATGCTTGAATCTGTTAATTAGAAGGGAACGTTAAGATTGTCTGTTTCCTGGGGTGCCTGGGGGGCTTAGTCAGTTAAGCGTCTGACTTTGGCTCAGGTCATGATCTCATGGTTCATGAGTTCGAGCCCTGCTTCGGGGTCTGTGCTGACAGCTCAGAGCCTGGAGCTTGCTCTGGATTCTGTGTCTCCCTCTCTCTCTGCTCCTTTCCCACTTGTACTCTGTCTCTCCCTCTCTCAAAAATAAATAGACATTAAATATTTTGTAAAAACAGATCACCTGTTTCCTATCCAGGGCAGACAACCACTCTACAAATCCCTATGAAGGTAGTCAGCCAGCCTTGGTTTGAACACACCTAGTCCTGCGTGTTCACTGCAGCCAATTTCCATTCGATAGTCCCAAACATTAGAAAGGCCTTTCTGGGCTCCTGGGTGGCTCAGTTGGTTGAGTGGCCAACTTCGGCTAAGGTCATGAATTCACGGTTTGTGAGTTCGAGCCCCACGTTGGGCTCTTTGCTGACAGCTCAGAGCCTGGAGCCTGCATTGGATTCTGTGTCTCTGTCTCTCTCTGCCTCTCCCCTACTCATGCTCTGTCTCTCTGTCTCTCAAAAATAAATAAATGTTAAAAAAAAATAAAAAAAGAAAGACCTTTCTGGAACTGAATCAGTCTTTCTCCACATAATTCCACTTATTGGTCCTGACTCTTCTTTCTCTTATTTCTCAACAGTAAGTCTAAATGCCTCTTCTTCACGACAGGTCTCTAGATATTTGGGGACCATCATTCTTCCTGATTCTTAGACTTGTTGCCACTGTTAAACTTCCCTCCAGAAGTTCTTCTATTTCTCCTTCCCCTTCTCCATGTTCTTTCTCTCAAACCATCCTTGTTTCTTTTGCCCAAGTCTCCCTTTTCCATCTTTTGGCATAAGGAAAATACCATAAATTTATTTTGACATAAGACTTTCTTCCACTTCTGGCTCCAGGGAGCTTGCTTGCTTGTTTCTCTTTCAAAGCACTCAAGACTTTTGTCATGGACCAGTATGAGGTCACTATGCTGGAGTTTCTCAGATCAGGCATTTTCCTCCCTACAGACTTCTTTAACTTCTTCCTTTCTAGGCAGTTTTCGAAGGTTGATGAGGGGGGTTCTAGGTCACAGGCACGCCTCAGAAGATGTGGTGACTTTTCTCTGGGACTGAAGCATCATGGCTTCAAGAAAAGTTGGAAATATGTGCTGGGATTATGGTGGGAGAATACAGGTTTTTCATCCAAGTTACATGTAGAGAGAAAAAAAATTCTAACTTTTCCCTCAGCTGTTCAAGGAACTGCAGCTACCTCCCATTTGATCTGATTTTGTGCACCTAGATTTGGTCTGTGGTAAAATCGTAGCCAGAACTGCACTCACTGTGTTTCCTACAACACGTATGTCTCCTGCATTCCTTGCTGTGCTTCCTGGCAGCCGGAACGGCACAGCCACCGGGCATTGTAACTCCTGCCTCTTCCTCATCTCCTCCCCACATCTGAGTTGTGTGGCTTCTATCTCAGAGCTGTCTTTCAAAGCCAGCTTCTTCTCTCTTCTCCTGGCTTCATTGTTTGCTGCTTATATTTTTCACTCTTCTCCGATCCAACCTGTCTGAGGTCCACTGCTGGTCCTTCTGTGCCCAAAGGATAAAAAAACCCAAATGCATTTTCTTGGCATGAGAGTCCCTTCCAAATCCATCCACTCTTTCAACAAATATCCAACGAACACTCCCTGTGCTGCTGACTGTGCCGCACACTTTCTTCCTGCTGTCCTTTGTTCCAGTCTCACTGAACATCTCCAGATTTGCCCAGATATAGAAGACTCCTTCAGATGCCATGTGTCTTTCCATGTCTCATTCCCACTTCCTGCAAAGCTCCTTCCATCTTTCTCTTTCTACTTACCTCTCAAACCCACTTAAATGTCAACTCCCTATGAAGTCTTCTTTGGTTCCTGCAAGAGAGTTGGTCATTCCTACTTATGATATCCCATCAATATGTTCGTATTTCTGCTATCGAACTTATCTTGTGTTTTTGTTTACTTGTCTTTACTTGCTCTTCTCTTGGCTCTGACCTCCTTCAGGCAAAGAACATATTTTATTTCATCTTTTTATCTCTGGTTCTTGGTACCATGTCTGCCTCACGTTAAGGATATAAGAGAATGAAACCCCTCAGTATGAGAAGTGTGTTCTGGGACTGAATTCGATGGAAGGAGAAAACAAGTTGTTGAGGCCCCAGGCTCTAGAATCATACTGTGTAGGTGTAAATTGCAGTCCTGCTACTTCTAGTTGTGTGAACTTGTACAAGATGTTTTTATATTAACTTATTTTTTCTCATCAGTAAAATAGGTAGAATAATAGGATTTTCTTTATTATTTTATTTCTTTATTTTGTGATAACTAAAAGCCCAATTTGATTTACTTCAAGGGAAGTGCATTATTCTTTTTGTGAGGGGTCTCCTGAGAGTAAATATGGAAAACAATAGAATGGGAAATCTTGAGAAGAGGAAAGAAGAGAAAATTCAGAGAGTTTAATTGAGAAAGAGGAAAGAAAGGAGGGGCAGTTTTACTCTGTCAAATTCTCTCTACTGCAATCTCCATACATTAATCAAATTTATCACGTAACATCCACATTCTTTTCTCCCTAACTGTAGCCTGAGTTAATCTATTCATTGATTTTTATAGTTATAGATAGTTCAAAGTAAATCTTTCGCAGTGACAGGTGCTTTACCCTTAGAGCAGGACTCACACACTACAATCCTACAGCATAAAAGTCAAGGGCTCAAAACTAACTCCATTTTCATCTAGACCCAGAGCGTAAGAAAAAGAGAGACCCATATGGGAATGTTACTGAGCTGAGGAGAAATGAAAGCATGGATGCTTGACCACATAGACAATAAAATCAGGTAATTGAAAGAGACCCTTATCGAAATAGGCAATAAAATCAAAAGTGAAGATTCTTTTGCCAGGCTGGAATAGGGGATCAACATGATCAAGGTATTAGAGTGGGTTAACTGCTGGAACAAACAGTCCCCAAATCTCAGTGAGTTAGTACAGGTTTATTTAATTATTTATTCATTGCTCAAGTCCAGTGCAATTTATGAGATGGTTAAAAGGAGACTGCTTCATGAAATCATTCAAGACTAAGACTCCATCCGTGTGGTCACTCTGTCATCATCTGGGGCCTCCTTGTCCTCCTCTGGGTCCTGATAAACGAGGAAAGAAAGAAAGTGTGAAGGATTTCATGGGAGGTCTAATGGGTTGGGCCTGGGTTCACATTCCACTGGCCAGAACCCAGTCACATGACTACATTTAAATGCAGAGGAAGCTGGGGACATTTGTGTATCTGTGAGCCCAAGGAGAAATTAGAAATAGCTTAGAGAACACTTTCCAGTCTGCCATTAGGGATGGAATGCAAGAAGGTGGTGAAGTGCAAAGCCCCAGATTTAAGTAGAAAATGCCAATTTCACAAATACAGGATAGAGGTGGCCTGCCTCGCAGTTAAGACAAAAACAAAAAATTGGGTTGGGAAAAATGTGGGGTTCTGGTTGATCATAAGATTACTGTTTAGCTAAGAATACTTTTGTCTTCAAAAAAAAAAAAAGGAATGCGGGGCACCTGGGTGGCTCAGTCGGTTAAGTGTCTGACTCTGCTCAGGTCATGATCTCGCGGTTCATGAGTTTGAGCCCCACATTGGGCTCTGTGCTGACAGCTCAGAGCCTGGAGCCTGCTTTGGATTCTGTGTCTCCCTCCCTGCCTCTCCCCTGCTCATGCTGTTGGTCTCTAAAAAACAAATAATAATTAAAAAAATTTAAAAAAGGAATGCAAATGTGCCAACTGTACTTCAATAAAAAAGTGAAAAAATTTAAATAAATTTAGTATATAAATACTAAAACAAAAAAGGAATGCAATATTCGGGTGTGTTAACAAAGGAAATATATTTCCTTCATGTGTGTATATATATATGAAAGATCATAGACTATCTTTACTCTTGGTTAGCGATGTGTCCTTAAACTATCTGAGCCTCCGCTAGCGCTATGAAATAGGACTAAAGTGGCATGCATCAGTGTATCAGTTAACCACTGCCATAATTATGGACATAAAAATAACCCCCAAACTCAGTTTCAAACAATAATCATTTTTCTCACTCATGTATCTGTAGATTGACTGAATTAGTATGCTTCAGGCCACAGGTCTGCAAGGGGGCCATGCGGTGTTTTCTCCAGTGTTTGTTATGGGTCTCAGGCTGAAAGAGAAGCAGCCACTATGTGGGGGAAGCAGCTCGTGGCCAGGGCAGGCAGGCCAGAAGAAAATAGGTAATGCCTCTTTAGGTCTTAGCCCAGTTTTGGCACCTATGGTAACTTCTGTCCATATCTGTTTGTCCGGAGCAAAGCCACATGGCCAAGCTCAATGTCAATGGGGGAGGGAAATGAGGTCCAGCTGTATGAGTGATGGATACCGTGAAGTCACATATCAAAGGGCATTCTAATAAAGGTGAGAAGGAAGATTCAATGTGCCACACTGATATTTATAAGATTGTGGTGATGATTTAAAAATATGTAAAGCATCCAGTACCATGACTGGTAACATAAGGGCTCCGTAGATAGACACATGATGATAGTTATAATGTTGATGATAATGATGTATTCAGAAATTGTATCCTATACTCTCCATGGCTCAGAACACAGCTACTGAATTGTGTTTAATTTTGGTTGCCATCTTTAAAAAGAAACACATTAACAAGCTAGATTGCGTGCAGAGAAGGTTTAGCTTAAGAGCCTAGGAATCTAGAAGCTATTGAAGGAACAAAAAATATTTAGTCCAAAGAAGAGTGGTTCGCGTACAAAGTAAATGCACCCAAATTCCGGAAGAGCTATCTCATTGCAAAAGGAATAAACTTGTAGAATAGTGGAAGGAGCTGCCAGTCTGGGGGAATTCTCTTAGAGTTAAGTAGATAATGGGAAGCCCACAGACATTTGCTGGGGAGAAGCATGGCACGGACTGTTAGCTTGCTGAGCAAAGACACGCACAACAGGAGGCGAAGAGTGGTGAGCAGAGCCGTTTTCTCCACAGTCGAACAGATGAGCTGTGGGGTGCAGGTTGGGAGGTCAGAACAGAGCTGGGGTTTCTGTGAGTGCGAAAACACAGATCTTAGCTCCCCTTTCAGTTCACTCTAGTCTCATAGATTCCCTGGCCCTTCATTGCAATGAGTGTGTTGTATTTCACGTTGATTCTACAAACACACTGCCCTCAGTGCCCTCTTCAAGCCCCGGAGCCCCAAACGGACAGTGTGAGATTCTCCAAGCAGTGACCTAGTCCTCCTCCTCTAAGCTGGAGTCTCCCCTCCCCATTTCTCCCAATCAGCCTTAATTAAACTGTTTGAAAGCTACAGCTTGATTTTAATTAGAGCAAAATTGGGAAGATTAGAATGAAATTGGCCAATCATTGTTTACGGGCCGTTGTTTGAGAACACAGCAGGCTGCTAAATTACCTACATGCTAGGCTTCTTGAATTCTACCAGATAGCGGGAAGGACAGGGGCACAGGGGCATTGGGGGAGGGCCGGCCCCGTCTCTGCTCTTGTGCCTCCTACAGTTGCATGGACCTCGATATTATTTAACCAAAGGGCTCCTGGACTGAAGCTTTCCTTCTTGGAATTTCTCCCTGGTTAACAAGGCCAAAGGATTTCCTGGGAAGTATGATAGAGGGCATGCCATAGTCCCTGAAGTTGAGCACGGGTCATAGATAAAGGCAGAAAATCATTCATGAAGTGGTCTGGGTTCTTGTCAAACTCTACTACTGATCGAAGGAGACTTGGGTCACTTTTTTCTGTTTCTGTGTCTCTTCATTTTTAACCTATAAAAGGTTAATAGTTGAGTAATGGTATTTCTGCTTCCTTTCTCCTGAGGTTCTTGTATAGATAAAATAGTTGAGCTTCTGTGAAAACTGTGTACAAACATTTTTAAAAACGAAAGGGAAGCTCTACACCAATGTAAGAGATTATGGTTTTTATTATAATTTCTTTTTATAGCTCAGATTAATCATGTCTTATTCATTATAGCAGTAAAGGCTCTAATAGCTAAGTACATTACAGTAATCTGTTGTTGAGATAGAAATCTCCTGGTGATGTGATGTGTCTAGAAATACTGCCTTCTGTACAGGAGCCAAAACATGATATATCCCTCAGTCCCTAAAATGGCCCAGCTCAAGAATGTGAAACTATCTTAGCTGCCTCACTGAGGTAGATAACTCAAGGGTGGCCCGAGTCCTGTGATGGGAGCAGTAGCCCCAGATGTGAGGTATATTGGTAGAAGGATGAAGAAAAAGAAGGCTTCTTTGTGTCTGGGACTCTTTAAGAAAATCAGCAGTGCCAATTCTCAGTGGTGTTATTGAGATTCCCATGTCAAATTGGCAGATCTCAAGCTAGCTGGGGAAAGGCACTTGTCCAAGAGAAAGGTGAGCTCTGAGAACAAAGACGTTTGCATTTATCCAGAACTGGTTGGTATGTGAGAAATTTTCCCATGGTCATTGGTTGACAGTTTACACAGACAAAATGAAGTCACAGGAAAAATGGCAAGAAAACTGTCTTTGGCTAAGGCCAATTCATCTTTTTTTTTGCTCCAGAGTTCTTAAATATTTTATTCGGTGACCTGTCCTGTGTCTTCCTTCATTTTTCAAGGAAAACCAGTCATATTTTGTTGGTCTTACAAGTATGGTTCCTACCAAAAACAACCTTTTGGAGAATGAGAACTCAGTCCCTTTCAGCACTGGCAGTCCCTTTGAACACTGAAGGTTGGAGGAAGGCGCCCCCCAGAAGTGGTTATTGGAAAGAGATCAGGAGGAACAAAGAAGAGAGGACAGTATTTCCTATCATGACAGCCTACTCTTTCTGCCATTGTTTTCAAAGTGGTGCTTGGAGGTGGGCATCCTGGGCTCCATGGCTGCCATACAACTTCTCCCCAACCTCTCTGGGAGTCCCAGAGCCTATTCTGGGACCTGGTGCCTGAGTGAGCAGCTGATGATTGGTTGGCTCTGCTGGAAACGGCACTGATTGTCTCCCCAGTAAACCCAGCCTGGGGTCTAACTCGGGAGGAACAAATGGGCTCCTAATACTCAGGGACACACTGATGCTGGGATGGGTGGTGCCAAGCCTGCAGGGGGCCATCACGGAGGGGGTGGGTAGAGCTGCATACCGAGGGTACAGGAAATGAGACTTTCCAAAGGACAGCCATAGTGGTGGCCTGGAAATGTGCCTGAACATGCTCTCCACACAGAAATGGAAAGATATGTCTATTGGAAAACTGGTAATGATTAATTCGCTATTAGCGCCAGGTCTCAGCACAAGTACCTATATGGTAGGTTCCAGTGTTCATTATTACTAGATTTCAGCCTCATTGAGGTATAGTTTTTTGTTTTTAGACTGTGGATTTCTTTGTAAAATACTCTCTCCTTGAAGGCTTCATAAGGGAGGGAGGTTTCTTAGATAATGTCTCTTCATGGGGGCTGGATCAGTGTTCTCAGTTCACAAGCCAGAAAGTTGGTGCTTCAGCACTGAGCTGCTGGAGACAGCACCGGGATGGAAGGTCCCCAGCTGTGCTCTTTTGAGTCTTTCATCCCCAGGAGCCTGGGACCCTGCAGGGGTGCACACTCGCTGCCAGAGTTCTTGTTGACCTTGTATTGCTTGGAGGAACGCAGTGCTGCAGCGTGGTGGGTGACATTAGAGTTAGTGGCTGTGACTTGGACACATTCTTTGGTTACAGCTTTCAAATTAGGAATACCTTGCAGCCAGTTAGTATTCTCATCAGAGCCCCTTTTGCTTCAAACTCAGAGCTGGTCGGGTCGCAAAGTCCTGCAGAAGCTCCTACTGCCCGAGCTTGGCATGGCTGTGATTCTGCTCTCCTATTGCAGGTCCTTTAGGTTTTGGGAAAATCCCTAAGTTCACAGACAACCAGAAACGTCACTCGTTGGCAATCTGGACCATCAGGGTTGAGCAGTTTGGGACAAAAAGCTACGATCATTTCAGAATATACAGCGAGATTTCAGATTTTGCCTACCATATTCTCTGTGTACAGCCGCTATAACACACTGGTTTTACCCTCCAGTCTGGAATATACCTTTCCTAAATTTTGGTTGTTATTAATGATTTTATGGGTATGTTAACCCTTTGACAAAAACATGTTGTTCACTGTGGGCTAATCTAAAATATGATGGAAAATGGAGTCAACTTCTTAGAGCAGCCTACTGAAGGGCCTTTCCATGTACTGCTTGAACGCCTTTGCAGGTGGAGTCCACGTTAGAGAGTTCGGGTCGCCCTTTGGCTTAACCTGGGAGCCCTTTAGTGGTCTCTGCTGGGCTAAAGGCACTTTCTACAGGGGTTTCACTAGTGTTGGAGATGTTTGCTCTCTCAGACTGTTTACTGGGCAACAAACACAGTGGGGGAAGATTTTAAGAGAAATGGCTAAATTGAAATGGAGATTTACTTGATGTCTTAATTGAAACAAAGATGATGGCTTAATTGAAGTAGTGTGTTAATATAATTGATATATAGAAAACATCCTTTTCCTAGGGAAAAAAAAGAGCCTTGGTTATTTTATTACTGGAAAAAAACTGCTAAACGAGAAATCGGAAATGAACATTTATTCTCTGAATAGCTCAGGCTGCCTTCCAGTATTGCCTTCTGAGGTTTTCAGATGCTGGAAAGAACCAGGTTAATAAGTTCTGTAAGTACATTTTTACCACTTTCTGGCTCAAACTTCTTTCACAGATGTTTCCCCCATTATTTTGATTCAATGAAGGGCCCCACAGGGCAGGGAAGAAACTTAGTGAAGTAGAAGAGAAAACCACCAGGCACCCTCTGAGCCTGAGCATTCTTGCCAGCAGCTGAGGCCTATGCCTAATTCTGGGCTGATACCCGCACAAAATCGTGGTTATTCTTTTGAGTCTCACAGGGGAGGTGGACTAGCATGGTGGTAAAAACTGTGGACTACGAAGTCAGGCATCTTCTGTTTAAACCCTGACTCGGCCACCTACTGGGTGTTACCCACTGGGCAAATTAACTTATTTGTGCCTCAATTTCCTCATCCATAAAATGAGGATAATGATATTTTCCCCCTTGTAGGCGTGTTTTGAATATTGTATTGGTTTATGCTTGTAAGATGCTTGGAATGCTTGGCACATACTAAGAATTCATTAAATGTTAACCATTATTTTTTATTATTTGCCCATAAAATGCTTCCTAAGACAGTATCATTCATTTTTTCTAAGTCATTTGTTATTCTGTGTTATGATTTCCTGAGCAGCCATAGGAGTTGGAATCAGGCCTTTATCTTTGATTTCTCCCATGGTACTCTGTATGGACTTGATTTTTTTTTTAATTTTTCTTAATGTTTGTTTATTTTGAGAGAGAGAGAGACACAGAGCACCGGTAGGGGAGGGGCAGAGAGGGGGACACAGAATCTGAAGCAGGATCCAGGCTCTGAGTTGTCAGCACAGAGCCTGACATGGGGCCCGAACTCATGAACCGTGAGATCATGACCTGAGCTGAAGTCGGATGTTTAACCAACTGAGCCACCCAGGTGCTCCTGGACTTGATTTTTAACTAGGTCTCAATTTCTCCTTCTGCAAATGGGTATGTTGAAGCCGCTTTCATCCAAAAAGGTTTTGCTTTGCTGTGTGTGCTTTGAATGTACAGTCAATTCATGTTTATATAGAGAACCAAAGGAAGGAAATGTTACAGGTTATGAAATATTTTCATTAAAAGATAGTAAATATTTAAAAGTAATTAGAGTACCATAAAATACATGTAATCTACAGAAGGAGAAATAGTGTTACAGAAACAGCAGTAAGGTATTGACCTGGGTTTAAATCTCGGCCACTTTCTAATTCTGTAATTTCATGCAAATGATTTTCTTAACCTCCCTGGGTCTCACTGTTGCGTTTGTCACCACCATCATGGTTGTTAAAAGCACTGTGGGAGGCTCAGGACTCTATTTTGTTCTGGTTCTGGTACCAATTGGTTATATTGCTTTAAGCAAACTGCTTCCCTCTCTTGTTTTGTGGTTTTCAATCATAATGTAAGAGGAATGGAATAGACCTTCTCAACTAGTATGCATGCTGGTGCCTGGTGGTACTGCAAATGGATATGAATAGATAAGCGTATGTATGGGTATGTCCATAGATTGACCCCTTCTGCTTTGGGGGCAACTGGGCAAAATCTGGGGTAGCAAGATTTTCTTCTATGCTTGTCTCCTCTTGTCTGATCTCAGTGCATCACACGGAGAATTTTCAATGTACACAATAATATGAAAAAGATCGGTAAATGGGACTAAAATGTTCCTTTTAATTCTAACAGCCCAAGTTTCCCTTTTGATGGTGTGATATCAGGCAAATTACTTATCTTTCTGAGCTTCCACAGCCTCGTTCATTTAAGTAAGATGTGCTCAAAACTCTTTTTGGTTTGGGTAAAATACATGATTTTCCAAGTCTGACATTGGACAAAGGAAGATGAAGACTAAGGGAAAGTGCCTAACTCCAAGATTGTTGCTTCTTTTGGTGACCTTTAACCTTATGAGTGTGGCAGATATTGTTAGACCCATGGTAGGGGTTGGGGCTGCTGATCATTAACATAGGATATAAAATACAGCAGCATCTGGATGGGAGCTCCATACTCATGGGTCTTCAGAGTGGGGACATGGGTTCAGAATGTGCCCCAGGGTTTGGAAGTTGTCCATGTCCACTGGAAGAGGGCCCATACTCAGTTTACCAAAGCATAAGAAAATACCATCAGTGCCTTGATTTGTGTATTAAAAATGCACAAAATCATGCCTGTAAATTACATTTCTATAAATCAAATCTAATTTTCCCATTGATATGCATACACATTTAGGATTATTTAGTTTCATTTCAGATCAATCATGAATTGGTAGTTGCTCCTATGTATTCTCATCCTGTAACTTTTTTTATCCAGTTGTCAATAATTTGCAAACAATTAAAGGATTAGTAGAGCTATGACAGCAAATAATTGCTTATTTTGAATAAATAAAATAAATGAGAGAATCCCCCATTCAACAAAGATGTACTGAGCATCTATTGTTGTGTTATTAGAACTACAAGCATTGTTCTATTGCTGTTGAATAAGACCATAAGAATCCATCTTGCTTTCATAGAGTTTATGTTTTACTGGGAGAGAAAGAGAATTAAAAATATTTTATGACAGGTAGTGGCAAGTGCTAAAAAAAGATACATAAAGAGGGGCATGGGACAGAGGGTGAGAGAGGGAGAGGGTGCTCTTTGAGATGGGATGGTCAGGGAAGGCTTTTTGTAGGAGGTACTCTTTGACAATCTTGAATGAAGGGACTGAGCAAGCAATGTGACCACCAATTTTCATTTATTAAATTCACTAAAGTGGGAGCTACCTCTATGGTAAGGGATCTTTCCTTTTAGTGAAGGTTTAGACCATTATAAGAAATTATGACAAATGGAAGAATGCCTGCTTTTTAGTTCTCCTAGAAATATAACTGATAGGATAGAAATTCTGTATTAGTTGATGAAGTCTATATGTGTTCTACCACAAAGCAGGGAGGCTGGGTTTGGTATCAGATTAAAAACACCATCACCATGACCCATGTCAAGGAGCTTACTGCCTATGCTTTCTTCTGAGTTTTATGGTTTCAGGTCTTAAGTTCAAGTTTTTAATCCATTTTGAGTTGATCTTGTGTGTGGTGAAAGATCGGGGTCCAGTTTAATTCTTTTGCATGTGGTTATTCAGTTTTCCCTTTACCATTTATTGAAGAGACTGTCCTTTCCCCACTGTATATTTTTGGCTCTTTTGACACAAATTAATTGATCATATATATGTGAGTTTTGTTTCTTGGTTCCCTGTTCTGTTCCACTATCAATGTGTCTGTTTTTATGCCAGGACCATAATGTCTGGCATTACTATAGCTTTGTAATGTAGTTTGAAATTAAGAAGCGTGATGCCTCCAGCTTTGTTCTTTTTTCCTCAAGATTCTTTAGCTATTTGGGGTCTTTTGTGGTTCCATACAAATTTTAGGATTGCTTTTTTCTATTTTATGGAAAATGCCATTGGAAACTTTATAGGGATTGCAATGAATCTGTAGATTGCCTAGACTAGAACGGACATTTTAACAATATGGATTCTTCCAATCCATGAATTATCTTTCCATTTATTTATGTTGTCTTCAATTTCTTTCATCAATGTATCATACAGCTTTCAGTGTACAGACCTCTCACACTCCTTGTTAAATTTATTCCTAGGTATTTCACTCTTTTTTGATGCAACTGTAAATGGGATTGTTTCCTTAATTTCTCTTTCTGGTATTTTGTCATTAGTTTGTAGAAATGTAACTTATTTTTATATATTGATTTTGTATCTTGCAACTTGCCTAAATTTGTTTATTCTAAGAGTTTTTTTGGTGGAGTCTTTCGGGTTTTCTATATGTAATATGTCATCTGTAAACAGCCAGTTTTACTTCTACCTTTCTGATTTGGAGGCTTTTAATTGTTTTTCTTGCCTAATTGCTCTGGCTAGGACTGCCAGTATTATGTTGAATTGAAGTGGCAGAACTGGGCAACTTCTTGTTCTGATCTTAGAGAAAAAGCTTTCAGCTTTTCACCATTGAGTCTAATGTTAGCTGTAGGTTTGTCATATATGGTCTTTATTATGTTGTGGTATGTACCCTCTATACATTTTTTGTTGAGGGTTTTTATAATAAATCGATGTTGAATTTTCTCACTTTTTTTGCATCTACTGAGATGATCATATGATTTTTATACTTAGTTTTATTGATTTTTATACTTAGTTTTATTAGTGTGATGTATCACATTGATTTGCAAATGTTGAACCATCCTTTCATTCCTGGAATAAGTCCCCCTTGATTATGGTGTATGATTGTTTTCATGTACTGTTGAATTCAGTTTGTTAATATATTTCTGAGATTTTTGCATATATGTTTATCAGGGTATTAGCCTATAATTTTCTTTTCTTGTAGTGTCCCTGTTTGGTTTTGGTATCAGGGTAATGCTGGCCTCATAAATTGAGTTTGGAAGTTTTCCCTCCTCTTCTATTTTTTGAAGAGTTTGGGAAACACTAGTAGGAATTTTTCTTTAAATGTTTGGTAGAATTCACCAGAGAAGCCATCTGATCCTAGGCTTTTGTTTTTTGGGAGATTTTTTATTACTGATTCAATCTGCTTTCTAGTAGTTGGTTTGTTCAGATTTTCTATTTATACATGATTCAGTCTTGGTAGGTTATATGTTTCTAGGAACTAATCTATTTCTCATCAATTGTCCAATTTATTAGTATATAATTTTTCATTGTAGTCTCGTGATCCTTTGTATTTGGGTGGTATTATTTGTAATGTCTCCTCTTTCAATTCCAATTTTATTTCTTTGAGTCTTCTTTCTTTTTTTCTTGGTTAGTCTAGCTAATGATTTGTCTATTTTTAAAAATCTATTCCAAAAACCAGCTTTTATTTTCATTTATCTCTGGTATTGTCTTTTTAGTCTCTATGCCATTCCTTTACACTCTAATTTTTTTTCTTCCTTCTACTAACTTTGGGTTTAATATGCTGTTCTTTTCTAGTTCCTTGAGGTGTGAATTTGGTTATTATTGAAGATCCTTATTTTTTCTTAGTATAGGCATTTATCACTATAAACATCCCACTTAGAACTACTTTTGCTGCATCCCATGAATTTTGGTATTTGTGTTTCCATTTTCATTTGTCTCAAGATATTTTTTATTTCTCCTTTGACACATTGGTTATTCAAGATCATGTTGTTTAATCTCCATGTATTTGTGAATTTTCCACTTCTTGTACTTTCATATATTTGTGGTTGAAAAAGATGATATAATTTCAGTCTTCTTCAATTCATTAAAATTTGTTTTGTGACCTAACATATGATCTACTCTGAAGAATGTTCCATGTGCACTTGAGAATAATGTGTTTTCTCCTTCTATTGAATGGAATGTTTTGCAAGTATCTGTTATGTCCCTCTGGTCTAATATGTACTTTAAGGCTCATGTTCCCTTGTTGATGTTCTATCTGGATGGTCTATCCATGGTTGAAAGTGAGGTATTGAAGTCCCCTCCTATCATTGAACTACAGTCTATTTCTCCTTTCAGATCTGTTAATGTTTGCTCTCTATATATAGTTGTTCCTATGTTGGGTGCATAACCACTTTGATTAATCGATCCCTTTGTCATTATATAATGCCCTTCTTTGTCTCTTGTTATAGTCTGGCTTAAGGTCTACCATATCTGATAGAAATATAACTACCCCAGGTTTCTTTTGGGTTTCCATTTGCATGGAATATCTTTTTCCATCCCTTCACTTTCAGTATAGGTGTCCTTAATGCCAAAGTGAGTCTCTTGTTAGGCAGCATATAGTTGTGTGTGTGTGTGTTTTTTAATCTATTAAGCCACTCTGTGTCTTTTGATTGGCCATTTGGCCAATCAGACATGATATCAAGTGATTGTTCATCATGCTGCACTGGGTTTTGGGATAGAAAACACTTTGACAAAGACCCTGTACTTTAATTAAAGTTTAACATTTCCTGTACAAAGGAAATAAATGATAATGTATTATTATAAACTTGCCTGCTTAGATAAATAAAGCCACACAATGGGAATTTTAAAAGACTTTGTTCAAACCTTGAATTATTAGTTGTCTCTTTTCTTTTGTTTCCCTGGTAATATTTGGCACATGCCCCTCCTCTCTTAGTCTCTACAGTTAAATGGGAGAATTCTATAGCCTTAAATTGGGCATGGATTTTTATGCATTTATTTTGTAATTCTTTTTATTTTTCTATAGCCCTATCATTTGTAGCCCATGGATTTGGGGAGAAAGTTGGACCAAACTTCAGTACTGTCATAAAGAGCGGAGTGGGGATAGGTGAGAAGGTTGAGAAGACCTTGAATTTTGTGGTTCCCTAAGGCAATGGAGCTGGTCCTTAGAGTCTAATGTAAAAGGCCATGAAAAAGTACTTTCTTCCTAATGGATGTGATCCTTTAAATTTCATCCCAGGACAGATTCTCCTTGGAAATGTGTCCCTTTCAGTGAGCATCAAAGTATGAGGATTAAAGATCTAGATGGGGACTAGAAAGGAATTTGGAATTTTGCCATCTTATAGAATAGGGCTTCTTAAAAGATGGGTTCTCTTAGGTCTTTTCAGGATGTCCATATTGACATCTGCACTGATGGCACAAAAACAGTGGTGAATAAAACTATTAGAATCTGAATTTAAATAAAAGCAGTCTCACCAAATCACACTAGTCATCTCCATCATTAGATACTTGCACCTAAACACTCACACACACACACACACACACACACACACACACTTGCGAGTATGCTAGATTCACATAAGAATGTCCTTGAAGCAGTTAAATTTATTAATTTTATTGGATCTTGACCCTTAAGCATACATCTTTTTTTTTTTTTAAGTAGGCTCCATGCCCAGTGTGAGCCTTGAACTCATGACCCAGAGATCAAGAGTTGCATGCTCTACCAACTGAGCCAGCCAGGCACCCCTGCATATCTTTTTAATATTTTGTATGATGAAATGTAAAATACACATAAAATGAATCTGAGGCTACTGAAGAATGATGATTGTCTCAGGGAAAAATGCTTTTGTGATTGAATTGTAAGCTGAACTAGTCACTTTTTCATTGGAACTGAATTTTTCTTGAAAGAACCACCAACAGACAAACTATGGTTATTTAGACTTTAGTGTCTGGCAAACATTTTCTCAAAAAAAAAAAAAAAAAGACTGAAGTAAGCGTACCTCTTCAAGGAAAACAGCTAACAATATTTGTTGCCAATGATAAAATTTAAGCTTTCAAATGAAAATGAGAATTTTGTAAAACTTATATTTGTCATTATGAGCTTGGTAGCAGTTCCAATACTTACCAACTTTACTCATGAGATTTGTGATATTAGCAAATATGGTGTTTTGATATTATATAATGAAAGTGTCACAGGAAGATCTGAGTAATTCAGTGATCCCATGCTTTTTAGATGGCCAGTGCATGATGTTTCAAAATCACAAAGGGTAAAAAAGATCCATTCAAAGTACAATATAGAACACTGGATTTTAATGTAATAGAGTATAAAAAGTACACTGATGTGGTTTCAGATTCCACTCTGTAACCTTTAAGGAACGACATTTCTTGCATTTAGTGAATATCCACAAAGAAGAATACATCAGAATACATTCAGAAGCAAATATGAGAACATAGCTCTCTTCTGCTAAGCCAGATATTAAAGAGACATGCAAAAATGCAAAGTAATACCACTCTTCTTGCTAAATTGGCTTTGTTTCAGAACATATGGTTATGATAATAAAAATATGTTATTTATGTTCTATGCAGTGGATTTACTGCTGTTATCTTTAAATGAACTAATAAATAAATTTAAATTTTCTGGGTTTTTTTCAAGTGGTAATTATCAGTAGAGAGAAGCCGCATAAATATGGGGGGACTCCATCAGTTTTTAAGAATGTGAGCGGGTCCTGAGATCAAAAAGTTTGAGAACCATTGTTGTAGACCATACTCATGACTTTCAAGTGGGTAACTGAGGCCATGATAGGTGATGTGACTCATCCACTGAGTGGCAACTGTGACTAAATCATCTCTCTGCAAACCACTGTTCGGATGTTTTCACTGTTTGCATATTTGTTTTCCCGCACTACACTACTACGTGACTACCTGCATGTGAATAAGCTAATCAGAAACTCCAGTAAGAAAGCAGATGGAAATAGGTTCTGATGGAAGTCAGCCGAGACAGGGCTTTCTCAGAGCCTGGGAATGTGAAGCTGGGTGGAGGGGGGCCAAACAGCCTCTTTCAGGCACTGGGTGCCTCCATGAGGAGAGATGTGTGCTGAGGGGAGTGGGGAAGGTACACGTGGAGGAAGAACATTACCTCTTTTGGATTTTATGCTTCTTGTTCTTAAATACATTGAGCTTTTCTTCATCCCTTGACTTTTCCTCCAGGGAGTTTGCCCGTTGGAAAGTAAACAACTTGGCTCTGGAAAGGAGGGACTTCTTCAGCTTGCCATTGCCTCTTGCCCCAGAATTTATCCGGAACATCCGCCTCCTCGGAAGGAGACCCAACCTACAACAGGTTACTGAAAACCTGATCAAAAAGTACGGCACTCATTTCTTACTTTCTGCCACCCTTGGAGGTAAGCAACATCATGATTGTACATTAAGTGGCTGTCAGATCACTGAAAATAGATTTAAGACCCAAGGAGCATAGCTTGAGTCTTCCTGGGTCTTTGTTCTTCCTTGCCTGTCATTGCCTGAAAAATATTTTTCTTTCTGGTGCCTTTGAGAACAGTATGACCTCTTGACATCCAAATTCACCCCAGAACATTGCTATTTGCTTATAAGCTTCCTCCTGAGGAGGGGGTGCAGGGTAAGGAGGTTGGGGGACTGACAGGCTCCTACTAAGCACTTGCCAGCAGGGGGCGCTCCCAGTTTTCTTTTGACAGAGCCTTCTCACCCAGAGGCTTCTCCACATCCTAAGATTTGCTGTGGCTATAGTTGTCAGACCCATGGGCAAAAAAGCAAATGTCCACTGAGTCCCTGAGCCCTGCTTACCTCTCTAAAGAGTGGTAACTGGCCAAACCAATTCTAGTGATTCTGGGCTGGATAGGGACAAGGTTGGGAGTGGGGATGGTGTACCTGTGGCCAAATCAAAAGCTCTGAAGAGGCAGGGTTCTCTGTGCCCTGGGAAGAAGAAAGCAAGATTTATTATAACATTTAGCTCACTATCTGATGGGCAAAAAGGATCTCTCCAAGGGTTCAGGCCAGCTGCCGGCATGTGGTAGGTGTTGAGTGTTGGATGGGGAAGAGGGTGGGTGAGCTTCAAGCCTTCTGCCCTTTCTGAGGGAGCAGAAATATCCATGGTGACTTTTCATAAACAACTTGAGAGAGAAAATGTTATCTCCCCCATGGAGGTAGATTGCCTGAGACTGAGATCAATAAAAGATGTTAAATGGGTAAGCTGGAGGGGAGAGGATGAGCTATGGGATAGTTAAAGAATGAAGGGGGGGCGCCTGGGTGGCTCAGTCGGTTGAGCGACCAACTTTGGCTTAGGTCATGATCTCGCGGTTTGCGGGTTTGGGCCCCGCGTCGGGCTCTGTGCTGACAGCTCAGAGCCTGGAGCCTGCTTCGGATTCGGTGTCTCCTTCTCTCTCTGCCCCTCCCCATTCATGCTCTGTCTCTCAATAATAAATACATGTAAAAAAAAAAAAAGAATGAAGGAAAAGGAGGAGGGCCTCTCAGGCAGTGACGCCTGGCACCTTGTGCCCTGTCTGATGGACTGTTCTAAAGACGGTGATGGAGGAAGAGGGTGTCAGCAGGGGCAACAGACACCTTCTGCTCCGACTGTTCTGGCCATGGTCTCATGTTCTAACTGGTAAGGGATTCAGAAGGCCTCACCAACGGACCCGTGTCATTTGCTTTAGGAGAAGAGTCCCTAACCATTTTTGTGGACAAGCGGAAACTGAGCCGCAAGACAGAGACAGCAGGAAGTGCCCCGGTCGTTGGGGGCGGCGGGAACAGCTCTGCCGTGTCCCTGGAGACCCTGCACCAGCTGGCAGCCTCCTACTTCATCGACAGAGAGAGCACACTGAGGCGGCTGCACCATATCCAGATAGCCACAGGGGCCATCAAGGTAAACCGCCTGTGACGTACTGGGAGAGGGGGTCAGACAGGCAGAGAGAAACCAAGGGGGAGGCTAGAGTCTTAGCTCCAAGTCAGTCAGGCCTGACTGACGGACGTGGGAAAGAAGCTTTCTGATATTAGGCATAACCATCCCTAAAAGGCAGCCCCGGGTCTTGACTTGCACAGCAAATAGTCATGTAGCTTCTAGTGTGAGGCAGTCTCCAGCCAACAGACTGTTGGTAGAAAGGTAGACAAGGTCCTTATTCTGCAGATGTTATGTTCTAGTGAGGGATGAGAATATTAAATAAGTCAAAGCAAAGTCACCTTAGATAAAGATAGAAAGAAAAGACAGAGTCATAAGGTACAGATTTCCTGGGGTGAGGGAAAGGAGCAGCTAATATTAGCCACATTGGTCCGGGGAGGGAACTCTGAGTTGAAACATTGAGGCTGACATCGGAATGATCTGAGAGAAGAGTATTCAGACAGCAAGAACAGGAAGTGCTAGGGCCCTGAGGCAGCAACCGGCTTGGTGCCTTGGAACACAGAGAAGACTGTTGTGACTATAGTAAGGTGAACAAGAAGACACTGGTACAAGATGAGGTTCAGAAGTAGACTGGAACCAGATTACATGGCCATGATAAGGAATTTTAATATGTCAAAGTGCAATGAAAAACACCCAGAGAGTTTTAAGCAGAGGAGTGATAGGATCCCATGCGTGTTAGAAATGATCAGTAGTTACTACAACATTAATAATCATAAACTCCACCCTGTCTTCTCTACTTATATCTAGTAGAATTCTAGGAAAACTCATACTGAAATAGGGAAGAGAAGACAGTGATGATACTTGAGAATGCTGGATTATTTTATTCTAAATATAAAGTTAAGGTGGCGAGTAGTGGTCAGTCTTATATCCTGCTTTTATCACACCCCAAATTTAGAAAGTTTCGTTCACTTATTTATTGGTTCAGTAGATATTTATTGAACACCTATTGTGAGTCAGGTACTGCTCTGGGTACTGAGAATCCCAGAGTGAACAAAACATATAAAGTTCCTGCCCTCATGAAGCTTAAATTCTAGTGATGGAGAAACCAAATATATAATATCAGGTGGGATTAATGGTATGAAGAAATGGAGCCAGGCAACAGGAAAGAGAGGGATGGGAACACTGCACTTTAGGGAAGACCTGTGTGAAAAAAGACCATGTAAGCAGAGATCTGAATGAAGGGAGGGAGGGAGCCACATAGGTATCTTGAGTGAGAGCAGGTGCAATTGCCCTGAAGTGGGAGCGTGCATGTTACAAAACACTGCATAATATAGCTGGAGTACAGTCAAAAAAAAAAAAAAAGTGGGAGATGAGGCTACAGAGAAAATTTATCCCCGCCCCCAGCGGTAGATTACCTGAGCCAGAGATCAATAAAGATGTTAAGATCATGAGGGCATTACTGATCAGGGAAGAGAGGAGAAAAAGGGATCCTGAGGACTGATGCAGTGACTATCGCAGTGGTCAAGGGAAGAAATAATGGTGGCTTGCTCAGACAAAGCTGGCTCTATAGAAGTAAGTAGTGAGAAGTTGGCAGATGCAGGATATATTTTGATGGTAGAGCCTACAGGCTTAGCTAATAAATTAGAAGAAAGGAATCAAGATTAACTGCAAGATTTTTGGCATGAGCAGCAAGATGAACAGTGACTGCATTTACCGAGAAGGACAGCACTGGGGGCGGTGCCATTCTGAAAGAAGCAAATCAAGAGCTTGGTTTTAGACACAGTGAACTTGACATTCCTATTAGACATCCAAGTAGAGGTATCTAACAGGCAGTTGAATATAAACACTAGGATTCAGAGAGAAAGGTCATGATTGAAGACATAAATTTGGCCTACAAATGTATACACACGTACAGTTGGTATTTAGTATCACAGAAAAGGATGAGATGAGATCACTTGAGTGGATGTAGCTGGTAGAGCAGCCCTACAGCTGAGTTGTGCAGCACATCGATATTCAGGAATGGGGAAGAGGAGAAGGATCCAACAGAGAAGGCTGACACCAGGCAGAAAGGTATGAAGAGAACCAAAGTCATATCACAAGACCGTGAGAAGCAGGTGTTTCATAAAAGAAGGAGCAGATAACGATGTTAAATGCTGTTGAACAGTCAGAGAATGGACCTTCAATCTGGCAACATGGAAGTAACTAGCAGCCTAGATAAGAGTGGTTTCGGTGTCATGACAGGTACAAAAGGCTGAGTGCAGAAGCTTCAAGAGAGAAAGCAAAGTGAGGAATCAGAGGAGTAGAGACAATACTTTAAGGGTTTTGCTGTAAAGGCAAACAGGAAAAAATGGGTGATAGCTGGAGAGTCGTGTAAGGTGAAGAGAGGTGGAATTTTTGTTTTTAAAATGGGAGATACTCAAGAATCTTGGCATGTTGATTGAAATGATTCAGGAGAGAGGGAGAAAATGATGATGCAGGAGTGATAGGAGACAATTTCAAGAGCAGTTGGGCAGGCGGGAGAGGTGGCTCTTACATAGGAGCCTAAACATCTCATCCTTTGTAGTAGGAGGCATTCAAGTGCACAGCACACATGCAGTAGGATGTAGGTGTGGTGGTGGGGGGGGTGTGGATGTCCTCTTCTGATTGATCCCATTTCCTCGATTACACAAGAAGCAGAGTCCTTGGCGAAAAGGAAGGAGAAGGAATTATTGAGAAAAGAATGTAGGAGATAATTTCAGAAGACTAGGAATTAGGTATTTTAATGGACTAGATAAATGTTGTGGGTTGTCAGGCAGCACTGAGAGCCCATTTGTGACCCATGGTCTTAATTATAACATGGGAACAGTCAGCATAGCTGTGATGTTTATCAGCTACAGTCTGTACTTCAAGTACAGGCAGATATGGAGTAGGTGGAGAGTTGGACTGAACAGAAATGTGTGTGCGTGTGTGTGTATACAAGATGAAACAAAGCAGGGGAGTTGAGAGTACACACAAAGTAGTGATTATAGTGATGCACCAAGGGATTTGAGATCGTTAAGGGATGGTAGGAAGTGAAAAGTTGGTTAGGTCAAAAGATTGGAAGTCTAAGTAGGTTTGACGACTTGTTAGAGGGAAGAGACCAGGGGAAGCGCAAGTGTGTGATGATTTATGTTGAGATTGGAGAGAGAGTGCAATTAGCAAAACAAATCAGGTTCTGGACATGGCCATGAGTGTGGGTGGCTAAGATGGGGCTGGAGGACAAGATGAATGGAGAGGGGAGACAGCTAGGGACCTGGGAGGCCAGGGTACTAAAGGGTTTTCTACATGGATGCTGAGGTCAACAGGAGAGATATAGACCTTGTGATAGTAACAGAGACAGTGGTAAGCAAGCTTAATACTGGAAATCCTCAATGAGTAAAGGGGACTAACAAGAAAAATAGACAGCAACAAGGAGGGGCCATGGGTCATAAAGTCCTGATGGTTCTGGCTTCAGAGGAGCCAGAGATGGCTGGGGGGGGGGCAGTGTTCAGGATAGCACAGTGGCAGACCCACCTCCCTCCCATGCCCAGCTGTGTGAGGTGTGGGAACACAGCCAGCCACTGCCAAGGAAGACTGCAAGGGAACCCCTGTTTTCAGCATCTTCTGGACTGTGCTTAATGCAAAAAGACGAAGCAGACTCTTGAGAGGAGATCAAGGTTATGGAGGACCTTGCTGAAGACAGATCATGAGAACAAGAGAAAGCACGATGGAAATTACCTGGAGAGGTCAGATTAGGGGATGTACAGTGTCTGGAGTGGGAGTCTGAGACAGGACAGTGGCTGAAGGTAGCAGGGATTTAGGATACATTTGGAAGTCTGGTCTCTAGGCAGCTTCAAATGATGAAAGAAGACTATTAGCAGCATGGGGTGGGTTTTACCAAGAAGACAGAACTCTGGGGAAGCCCCTTTCCCAACCCTTCAGTCCTGTAGTGAGTGGGCTGTGTCAAAGCTGGAGAAGAACTGGTCTTTTCTGGAAATGAAAGGTGGGTCTGGGTCAACAACTCAAAGGTCCCATTAATGTTCCTTCCTATCCTTTGACCTGACCAACTTTTCACTTTCTACCCCCCCTTCATGGCCTCATTTGCCTCACTGTTTGCCTAACTCAGACTCCATGATCCACCACTATAATCACTGCATTGGATATATCTTCAACTTGCCCCTGGCTGCCTCCTCATGTCCATGCCATCCCCTTTATTCAGGACCTCATCAACTCTTGCCCAGTTTTCTTGCATTGTCTTTTTAACTAGTCTTCCCTTCTCCATTCTCAGGTCTTCTCCCTTATTCACCCTCTGTGCTGCCTGCATGAGTGCAGAGCATCACCCTGTTTAAGGTACTGTGCCCCAGCCATGGTGGCAGTGTGAAATTGGAAAGAACAGAGGATTGAACCCAAGAGTCTTTGCTGTGCCACTGCTCGTGGTGGGCTGTGAGCAAGGTACCTAACTAACTACTCTGAACATCAGTCTTCTCATCCTTAAAACTGTCCAATAATTAAAATATGTTTCACCTTGAAGCATTTCTGTGAGGATCAAATAAAAAAAAAAAGAATGCATGCGCCACAGCACAAATGGAGCTTGAGAAATAATAATTCCTCATCTTATCAAAACCATAAAGCCACTGAAGATTATCCCTCCTGTTCTTTTGTCTCTTCTCAACGTGATTCCCCCATCAACCCTTCACTTACAATTTCTATCATGTAGGCTCATCTGTTAGTCTTTTTAACAAATGTTTATTTATTATTTTGAGAGAGAGAATGAGTGGAGGATGGGCAGAGAAAAAGAAGAGAGAGAGAGAGAGATAATCCCAAGCAGGCTCCACACTGTCAGTGCAGAGCCAGATGTGGGGCTTGATCCCATGAACTGTGAGATCACAGTTCAAAATCAAGAGTCGGACTCTCAACCAGTGGAGCCACCCAGGCGCCCCACTAACTATTAGCCTTTATTCAAAGCACCTGCTGTTTGCTTTGCTTGTCTGTTTACCTGAGTGTCTCTCCCCACCCTTCTTGGCTCAAGTCAAAAAGGTTTCTCTTGGGAAGCCTTTCCTGAGGTAGTTAAATGCTCCCCTTTGGTGTATCAAGCACATGCATCTTTTATAGGGCTTATCATTTGAGCTATATTTGCTAGCTAACATGAGGTCCTTGGGGGACTTGTTCTTATTCATCTTCTGTTCCCAGTAAAACTACAGAGAATATTCCATTATGGGTAGTAAGTAGGTTTGTTGACTGACTGACTGAGTCACTGACCCTGTTTTCCACATAGGTTAGGCTCTTTTCAGTGGGTGTACAGGACATATAAAAATGTTTAGTTGAAAGAAACAAAGCTACTCCAGGTCACTTGAGCATACACATAGTTTATAAAGAGGACTGTGGTGAAGAATAGCACAGATCTCCAAGGACAAGACACTTAATGTACTCCAGACACTTGGGTCTTATAAAAGGGCGTAAGACTCTCCCAGGTTACCCCATTTCTTGTTAGAACATGTCATCTGCTTCATCTTCTAGCTTCTCTTCCAAGTTGTTTCCTTTGTTTTTTTTTTTCTAGGCCTTTCTGTATGCCAGTGACTTCAGCTTACATTTAGCTATGCCTTGCTCTGGAGCTGACTCTGGCCCAGACTGAACACTATCCTTCTGTTTTCTCTCTCAGCTGGTGCCATTGGGGCAGGGACCACTCTTGTTCAATGGTATATTCTCAGTTCCTGGCACGTAGTAATGCTTGATACTTGTTCTGAATTTAAAGGATGTCCACCATCACCCTTTATCAGTACCACAGTTCTAACTTCTCTGGAGGAAAGTTTTATTCAGGGTCCACTTTAGGCTGATATAAAGAGTCCAATACATACTCTCAAATA
Organism: Cryptoprocta ferox; assembly: GCA_028646485.1. Classification (NCBI taxonomy): domain Eukaryota; kingdom Metazoa; phylum Chordata; class Mammalia; order Carnivora; family Eupleridae; genus Cryptoprocta; species Cryptoprocta ferox. The sequence goes on from CM053562.1 coordinate 18,008,574, forward strand.
TGGCTTCCTGGACTTATCTCTTTGGCAAAGCCTGCAGGTGGTAGAGTGAGAGGTGGGAAGGTACCCAAAGCCACATCTATTATAGTGCCTGCGGATGCATTTTCCAGAACTAGAGCCACTGCCCACCTCCACAGATGGGGGCCACCGTCCTTGGAAGGCTCTTTTTGGAATGGAATGTGAAAGGATAATTCATCTTCCACCTAGCTGATTACCCTGGGGTTTTTCTCTGTTGAGTGCAATGTGCTGTCTCCATGGGATGCAGTTCAGAGAAACATAAGAAAACGGGATTTTCTCCTACCTCCACTCTTCCAGGTCCTCATCCTTAAGTCGCTTAGTGGGCTCTAGAGAACCATGTGACCTGTCCAGGAACACACTGCTAGATTAAGGAGCACCGGGAGGTCTTGGCACCCTATCCCACCACCGTGTTCACCTGATAGGGTTGACCTGCCCATTTTATCCGAATGCAAAGAGTTCTACCAGAGACCATTTCTTTGCTCGATCACACTTACAGATCCACATAGCAAGGATCCACATAGTAGGCTAGATGCCTCCCGCAGCACATCCCTGCTAGCTAACACCCCTTTGTTGGGGCTGTAGCCCCTGCCACCCACTTCCCTCTACTGAACATGCCTGTGCAGCAGCAGAGCTGGCTTCCAGCACTGTCGTTACTCTGCATCGAGGTGGGTGGCATGAGGGTTCTGCTCACCTGCTCAGCCTTGGGAAAGGGAAAATCCTCCAGCCTATCTGCCGGTTATGTCTCTAAGCAGGTGTGCTCTTGCTTTTTTCCCCTTGTTAGCCACCTCTTTTCACTAACATGGAGAGAGAAGCATCCTGTTCCCTTTTGTTTATCTGACACGTTCCTCTGAGACCCCACTGAACATCTCACTCTGCTGTAAGGTTTACCCTGATCAGTGCACACCTCCATTACAGGATTTGTCACATTACATTCCAGCTGTGTGCATCCCCACTCCCGCAGATGTGGCAGTAGTAGGGGCTCCGTAGCTTGCACACCATTCCCTCACAGTGGCTGGTGTGCGGTGAGGCACTCAGTAAAATGCTTGGTAGGTGAAGGCGGGCTGCTCGGTTTAGTGGGAAACAAACTTGCTCAAAGGAGAAGGCTTGGGATCGAGTTTCAGTCTTGGTGCTCACCATTTCTCTGACCTTGAGAAGTTAGTGAACCCCAAGACATGAAGTCACCAGCTATTTGACTCACCTGTACCCAGGGCTTACCTTCAGCTGGCAGGGCTACACCAGCTATTAGAATATTAAACCACTTCCATACCAGCTGGGAAACGGTCTTCACCCAATCACCTGGGTGCCATCGTTACCACCCCATCCCTCCCTTGGAGCCCCCAGATCTCCCCTTGATGGTAACCAAACAGTGAATGGACCTCGGGAGGTTTCCAGAATGCTGCCGGTGCCACCACTGGCACCTCTTCTGACTAGACCACACACTCCTGTCTTACATGCTGATTAATACTGTGAATCCCACCCCTGTCTCTGCCATGGGGTAGGGGTGACACCCAATGACATAGTTCACATGGAAGCCCTTTGCAAATTGTAAAGGGCTGAATATATACACCGCACCTCCTGTCTGTGACGCCTGGGAAGGGATCAGAGCCGTTAAGCAGAGAGCCTGTTCTCATTTGTAGCTCGCCCTCTACTTAATCGAAGTCTGGGGAAGGACTTGGTTTGATATGTTCCAGAGTTTACTGAAAAGAGCCCACACAAAAGTTCAGATGGGTCCCAGGATGGCAAAAAGGAGTGGTTCTCACAAAGCATCCTTAAAAAGACTTGTCTGAATTCTTCAGTGCACATCCTGGGATTCAATTTGCAGCTCTTTTAAGCACACAGGCCATCAGCTGTGCTGTCCCTGCCCAGCCCTATCGCTCACAATTAGAAGCCCATTTCTGTCCCTCTTAGCTTTGTAGGTGTCCCCCTAGGTAGGACAAGAGCAGTGGGGAGGCAAAGGGCAGTGGCAGGGGGAGAGCAGGCTCACTGGAATGAGTGTTCACACGATCTAGTATTTATGGAAAATTGGATGTGCTAATGAACCTGAGATCCATCAGGGCTTTCTGAAGGCAGGACAGTCTCTGTCAACAGACCAATTAGCACACAATTATTTTCCCTTTCTGAAAGCTTATCTGAGATGCTCTTTGAATGTGTGCGCCTGAGTGAACTGCACTTTCCATTACCTCTATGGGCCTTTTTTGTAATCTGCCAAAGCTGTCTGCCTCTGCTACAGAGAAAAGTACAGGGTTCTCTGGACTAGCCCTCCAGAGACTGGTACTTTCATCACTTGGGGGAAGGGCCCTTTGGGCAATCCTGCTTATCAAGTCAGTGCCCAGGCAGTATCTGTAAGAGGACCCTCTCCAGCTCCCTTTCCCATTCCCATCTCCTTATATCTCTAAGGATGACAGAGGTGATTCAAGGCAGAATAGCAGTGAAAAGAACAATGGCATTGGGATCTAATGTGATCTCTGCGCCTTCCTCACTCTTGGAGATCTGGCTTGCCTCCTTCCCTCTTAGGAAATGAGCATGGGGCTCACAGTCTTCGTCTCTTCTTCATGCCAGTCCTCATGCCGCAATTAACAAAGGGAAGCTACCCACATCCTTTCAATGACTTATCTATTCGATTGTCCTCTTGTGGAACTGACCTTTGGGAGTAGCCAAGTAAAGGTCAGAAAACCGCATCAGAGCCAGGCCCGAATACCTCACAATATGGCGGTGGTGGTGGAGAAACAGATGGATTGGCACTACGTAGGTAGGGATTGTGGTAAGGTAGAGGAGAGTGGCTGTTCTCTGTTATTTATCCTCCTTTGGGGGTCATCCTGCTCCTACATAAGGCATGTAGCTCCCTCCCTACCTGGACTTGATGCTGGTGAGCGGCCAGCTCAGGGGTGGGTGGATGGAAAAGCCAGTGCAAAACTCAATGGCGGTGTGGCCAGCTTAGCTGGAGGCAGGGACAAGCAAGTGTCCTAAAGACCACAACCACCCGCCATCCCACCCTGCCGTCCAGTCCCCCACATTCCAGAAGACCTGGGCTAGTCCTTGGCCAGGGCTCCTCTTACAGGGATGTTTACACCATAGAGATAAAGAAGACTTCACCTGGAAAGAAGCCTGGCTCTGCCTCCCCACTGCAGTTTGACAGCTAGCCAATCATCCGCTCACTCCGTACAGAGATGTTTTTCAGCACCTGGTGCCCGCCTGTGGAGGGAGGCAAGCACACGTCTAACAGCCTGAACACAGGGATTAGAGAAACATGTTCTACTTGTCTGGAAACTCCTTATGGCAGTGACTGTGCCTGACTCACTCAGTGTGAGTTCTGGATGCTCCTTGCATATTTGTTAAATGAGTAAATGAATGAGTGAGTGTATGAATGAGTTGAATGGTAACTACCTGTGTGACCTTGAATAAATCATTTAACTCATCGGGTCAAGGTATCCCCATCTGTAATATTAGGGTACTGTGATCTCAAGTCTATACAGTTTGTTTTGCCCTGTGTTCACATTCCCAACAGAGGACAGATCACTAAGCTATTTTGGATGAACTAACTGCTCTGTTGACACTTGTTTTTAGAAGTGATGTCATCCAAAGAGGCTTAACTCACTTTATTTTCTGCAGTCCTCTGATGTGCCCTCACAGGGGACAGGAGGGACACTGACTGGAGTCCTAGGATTCAAACAATAAGATCCTGTTTCAGCTGCTTACGACTCTGTGGCCTGGCACACCGTAACTCTTGGAACCTTGGTTTGCTTCTTTGGAGAGTGATAGCAGTGAGACTTCTGAGAGTTTCTGTGAGGGTGAAGTGGGATGACCCTGGAGGATGAACTCGGCAACTGTAGAGAGGTTGTTCCTGCCCCTGTCATGGTCTTGGTCCCCTTCTTCATTCAGGAGATTTTGCTGCTCTTTGTGCGCCGTGTGTAAGGCTACCCCTTCTTGTTTGTCTGTAATTACCCCTTTTTCTCCTCGTTCTCTCTGCCTTCCCCTCCATCCCCATTCATCGGCCATGGCTCACCTCTTCCATGAAACCTTCTCAGACTACGTTACCTCACAAGGATCTCTCCCGTCTCTCTCCCTACTGTCAGTATCAAGCCATCTCTCACTGAATCACTCTGTTCCATGAGTATTTTTTAAAACTAAATATACCAAGTTCTCTTTTAAAATGTCATTTACACTTTGCTCTTCACCTGGTGACTTCACCCTGGTAACTTGTAAGGCGCTAGACACGTACACAACACACTTTGGAGCCTGTGTGTTGTGGCCCATGGTAACCCTTCTTTCTCTCCGAGTGCTTTCCTTCCCTTTTCCTTTGCACTTATCTTTATTATTATTTTATTTTCTATTCCAGCATAGCTAACATAGAGTATCATGTTAGTTCCAGGTGTACAATAGTGATTCAACAAGACTTCTACTTACCTTTAAGGACCAGCTCAGTTGAGTCTCCTCTGCTCCTTCTTCCCCTTGTGTTCCCTTTGTTGGGAGCTCTGTTTTCCTCAGCGCTCACTGACACATGGCTTCCGCTCCCCTTGGATGGGTCTCTGCCAGTTGCATGTGCCCCTGCCTTCCCCACAGGTTGTAGTTTCCTGGAGGACACGGCATATAACTCGTGCATCTCTGTGCTCATCCCTCCACCCCCCAACGCCTGGAACATACTACACATTCTCTAATGTATTAAGTATCCACTGTGTGCCAGGCACTGTGTGAATCACTGTTGACAACCTGGTGAACAAAATAAATACAGGCTTACTGCTGTGGAGCCTCTGGTGTGTGGGGGCCCCAGACTCTCAGCCCATGTCCTCAGAAAAGGATGGAAAACTGCATCTCGTGTGCCTGCCGCAGGGCAGAGGTGTCTGGAGTCAGGACAGGTCAGCAGTACCAGGGCCAAACCCATGCATAACTCCAGGAAACGCGTTCTGTGGATGCCTGATGAAGTGTATGGAATTGAACAGTGGCTGCTCAATAAATACTCGTTGATTGGTTGATTGATTGTTGGCAAAGCTTTCGGAGATCCTGAGAAGAAAGGGCCTCAGGTCCCCATCATTCTTATTATGGAATTATTTCAGTGCGTTTAAAGCTCCCCATTTTTCATCTTATACTTTAAAAACATCAGGGAAAAACTGATAGGCCAACTTTATAATATTTTAAAATGATCCTGTGGTGTTTTGGAATATTACATGGCTATAAGAGTTTATGTATATTTAATACGCTTATTAAAATATGCAGTAAGCCCATGGCTGATTTTCTCTAAGGACGTCTCAGTACCGAGGTGGGACTTAAATGTTTAATACTAATAATAATACTCATAACTCATATTTCTCTAGTGCTTTTCATCTTCGGGATCCCTAAAGCCTGTGAGCACCACGTCGAGTGGAGGCAGCTGGGCTTGCAAGCCGGCTGACAGCGTCCACATCTGGCCTTCTGTCTCCCTCTGGGGGAGGGAGAGGGGGGACTCAAGCTTAGAGGTCCAGCTTCCTCAGCCTATGTTGAATTTTCTCTTCCTAGACGCAAATTCCCTTCGGCCCCCTCTGAAAGCCTCCCACTGTGTACACCTGCCGCTGATACTCACTGTGTTAGAACGAGGAAGAAAAGTGGCTTTCTGCTCCCGGGGTAGGGAAACACATGCCATTCTCTGGCTGGTCAAGGACAGGACACCGAGCCTGAGACTGGATGGCTGGAGAGGGAAGCGTATAGGGATGGTCTCCATTTGGTATCTAAATCCACCCTGTGCCCTCCTTCTCTAGGTCACGGAGACCAGGACCGGCCCTCTGGGCTGCAGCAACTACGACAATCTGGACTCAGTCAGCTCTGTCCTGGTACAGAGTCCGGAGAACAAAGTGCAGTTACTGGGTAAGCTGTACCGTGATGGGTGTCACACTTTTCACACTGGGTGAAAAACTCAAGAGCATCAAGGAGCAGGGAAAAGCTCTCTGTGCCGCATTTGGCTAAACCCTTCTCTCTCTCTCTCTCTCTCTCTCTCTCTCTCTCTCTCTCTCTCTCTCTCTTTTTAATGTTTTTATTTTTGAGAGAGAGAGAGGTGCAGAGTGTGAGCAGGGGAGGAGCAAAGAGAGAGGGAGACACAGAATCCAAAGCAGGCCCCAGGCTCTGAGCTGTCTGCACAGAGCCCGACGCGGGGCTCGAACCCACAGACCGTGAGATCATGACCTGAGCCGAAGTCGGATGTTTAACCAACTAAGCCACCCAGGCCCTCCTGGCTAAACCCAGCTCTTAAGACAAGAGCTACCAGGAGCTCTGGGACCTGTATTTTAACAACTTTCCCTCATTCTTTTGAGAAAATTTCTGACATGGTTTACCTTGCACCTGAGACCACTGTTCGCGCCACTCCATGCCCAGACTGTCCCACATCACAGTCCTCCCCAAGACTCAGCCAGTCACTGTCCTACAGCAGTAGCACATTCATCCTCCTATATCTTGGTCTAGTTTGATCCCCTTTGTTGCCCAGAGAACGCTTTGCTTTGTCCTAAGGGCACATTGGGGAACAGTCAGTCTTCGCAGATGGTTATGGGGCATAGAGCTTTACACACTGTGGGACCACTGGCTACCCTGAGAGCGGTCCCTACTTTCTGTGATTGGCCTGTAATCGTCCACGGGGAATCAAAGCCAGGAGAACAGTTTGAGAGGAATGGGCGCCTCCATCAGAGACAGAACTAGCTAAAACACGCTTGCCCACAGGAAGGCAACAGGACAGGTGAGGGGAGGTAAGGGGGAGGGTGCTCAGCTCCTGCCGTCTGCCCCCCCCCCCCCCCCACAAGCATCCTGGGGGCAGGGCTATGCAAACTGATTCAGACAGAGCTGTTTGGCAGTCGGAAAAGTTCATTTTTCTTGAGGCCTATCTGAATTGGACTCTGTTTAAGATATTATTGTCTTGGTATTATAAAATCAATAGCCCTCACCCAGGATCTACGATTATAGATTCCAGGCAACCTGAGCCAGATGCAGCCCATCAGTGCTTTTGGAATCAAGGAATATATAATAAAAAGGAGTAAAAGACTGCTTTATTTAGAGCCCCCTAATGCAATTAGCATCCCTCTTCTCCCGTGTCCCTAGATGGGCTGGGCTTGTGTCTGGAAATTAGCGATGAGTGAAGTTCGGAATGTCTGGTGGTTCATTTGGAATAGTTTATGCCATTTAATTTTATAGCCCATCACTCACGCAGACATTGCTCGGGGCACCTATTTTATAGCAGTGGGAAACGTTATGGGGAGGAGGAGGGAGGGAGGCAGGGAGGGAGGGAGGTGAGGAGGAAGGACTTGCATGGGTGCGTGCTGAAAGCAAGCGTGTGGACGGGTGTGCGGGGAGGGCCGCTCCAGTGCCACGGTGAGCACCACATCAAGAAAGGAAAATTTAGGAGCAGTTCAGATAGGAGGTGGATCTCAAACAGGCACAACGAATATCCACTGGCACTGCCGCGCTAAGTTATGTTCTGAGGTCCGAGGAGACTAGGATGCGTACTCTGGGCTCTCCGATTTCCTGCCAAGGACAAGGTCAAGGGTGTGACAATAAAGAGCTGGCAGATATTTGAGGAAAGGGGGGGCTCATCGTATCCGGAAGTTCTCCTGTCCCTCACTCTCCTGGCACAGTCTCTCACAGTGTCCCTACTCGGGGAGCCTCTTGCAGATCTGACCTCGAACCTGGCCCAGGCTGCATCCAAAGGCATGCCTGTCCTTCATTCATCCCTTGACATGCTTCCAACAGCCACCACGTGTGGCTTGAAGCCAAACAGGGGTGTTTGCTGCTTCTGGTAAACTAATATCCACCACAGATGGGTAGGAAAACTGAAGGTTGGACCAATTTAGTGGATTATATCCAAGATCAGAGGAACTAATTAGAAAAGAGAGCTGAGAGCCGTTCCTACCTACCCAGGCTTGACTGAACTTTCAAGCCTCTGTAAGAGTTAAGCATATTGAGGCAGGGCAGCCAGTCCCAGTCGTGCAGTATTGAGCTGATGGGGCCGGGGTAGCGTGTGACACCGAGCCAACGCTACACTTACACTAGTAGTGCAACTTGGGAAGGTCACTGTGGCCATTGGGCTTGGGTTCTCAGTGTGGCCAGGGTGTTACTTGTGATCATATCTGGAAAGCACTTGTTTGTGGCGCCTGGCCACTACGTACCGACACCAGCTGTCCCTGCCTCCTGACCAGAGCAGGCTCCTCGGTCCTCAGGGGTGCGGCGGGACATCCCAGGATGTCTGCTGCTTATCTCAGCGAGGCCAGAAACAGGATGCCTATGTGAAGCAGAGCAAAAAGCCTATCAAGCCTTGATTCCTCCCCCATGAGGGCTGTAAGCTCTTCTTTTATCTGAAACATCTTCCCGTTTCCATCCTAGAAATGCTGATGTGTAGCCAATAAGGCCATTCATATGATATGCACGCTCTCAATTTGGCTGATGTGAGGGGTTCTCCTAAGCCTTGGGCTTTGATGCTCCTCATCTGCATTTTCAGATCGTCTCCCACCTGTCACTGGGGCAGCAGTAAGCCCCTCGCCCAGGCAGCTCCATAGGGTCAGGCCCTGGGGTGACCATTCGTGGGCCCAGAATACCCAAGTCAGCAGAACCCCCGCTGGGGATCCTGCAGCCTTGAGCGTGGGAAATGGATTCCCCCTGGTCCATGCCCCACAATTCCCTGATGCGTCCTTTCCCTAGGCCTGCAGGTGCTGCTGCCTGAGTACCTGCGTGAGCGCTTTGTGGCGGCGGCGCTCAGCTATATCACGTGCAGCTCTGAGGGTGAGCTCGTCTGCAAGGAGAATGACTGTTGGTGCAAATGCAGCCCCACCTTCCCAGAATGCAACTGTCCAGATGCTGACATCCAGGCCATGGAGGACAGCCTGCTGCAGATCCAGGACTCTTGGGTGACTCATAACCGGCAGTTTGAGGAGTCAGGTGAGCAGTCGGCCGGCCCCCATTTCCTCCCTGTCAATGGGACATGGCTGTGAGGTGTGGGACTAGAACATGGGGAACTCAGCTTGGATCCCGGTTCATCTGCTGCCTGTGTCCACGGCCCCTAGCAGGTTATATCACCACCTCAAGTCTCAGGTGGTTGTCTTCTTCTTGTCTGTGCAAATGGATGTGATCCCTACCAAAGAGATGCGTCCTAAGGACTAAGCTAACGTGGATCTATTTGGGGGTGTAGGACTTGCCTGGTTTGTTTGCTACAGATTGCCTGCCCACAGGTGCACAAGGAATATTTGCTGGATGAATGAAGTACATAGTTCTAGGAGGCATCCAGCACACACTAGTTCTGGCTGGTTACAAATACAGCTAATACCAAGGTTACCTTGAGATCTAGATTTAGGACTTGGTTTTGAATCCTTGCTCTGGGTTCTGGTTTGAATGTTTGTGTCCCCACCCTGACCCCCCCCCCCACCCCCGCCCTGCAAATTTATAGATTGAAAATATAATGCCCAGGGAGGTGGGACCTTTGGGAGGTGACTAGGGATTAGTGCTCTTACAATGGAGGCCCCAGAGAGATCCTTCTCGTCTTCTGCCATGTGAAGAAGACACAGTGGGAGGTGAGCCACACGCAACCCACAGGGGGCCTTCTCCAGAACCCGACCGTGTTGGCATTCTGATCTTGGACTTCCAGCTCTTGAACTGTGAGAAATAAACTTATATTGTTTACAAGCCGTCCGGTCTGTGGTATTTTCTGAGGGCAGCCTCAAAAGAAAGACTGAGACACTGTTACTGATCAGCTTTGTGACCTTGTGTGAGCCATGCCCCTTCAGAATACCTCCATTCCTCATCTGTAAAAGAGGGAAAGATAATAAGAAGTGGATGGAACGCTCATATGGGTTAATGTAGATAAAATTACTGTATAAGTATCTCTGCCTGATACACTCATACATTTCAACACTAAATGCGAGATAGTTATGTGGATAGATGTATCTCAGAAACATCATGTTGGGTAAAACAAAGTGAAAATGAAAAAGATTATATATACATATTATGTGACTATAATACTATGATATAATAATATTAAATACAACACATATTTGATACTATTTATATGATGCTTAAAAACATTCTGGCCAATACTTGCTATTTTTACAGATAAATATATGTGCAGAAAGCATAAATATATAGTGATAAAAACATCTAAGAGAGTGGTTACATCGAGATGGATATGAAGGGGAAGTTTAGGGCCTTCAACTGCATATTTCTTTGCAGAATTTCTCTAAAACAAAACAGAAGACTGAAGTCAACATGGCAAAATGGCTAAATCTTGTTGGTGGGCACATGGGAGTGTGTCCTGTTCCTCCCTGTGCTCTTTGGTGAGCTTAAATGTTTTATAAAACAACTCTGTACATGCTAGTTGTTAATGTCATCACTAGGTATGATTCTCCAACCACTGGGAAGGGGAAGCAGGGTGTGAGAACCAGGTGCTTGAGAAATCAGAATGAGCTGAGGCCCTAGGCACTGACATTTCAAGTCCTAGACAAAGGTAGTTAGTTGCTAAGGAGAACATTCCAGTCTCCCCAACACCAGCTGCACAGGAGTTGTGATGGTGGGATGTGTTCAGTGAGCTTCAATGTGCTTAATGTGGGGCATGACTCCGGGCACTCACCACTGTGAGTTACTGCTAATGAGTACAAGAGGGCTATCTGGATCCCCATGAGGGGACAGTGGCTGCAGGTCCTAAGTAAAAGCAGATCTGAGCATGAATTCAGCCCATGTGGTGGGAAGAGCTCAGACTTGCAGTAGGCAGCACGGACCGGAAAGCATCTTGCTTCTGGATTAGCTACAGAAAGAACGGGTATCTGGCCCAGAGTTGAAGCTTGAAAGAGACAAAGGGTATTTCAGAGTCAGAGAGAAGGATGTGGAGACAGGAGCGGCTGGTCTCGGGGACTGGAAATTTCCTAAGAAGCTTTCTGAGCTGGGTGCTCAGTCTCCCTGGGTCCACATGTGCCAGCTGTGACTGCCTTCCGCCTTCCACAGGATGTTGTGGTGTTACCTTAGAGGACCGGCCTGTGACAGTGTTGTGAATGACGTATAGGGAGGTATAAAGGGAGAAAGTGGTACATCCCAAGGTCACTGGCAAAAGCAGGAACTCCGGCCTGCTTGGGTCGTGACGGAAATCTGCTTTGAAATTCAGAAGCTTATTAGGGACAGGAAAGATGGAAAATATCCTGAAGCTATATCTTATGGTATGTTAATTATTTTCCAAATAAAGCGGCTTAAAAGAAATCTATACAAGGACCTGGGAGAGTGGATATGGAGCCTCCTTCCTCAGGCAGTGACCCTGGAGGCCCGGCTGGGTCTGGAGGTCACCTCCCGCCCCTCCCAGGGTCTGCGTGACTCCCCCCCCACTCCCAGCTCAGCTCTGCGTCCTTGCCCACAGAGGAGTTCCAGGCCCTGCTGAAAAGGCTCCCCGAGGACAGGTTCCTGAACTCCACAGCCATCTCCCAGTTCTGGGCCATGGACACCAGCCTGCAGCACCGCTACCAGCAGCTGGGGGCCAGCCTCAAACTGCTATTCAAGAAAACCCACCGGATTGTCCGCCGGCTCTTCAACCTCTGTAAGCGCTGCCACCGGCAGCCTCGCTTCCGCCTGCCCAAGGAGAGGTGAGCACCGCAGCCGCCAGCGCCCACGCCTGGCACCTTCCCCTGAAGCTGCTGAGGCCGGGAGTGGGGAGGGACCCTCTGTTCAACATGGCAGATCTGGCCATGGGGACCCATATGAGGCCTTTGAGATTCTCTGCTCTCTTCACCTGCTTGTGACTTGTGTCTGACATCAGAGAGAGGCTGATTTTACCTCTTATAAATTACAGTATATTCAAATGTTATTCTAATCATGCTCTAATTCTCACTCATTTCTATTTTAAGAAGTTCTTTTAGGAAACAAAGGGGTGGAGTTGAAGCTCACACACCAATTACATACGGTGAGAATATACACACACTGGATTGCTTCAAACAAGTGACTGGTTCTGAGTCACAAAAGGAAAGGAAGCTGAGCCCCCCCGCCCCGCCCTCAGGAGCAGAGGGGGGTGTGCCATCATAGACACTCACACCTCCAACCACTCAAACACTCATTTATCCAACAAGTGCTCACTGCGTATCCTAATATTAAGCAGTGTGTATGTGTGGTGGGGGGGGGTATCTGTTCATTGGGAAGATACAATAAATATACAGAAACATAAAAACTATAAAATGATAACTATGTGGCAGGCACTTAAATTCACATTCGTGGAACATAAATCAGAGGCATGGTCTAGTAAAAGCGAAATCCGGAGAGAGAAGCTACCTTGGAGAAGGAAGTCTCAGCCAGATTGTGTGGCAGGAGATGGAAATGGTGCATCGAGATGGACCCTGGCAGGGCGCGGAAGCGGCCTTGAAAGCCAGAGGTTGCTCTCACGCAGGCACCTGTAAGAAGGGCAGCACGAGTGGAGAGCTCAGACCAGCAAAGGCTTTGAGACAGGTTTTTTTTTTTTTTCTTTTCAAGAAATCACTATTAAATGCTTACCAAGCACCAGGAACAGTCCTGGTTTCTCGGAATACGTTGGTGAATAATGCGGTGTTCCTGCTCTCCTGGCATCTGCGGAGAAGCCATCTGTGAACAGGGAAACAATAAACAATAATTTGCAATCCTGATCCTTGCCGTGGATTCTATAAAAATAGGCTGATGTGACAGAGTGAGCGAGCGACTGGGTGGTTCTTTTGAGCAGGGTGTCATGGAAGACCTCTTTGAGGAGATAGTGTAGGAGCTGAAAAATAAATCTAAAGAGGGAGCCAGCCACAGACAATTCCTCTTCTCGGTGGAAGAGTGGCAGAAGCAGTGGGAACAGGAAGGACAGGGACGGTAAGTGGGAAAGCAATGGATGGGACGTCGGGAAGTTTGGAGAGCCAGGGATTGGGCGGTCTTATTTAAGAGGCTGAAAACTATGTTCGACGTTTTGGTGCAGAGGACGCAGGAGCTCTTCTGTAGGCTTCTGAATAAGCGAAGGAGGTGGTACTTGGGACGGATGAGCCTGGCTGCTGCCAGTACAAGTCTGATGTCAAGTATTTCTGATGCTGATCCATCAGACGCTGAGCTCCAGGCCTTACTCGATCATTCCAAAGTGGTGCAGTAGGGTTTCCATCATGCAGAGAACTCAGGGCTTTTATCTTTCTCATTACCTTCCCTGCCTATTAGTCAGTCTCCTCCTACCCTCCGGGTAGACAGCTGTGTGCGGCTTCATAGGACGCTTTATTCATTCTTACCTCCCTTCCCAAAGGTCCTTGCCCTATTGGTGGAACCGAGTCCAGTCCCTCCTCTACTGTGGAGAAAGCACCTTCCCCGGCACCTTCCTGGAACAGAGCCACAGCTGCACCTGCCCCTACGACCAGTCTTCCTGCCAGGGCCCCATCCCTTGTGCCTTGGGTGAAGGGCCCGCCTGTGCCCACTGTGCTCCGGACAACAGCACGCGCTGTGGGGGCTGTAACGCAGGCTACGTGCTGGCCCAGGGGTTGTGCCGGCCAGAGGTGGCCGAGTCCCTGGAGAACTTTCTGGGGCTGGAGACAGACCTGCAGGACCTGGAGCTGAAGTACCTGTTGCAGAAGCGGGACAGCCGCATCGAGGTGCACTCCATCTTTATCAGCAACGACATGCGTCTGGGCAGCTGGTTCGACCCTTCGTGGAGGAAGCGCATGCTGCTCACGCTGAAGAGTAACAAGTACAAGCCCGGACTGGTGCATGTGATGCTGGCCTTGTCCCTGCAGATCTGCCTCACCAAGAACAGCACCCTGGAGCCTGTCATGGCCATCTATGTCAACCCGTTTGGGGGCAGCCACTCCGAGAGCTGGTTCATGCCCGTGAACGAGGGCAGCTTCCCCGACTGGGAAAGGACTAACGTGGACGCAGCTGCCCAGTGCCAAAACTGGACTATCACCTTGGGGAACAGGTGGAAGACCTTCTTTGAGACAGTCCATGTTTACCTACGGAGCCGAATCAAGTCCCTGGATGACAGCTCCAATGAGACAATCTACTACGAGCCCCTGGAGATGACTGATCCCTCCAAGAACTTAGGCTACATGAAAATCAACACCTTGCAGGTCTTTGGCTACAGCCTCCCCTTTGACCCGGATGCCATCCGGGACTTAATTCTCCAGTTAGACTACCCATACACTCAAGGCTCCCAGGACTCTGCCCTCTTGCAGCTCATAGAGCTTAGGGACCGGGTAAACCAGCTCTCTCCTCCCGGCAAAGTCCGGCTTGATCTTTTCTCCTGCTTGCTCCGGCATCGGCTCAAGCTGGCCAACAACGAGGTGGGCAGGATCCAGTCCTCCCTGAGGGCTTTCAATTCCAAGCTGCCAAACCCTGTGGAGTACGAGACAGGCAAACTCTGTAGCTAATGGGGGCCCCACTCCAGTGCTGGGCAGGGAGGTGATCCATGAATCCAGGGTGCAAAGATCATCTAAGCCCTCACCTTAGTGCCAACAGGGTTCTCCCTTGAGACTTTCTGCACCCAGCCGACGGGACCTCAGGGCTTGGACTGAAGCAGGCAGGAGAGAAACGAACCACCACTGCACACGTGCACACACTCACCATGTGTGTGCCCACACACTTGCATACACACTCTTTCTCACTCACACAGGGAGGCTACGACACAGCAGCCTCGAATCTGTCAGTCGAGTCGGTGCTTTCAAATGAATGCAGTTGTAGGAGAGGAGCCAAGGGAGAGATTAAGAAAAAGAACCAGCCAAACCATGAAAAATCAATCCTTAAAAAGTGATTCTGACCATTCAAGAAAGCAAGAGGGGGTGCGGGGGGGGGGGGGAGGAACAGGAACAGCTCCCCCTCCCCCACCGAGTCACTTTTGTATTCTTTTTAACCAGGTTTCTTAAAATGGCATTGTTTCGTGATCCCCCAACATTGGTTCTTAACTTTTTGTATGCTGCCTCCTCTGTGCCCTCCCAGACACTGACTGCTTCTCCAGCTGGCTCCCCTGAGACACTCAAGGTGACACCAACAGAGGACCGTAAGGGCAGGCAGGCAGGCTTGCTCTGCTCCCCACTCCCCCCTCCCTCTGGCCCCCTTGCTTCCTCAGCCCCCCTACTTTGTTCCACATTCCCCCCGTGGTCCAGCCTGAACTCCTCTTCCAACGGCACCCATCCTGTCCAAGAAAGCAGCTCTGTCAAGTTAGCAAGAGACAATGTATAGGGAAGTGTTCTTTTTTAAAAACAAAACAAAAATATTTATTTTGTGATTGTTTTCTTTGTCAATCTGCTCCAGCCACATGAACGTATGAGTAAAAGTTGACCTGGTTTAATATATTTTCTTAAAAGGCCTTTTTTAGGGGAAAACTGATAGAGAAAAGAGAAAACAAGAGAAGAGTATGGTTCCCTGGGCTGCCGGGACTTTTTTCTAAATTGCTCCATGTGTGATGCATGGGCATCCCTGGATGGTGGGTGTTGCTGTGGGGGAGGAGGGTTCATTCTTGTGTTTTCATATGCGGATGCATGTCTGGCTTGACTAGGGTGTATGGGGCGGGAGTTATTAAATGAAGAATGGAGGGAGGCGGAACTCTCCCGGAGTTACCTGGCTATCAGGAGTGATGTGAAGGTCTCTGCTCACACAGGGAGCTGTGGCCTTTGCGCTGGGCAAATGCCTGCTGAGGTGGGGGGGGGGGGCCCTCTTTGCCAACACTTCTGCGGGCATCAGGAGAACTTCCCATACTCTGCATCTTCCAGTCTGTGACTGCCCTTTGAGGAAACGGGGAAGGATGCTGACGTGGCATTGGTCTGCTCCGTCCTTTCTGATAACCACTCTCCCAGCCTAAAAAGCAGGTTGGATGCACACCACACAGAATAAGGCATCGTCCTCCCCAGAGTGCCTCCCCCAGGGGGTCTGAGAAGCATTTCACAGCAGATCTCTTGGAGAACCACTTTCTATCTATTCTCCACAGGTTCCAATTTCTTCAGGCGAAAGTCACCACATAAATACGAAGTACTCCATTCCCTACATGGGCTACATCTCAGCTGGTACAAAACGAACTGGGAGACAGAATAGATGGTCATGTCTATGCGCCCAAGAGCCTTCGACATTTATTGTTGCATAGAGAATTCAGCATTATATTTAA
This sequence comes from Cryptoprocta ferox, assembly GCA_028646485.1. Lineage (NCBI taxonomy): Eukaryota > Metazoa > Chordata > Mammalia > Carnivora > Eupleridae > Cryptoprocta > Cryptoprocta ferox. The sequence continues at coordinate 18,024,643 of CM053562.1, forward strand.
TCACCGTACCCTATTTCAATCCACAAGGACCTGAAATCCTTGGGAGATAAGCAGCCTCCGGCATTTCTTTCTGCAAAGTTCCCCTGAGGCTTCTAGGGAAGAAATCCAGAGTGATGGGATAATCTAGGGGGTGAACACAGGTATTGGCTATTTCTACGCAGCCACTGCTTGCTTTAAGGAATTTGTGTCAAGCCACTCATCTGTGGAAGATGGCACCAGCACATGTCATCTTCTTCCATGGGGTATTGGTGTGCAGAGGAGTATGCCTGGGTTGGGAAGGGGTTGGGGAGGGGTAGGAAAGCCCTGGTACTTTCCAGTGATAGGGCTTGAGAGGTGTCAGAGAGATACTAGAGTCTGATTTCAGCACTGATTGTGCATGTCTCCACACTAGGATTCGGTGGACACATGCTTTCCCCCATGAGTTAACAGCACACCATGCACAGCAATATTCAGAGTGAGGAGAAAAGCAAGTGAGAATGTGCTGTGCACAAAGTTAGCACTGAGCACTTTTAGTAGCATGAAGGTAATTGCCCTGGTGAGAACCGAGTCAGTACACTGAGGGCTCATGTCTTACCCTGGGCCAGTCCCACAGTTGAGGGGTGGGAAACTTTAGTTATTCAGTCTCTTGAATCAGACCAGACCGGGGGGAAAGCATACCTATAGAGTTATTAGAAGGATGTTGTGTCTCCTAATCTTAGGAAGGTTCTGGAAAGATGATGGGGTGACATATTCAGGTTTTAGAAATATATGCACCCAGTTACAAAGATTTCCACTTCCTGCCTGCTTGAAAGCTTAAACCATGAAGCTGCGTAGAAATAGCCAATACCTGTGTATCAACTCCACTTAAAAGTACTATTACACATTGGTAAATATTTAGGAGTGCCCCTATGAGCCCAGATGCAAGTACCATATTGATAGAAGGCCTAAAAGACATTATTAATTAATCACAGTAGAAGAAATGTTTATATTTGACCTATTCATCTGTTCTCTGTGATGGATGCCTGACTCTTGTGAGACAGTGATGGGTGTCTGCTGTACCAGAGCCTGGATCAAAGCAACAGACCAAAGATTTTGCTTCTAGAAAGCAGGTGGAAGACAGTGGGGGTGGGAAGGGGTGGTAAAGGATGGACAAGATTCCTTAAGAGGTTTTTAGAGGTGTGAAACCACAAATTCAGCACAGAGGTTCTCAGAAAGCTAGGCTAAGAAATGCCATAATACAAAAAGGCTGTCCCCAGTCAAAACTGTCACCTTGAAAGTCTACAATAATCAGAAGATGTGAACAACCTATTCTTATACACAGTTGAAAATAAAGAATTGTCATTAATTAATTAGTCCTGGGATGTCTTGTCAATGTTGGTGAACTGAATGTAGAATTAAGAGACAAATCTCAATTTGGTTATTGGATATAACAATCAGGAATCCAAGCCTTAATTGTAACCCCAAAGAACTAATACATCAAATGCTAATCTGCCCTAATGCTCGAGACTAATACCTCTAATACTAAATAACATATTTAATACCCCATGCTAATAATATAATGCTGAGCTCTGCAAGCATATTCAGGTATCCACAGCCAACAAAATAAATGAAGATCTCTTCAAATACAGGGTATCACAAATAGTTCAGACCCCATTCTTGGCTTCTTTTCACAAATACGAAAATAGTGGTCTTGATGGGAAGAGCTGCCTTATGAGTAGATTGAATATATTGCCTACATAATGTCCTGTCCCCAAATATCACCTTCAAAGCCTGTAATTTCATCATGTAAGTCTGTTCTCTTGTATATAAGAGAGAGATTTCTTTGCCATTTTATTTTGTATGAAAATTAAAATGCCCTTAGGAAGAAATAAGTCTTAGAAGTTAACCCACTGGCAAAATAGAGGATTAGATTCTTGGAGCTGGGAAGTTTTTCGAGGTCATCCAGTCTACCCGTTTCTGACACGAGGGAGAAGAGGTTAGAGAACCTGCCCAGGTTATACTATCAGAAGGGGAGGAAGAGCAGTCTTTTGTCTCCATCTCTCTCTCTGCCAGTAAATGACATCTGGGTCCTAGAAGATGACAGGGGCCCAGTGTCAGGCCTTGGGAGTCTGAGGATGGGGAAAGGAAGACACATTTCTGGGAAGAAGAGAACTTCCCAGAGGTAGGAGAATCTTCACACCTTTTCCTGGGAGTGGTTCTAACAAAAGTAATCGGCTGCTGTAACAAGTGAAAGGAAAAGGCTTCAGTGTCTCCCCTGAGAAGCTTTAAGCATGGGGTAGACAGATTTCCATCTAAGGCTGGAGATAGAGGGATCAGTTTGCTGGTTTCCCAATAACTCTATCAGCTCAGTGATTTTTAATTACAGCATCCTGCCTCCGATTGCTTCCTGTTTTCTCTACCATCGATTTGAGTTTGAATACCATTACAAACCTGATAACTTCTGCAAAGCATCTTTGTTGTGAAGGGTAGAGATGTCTGGTTACCAACAACATGCGACAGCTCTAGGCTGTGTAGTCACTGTGGTAAGTATATGACCTAGGTCTGGGGCCCCGGCAGAGAATAGTACTGAGGCAATACTCTGTTGTGGACTAAGATTTCTTGTTCCGTCTGGCAACAGAGCAAGAATACAGACCAAAGGAGCCACCGAGACACACAACAACTGGCCTGTGCTCCTGGCCTGGCAGGGTAGTTTGGGAGTTCAGGCTCTGTGACACCTCCCCTTTTTTGGCTTCTTGTTCTGCTTCTGCCACCAGCCAGCTCTGTAACTGTCAGCATGTCACTCCACTTTCTTGCACAGATACCAGGGGTCTTAGTGGTGCCATCCATTCATGCTGCCAAAGGCACGATGGCACAGGAGACCGTGTAGGCCATTAAGTCAGACAGACCTGAACTTACATGTTGGCTCCACACTTATATTTAAGTGATCTTAATTCTGGACTTATCCCCTTATCTGTAACCCAAACACTTCATCCTCTATGACTTCCCTAAGATTTTTCTTTCCTTTCTCTTTCCGGATGATCACCTCTTTACATAATTTTGCCCGATCCTCTCCAGCCTTCAGAATACATATATACCTTCAATTCCCTAAAACTAAATCCCATTTCCTTCCTTTTTCCCTTCTTCCTTCCCTCTTTCCTTTCTTTCCTCCCTCCCTTCCTCTCTCCCTTCCTTCCTCCCTCCCTCCCTTCCTTCCTTCTTGTGGTACGTGCTAGGCTCTAGGATACGTACAGAATAGTCAAGACCTCTACGTGTTTCTGGGCCATGAAGAATTATAGAATATAATGGCGGGGGGGGGGAGTGGAGATCCACAAACAATTCAGAGTGGTGCATTCTCTAGTAGTGATGTACAAAGTACTGCTGGTGTACAAAGAGGGAGAAAATTACTCCCTGGGAGACACTAGTGACATTTGCTGTGAGCCCTCTCATCACTATGGAAGCAATACCCCAGGTCTCTAGACGTTTTACATGTCAGTGGAGGGAAGGACCTCACGTCCAATGTGTGTGCCCCTCTCAGAGAGCAGAGGGAGGCATGGCAGCAGCCCCGAAGGTACACACTACACTACATCTGGTCGGCGCCCTTATTCGTGACTCCTGAGCACCACATCAGCCCCTTACTGTTCCGTTCAAGGCGCAAAGGACAGCCAGGTCTGTTTGGTAGAGCAGCTGCTGCACGCCTTGAGGGTGCGGTGTCCTGAAACCACTGCTTCTGCAACTTGAACGTGCATATGATTCGCTTGCAGATTTTGACTCAGCAGGCCTGAGCGAGGCCCTGGATTCTGCACATCTAACGGCTCCCAGGTGGTGTGTGCTCCAAAGACCATACTTAGAGGAGAAAGCTCTGAGAGAGTGTGCCTGTCGTCTTCCTCAGCACTCGGGATTCTAACATGGGGGTCTACCAGAAACTATAGGGGCTAAGAAACCAAAAGGTCCATAATGCCTGGCGAGGAGGTGAGGTCCTCACTTAGGAGAATCTTGGTGCTCTCCTGGCATCTAATTTCTCAGCCACACAGGAGCCAGGAGTCTGCCCTGTATATATTAGTGAGGTAAGAAAAGAGAGGAGAGAGGAAAGAAAGGAAACTTAATCAGAAGTCTGCAGGCTGAGAGCTCACTTACTTATGAATGTGTTTACAGATAAGCAGCCCAACAGACCAGCTGAATCATGCTGGCTGAGTAAAGGTCTTTCCCCCAAGCCTACCAGACAGAGTAAATCTGTTCAGAAATGGGACAGGGAGTGCCTGTCACTCTGTGGAAACATACCTCAGATAAGATGATTAAATCCCCACCAGCAAGGTGCAAGCCCCCAGAGGCCCAGACTTTAGACTGCTAAGGTGCCATGCAATTTCTAGGCACTTCATCTAAGAAATAAAATGAATTATTTCTGTTTTCAGGTCTGTCCTCCTCTCCTCAGCCTGTGCGATTACTACCCTTGCATCATTAATAAAAACAGCCACCAGAATTTATAGGGGGTCATTCTTCCAAGGATCTCAGCACTTGGAGAAATCAATCAATCAATGTGATTTATTGAGCATATTCAGCTAGGAGATGTGGGGAATAAAGCAAGCATGTATTTAGTATGTATGCTCTCTTAATTCAAACCCTTTTCAGATGGCTTAGAAAATACACCTTGCGGTGAGGCTATACAGAGTGACAGCAGAAGCTGGACATGGCATGCTTTCCGGAGTCCGGCTGCCTTGGTTCAAATCCCATCTCTGCCACTTACCAGTTGTGATGGGTGGGATATGTCATTTAATCTCTTTTAGCATCAGTTTGCACATCTGTGAAAGGGGGCAATATCAGCGTGTATGTCAGAGGATGCTGTGATGGTCAACGATGGGAAAGGATGCGGCTCACAGTATGTATGCCTATCGAGTGTGGGCTGTTTTTATTGCATTAGTTTCTCTGTTTAAGGAAAGGGAAGCAAAGCAAAGCAAAGCAAAGGACAAGGAAATATCCATGTGACTCACCTGCAGAGGAGAAGCAAACTCTTTCCTGGAAACAAAGAGAAATTTCTCATCTGGGCCCTTACATAAGGGTCATTGGGTAATATGGTGGAAAAGCCTTCAGTTACAGTTTTGCGGCAGACATCGATAAGCCATTCAAATGGATATGTCTTATCTAGACCCTGTGTTAAAGCAGAGAATATAATATTATAACATCACTCATTGCCAGAATGCCTGGGCCTGGCTGGGTCATGTGGCCCAGGTACCTTGTGTCTAATGATGTAACTCATTACAGTGATAGAGCTTGGAGGCGTCTAAGAGAATGGCTAGTTAACATGCCCATTAGACTGTCTTTTTCAAATGGCGCATCTTAAGTGCCCTTAAGTCTGGGCAAGTCTGGATCGCAGTCAATACCTGCGCAGTTGAATTCTTTGATGGGGAACCAGGGTGTAGTGCTGACATAAGGATTTTAGATACAGACGTGACGAAGGCAGTGTTTATATTCCAGTTATATCCAAAGTATAAGACGTGGATTGGCAGAAAGAAAGGGAGGATGTTCTAAGAAATGGGAGCAACATGTGTCCAGGCACATATTCATAGACACAGTGATGAGTCAGCCTAATGTTCTATGTTCCACATCCAGCCTTCCAGTCCAATGCCCACTGTTCTCTTCTTCTTTTAAAAACAATAGCCCTATTGAGATACAATTCAGATATTGTAAGTTCATAAGTTTCACCCCCTGTAAAGCGTGCAATTCGATAGTTTTCATTCAAAAAGCTATGCATCGATCACCACTACCTAACTGCGGAACATTTACATCACCCAAGAAAGAATGCTGTACCTATTAGCAGTCACTTTCCATTCCTCCCCAAGCCCCCACCCTTGGCAAATGTTCTTCTATTTCCTATCTCTATGTATTTACCTATTCCCCCAATTTTTGTATAAATGAAATCATATCATATGTATGGCATATAAACATATGATTTACAAATACCAATATTTCCTACCATTATGTGGATTTCTTTGCACTTCTTGATAGTGTCCTTTAAAGTACAAAAGTTTAAAATTTTGATGAAGTCCAATCTATTTTTTTTCTTTTGCGCTTATGTTTTGGGTGTCATATTTGAAAAGCCATACACTTATACCTAAGTTTTCTTCCAAGAATCTTAACAGTTTTAGCTCTTACCTTTAGGCTTCTGTTCCATTTTGAGTTAATTTTTGTGTATGGTATGACATAGGGGTCCAACTTCAGTCTGTCACGTATGAATATCCAGTTGTCCCCAGGACCATTTACTGAAAGACTTTTCTTCCTCCAAGAAATTGTACTGGCACATGTGTCAAAAATTGATTGACCATAAAAATATGGCTTGATCTGGACTCCTAACTCTATTCAGTTGATCTATATGTCTAACTCTATGTGAGTACCACAGTATATATATTATTGTAGCTTTGTAGTAAATTTTGAAATTAAGAAATGTGAGTCCTCTTTCTTTTTCTTTGTTAAGACGTTATGGCTATTCTCAGTTTAATTTCCATATGATTTTTGAGGTTCAGCTTGTCATCTTCTGTAAAAGTACAAAAAACAAAAGAAAGCTGGGATTTGATAGGAATTATGTTAACGATATGGATAAGTTTGGGGAGTATCATCATCTTAACAGTATTAATTGTTCTGATCCATAAATATGGAACATCTTTCTATTTAAATCTTTAATTTCTTTTGATGATGTTTTGTGGGTTTTGGTCTTAAAAGTCTCACATTTATTTTGGTAAATTTATTCCTAAGTATCTTATTCTTTTGTGATGCCATTACAAATGGAATTGTTTTCTTTGTTTTATTTTTGGATTGTTCATTAGTTGTGTATAGAACTACAATAGATTTTTATATATTGATCTTGTATCCTGCCACCTTGCTGAACTTGCTTATTAGTTCTAATGCTTTTTGTGTATGGGTGGCTTCCTGAGAATTTTCTATGTACTAGAGCACATCATCTTCAAATGTAGTTTTATTATATCCTTTATTCTTAATGACTCTTCTTCAATGCATTCTTGTTCTTGCTGCCTCCTGTGGGAGCAGGAGAACTTCTTTATGCTCTTACTGGAAGCATCTGAGAAATTTATTGCAGAGACATATTGGCCTATGGAAATACATATCACCCTTAGCACTGTCTGTGGGCACACAAAGGCATTCAAAAGCTAACATGGTAAAAAGGTGAGGATAATCAATAATCTCTGGTTGTTTGTTCAAAGCTCTTAGCCCATCTCCAAAGTTCTTGGCTGCCTCCATTCACCAGTAGCAGTAATTGGATCAGCATTAATGAATGAGAACTCATGCATAGCCTCCATACTCACCCCCATAGCTACTTAGTTCATGCATCCTTTGTGCCAGCACTAGGATTGCCAATGAAAGAGATGAGCTTTTAGCAGCTGATCAAGTCTAGTTGTTTAGTCCCTCATCCATAGCAGATGCTCTCTGCTGGTTGTTAACATGTAGTTCAAAACCTTTATGCTTCCCGTCCACTTCCATAGATCCACCCACTTGCCTTTTTCACAGACATTCCTTGTCTCTGATAGTCTAATCCTTCTCCCTCCAGGCCCTTAACCAACTAACCAACCATGCCATTCACCATTATCCACGAATTCATCTATATTTTTACCTCAGGTCAGTTCTTCCTCCACACAAAATTGATGACTAATTGCACTTAACATCAAAACTCTGCCCACTGGAAGGATTTCCCCCTCATCACTATCCATCACAGCTAACCTATAAATAGAACTTGGCCTTTCTACTTCTGTTATCTCATCATAAAGGCCCTCCATTAAGCCACGGATGTGAGCCATGGGAGATACACTAGTGCAAACTGATTGATGGCCTGGGGCTCTGGGCTACCTGCTTGATTAGCTTATGTGTACTCTCCAGCTCTGCTTGCTTCCAATCTTGGATGTACCATATCCATCTTAGAACGCATTGCCACAGAACTGGCCCCACCTTGTGGCTTGGGGGCTCTGACTGAACCCAGTTCATGATGGAAAGCTCTGGCCATAAGATTCCTTGTATCTCATAGTCAGAAGCTCTGTTCTTACCAGGGGCAAGTAGCACGTCGGTAAATGCTTTTTTGAAGGTGATCATCCTCTGTTTTAGATGGCAGGGACTTTCTCCAGAACCCCAGAAGTCTACACTGTGATTTATCGACGGGGGCTTCCCATCAACTCTGCACACTGTTTTCTCCCACCACAGATGGCTCTAGTAACATAGGGTCTCCTAGGTTATAATATGGCTCAAGCATCAGACCACCTTTCTCAAACCTGGTCCTTCTGCTGGGCTCTTTCTCACTCTGGATACTACTCAAAGTTCGCAGCCTTTTAATGTTACACAGCAAATGGCTGAGAGCAGTATTTCCAGGCATAGAATATGCTGCCTCCAGAACCCGAAGAGGCTATTATTCTCAGTCATTGGAGGTGTAAAATACAATTCTTTGTTGTTTCATTTGGAAGGAACGTTCTGGAATTCTCCAGAACTGGAGATTGTTAAGAAGTTCACTAATGTGCTGGGGTCCTGAAGCTTTAATCTCTATCTTCTGAAGCACGCGTATTTTGCCAAGGCTTCCACATAGTAGCCACTTCTTTTTCATCTGGTCTTATTATAGTGGCATTGTCAATATAATGGGCCAGTGTGATGTTCTGTGGACTATCAGGCATTTCATCTCCTTGGTAGCCATATTACGACAGAGGGCCTAATCATTAACAAAATCTGAGGCAAAACCGTAATTATATACTCTTGTCCAACTCATGTGAATATGAACTGCTCTGGATCCTCTTTCCTTATAGGGATGGAAAAGAATGCACTCACCATATCATGGTCATTTAATATGCATTGGAGGCTATATTCATCTGCTTTAGTAAAATCACATCTGCCTCTGCAGCTACAACTGGGGACACTACTAGATTAAATTTACAATAGTTATTCACTCAGTCATGATTCATTCCATTTTTATAGGGACTATTCTGGTAAATTAAATGAGGATTTATCTTAGATCATCACCCTTGTATTCTTCGAAGGTAGCACTAATGTCTACCATTCTCACCAGGTTGCAATATTATCTTTTTATTTACTATGTTGGCTTGGGGTGGAGGCATAGTTGCAGAGGTTTTCATTTCACTTTCTCTACTAAATTTCCTACTGTACAGGTTAAGGAATCAATACCAACTCTAAGGGTTTATGCCAAACTCCAAGTATGTCTATTCCAGTTATACCAGCAAATGATCATCAGGTGGGTCTGTGAAACCAGTGGGCCCACTGTGAGGCAGACCTAGGATTCCAGGATTCCCATTAATTTCCTGGCCCTGTACAGCCCTACTGTATGGCAATACTCTCCCCCAAATCGATCTTTAAGATTCAACTTTAACAGGAGGGTTATTATGGTATATTGAGTCCCATGTTGGATACCAATACTAATTCTGACTCCATGTCCCACAGTCATTGAAGAGTTTGGGTGCTGCCTTTTCCTAAATGGGCCGTTGCTTGAGTAAATGGCTGTAGTCCATTGGGAAAAGGACTAGATCATTTTCAATGGGATATAAATTGCTATGGAGTTGCAGGATTCCTTTTCAAAGGAATAAAGCATCTCTTTCTGCCCCTGGTGTTCTGAGTCTGAGAACTGACTGAAGTTTGGAAACTTGACAAAGCAACTTGAATTTTAACTTGAAAGATTTCCCTCAGGATTATCATCCATTCTTACTATCTTTTGCCTGTGTAAATTAAGAAATATCCCTTTTGCTCATCTGACATGACCCTGGAAACACCAAGTTTCACTAATATCACCATAGCTCTTGGAAGGTTAGCTTCTCCCTCTAGCCAAAGCCAGATACCACTTGAATTTTGCCATATATTGTGATATCTGTGGCCACCTTGCTTCATTACAATATTGTGATTCCCTTATTTCTGAGGGTTGAGGGCCATCACCTGGATCTTTACTGTTGGAGGATCTAGTCAGGCTACAAGAAAGCCTAGTTCTGTATTAGACTGTCCTATCATCAGCCTTGGCCTATAGAGAACACCTATCATTGAGCTGATCCCATGTTCACCAGGTATTCCTAGGAGTGTCTTTTAGGCCCTCCCATGGAACATACTCAACTTGAAGGTTTATGGCCTGATACAGTATATGCACTCTAGTGTGCCAACTTCTTTGAGCTGTTTGATCTCTTGATTCACCATCTACCATGGCAATTTCTGGCATTTATACTTCACATAGTGTGGGTCTTTGCTCTTTCCAGATTCTAACAGCCCTTCTAGTAAGAATCATCTTCAGGGCCTTTGCTAAAGGATCAAATCATATAAAAAGGAGACTATTCCCATTTTGGTAAACTCTTGATTATGCAACCTTATGTTCCACTCCTCTTGATCAGGTACTCCAGGATTCAGTCCCAAGCATATGCAACCAGCCACTACAGGGACATGTTAGCTATGCCTTGTAACAACTTTGACATATTTGCTCTTTCCATAAAATGCTCAGTGCATCTCTAGTCTGGTTGTACTGGAATTTCATCTTCCTTATTGGATTGTTTGCCAGGGGAAAGGGGAGGGGATATTTCCTTAAGCAAGCAAGCAAGCACTGTCTTGTAACGTGAATGCCTTATTTGAGGTCTCTGCATCATCTTCAAGGAAGGGGAGGGCTATGATCTAGCAAGGCTGAGGGGAGGAAGGGACTTCTGAAGGTCCAGCAAGTCAAGGTACTTAGCTGCATCTACTCAAATTGCCCTATTCCAAGTCTTGGCACCCTACTACTGTCCCATTAGGGACCTGCACTTGGCATAGGAGACTTACTGAATCTGAGAATTCAATCCTATCTGAAGCTCTACTACTTTAATGATTAAGTCCTGAGCCTAGTTTTCTATTCTCCTGGTACTCTGGCTGCAGGAGATTAGGGTTTCCCTAAATGCTCCTAAGGCCTTCTAGCTTTCATATTTTGTCTGGAAATGATGATTAATCATCTGAGCCTGTCATTATTTATCTTTCAAAAATCAATGGTACTCGGCACATCACCCAATCCCATGGTCCTTATAATTGCCATCTCCCTTGTCCCTCTCAATCACAAGAAACACTGCACCAGGCCATGTATCCCCTTCCATGGATATCCCGTATCAGTCTACTGTTGATGAAAGTTAACAGTTGCACAGAAATTTCCCTGCTTTCAACAGCTGCACTGCTATAGTATCTCACAGGCGAGTCCTACTCCACCTACAACCAGTGATGGGGTTGGCCCTGCCAGAGAGCCAATGACCGGCCCATCTCTGAGCTCCCATTTTGAAAGTCAACTTCCTAAACTGCTTTTCCTATAAAAGAATTCTTAGGTGAGAATTGGCATGCAGAAGGTTTACTGGGGGGAGTTCTTGAGGTATACATATGTGAGGAAGTGAAGAGGGCAAGTTTGGGCAGGAGGAGAAACTCACTTGTAATGAGATTGTCACTGAGACCGAAGCAGATTCTACGGGGAGTTCTGGAGCCTGAATGGTCCTTCAGAATTCTCCTAAATTGAGGCAAGAGGGTTAGGCTTTTAAATCTCCAAGCGTGCAGTCACTGGCCATGAACTACCCGGGAGATGTGCAAGAGGGAAGGCCTAACTTTGGGCAAGGCAGTTCCTACTGACAGACATAGCTGTGAACTGGGAGTAGTCAGTAGATATTCCAAGAAAGTAGGGCATTTGTGTATCAATCGTGAAGAGGGAATGCTGTTGCATACCACAACATCTGTCACAATGACAGATGATCTCTATTCTCACCCCACCAGGACCACTGCCTGTCTTTCAGAGTCTTACCAGACTGGAATTTCCACACCCTTGCAGATAATATTGCTTACTCTGGAACTGGGATTGCTTTTTAAAGCAAAAAGAAAACACTCTCCTGCTATAGTACACCACCATACATGATATACTAAACTTGGCTGGCAAGTGGAGGCCACGGGTGACAGCTTGATGCCAGTTAGCAGTGGAAAGACTAGCCCAGCCCTCTGCTCTGTTGGTACTCCGGTTGCAGAACTTTCCCTTTCTTTGGTTCACAAACTGACAAAATAGGTCTGGAATATAAGAGAGGAAAAAATTTAGTTTGGCATTACAACTTCTTGACCATGACATTGTCCTGATTCATAATCACCTTGAAACTCCAGGACATCACCCTCTAATTAATGTTGCCCCTCTCCTGCTTTATCCTGACTCTCAAGCCTCCAGGGTCAGGTCAGAGCCCCAAAGAGTCTCTCTTAGTCTCAGCAGAGAGAGAGAAAAAGAGAGAAAGTGACTATGGCAAGGTCTAACTACACATTCGAGAGCCTTTTCCCTATTTCTCCTTGACACATAGTCCGTATTTGCCAGCCTCTTGAAGTTAAGTAGAGCCATGTGCTGAACTCTGGACAAAAGATCATGTACCCACTCCCGGACTTGGCCTCTGGATGCTCCCACATGCAATTCTCCTCTTTCTTTCCTCTCTTGTGAGAAGCCAGGCAAGGTTTGAGGAGTGAAGATTGGAGGCTTAACGTGTTAAAGTACAAGTGTCCTCGGATGTCTGCTGGGAAGAAAAGCTGTCCAGAAGAGCTGTTCCTCCAAATCAGACGGTTATACAGAGTCATTTGTTGTTATCCCGGTGGAAATTGGGGGTTGTTTGTTACAGCAGTTGGCTTACTTTAATACAGGGATGGCAAATTAGTGAGTCAGAGGGAACCCAAGGGAAACTGAGATGTGCTTCTCACCAGCTCCAGGCACTAATTACTTGGTTACTTTTTTTAGATTCGTAGCACCCACCCAGTGACTTCAGCTAACCAAAATATTCATTTTGAAAATAAATAAATATGCATCTGAGTATCACCTTGGTGGACATAAGAAGAGTCAGACCTTCCCTATGATTAGAAGGGTCTTAATGAAGCTAAGATGTGTAGTCTGTTACTCTGTGGACATCGTGCATGGAGTTCCCATTAGGTAGACAACAACCTACCTTTTCCCCGCCCTACCCCAAGCTTCTCTCCACAGCATGAGCGACTCTGTCTAGAGGGCTGTATCCTGCATCTATTCAGAAATGCATTTCCTTTTTCTTCCAAGCAATAAGGAAACTGTCGATCTGTGCATGGGGGTTTGGCCAGGGGCATTCCCCAAGACAGCATGGGCACATCAACCTAAGGTAAGAACTGTGGGCTCTGGGGAAACATTTTTGCACTTAACCATGCCAGCCTGGCACTCCACAGTGCCTGCACTTCTCCAATTAAGCTGTTCGGTTCTCAATCATCTGGAGCCGCTGCCAACTGCTGGCTGCTGATAGTCAGAGTGGCTGCTGCCCGGAATGTCAGCGGTTCCGCTTTTGTGCCTCTCCTGGACTGGCTTTGCCATACACTTCCTCCCAACCTCCTCAAGCCAGCAAGCTACTAACCTCCCTTCACCCAGGGGACATTAAGAGAGACACCTGGGAAGGTGCAGTGGGGCTACTACACACTGATCTCTTTTGGTGTCTGTAATCTACACCTGGTGCTACGCCATTCCAGTGCTTTGAACACCACCTTATGCAAGTGGGGTGTCCATTCTTGTTCCTGGAGATAGCAAACAGCTTGGGTAGTGGGCAGAATGCCTGCTGAATCTACATTCCCTGCTGGCCCGAGCTGGTGCTGTACATATATGATCTCAGAGAATCTTCACATCACCCAGGAAGATAAATACTATGCATCGATTTTACAAACCAAGATGTTAGGAAAAGCTAAGTCACCTGACAATCTATCACTTTTCTTTTCCTCTCTTCTCATTACCGACACCCTGCATTAGAAATATGTCATCTGAAAAAAGAAATGTATCATCTTCCCTTGACCTGGTAAAAACCAGCCTCTGTTTTTTAGCATCTAGATTCCTTCCTCTAGACATGTATTGTTCAATATTATACCCATTAGCCACATGTGGGTACTGAGCACTTGAAGTATGGCTAGACTGAATTAAGATGTACTATAAGTGCAAATTACACACCAGACTTCGAAAACTTAGTACAATAAAGAATATAAAATATCTTATTAATATTGTTTAAAGTTGATTACATGTTGAATGATTATAATGCTTATATTTGGCTATAAGTCAAATAAAATATACTATCCAAATCAGGTTTTCTTTTTTTCCTTTTTTATTTAATTTTTTTTAAAGATAATTTATTGTCAAGTTGGCTAACACACAGTGTATACAGTGTGCTCTTGGTTTTGGGGGTAGATTCCCATGATTCATCACTTACATCCTTTTCATTTTTTTAATGTGGCTACTAGAAACTTCAGAGCTACACGTGTGGCTGGCCTTTGTACCTCACAATATCTATGACTTCGATAGTGCAGCATCTAGGGATTGACCAGAATGTTCTGTTAGAAGCACAAACTGAGCAGGACACCTCCTGCTTCCCATAACCGGTAGGACAAATCCCAAGGTCCTTAATACGGCTGATAAGTCCTTCCATGTTATGTCCCTCATCTCCCCGTGTTTTCTGAGTCTCCACATTTCATTTAACATTCCTGCTAACCTCTGCATGGGGGTGCTTCCTCACCCCTTCCACTGTGTTTCTAGCATCTGTACTTTGTTCATGTTCTTCCCTCTGCCTGGAATGTCTTTCTCCCTAAGAGTCCCCTGAAAAACTCCTTCCTGTCAGTCTTCTCAGACTTGATGACTGCTTCTAGAAGCCTTCTCTAACCCTGCCCCTTGCCCCAGGGCCATGACTAGGGTAAGACAGGGAGGGCCACTCTGGTACAAAATTTAAGGCAGTGCTTCTACAAACCCTAGAGTAGCACCTCTTTACATTTGGTGCCCCAGGTGCCTCTTCCTGTGATGTCCCTGTGGAAGTCTGTGGCTGTGCTTCAGCAATGTCTTAAAATTATCTTGCATGCAATTGTTTTGGCGGTAGGGACTATGCTTTATTCACTGGTGAAACTCTGGTGGCGTGTTTTCTACCAAAACATTGATTGCGACCCTCAAGAAATAAAACTCTGTCCTGAGGGAGCACTCTGTTTATCAGGCACTGTGCTATGTGTTGGGGATTCAACAATGACATAGTCTATGACCTTAAAAATCATCACAAAGCCTTGTTATGTACCCTCTGCTTTCCTACTTCAAATAGAAACTTCCAACTTTTGAAATACTGATGACCTGTGGAGCCAGGTGAAGTATAGATTCTCAGGCCCCATCCCAGAGTGTCTGATTCTGTAGCTCTGCAATGGGGCCCAGATGTTCTATGATCAAATTTAGAGAAACATTCCTCTACTACACTCATTTGGCTTTCATTTGACTATTATTGAGTGCCTACTCTGTGTAAGCCTTTGTGCTAGGGGCTGTCAAGGAAACAAAGATAAATCAGGAAAGAATAATATCTTATAGACTCCTATAGTTTATGGAACGTCTCCATATGCGCAATGTCGTTTGATCGGTAGATTAAAGATTCTCTCTCTTTTTGAGACAAGACCTATTTGCTCAAAATCACACAAGTAGGGAGTGGGGACTAGGATCAAGGCCACAGTGAGAAAGCAGTAGGGAATGGGATCAAGGTCACATAGCTAAGAAGGTAGTGGGGACGACAGAAATCGAGGTCACATAGTAAGCAGTGGGGATTGGAATGGAGCCCAGCAATGCCTTCCCACTTGACACAAGAGTTTGTCCTGCAAAGGTGACCTTGAGATTCATAGGAATTTCATACCTAGGGACATGAGCCCAGCAGAAAGAAAGGGAGGAGGAGAGAGGAAGAGGATCCTGGAAGCCAGCTCATGGAGAGAAGAGGGGAGGGCCAGCTAGCCTCTGGCTGCTACTCAATCCCAGTGTGATAGGGGCAAAGGTGGGTTCCCCTGCACCTGTGGGCCTGAAGTGAGCTCTGGAATCCTCTTAAATACTCCCCCTTTCACCCCTCCATAGCCCAAGGAACCTCTCCTATCCCGGCAAAGGTGGGAGGTCCTGACTTCTCTACAACAGAGCTGTCTTTTTACCCCATTTCCCCTCTTCCCCAGGATGGCAGAGAGAACAGAAAACATACTTCCCTACTCCCTGTGACCCTCCCCCAAGCTTGCTGAGTAGCCCAGGGCTGTGCCCCCGACAGGCCTAGGCAGGGTGGGGGTAGGTAGCATGGCGGCTGGCAACAGACCCTCCCCAATCCACCCCAGGCCAGCCCTCACCCAACCTGAGGCTGGGCTCCCAGGGCTCCGGAGACCAGGTTGTCAGTTAAGCAGACCTGACAGCTGACAGCTTTCCAGAACGGCAGGAGCATGGTTAGCTTTCCTTTACGTTTTTTTCCCCTCCTCTTCCTTTCCCCTGTTGTTGCAAGACTGGAAGCCTGACTGGAATTTAAAACAAGGCTCTGGGATAAAAATGTATGCTAGCACCAAGCCCTGCTCTCTCAGCTTCCTCCTCCAATTGGCAGCTGTCTGCTTTCTGGGGTCTGAGAACAGAACCCCTGCAAATTGTCAGAGGAGGGGTCGGAGGCAGGAAGGCAGGTGAGTGCACACTCGGAGGCCCGGAGCAAACCTCCACTGGGGTGTTGATCGTGTTTTCATTTGGGGCACAGAAGGGGCAGGCTGCCTCCTGGGAAGCACCTGTTATCTGTCCCCAGGTCCCCAAGCCCTTCCTTCTCCCGAAGTCTGGGATGCCAGGAGGCTCCTGTGCCTGCTGCTAATCCATCCCACTCATGAGATCCGTCTGTTCCCCTATCAGTTCCTGCTTATGGCAGATAGATAAATAGATGGATAGATAGGAAGGAGAGACTCTAAGCAGCTTAGATAAACTATTCTATTTACATCTCTGGGTCCAATCTATCAATCCATCGGTCTGCCCATTGTGTTTCTGTTCTCTCTCAATCTGCCACTTCAGCCTCTATTAACCATTCATCTGTCTTCCTTTTGCCCTACACTTTCCCCTTCCACCTCCCATTTCCCAGCATCAAAATAAATCTGGAGCTGAGACACAATGAGGCACGCCCTTCCACTCCAGTTATCCCAGAAGGGTGGCCATGGCAGCTGACACTGGGGGCTTCCTACAACTCACCTACTCAGGAAATATGCAAATAAACCATTCGAACACTCAGGGGACAAATACCAACAGGTCTGCTATGAGGCTGCTCCCAAATTCACAGTTCTGCAAAGAGAGCCAATTGAGGCTCTCTTGGGATAAAGAGGGTGGTGGGGATGGCAGTGGGCTGCGGTAAGGGAGAAGAGGAGGACATTTGTACACAAAAGAGTTCGATTAATTTCCAAGTGATCTGGACCAACTAAGTAAAGTGAGAGAGGGGAAGGAGAGGAAAAGGTAGGAATTTCATCAATTTCAGAATTAGTACTATTGGTTGACATTCAAACAGTTCATTTCTCTAGATCCTCTGAACTTCATATTTCATTGCTAATGGCATAAGGGGCTATTTCGAATGACCAGATTCCCAGTAAATGCAGTGAAAATTCGTGATATTAACTGTATATATAAAAGTGTTTAAAAGAAAGAAAAACGCCACCAGCCTGAGCAAATCAAGTGTCCTCTGCATGCTAGGCACATAAACAAACAAACAAACAAACAAAGATAGAGCATCTTGCCCTTTCCTTGAGACCACCAAGTATCTAATATTGTTTGGCCCAGAAAATCCTGCAAATCTCAAGCTTTCCATTGCCCTATGAGAACCACCACAATCCTATTCCCATTATCTATCCCAGGACCTAAGTCCCCAGCTGTTGGCTCTGGGGTCTTCTCTGGTGCCTACACATTCCTTCCACTGACTTCTGGATAGATGTGAGCAAAGAAAGGAAGCAACTCTATCTCAAAACCCTTAAAAAGAGGAACTGAGTCAGATATGGTAGGACTTTGT
>CM053562.1:18042486-18097486 GCA_028646485.1 Cryptoprocta ferox
CCCCGGGGGCCCTGTCCCGGCCCCCCCCCCCCCCCCCCGCCGTAGGACGTGACTTGCCACAGGAGGGCGGCACCATCCTGGACCCATGTGAAGTCTGAGGCAAGTACCAGAAGAATGGGGATAGAGGGGCTCCCAGCTGCTGCACGCCTACGCCAGCAGATCTCATGATGGCTTTCAGAACTGCCTGGAGACCTGCGTCCCTATCGACATTAGAGGCTGCTGGTGATGAATGGAACAGAGAGACACAGTAGAAACAGGAGAAGCAGGCCTGAGGGGGTTGGGGCACTTTCCACTCTCCAGGGCTACAGAAACTCCTGGAAAAACCCTCTAGGCCCCACTGCAGCCTAGGAAAATAAAGCACAGCTAACAACATTTTACTCATCCACCATTTAATAGATGTTGGCTGGCTCAGTTTAGGGGCATGTGATATTTATTTATAAGCGTACACTAGTGAATATCAGAAGATGTCAATAACTAATTATGAGTCCGGCAGAAGAAGAAAAGGCCCATTCCTCAAACCAGCCAGACGCACGTTTGAAAGGTAGTATTTTTTAAATGGGAGAATATTGCTCTCACATACATTATTTTAGAATAAAAACAGTCTGAATAAACATTATTTTAAGAAATAAAAGGGGAGACATAGGAGATCTGAGCCCTACATTTCCTAATTCTGATGCTGGGGAAAATCACTTAATATTCCTGCCTTTTATTTAGTTTATTTGTAAATGGTGAAATGGGGATAATGCAACCTTACATTTTTGAGGACTGGGTCTCGAGGTCCCTTCAAACTATATGATCCATGATTCGGAGGAATTCAAGGACTCATCATTTATGGGAAGAAAAGCTTCCTTCTTACTTTAGAGATAATCCCTGGAAAAGAGAAAAGCAAACAGTAAAGCAGAAAGGAGAGTTTTTCAATATCTCTACTTATTCAAGGCCAAAAAGGAGAAATAAGAGGCTTTAAATCATGGGGTTTGCAATGACAAGGGATCTCCTGAGAAGGTACGCAGTGGAATAAGTTAGCACAGTGTCAAACACACAGTAGGTGCACAATAAATGTTTGTTTGAATCGAGAAATGAATGAATGAAAGAATGAATGAACCAAGATGCACTGAGTGGTGGCTCTCTCACGTGACCACTTGGTACAAAGAACATCTCTAAGTGAAGGAAGTTCCAAAAATTCCATGGAGGTCCCTAAAAAGAAAGATTATTTAGTGCAATGCTTTAGGAGTGGTTCTGTACAATGACAGTGGAAAAGCCTAGATCAGTGACCCACATCTCCTGGGAGCTTGTTAAAAATACAGATTCCTGGGCACCACCTCAGATCTACTGAATCAGAATCTCCAGGATGGTGCATGGCAAGGGCATCTAATGAGCTCCTAACTGATTCCCATGTAGCCAGCTACATTCCCATGAGCCTTTGCTAGTCCTCAGATCAGTGCTGGGGGACTGACCACTGCTCTAGATGATATCTCAAGGGCCCTTCCAGCCCAAGGGTCCCATGATTCTGTGGAATGGACACTGGGGAGAAGGGATCTAGAGAAGGAGATTTCGTTCATCCCACACTTATTGAGCATGTAATAGAAATACAACAGTGAATAAGAAAGCACAGTCACGTGGCTATGATCTCTCGCTGAGCGGAAACCTGACCTCCAGAGAAGACCTGTAGAAACCGACCTTCTCTTTTTTTTTTCATTTTGGGTTTCACAGAATAAAAGTTAATTCCTTAGATTGTGTTAAGTTTTACATTTAATAAAGTGGTTCTGGACTTGGCATTCACATGATATAACAAGGTAAGTATGGTTATTATCCCCATTTCATGAGTGCGAAAACCAAGGCTTAGAAAAGTTTAATTACTTCCCCAGCATCATTTAGCTTGTATGTAGTAGGGCCAGGAAGCCAACCAAATTTTGAAACTCCTAATACAGTGCTATTTTAACTATTCCTGAGAGATACATCAGCTGTGGAGTGTGGCTTAAATGTCCCTGTGAAATTGCTGATATTTTTTTCATATTTTATCTGTGTAATAATATTATCTCCTGAGACAAGGAAAGTGCCATCTTCCTTAGTAAAATAAATCCCAGATCTACAGGGAGAAGGGGAGCTGGACTGTTTGACTGTTTTTTTCCCAAGATTCATCTTCCCTGGGTGAAATTTCCCACAGTGTATTCCTCAGAACACCAATCCTACAGAAGTTTCCTGAAATGAGGATTGCTTTGTCACTGAGGTTTGAGAAATACTTCGCAACTCTTACTGATCCTAGAGGTGCACAACGCTCGTGATGTATTAAAGGCTGTGGTAGGATCAATGGTGACCCTACAAAAACATATATTCACTTTCTAATCCTTGGAGCCTTTGAATATTACCTAATATGGCAAAAGGTGTGATTAAATTGAGGATCTTGAGAGGAGTTTATCCTGGATTAATTAGGTGGGCTCTAAATGCAGTCACGTGTATCCTTATAAGAGAGAAGCAGAGGGAGATTTCTCATTCTCTCTCTTTCACATACACACACACACAAAGAGGTGATGGGAAGGTGGATCAGGGAGAGATCTAAAGATGCTGTCTTTGGGGCACTTGGGTAGTGCAACTGGTTAAGCTTCCAACTTCGGCTCAGGTCATGATCTCACGGTTCATGAGTTCGAGCCCCACGTCAGGCTCTGTGCTGAGAGCTCAGAGCCTGGAGCCTGTTTAGGATTCTGTGTCTCCCTCTCTCTCTGCCCCTCCCCCACTCACACTCTGTCTCTCTCAAAAATACATAGACATTAAAAAAAAAGATACTGTCTTTGAAGATTGGGGTGATAGACACAAGTAAAAAAGAGTGGACAACCAACAGAAGTTGGAAGAGGGGAGGAATTGATTCTCCCCTAGAGCTTATGGAGGGAACATTGCCCTGCCAACACCTTGGCTTCAAGCCCGGGGATACTGACTTCAGACTTTTAGGCTCCAGAACTGTGAGAGAATACAAGCCACCAAGTTTGTGGCAATTTGTTACAGCAGCCACAGGAAATGAGCAAAAAGGCCTTGAGGAGTCTTGCAAAGAGTCAACTCCTTTAAGATGTTTAACCCAACATTCACCACACTTGGTGGACCATGGCATCTTTTCCCCCATAAGTTTTATTAATATCCAAACAGAACTCATATTATACGCAACCCACTTTGGAAAATGCTTCCTGAGGGAAATCTTTTGTTAATTACAAGGGCTCCTACTGCTCATCTGGGGCCAGAGCTGCTCCTAGTTAATGTTCTGACCAAATATGAGCCAGGACGCTGTCCTGCCAACTCTGTAGTATAGCTAAGACCAGGAGAATATTTAAGTAAGACTTTCCTGAAGGGTGGGGATTGCAAAAGAGGAAAGTCATTGGGATATGAGTACAAAACTGGATGATCCTGCCGCCAAAGGACTTTGTGGGGTGGGCCCATTGGGGTCCGCTGTAGGGATATGGTCTTGCCCAGCTCCTAACCACTCCCATATGGCTCCAAACATCTATAAACCCCAATACCCTAGAGCATACTGAAATGTCTCTAGATTCCTCTCTAGAAAGCAAGGCCCACCTGTGCAAGGAGTGTGTCTGAGATGGCTCTTCTGCAATGACCAAGACTTGGACGATGGCCTAATGGGCCTTGGTAGAGTAACTGCGTCTGACTGCAGGGTATCCTGGCATTACACCAACATGGGAGAAGACAAGGAGACCCACTACTTCCTTTCATCTGCTCCAGAGGACGGCCTCATCCTCACCTTGCAGCTCTGTATATTCAAGGACCATGTCAAAACAGGAGGTACAAGGTCAGTGCAGGTGCCCCGACCCGGGAAGGAAATACGTGATTCTTGTTTTGTAGGAGTGACATAAAGAATCACCATAATGGGAAAGACTCATTTAATGACAGCCCCCACTTCCAGCCTTCCTTCCCTAATATCTACTTGTTGTTATGACTATTATCATTATTTTACACACCTCTTTCACATGAGTGCTTGGCTATAAAGCAGCACTTGTTTTGCTTTATTGCCATTTGCCTTATGTAGGCCATTAAGACTTTACCGCCCAGGCAAGGAGGCTTAATTTTATTTTTAAATAAGAAGGTTCTATGACTTCAAGACATTTATAAACTCCAGGTGGACGGTGATTCAACCTTTCTGTGGAAGGCAAAAGACCTGGTGTCCTGGTCACTGAGCAACAGGGTCACCCTGACATTTCAAGAGCCCCTGTATGAGTTAGCCTGGCTGTAAATTTGTAGGAAAAAAACCGCACACACCAAAAAAAGTGAGCAAGAAAGAAAGATAGCTGAGAGATAGAAAGAACGTTTAGAGAAGACAGAACCTGCGAAGGACACATGACAGACAGAAAAAAGTGGCTGCTGGCTCAAGAGGCCAGGTTTCAGAGCAATTACTTAAAGCCAGGCTGCATGCTCCTCACTGAGCCGATTCCTCTTGACAGGGAAGGGAAAGGGGCCAGGGAGGGAGGCAGACTTATTGTCTCTACCATGCGGCTGAATACTATATGAACGCTCCTTTATGTAGGGAGAATGGTGATGTGAACTCTATTGATATTCATAATGTGCCAAAGCCAGCCTCCCATAATAGACTGAAAGCATTCACAAAAGCCCTAGCATGAGGCATAGATAGAGGTGTGTGTCTCCTCTTGGGATCTGAATGGAATCCTTTTTTCAAAGAGTGACCTCATGTTTATACCAGGTTATCCGCCCAACTCCTACTGCCCCGGAAGCTGCAGAGTTGCTTTATTCATAAGCTAAACGGGTGAGCCGGAGGAGAACATCGTTAAGGGAGTGTGTATAATTCCCCTTCAATGAGGGAAGAGGGGGGCCACTGCTTCCCGCCAGGGCAAAGGATGGCAAAGCCTCCCCGGGCAGCCTCCAGAAGGAAGGAGAATGCATTGTGGGGGCTGGCAGGGTGGTCAGAGGAGGGAAATGTCACTCTGAAGGCTGGGCGGCAGGCAGCACCCTCCCCTCTGGCTGAGCATCTGGCAGCTTTGTGGATACTCCTCAGAACAGTGACAGCTAGAAACAGGTGAATTGGTACAGATAAAAGAACCCATCCCTACCTCCAGAAGCAGGAAAACAATGTCTGCTAACCTTTATATGAGGCATTCGCTCCCTTTCCACCATTGTCTCTGCCTTTTCTGAAGTCCTGGACAGAGCCAGCACCGTAAATACCAATGTGCCGATTAAAAACGTAAGGATGCAAGCCCAACTGTGCCAAAGTCCATTGGTCTGCCGTGGGACAGCGATCGGCTGGAAACAATTGAAATCTAATGGACCCCCTTGGGGATCACCTGTCTCTACGCATTGTTCCCTGCCATCATCACTGACCCAAAATGGGACCATCTGACGGGGAATGGGCTGTGCAATCCATAGACAGAGTCAGTGCCATATGGAACAGGCATTCCAATTGCCCATTGCAATACATAAAAACAATTCAGGATTCTAACTCTATTTCCCTGGCAATCGAGTTTAACTATCACTGGGCTCGTATAATCAGATTCTGCTGCTGTATTTATTAAATATAAGTCGCTAAACATATGGCTCAAGGGATGGGTAATAGGACATAGAGTCAGGCATATCAAGAGTATCATTTTTTCAGGCCTGCTCCCAGGTACTTGAGGCTGACGGTGTCAAACAGCCAATGGCTGTTCATAGCCTAAGAAGAATGGGTCTTCTCAGTCATGGAAGTGGGTTCTCTTAATGGTACGTGTAGTTGGTTAGAAGTTACAAGTAAAAGAGGTCAAGATTATGGGCTCAATCCCAGTGCCAGATAGCTCTGCCTCCCTTTATTCACCCACCATTTTAGTGAACACCTATTATGTACCATGCTAGTGTTATGACTTGATGATACCAAGCTGAGTAAATCATGGCCAATATACCTATCTAGAAGTCACTCGGTCTAAAATGGGAGAAAATCCAGAAAATATAAATTTAACCCTATTGTAGTTTGTGCTGTAAAACAAATGGGCACAGACTAATGTGTTTGGGAGCCCAGAAGTGGGAGTAACTAAAACTTAATGTTTCCCATTATTTGTACAGAACTCTTCAGTTCCCTAAGCCTGACACAAAACTTAGAAGCAGAGGTACCTTCTCTTCCCAAGGGAAGGGGCTTAAATCAGAGACGTCATTGGCCAAGGTTGTATGGCAGGTGTGGGGAAAACACGCTGCTCACCTGAGCCTTGCTGTCTGGCTCTAAGAGCACAACTTGCTGAGAGCAGTGAGAGCCTGTTGGCAGATCAGGGAAATCCCCTGTCAAGACTTGAGGCTCAAATCCCTCACTGATGACTTGCGGCAGCATCGTCACAGACTAAGAAAATCTGTTTATTAATTATCTGGATTGTGGGCCCTTGCTATTTGTGGTTGACCATGCCATGCGGATGCAGAATCACGAGCAATGCATTGAGAAGAAGTATAATTGCCAAGGCGGATAACCACACCTGTGTATGTGTCTCCTCCTGCAACTTCACAAATGGGGCAATAAAAGGATGTCTTCAAGGCTGCATACAGTCATAAGGGTCGAGAGAAAAAGGGGAAAACAGGCAGAAAATTTTAGTGCTGGAGAAGAGTTGGACAAGTGGTAGTAAACTTGGCGTGTTAGAGGAGGCCAAACCCAAAGCCCACGGTGAGAAAAGCAGGCAGGTCTGTACCTGGGAAGCCCAGCAAAGCCCGGGAATTGTGAGCTATGATACCTCTGGAAGTAAGAGTGAGGGCAGGGCTGAAAGTATTTGTTAAATGTTTACTGGGAAGCAGATAGGTTCCCAGGTCCCCCCCATTAGTCTGCAAAGCTAGGTGGCTGTCAGATGCAGAGTTTCTGAAGAGTACTTCGGGCTTCAGGACACGAGGCCCAACACAGGCAGCTGGACATACAGAAAACAGTGGGCTGAAGGGGAAGTTGGCACAGTGCATGGGAGAACCTGGGCCCCTAACCTGGCTCAGTTCCAAGAACCTGGAACTGCCAGTTCGGGACCCCCGAGACTAGACCCTAAAGCAGTCCACGACTTATCCTCCTTGGAGGCTCTACAGTGTAATGTCCAGCAGAGTACTTACATGAAGCCCCCCTGTGTGCAAGGCAGCTGCAAACACACAGAGCATCCAATCAGCATTAGATTCCTCACTGTTGATGTATCATGAGACATTAGAGGAAAGCCTCATGAAAGAGAGAGACCAAAGCAAACAGGAAAAACAAATGCAAGCAGGAAGCAAAAAAGAATTTTCAAGAAAAAATTTTGGGAGCGCCTGGGTGGCTCGGTTGGTTAAGCATCCAACTTTGGCTCAGGGCATGATCTCACGGTTCGTGAGTTCGAGCCCCACGTTGGGCTCTGTGCTGACAGCTTGGAGCCTGGAGCCTGCTTCAGATCCTCAGTGACTGACTCTCTCTCTCTCTCTCTATCTCTCTCTCTCTCTCTCCCTTCCTCCCTTGCTTGTGCTCCCCCTCTCTCAAAAATAAATAACACAAAGAAAAAAGAAAAACTTTTATAATTGATTGCTTCAGAAAGATGAGAAAATACAGCACATTCATACTAATAGGAGTTGACATGTGCTGGGTACTTTCAGTGTGCTAGCCCTGCTCCAAGGGCTTTGTTAGTAACTTACTGAGGCCTCGCAATCACCCTACAGGAAGCCTGTGCTGCTATTATCCCCATTTTACAGCGGAGGAACCTGAGATGCAGAGGGTTTCAGTCCACTGTTGAATGTCACCCAGCTGGGTGAGCTGCTGAGCTGCATTTTCTACCCAGTGTGCCTCTTGTGCTTATAAGCTCAACTGCCCTCCCTGCAAGGTATGCTGCCTGAGATCGGGCAAGAGCCACTAAAAGGAACATTCAGGGAACAACAAAGAGTTCCCCAGAATTAAAACCACCATCGCAGAAATGAAACACTCATTACTGAAAAATGGAGTTGAGGAAATATTCCAGAAACCAAAACACAGAGAAAGAGAGAGAAAAGGAAAGAATATGTACGCACCCCCCTCACTTCCCTGCACAAAAATCTACAGGACTAATCCAGCAGGTCCACCAAAAAAAAAAAAAAAAAAAAAAAAAAAATTCAGAAAACGAAAAGGTGAGAGGGAGGAAATTATTAGAGAAGTAATTCAAGAAAATTCCCCAGAACTGAAAGACCCAAATTTCTAGAATGAAAAAGGATATACAGGCAAAGCATTATGACATTTTAAGATGCTGGGGAAATTATAAAATCCTAACTGTTTACCATAGAGAAAAAAATAGGTTAAACATTCAAAAACTGGGAAAAACAATGAGATTTTTTCTATAGTCACATAGAAAACTAGAAGACAATGGATAGATAACTTCAACATTTCTATGTTCAGTCTGTCACAGAGAATAGAGATTTTTTTTCAGATATGAAAGCTATCTAAAATTTACTTTAGGAAAGCCACTGAAAGAGCTGACAGTAAATCAAGAAAGAGGAAGGAATGGGATCCAGGGAGTCAAGGTCCCCAACATGGAGGAGAATGTAACTCCTGGGTGGCCTGTAAGCTCAAGGAGCCAGGAGGGTGGCTGGAGGCCGACCCCAGAGCCACCACCGGCAAATGGCAGGAGGGGAGGGCTGCTTCAGGAGGGATGTTTCCGAGCAGAGGAGTGACACCCACAGATCACTCCATGTGTTTCTGGAGCCCTTGAGAGGAGATCTGATTTGGGGAGGAATGAAAGATAGATGCAGGCATAACTGAGTGAAAAGAAGATTTAGGCAAATTATTCATTTCAGGGGAAAAACTGTACAAAAGAAGATCGTAGTGCTCCAGAGAACTCAGCAGGTGTAAACGTCTACACTAAAGCTAAGTGATAGCTTTACAGTCGTGTGAACAATGATCCAATGGAAAACAACGGTATAACTGTAGTGGGAGAAAAAGAGAAGGGTGTGTGCGTGCGTGTATGCGTGCGCGCACCTGTGCACATGTATATGCATGCATCAGAGAGCCGAATTTCAATTTTTATAGTAGGAAAATCAATAGATTATGGCTGAAATTGAAAAACAAGCACTATACACATGTTATTTAAAATTATTGACGTAATTAGGGGCGCCTGGGTGGCTCAGTCGGCTAAGCGTCTGACTCTTGGTTTCGGCTCAGGTCATGATCTCATAGTTTGTGGGTTTGAGCCCCACATTGGACTCTCTGTGCTGATGGTATGGAGCCTGCTTGGGATTCTGTCTCCCTCTCTTTCTTCCCTTCCCCTGCTTGTGCACACTCTCTCGCTCTCTCTCAAAAATAAATAAACAAAAAATAAATAAAAATTTTGAGGTAATTACCAAAGGAAGGAATAATTGCAAGTGACTGCCTCTAGGGCGTAAGAATCTGGGGCTGGGACAGAGGGTTTTATTGTGAACCTCTCAGAACCATTTGAACTTTTTGAACTATGCGCATCTTGTCAAAATGATTTTTAAAAAAGAACTATAACTGTCTTACTGAAGCCCTATCCGACGGCGAATAGAGGCTCATTTCTGACTCGATTCCTATGGCTCCCTTATGGGAGAGCTGCTACCAACAAGTTCCTGAGGAGGGTGCTTAGCCACCAGTGCTGAAGCACATCCCTCATTGGGCTGGAGCTTGTCCGGCTGGTGATCTCATCTCTGCCAGCCACTAATGCCAAGAAACCAACTGCTAATGGATCTTCGGGGCCACAATAGGAAACACTGGGAGAAAGCAGGATTTCCCTGTGTGTGAATCAGAGGGCACCTGGTCTGCTTTCCCAAAGGATGGAGGGCTCTGTTCCTCCTGCCCAGGATTTTCCTCCTTCTGTGCAGGAATGATGGCAATGTTCAGGGAAAGAGGAGAGAGGTTTGGGATAAAATAGGAGAGAGGTAACTTTTCTTACTGGTCTGAACCAATGTTAGATAGCTCTGTTCTTAGCCTTATTCATCAGTAAGTCAAACAGCAAAACTTGAACTTCTGTGATGGCAAGCAGACATTATGGATAGAAATGAAAGCAGCCAATGAGGTTCACAAACTAACGGAAGGCACAGGGAATGCACAGGGTGCAGGCACAGAAGTGCATGCGAATAACCACAATAAGCATGAGATAAAAGAACGAAGGATCCGCTGAGACTTGAGCCTAGCTTACCTCCTGTGGGGTAGCATTTCCTCTTGTAAATCCAGCTTAGCCATAACTGTGATCAAAACCGGAAGAACCTCTACTCTACCAGTCTCTGCCACAACCTCTGATGGGTGCTGTTGGTTGGCATCATCCAAAGAAACCAATGGTGAGGACTGTGGGAGGCATTTCTCCCACCAAAATTCACAGTCCTTTCCATTCCACTGTGGTTATCTTATTTCTTCCTTTCTGCCTTCTCTAGTCTAAACACACAGGTAGGCACAAACATCAGTAGCAGTTGTGGAGGAACCTCTTTCTCTGGCTTCCAGCCTCCAAAAGGAGGGACTGCCATGTGAGTAAGCTTCCTGGCCTCTGCTCCCCTGGGAAGAACAACACTGCTTATTGATGGGTTTGGGAGAAGGAATTGAGCCCTGACTTTTCTCTCTTTTTGCAGCCTGCTCACTGGGAAGACTCATGTTCTCTGTTTTTCCACGGGGTCAACTGGGAAGGCTGGTATCTCCTGACTCGGCGGGCAGGTTTAATTCTGAAGTACGTTAATAAGCCACATACCCACAGATCTAAGACACACCCTCTGATCTAGCTCTTTTCGGCAATAAAGCTGCCATTTTGACCTCCACCTGCCTACTGTCCCCTCATACCTCAGCAGTGTCACACATCTCCCGGCCAGCTGTCTGCTGTTGGCTCCTAGAACACACCAGACTGCTTCAGCCTCTGGGCCTCTGGGCCTGCTGTCTCCTTTGCTTTTCCTGGTTGGAACTCCCTTACAATTATTTCTCTGACTCCTTACTTTTCAGTTGTCGCAGTGAGGTCTTCCAAGGTCATTTTAACGGCCGTAGGCCCATCTCTGCCCATTTTCCTCAGTCGTGGCTCCCTGTTTATTGTCCTTATGGCACTAATCGCAAAATAGATTCTTACATATTTATGGATGTATTATATCTTCCCTATGTAATGAAAACCTCCATGGGACAAGGGCTTTATTTTGTTCTAAATTGTGTTTCTAGCACCTAGCATCATGCCTTGTACATAGCAAGTCCTTAATAAATATTTGTTCAATCGATTAATGAAATTAGTGGTTTCCACAAAAGAAGTTAATGTTTTCTACGTGTTAAAACATGAACAGCTCTATTGCTAATATCAGTAAAGAGTTCAACAAGTAATACTTCTTCCCATTTCCTCTGTTTCCTTAATTTACCTTATGCCCATGCACCGGGGCTTCCCAGCCCAGCAAGTGTCCTTGGTTCTTGCCAGGGACATTGTGACTTAGCTACCTGCTTTCTTCAACCTGTAACCTGAGTCCTCGGCAGACTGCACTAGCTTCTACACAATCCAGCCACAACTTTACTTATTATTTGCCATCTTGTTCCATTCAAACCTATGTTTTGTTTTGTTTTTCCCTATTTCAATCCTTCCTTCCTGTGTCTCTTCTGTCTCTTTGTCCAAAGGGAATTAATACTCCTTCTTCAATCAGGGAACTTTTTTTCCCCTTAGTATTTCTCCTTCATGGATTCACAGCACTTGCATTTAAAAATTAATATCTGTACATCTTCAAAGGTTTTAAAAAATCATGAAGACATCACACTTATGTTTTAACAGAAATAATCTTCATCCACAGTCTAGATGGCTTCCCTGGAATTTTGAACCACAGCTCTAGGAAGACTCTGTGCTATCTCTTAAAGGGCTGAGTGAGACGCTGGAGTTGGAAGGAGCTAATGAGGTCAAAGGGCTCCCTCTGGAGCCGGAAATCTCTATGACCATCTGTCTTCGATGGTCCTGCCAGGGCAAGGCCAAGGGACAAAGCAAATCATGAGAGGTTTGGTTCTCATGAGACTTGAGTTTGGCCGAACTATACTTGACCTATAAGTTCCTTAGGTAGTTCAAAGTCATTCTTAAGACTTTTCTACAACTAGTATGAGATATAAAGTTTATAGAGGTTTTACCTATAATGACTAATTGTCTTAAAAACCTTCTGCCTATGAATCAGAGCCATATATATAAATATATATATATATGGATATACTCATGAATATATATATATATATATATATATATATATATAACCTATTTAAGGCAGAGCTGTAAATGGCCTTTGAAAATAGAAAATTATATATCCAATTGCAAGCAACGTTCCAAATTAGAATATACTTAATTTGGATATTTTCTTTGATCTTTCCTTCCTAAGAAGAGTGGTCTGGGGACAGACTTTCACAGTAGACTTTTCTGGATTTCAGGAAATTGTTATTCTTCTTATTCTGAGCTTCCTTGGACCTGGGAAACCCAGAGTCTTAAATAAGTACCAGTTTAGAAAGAATACTCTATTTAATACATTAATGGCCCATATGGTACCTCTATTGATGCCCAGTAGCACAAGAAAGTCCTCAATTACTAGCTGCATTCATGTTCTACACTTGGAAAAATATGTAGCAAGATAAATACATTCAATTATTTTTTTCCCTATTTTACCTAAATTTTTTATTTCTTCATCCTAATATCTTGTGAACAGAGCATATTTCTATTATACCCAGTATTAGAGACAGGCAAAAGCAATATTTACATTGCCTTATGTATCATTATATATGTGTACATATGCATATGTATATGTACATATCTATATATGCATGTGTGTATAAAAAGAGAAAGAGAGAGAATCATCTAATAATTGCACAGGTCCAATAAAATATCCCTGTGGTGACAGCTTGACCTAAAAAAATATTTTGTTTCCATTTATGAGGACTCATTGTCTCCTGGTCATAAATATGGTTGGAAAATGTTCTGTGATGAGAGATACATGCTTATGGAAATCACATCTTGAAAGGAGAAGATTTGTCTGAGGATATGCTTAAACCAAAGCTATTGCTAGAGACAACCTGAGTCCCTGATTGTGAATAAAGTATTGATCAGAATTTGAAGGGCTTCTCAAGAAAAAAAAAGGGGGGGGGGAGGGGAGAGAGCAGTAGGGGAGAGAGAGAACTATTGCACTCATGAGGGAAGCAGGCTAAAGGCTCTGTTACATGGCTTTTCTTACTCTTTCTGTGTCAGCCTGGCCTATAAGAGAGAAGACACAGGGGCATCAGAAAGAATAGAGCCTAGACCCGGAAATTTAAAGGACAAGTGAAATCTGTCCCTCTAATTCAAAAGAAGTTGGGTAGCTGGTAATAAATGGCTAGAGATACAATCCGGACTCAGCGGTCTGCCCTTCCTCCCCCACTCTGGTGAAACTCCCCAAATAGCGAGATTCAAGGTACCCCCAGTTCCTAACCTTGAGCTGGTAGACACCATATGCCCCAGGCCTTCTCAGAGCAGTGCCAGATTCTAAGTGGCATACTACGTAAAACAGGACCTCAGAGGAAATTTCATCCCCTGAGAGATAAAGAGAATGTCTCAGACCTTGGCTCAGTAAATCTCTTCGACTGCAGTCCATTTAGATCATCCCTTCTTCACTATGAGGCAGTGTGGCAGGGTAGAAGAGGTGGAGAGGGCACGTGGTTGTAATGGAGCCCGGCGCCCAGCTCTACACCCCGAACAGCGTGAATGGGTCAATAATAATGGGGACAAAGGCAAAAAAGTCCCCGGGTCTCTGGCAGCTGAGAGCCCCTCAGAGGCAGAGGGGCTGGTGGGGCAAAGAGGCTCCAGAGTAATGAGCCAGTTCAGAACAGCAGCAGCACAAGGGGATCTGGAGTTCATAACAAAGGAAGAAGGTAATTTTAATCAAGGTATGAGGATAAGACGAGAATTAGATTACCATAATTTGCGAGAAATATTCTATAAGAGCTTGTTCTTTCTGATTAGGTACATCATCAATAAATTACAAGTTGATGTATAAAGTTTCTATATAAATGTCGCAATAAATATATGTTTATTTTCTTTTAAGGAAAAACTGCCAGGATGTAAGTAGTTATGCCTTGCAACATTCCTGGTGCATAGTAGGTCTACTGAATATGTGTTGAATTAATGAATTACTGAATGAATAAGCTATAATCCATATTTTTTAACTTCACGGTTTTTTAGTACTCATTTTCATCCAGTGGTTGCATCCCTACTTGTAAGCAAAGTGCCAAATGAAAAGAAACTTAACAATTCTGAAGTCTTAGTAAATACCTACTGGGAAGGGGGTTGCAGGTTTTATTTGCTTTGTGTCTGTGTTTGTTTTAATAAGGAATTAACTAACCGTAGAGTGTATAAATGTTTGTATAGTTACTCTAGATAATTCAGGAGAGCCAAAGAAAACCCATTTCAGAAGTTCTATCTTCTTGGAATTTATCTTGGCCTTTGGAACATTTTCTCAGATTTAGAATTCTGAAACGGTGAAACTCTCTTTATGATTCTAATGTCCCTTGACTCATAAGTCACAGGAGAACTAATGACTTAACACTTTCAACT
Organism: Cryptoprocta ferox; assembly: GCA_028646485.1. NCBI lineage: Eukaryota > Metazoa > Chordata > Mammalia > Carnivora > Eupleridae > Cryptoprocta > Cryptoprocta ferox. The sequence goes on from CM053562.1 coordinate 18,056,931, forward strand.
TTTCTAAAGCATTTAAGGAAATATTCATTCTCCAACATCAGACGAACGCACAAGTCCAGTGGGCTTAGGAACCGCCTCCTGACAGTGATGGACTTTGCTTCTAGCCAAGAAGAGAATGTAGGGGGCTGACACAGGTTTTCTATTTTTTACTCTAATGAATGCTATTTTCATTTGCTTTAGAGAGCGGTCCCTAAGAAGACTAGTGACAAGACGAAGGTTCACTGGTTTCCTTTTTCCCTGACAGGTTCAAAAGTGTGGTGCAGGTGGCAAATTAGACTTGGCTTCCCATTAATTGGTAGGAAGAAACTTTCTCTCCTGCTGTTCAGATTGTCATTGGATCCTTTAGCACACACTGAAGTTTTGTGGAATTATCATTATTATATTTATCATTGCTGCTGCTAATGCTGTAGGCATTTTTTTCTGAGAAAATGATGAAGGGCTGATGTCAATTGGAAGCCCCTGTGAGTAAATGTCTTAAGGTAACTAGAAGGTTGAGGTAGCTGTTTGCTGCTGTGTGAGCAGCAAACCAACTGATATAAATTCTCAGCTCTGGGTTTGGTAAAGAACTTATTCTGTGATTGTCTTTAAAGACATTGTGCAAATAATAAAAAAAATAGTATTGAGATGATAATGATTATGATGTGTTTTTACTTATCAAACTTCTACTGTGTGCAGGCAACATACAGGGTTTTACCTTTCCTTTATTTGGTCATTGAAACTACAGAGCTACTCTGAGAGATGATTATGTTTAGATCCCTGGAGAAGTAAGGGATTGGCCCAACTTCACACAGCTTGTAAGTGGTAAAGCCATTATTCAACCCCAGTTTATAACTGGAAGGACTACAAAAACGCAAACCACTAGGATGAGAGCGTAAATCCTTCCTTTCTAGGACATTCCAGCAAACAGAGCCAAAGACTGTCATGGTGAGACTGGACAGGATTTAAAACTAAAGAAGGCAAGTATAGGAAGAACAGAAGAGGAGGGTATGTCTTTCTAAAGCCTGGTGGTCTTTTCCATGGAATTCAGGGAAGATTCTTCTGACAGACCAGCCCTAGACGTGTTATGGGATAAGAAGGACACATGTGTAAGCACTGAACACTGTGATGGCTTTGGGATGTATCAACCTGGCTAAGCTAACCTACATTCCTCCTAACTCTCTTTCTAATATGTTTCCTATCAGGGTGGGCTACACAGGAGATTCTTTTGTGAGAACCAGAGTGTCAAAGCGAGAAGGTAGCCATTTTGTAACACACACACACATTTTCCCAGTTTTTTAATTAAGCATTAGTCTAGATGCTTCAGTGAAGGAGTTTTTGGCTGCAATTTAAGTCCCAAACCCATTGATTTTGAGTTAATCAAAAGAGATGATCCTTGATGGGCCTGACTTAATCAGGTAGAAGTCCTTTAAAGAGGGACTAAGCCCTCCTGGAATAGAAAAGACTCCAAGCAATAGAAGAGAAGGTAAACTGTAAAATATTTCTATGTTCTGAGGTCTCTATACTTAAACTGATTGTTGCAGATCTGCTGACTCACCTCTCTGGCATGAACCAGCAGTGTTGCTCCTTCCTGCCTGCCTGCCCTGTGGACTGTAGGATTATAAAGCCAGTTCCTACAGCTGCATAAGGCTGTTCCTTATAACAAATCTCTCTCTCTCTCTCTCTCTCTCTCTCTCTCTCTCTCTCTCTCTCTCTTTCTCTCTCTCTCTCTCACTCACTCACACACACACACACACACACACACACACACACACACACCTCCTACCACTTCTCCTTTGGCTACTGAGGGACAGTAGAACCAGAGCACAGCTGGACACCAGCACTGTTCAACAGCTAAATAAACTTAATATAAGAAATTGTCTTTCCAGGAGAGGAGGGGACACTGATTGGTACAGCATTCTACGTAAAGGAAGAAGCAGGAAAACTTAATATAAAGCCACATCCAACAGGTAGGAAGTGGGTGTTCTTTTAATGGAACAACACACTGTATCAGCCTGCTTGGGCTGTCAGAAAACAAAACAAAACAAAAAAAAACCCCACAGACTGGGTGACTTAAATCAGGAAAGCTCATTTTCTCACAGTTCTGGAGGCTGGAAGTCTAAGCTCCCAGCATGGTTGGTTTCAAGAAGGGGCCTCTCTTTCTGATTTGTACATACCTGTCTTCTCACTGTGTCCTCACATGGCCTTTCCTCCGTGTCTGCAGAGACAGAGAGCCCTTAAGTGTCTCTTCCCCTTCTTATAAAGACACTCACCTTATTAAATTAGGGTCCCACAATTATAACCTCATTTCTAAGAGAGAGGTTAACAGATGAACATAGAGGAAGGGTAGGAAAAATAAGACAAAAATAGAGAGGGAGCCAAACCATAGAGACTCTTACGTACAGAGAACAAACTGAAGGTTGATAGGGGTGGGGGGTGGGGGAAATGGGTGATGAGCATTAAGGAGGGCTCTTGTTGGGATGAGCACTGGGTGTTATATGTAAGTGATGAATCACTGAATTCTACTCCTGAAGCCAAGACTATACAGTATAGTAACTAACTTGAGAATTAAAAAAAGAGATTAATTACCTCCCCAAGTCCCTATCTGCCCATACAGGAGCACTGGGAGTTAAGACTTCAACCTATGCATTTTGGAAGGACAGGATTCAGTCCGTAACACACATCTAGTGAACAAAAAGAACAAAAGGAACAAAAAGAAGAAAAATTTTTCCAAAACTAAGGAAGTGGAAGGTTGGCCGTTCCTCCTAAAGAATTAGCTAGTTATTGGTAGAAAGAAGAATTCTTCTATTGTTCAGGTCGTCACTAGGTACCTCAGTACATTTTTTAATCCAACTTTCCTTTTGCCCTCTGCCAGATTATATCACAATACCGACTCCTTCACTGTTTTTCCAGAAAAAAAAAAAAGTCCAGTTCATGATTTGCTTATAAATTTTACTGAAGAATCATAAGAAAAACAGCAAAGGAGAGTTTACATGACACGCTCCAGAGCAAAATATTTCAAGTCCTCTCACCAGATATAACTCTCCAATACTACGGTCCTCACACAGAGTTCCCACATGCAAAGTCACTCTTTTGTTCCTCTACTGTCTCAAGTAATTCTGCCTCTAACCTGCCCTAATCAGGCTATTCCTATTTTATATAACAAAAATTTGAGGTCTCAACTCACCAAACCAAGTGATTTATCAAGCAACACACAGTGGTCTCCCTCAGAGAAGTTTTCTCCATCTTGCTTCAAGAATGAAAAGCACTGCTAAAGGAAGTTGATGCCTGTGCAACATAGGGGCACTCCCAAGGAAAGGACTGTGGCACATCAGTTCCTTAGTTATTGATGGAGTGGAGGCTGATTCGGGATGGACAAACGTACAGAGAGAGGTAGGCTGCAAGTGACCAAAGATGAGCAGATATTACTTCCCAAAAGCCAGACGCAACAAACCTAGTATCATTATAGTCATCTGCTCCTAATCACTGGGGAGAAACAGGCACTGTCTTGACAGCCTGTTGGGACAGTTGGGCTCATGCAATATAGGGCAGCTCCCCCTGAAGGAATTCTCTCTGCTGTTCATAAAAATGGCTAATTTAACACAGCATCAAATTAATAATGGAACGTGACTTTGCCACAGCACTGAATGCCTCACATTTGTTTGCCGCACTGTTGGGACGTGCCCTCCCTATGCCCTTCCCTCATCTCATTACACAAGTGCCTCTTTCTGGAACTCACTGAGAATCGTTCCCTGTGGAACTCTTATCCGTGGGTGCCTGAAAAATGTTTCAGCAGTTCAGTTTGGAGAGGCACCATGGTATAACAGGAAGACTTTGGGGATAATGTGTGTGAATGTGCTTTGTTAGTGGTTAAGATAACACACGCGTGTAAATTTTTCTATTATGAGTCAGGGGCCGACGACACTTGTATCCATTCTACTAATGACCTGCAGCAAGTCCCTTTACCTCTCGAGAATTCAGTTTCCTTATTTGCAAAACTGCAGTATTTAACTAGATGCTGTCTAAGATCCATTCTGGATCAATAATGACCATGGTCATAATGATGCCTTGATATTTATTGCACGCCCAGGGCACGCTTCTATTCCTTTTACATGTACTATCTCATTGGGTCATCAAAACAATCCTATCAAAATGGTATTATTATCATCTTCCCCATTTTTCACATTAAAAAAACTGAGGCACAATGACGTTAAGTAGCGTGCCCAAAGTCATGCAGCGAAAAGAGTTGAACTACAATTTTAACCCAGATAAATGTGCCTCTAGTGCCCACACTCAGCTGCTGGACTATACTGCTACCCTGAGTATATTTTAATGATACATTCTATAAAAACAAAAACAGATAAAAAAAATAAAACCTTTGAAATGGCCAACACAACGTCAGTAGGCACAGCCAGTAATAAACTGGAATTTTTGTTAATGGTGGTGGCAGATTTATCATAATCCATTTATGTTCCTGCCCAGGCTTCTTAGGACTAACATGGAACTCTTGGCCCAGGGTTAATAGCACAAACCCATGTAGTGAAATGGGCAAAGCTAACTGGCTCACCCAGGACTGAAATCTTGACACTTGGTCATTTGGACATGTTCCACTTCCCAAGTTTTTGACAGATATTTACTCCTGTTATGTGTACAGAACCAGGCTTTAAGATCGCCAGCACTGTTGGCTTGGATTGCCTGTGCCTGGGCAAATGGGATCTTGCCACACCTTCACCTTGGGAACCTTCTGAAGGGGCAAAACAAAATTCGAAAGAGGCAGCCTTTCACTTAGTATGTGGAGATGGGTAAGGTGTATGTAGGTGGGCTCTGATTACTACTACAGCTGTGTGCACTTTCCATGCCTTGAATGGCCTTCCCCTTCTGCTCGCTCGCCCCAAACCTGCTCAACCCTCCAGAACAGCCATCCACATTGGTTTATATACTTCTTTGAACTCACGTATTACTGTTAGCTCTGCATCAAAGTTCGGTGCTCGATTATGAGCGTTATCCTGGTGCTTTGTGACAGTTTCATGTGTAGCTGAGTCTCATTTGCTTCAAGTGGTAGGTACCTCAGAAAAATGAGGCATACTTCTTTAATTCTTCCATAGCACCCAGGTCAGTAATATACAGAGCACGTGGTTCTCTTACCATCGGGAAAAGATTTGCTGAACTGGACTGAAAGGAGGAATTACACACAGGGACCATTTTCTGGAGAGAAAAAAAAAAGAAATGTTTAGAATCCAGGAGTTATTGGAGAAATGAGAACGGCTGACCACAATGTGCATGGGGGCTCCTATCAGCCTAACCCCTTACCTGATGTGGCCACCATTCACATTTCTTCAGATTGTGAACATCAACTAAAGCTTTTAAAGACTAAGTGCCATCGCTAACTCAATTCCAATTAGGCTGACAGAAAACCAAGAGGAAAGTTCGACCCCCCTGGGAATCTCTTCAGCAATGTACAAAGGTCATGGTTAAGGAGGGAGAGTCAGCTCCTGGACCACAACAACACGGGAAGTGAAGAAGATGGGAAAGTAGGAACACCAAAAACCATAAGTGAGGAAGCCAATGGGAAATTTTATTATTAGGCCAACCTTTGGGAATGCCTCTTGAGCACCCATCTGTATAGATTGAAGACACTGCCTTTCTTTAAGCAGGAGACACCACAAAATAATACCAATACCACATCAGTTTACAATCTAAAGGAGTCAACGACTCTATGTTGTCTGGATCTGATTTGGCATTCTAGGCCCCGGAGGAATAGTGATGTCTTATTTTGAAGAAACCACTTTCTGTAAAGATATTAGGACTGTGGTTCTCCAAGAGGACTCACCAGGTGGAGGGAATGTTTGAACATCTTCCCTTTCTGAGGTTTCCTATGCTGGGGGGAGGAATACCCGATCTGCTCGGCTGAATGTGTGTGAGCAGAGCCCTCTAAGTGCATATGTGCCCAGGTCAGGGGAGGGCAAGAGTGCATTTGATTATTTCCATCACAGTATGTGTGAGGCTGACTGGGACACAAACGTAGGCGGTTCTGAGCCAAATGGCCATCGCCGTCCAAGGCATCTGCAAACCACATTTGGTTTTTGGCTGTGATGGAAAGGGTTGGCTATCTCTGTCTTGTCTTCCTTTACTGCCCTGATCCCCTGAGCCAGAGGAAGGTGTTGCCAGTGATGTCTTTCCCAGGCATGGTTTGTTGTTTTTCTTTGTAGATTTTATGCACTGGTGGCCAAAAGCCTTGAGTAAGGAAATGATCCTTTAGGAACAAAAAAATCTCTTTTGTATGTGACATTTAGGACATCAGGCAGAATGGTCTTTCCAGATAAAGTTGGCTGGCAGTGGGAAGAGTGGCATCTACGGGTCATAAAGCACCATGTTTGTTCATATTTCCTGCCGACAACCACTTCCTCTGCATGCCAATCCCATGTGTTAATGTCAGTACTTCCTTCTCCATGGGATGTCCAGGCCTTTTTGCTGAATAATTCTGCCGATGGAAGGTCCTTTGGTAGAGCTAGGAAGGAGGAATGCCCTGACCACAAGACCTTTTCAAACAATTTTATTTATTAGCTGGCTATTTCTAAATGTTTACATTTTTCTAAGAAGCAAAACAAAAAGAACAGAAAGAAATAAGCAGTAGCCACCTAGTCATTCTTTTTTTTTCTTTTTTTTTTTTTACTGGATTCAGAATTTATAATTTGACTGGGTATTGAATCTAGCCCTACTGCAAACTTTTTCGAATACAACAATATAGCCAAGAAAGTCCCAAATCTCCTATGGTACCAGAAGTGTCACGGCATAAGTAAGCACAAACATTAGCCAGGTGCTAGAAGAGGAGCATCTTGTCAAAGTGACTTGAGTGTGTATAGAGACCTCTGCTCTTTTCTGTTAACCTTGTCATATTTTCCAAACTGTTTTTTCTCCCCCAAGGGCATTTCTATGATCTTCTGTGTCATGAAAAAATATATACATGAATTGTATTTTTAAGTTCAAACTGGAATTATCTCTCAGTGATTTGGAAAAAAATAATTTTGGGTTTTTGGTTGGGAGAAAGAGGGTGTTTTTCCCACCTTTACTGAGACTCCTTCTTATAAGGAAAAAAAGAAAAGCTAAAAAAAGGTGGGGAAAATGCGAGCTTGTCTGACCAACCTTTCCCCGAGATAATGGGAAGCCATAAATCTTAACTGAGCAATGGATAAGAGAAGTTCGATCACTTTCATTGATTTGCATAAATAGTGTGTCATTAGGATCAGTGATTTAAAAAATTATTGTTTCAATTTTTATATGCTTTATAACTTTAGGTGAGGGTTTTTTTATATAGATAAAATGTAGGACAAGGGGAAATTGAAAATGTCTGTTTTCATTCTTAAGCGAAATCAGTTGGATTCTTAAATAATATTTATTCAAAATATGTCACATTGGAAAAAGCAGATCTTTGCAGATTCTCTCTGATGCTGTCCTCAGGGTCCAGGCCTCCGTCTAAAAATATTTCATAATTCTGATGCTAAAAGGACAGAGCATTCAGTCTGAGGTAGGAGGATTCTGAAGAGAGACATATGAATTGCTTTCAATTATAGGGACCATTACTGTACGAGGGATGGCCGTCAAATTCCTAATGATGAGAAAAAAGGAAAACTGAATAAAGAAAAGCTATAGTTAGATCCAAGGAAGCACTAGCTAACCATGAGGCTTATTAAAAATGAGAGAGAACGCAGGGTATTTTCTTGTCATCCTTCAAGAACGGGTTTTTTTTTTGTTTTTTTTTTTTTTTTTTTTTAGATTAGAAGATACCAGTAGACTGGAAGGTCCTTAGAAGTTTCACCACAGTGCAAGGGAGGAACTAGGTCTTCTGACTCACAAAGTCTAAGGAACCAAAAAATTTAGTACAAACTCTGGTGTCACAAAAAATCACGTGGGAGTTTAAAATACGGATCCTGTGGCCCATTTCCAGAAAGGGTCATCCAGTGGACTTGGGTGGTATCTAAAATGCGCCAAGGTTGGAGGCACACAGGTATGGTGCTAGGGCCTCTGGCCTGGGTGCCGGGCGCCTGTGCTCCTCCCTAGTTCGGAGCTAATTCATCCAATGATCCTGTCAACCTGCAGCTTCCTGAGCTGAAAAATCCATACTTCTCTTGGTCCTTCTGTGCTGAGAGAGGGGCCGCGGAAAGGTTTGTAAGGTAGGAAGGTGTTTTACAAATCTGATGGCATATTCTTTTTATCAAATTTTACATTCCTCGTTAATCACTCTCTGAAATTAATCAGAGAAGGCCCTCTCTTCTCCCAGCTAATTTTGCACTTGGACTCTCAAATCCACAGATATTAATTAGGAGGGTGACCTGTGTGCAGACCTATAGAAACCAGGTCTGTGACTTCCCACCTCTGTGATCTTGGGCAAATTATTAAAATGACCTGGGTTGCTGTATCCTCATATGTGAAATGGGGATGCTCTCTCCTGCCTCCCTGGTTGTCATGAACATAAAGTCTGTAAAGTCCCTGCTTCTTTACAGGAGCCTGGTTCTTGTTACCCATAGTCCTTCCCTTCCTCTTTTGCCATCTCCTTCCGCAATAGGAAATTACTGTCTTGTGACAGACACTGACATTTCCATTGTATTTGGCAAAAATCAGGTTAGTGGAAGGTTACCCAGGACTGAGAAATAAGCTTTTTACTTTCTCCAAAAGCTGATCAGAGTTCTCATTAAAAAAAAAAAAATCTATCTCTATCTCCATCCCTATCCCTATCCCTATCTCTATATCCAGAAATATTCAGCAGGGCCTATACCTGGGTCTGTGGCAAGGGACACAAAATTCCCTTAGGGCTCTGCAAACTCAGCTCTATTGAGAACTCAAGGTCCTTCAGCAAACAGAAGACAGGGACTTTCCAGAGGCTCCTGTAATGATGCTAAAAAAGCAAACAAAGGTATATTCACTGGACCTTTTCTGGCCTCAGCTCTGGATATTTTTTGCACGCATTCTGCTAAGAAGAGACTTGAGGAGGAAATAGGTTGTGGAAGCTCCGGTGTCACATGGGAGAAGCTGACCCATGATTTGGGTAGGACTGGGAGAAAGAAAGCTATGGAACATTTCATCCATAAAAATCTCTGACATCAATAGAGAGCAGGTGCCTTTGGGTTTTCTTTCTTTCTTTCATTCTTTCTTTTTTGGAGGGAAGATCTTGTTGTTTAAAATATTTTGGTGGATCTGTAGCCTGTTGTGGGCATAAATGCAGTTCTCAAAGAGAATATAACACACAACTGCAGTTCTCAAAGAGAATACAACACATGACTAGAAATTGCCTACCATTTTCTTTCATTGAAGACAGACCCAACACGATGGGGGAGATGTGCTTGCAACTTCGATCTGACAGTGTGTTTGTGGAAGGTGGCGGCACTGGGAATCAACTGAGTACCTGGGCAGTTGTTATTGAAGCTACCGTCACATCCCCAATACTTAGTGACAGAGGAGATCCTGAGGTGCAGGCTGGTCAGTCACGTCCCTGAGTATGGGGATGTGGCAGATAATCACACTAGAGCTCACACTCCCCGGAGAGACACTGGAGGCCTCTCCATCTTATCCTTTCTTCCTGCCTCCCTCCTCCACAGCTTGCTGTGACCCCCACTCATCAGATGCAGTTCTGTGTGGGGCACCTACCGCCCTCCTGCACCCACTGATTCAGCCAATACTTTCTTTTCTTTGAAATCGAACCTTCCACCTCACTTTCTCCCAGAAACCCTCCCTGACCAGCCCCCTTCCCACCCTTCAAACTGCACGGGAACCTCTCTTGGGCGGTCCACCGTCACGCTTCACTCCCAGTTGTAGTTGTATATATGCGGGTATTTCTCCCACTAGGCTGGGAGCTCCTTTAAAAACTAGTGTTTGCATCTGCATCTCTGTTCCTAGAACTAACACTTGTTCAAAAGGACTCAGTAAAAATGTTAACTTGACTGAGTACTTGAATGAATGGATGACTCCTCCCTACCCTTCCCCCTCTCTGTCTCTCAAAATGCCACAATTTTGGAAACTGGAGCTATTGTTCTTTACATTTTCCTAGACCTAAGAGACATTTGGGGCAAGGAGTGCTGCTGACAGACAATCCTCTGAGTTCATCTGAGCTAACACTCTAATCCCATCCCTGCCCGGCAGGTACAGGGCACCATGGACTGAACGTTGGTGCCTCCCCCATTGTGTGACAGTATTGGACATAAGATTTATTAGGGTGAGACCAGGTCGTCACAGTGGTGCCCTCATGAAGGGATCAGTACCCTTACGGAAGAGGAAGAGACACAAGATCTCGGTCTGCCATGGGACAGTGCAGAGAGAAGGCAGCCACCTGCCAGGGAGTCCTTGCTGAACAGAATCAGCCCGCAGTTTGATCTCGGACTTTCCAGCCTCAGAACTGTGCGGACTAGACCTCTGTTGTTTCAGCCACTCAGGCTGCGGTATTGCTGTTACAGCAGCCCGAGCAGGTTAAGACAGATGTTGACACTGATGATGGGGCGCTGTAACAAACACCTAAAAATGAGGCAGTGCCTTTGGAACTGGGTAACGAGTAGAGGCTGGAAGGGTTTTGAGGCGCTGGCTCAGAAGAGCCACCGCTGCCAGGAAAGGATGGTGAAAAGTCATTCTGGAGAGTGTGCACTCACATGGCGGGAGCAGCTGGCTCGGTCGCCTTGCTCTGGAGGCTCCGAGGTCTGCTCACAACTGTGCTTCTGTGACACGGAAGCCCTGTGTCAGCCGCGTGGCCCCAGGGGAAGGGCTGGATCCTCCCCGTGATGGCAGCGAAGTCTGGCTGCTCGGGTTCAGCTCCGGAAGGGGGAGACGGTGCTGGAAACCCAACTTGGCATCTGCTTGCAGTTTGGAAAATAGAACATTTTAAACAGAGAGAGAGAGAGAGAGAGAGATCGATCGATCTCCCAGGGGGAAGAATCCCATAAGAGGTACGAGTGTGAGAACCAAAAGAGAGGACAAGTACAGTTTAAAAGGGAGGCATCTTGTGTGGTGTTTGGGGAGTTGTTGCAGAGCATGGCTCAGGCCCACTCAGACCCTTGGCTGGTCTTTCCTGCCACCAACCCCTACCCTCCAACTTGTTATAATACTTGTAGTTATAATACTTATAGTGATCGGACAAGTGGCCGCTGTCTCTGTGGTGCATTCAGCACTGTGCTAAGCCTATGGGCCATATACAGAAAGCACAAGGAGACTCAGCGGTGTCTGAGTTGTTGACGGCTTCATGGAGGAAAGCAGGTTGACTTGCACGCACACGAGCCTGAAGACAACAGAGTACAATGCTAAGCAGTACAGGTTACAAAGTGCTCCAGACAGTGGTTCTTTGCTGTGTCTTGGAATCACGCGGGAAACTTTTAAAAAGCTCGAGCCCAGGCCCTACCTCATATAAATGAAATAGGATTCTCTGAGAGTGGGACCCAGATGTCAGTATATTTTAGTTTCCTGAGTGATTCCAACATACCACCAAGTTTGAGAGGCCATGCCAGAGAGCGTTAGCTGTAACTGAAAATAATCTGAGCTGTCCATTCGTTAGCTCTGGATCCTGGGACTGGCTAGTTAATACCTAGCCAGCGGGCCTGGCTATTCCAGAGATTTTTATCAGTCTCATGAAAAACACTTTATAGCCCCAAAGATCAGCTTAATGACTCGCACATAGAAGGTACCCAAAAGAGATGTATTTACTTAAATGAAAAATATATAGGGAGTTATTCAAGCTTGCAAACACATATTATTAAAAGTAGATTAATAAATATACATTAATAATAGTACTTTTGCAAAAGATCATTTAATGATAAGATCAGTAATAATGGCTATTGTATCAGGTTCCAAGATATACGTTGGAGAGAGCCCCAGCATTTAACATGGTGGCTGTACCTAATGGTGCTCTACACATGTCTATTAAAGTGACAGGTGCCTTGTGTGGATTAGAAGAATCAAGAACAAAGCTTTTTCGTTCACCTTGGGAAATTGCCTGCCTCATTGCTCTGGTCCCTGTTCATCTGTCCAAGTACCAGTGAGATGTCAAGCCAATAAGCCATATGGCAGAGGTTCAGAAAAGTAGAGAGGATGAGAGAAGGAGAGGGAAAGAGAAAAGGCAGAAGGAGGAGGAGAGGGAGGAGGAAGTAAGGAGTCCTGGGAAGGGCAGCAGAGGAAGAGTGTGGCAACATTAATGGGGAGGGATGTGGGAAAGGTTGAAAGTGTGGAGAGTGACCGAAGAGACACTGGATGGGCACAATGGTTCAAGGGGAGGAGGTGACAAGAAAGGTTTTATGATGATCTGAAGGTCCCAGGAGATGGACACAGAGGAGAGAGGGGGTTGGACTTATAAAAGGTTGCTGATTAACCATAAGAATTCAGAGAACAGGGATATATAACCCACCAAGAGCGTGTCAGGTTTTACTTTCCTGACACTTTGAAAGTCTGAAGGTTGTTAAATTGCCTCCCATTCCTGAAAAAGCCTGGGCAGGCGGCTCCCTCTGGGACTCACATTAACCCTCGTGCTCCACTGCCAGAAACATGAGCTCATTCCACTCGTCCGTCTGCAGGCCTAGCAAGCACGATCAAACTTTATGAGGCTTGTTACAAGCAAATTACATGGGAAGCTGCAAAGGATTGGAGGGCGGGGGATAGCGGCGGGGGGCCAAGCACACTGCCGGGAAAGGGGAGCAGGGGTAGGTATGCTGGGCACAGCCCAGACTTGGAAGGCATCGGAGCCCATCACTGAGCAGCTGGCAGCTCCTGCCTCCGGGGCCCAATTTTCCAAGTGATGACTTGAGTGTTCACACCTGCACTGGCTGGGGCCGAGGCTCTCCCTGCGCAGAATTAATGGAGCAAGCAGAACCCAGGAATGCTTTCAGCCACAGCCACGATTCCTCGCATCCTTGGCCCCACCTTTTCTACTGGCAGAGCTGGGTTCTCTCCAGCTCTATGTCAGCCTCTCCTTCCAGAATGCCTCTGGTTGCTCAGGTGTGCAGATGTCCCAGGCAAGGCGGCATCAGAGCACAAAGGATCCCAGCACCTGTTCCCCTTAGTGGAACAGCTGGGTCTTGCCTCCTTCCCGATTAGCTTTCTTCTCCCCTTCCCAATATACGGACCCCAAACTATTTAAGATGGGACTTTTTCTTTCTACCTTATGTGAGCTCAGACAATTCCTCCCCCAACCCCCACCCCCCCTTTTTTTTTTTTTGCTTCCCCTAGTACATTCTTCTAGAAACAGCCTGGGTGTGGAATAACTGAGAATGTCCCAGGAGCCGGGATTCCCATGGCTCTATGTGGGCTCTACAGAGAGAAGCACAAAACTCCTGCAGAAAATTTCGCTTAAGCCCTTTCCCAGAGCAACGGCGGCTTGGAGAGTTTCCATCGCCAGGGATCCTGTCTCTTCAGTGCTGGATCCTTGTGCATGCACGCACACACACGCTCGCTTGGAATCTTGCGGAAACGGACCAAACCGGAGTGTGCAAACAGGCACACTCCATGGTGTTTGGACAGTTGAGGAGGTGGGTGCAGGGTACGTTCAACCCCGGGCAGGGATCTGGACAGACGCCTTAGACCGACCCGAATGCAGGAAGCCAAGGAAGCAAAGGAAAGATGCTATGTGCATGTTGTTATATAAATTTCTCTCCCAGCACTGCCCGAGGTGGTTAGATGCTGTTTCCATCCAATGGGAGCTCCTTAAGCTCTCCCACTAATGCTGGAAAAACATTCACTTAACAGGCTTGTCCAAACAATTCTTTTTTTAATTCAGACATGATGAGCTGCAGGGGGGAGCGGAGCCCCAGGGCTGTCTGCCTCAATACCATCACTCCTGACAGGGCACAGAGCCACATGTTCACCTCAGCGGTCCATTAAAAAGCCTGATGGGGAAACTGCGTTTATGGTCAGGTTACAGAAACAGGCGGGAAGCAATTAATGCTTTCTCTGTTGCCCCATCCTTCTATTTTTCTCTCCTTCCCAACACCCACACAACACGCACGCACAAGCCCGAGTCCACCGCTTGGCTGCACTGAAATTCTCTTTCAAAGGCTCCTTCTGACCCCCGCCCACCGTCTTGCACATGCTCCCTTGTGCAACGGCTCTCTCGGAGTGCAACGTGCAAGGAGAGACATCTATTCACACACAGACCACACATTCACACTCACGCTCAGATCACAGCTGCACCCACAGCCTCTTTTTACTCTCCGCTGACATTCTTTCCAAACACCTTCAACTTGCCATTTTGTCTCTCTGATCTTGAACCCGCTCCCATCTTCCTTTCCCACACAGTCTTTCAGCGGAACATCTCTGCTCTTTCCCCCTTCCCCTCCTCCCCACCCAGCCCTCCCCCATGGCCCTTCTCTCTGTCCACCTCCTAGCCGCCACATCAGCACCCCTCCCCGGCACTCACAGGGGCTCCCGCACGAGGCAGTTTTAGAACTATTTTATTGTTCTGTCTCTCTTTCAATATATTCCTATCCTTCTAACTGAACTAGATTCTCCTGAGTTAAAAACCTAACTTTGGATTATGTAACAAGTTCCTTGGGGAATACATGAGGATTCAGCCAGTCACTTAGAAGTAAAGCAAACTGCCAAAAAAAAATTTTTTTTTTTAAATGGCTAGTTTACCCAGGAACCTAATTAAAGAGAGATCTAGTTGGTGGAAAGTAGTGAGAATAAAGGCAATTCTAGGCTGGGTAATGTTAGTTTCTTGTCCACCAGCCATTCTGCAAGCATTAACGGGATAAAAAATTGCCATTGGGGAAAACGTGCATCTGTGAATACCTAGTATGTGTTTCATGAGGTACAAACTGTGTCGAATATAGCAGTATTCGCTGTGGCAATATGAAATATATGCCACAAGTGTGACTTATTAGCTAAAGACAATCTATACCATATGATAGGAAGTATTCACTATTGTGATGAAGTTTAATAATACCACATGTCACACTGTGATTAATACACAGTTGATTGTTCCAACATGGCCGTGCTGTGCTTATAGATTCTTTGTAAGAAATGGAAATCATTGTAACACGTTCCACACATATTTCCATATATAACTTTTTTTGCCTGTGATATTTCAGAAAGTTGGATGTAGTCCCCATGTGACTGCTCAAATGAAAATCTCGTGTACACTGAGTTTCACTGGCAGGCAGGCTTCCGAAAAGAGCAGCGTGAGCCGAACAAAGTGTTGTGCAGGCGGCTGAGGGGCAGAGCAGAATAGAGAGAGGACAGGGGATGCTGTTCTGCACTTGCCTTTGCAGCCGTGGCCCCCGACTGACCAGAAAGGACATGCAATAACAAATAATTGCTAAGCGCTTCTTGTTGGGGAAATTTAGCCTAGTAAATCGAATTGACAGGCCAGCGCTTAGGATACTCTCTAGTGCAGGGGTCAGCAGATAGTAAATCCGCCAGTAAAAGAGCAGATAGTAAATTTCTTGGCTTTGGGGGCCATATGGTCTCCGTCACACCTGCTCAACCCTGCCGCAGAAGCGCGAAAGCAGTGGTGGGCAATAACCAGCCGGCGTAGCTGTGTTCCAATAAAACTTTATTTATGGATGCTGACATTTGAAATTCATATAATTTTCACATGGCACAAAATATTATTCTTTTGATTTTTTTCAGCCATTTAAATATGCAGAAGCCATTTGTGGCTCGTGGACTGCACAAGAACAGGCAACAGACTGGATCTGGCTCACAGACCGTGATTTAGAGTGCTTTATGGCAGATATTTCCTGACTCTGCCAGTCCTTCCCTGCCCTGCCTTCTCCTCTGCCCCTGCCCACCTCTCTCCCCTTCCCTCTTTCTACATCTCCCACCTTCTGCCTGCCCCACCTCGTGTAGTTGGCAAGGGCTTACTGGTAGGCCAGATACACTCTGCAGCTACGAAATCTGCGTTTTGTTTGTGTTTGGGATGTTGTTCAAAGGAAAGCTTTCTGTTATCTCCTCTAGAAAATGCCACTGAGGAAATGCCTTTCTGGACATCCTCATCAAAGAAACTGCTTCATCTAACTTACAGAAGACAAGAGCTTTTTGTTCCCATTCAGGAGTAGGGAAGGCATGTAACTGGTGCTCTAGCACTGGCAATGTTTCTACGTGTTCCGACAATACAACCAGATCCGACCCTTTGAGGCATGTGTGAGGAATGTGACACGGTCAGTCATTCCCGCCCCCAGCCAGAGTCTCACAAAGCACAGGTACTGATCTCCCCCACACTGATTCCCTGCTGGAAGACCCAGAGTCCCTTTAACATTCACTCTGCACTTTCGAGCTGTAGGCAAAAGGGGGACACTCTGAGGCTGCCTGCATCTCCGTCTCTGAGGCCCCCCGCTCTCAGAGCACTGGAGCTGGAAGTGGGCCCCCAAGGGTGGTGCATATTAATATGGCCTCTGGCCAACCCCGACTTTTACAGGCTACAAGCCAATGCCAGAGCTAGACCACACGTGAGGGGCCGAGCAAAGTGTTACGTTACCCCCAATTTACAGAGAGCAACACTGAGGTTCAGAGTCACAAGTAAATATGTCCACAACTGGAACATGAGATCCAGCTGCATTTGAAAATCAAAAAGACTTCTATTACGGGCCTTTTGTCTCTTTTACAAAAGTCCCGTGTGACGTTATGTTCTTTTATTTGTCACCAGCGGGCATTCTGGGGTTTCTACAGCCCTGAAGTTTGCCAAAATGCAATTGCACCAGCTAAATTAACGTCATAGTCTAAGCACCCCCGACTTCTACCCTGGGTTCTAGAGGGTGAGGGGGGAGAAATTAGACTAGATCTAAAACAAACCAACAGACAAATACACATTATAAATAAAAATGTGAAGTCTTCGTTCCTGCCCCGGCATTGTCCTTCCCCTGATGACCCAGGCTCCCTGCTGAATGAGCCACGCCTGCGAAAACACCAATCAACAAGGGGAGGTTTCTGAGAGCTGGTGAATGTCTGAACATGTCCTCGGCATTTGAAATCTCTCTACATAGTCTGATGCTACTACAAGCCCACATTCTCCCTCCAGCTAGTGATTTTTAACCACAGCGGAACAACAGCAGCACAGCTCTAGGGATGGGCAGCCAGGAAGGGGCTGTACCAATCACCAAACATCCCTTCTCCCTGCAAGCAGACAAGCAAAGCGTTCTTCCTCTGCACGGAGAATTCATCCCTCCAGGGGCCTAGAATCCATATCAGTATTAAACAATTGGTCGAGTCTCCTGGAACTGGTGGGGAAACAATAATGCCTTGTTACTCTGCATTGCAATTGCAAAGAGGTCAGGACAGATTTAATAAAAGCTTGTATTATGTGGGCAAAAGACAGGAATCAATATAAAAACAAAACTGATACGTGGAAAGGGATAATGATCAGCCAGCATCTAGTTACTCGGAATCAAAAACCACGATCACAGAAAAGCATCAGGCACTGCCAAGACACATCCGAGAGGATCTTGGTAGGAGTTTCTAAGTATATTCCTCTAAAGTATGAGCTCTGTGTTAAGCAAAGATTCTCAAATGTTCCATGAACCAAGCTAACAAAAGCCAACTGTTGAGCCTGTGTGCCATCCTTTAGAAAGACCCAGATCAGTCTGGACGCCCAGTCTCTAGGATGTTGGGGAAGAGAGAGGGCTACACCCAAATCACATCATTCAAGGCCACCTGAACAGAATTATGCCTAAGCAACTCTTCAGAGAAATGATTCTGACTGGGAAGACCCAAAGGAGAATACTTTGGGAACTCCTCATGGCAACTATTCCAATTGCTTCTACCTCTTCCGAGCCAGTAATGAAGAACGCGCTGGCATGAGCTACCAGGCAGGCAGAGTTGTCCGGCATCCTGGCCCGGGAGGAACGCATTACTACTTACCGTGGATACAATTGCTTTCAGAAATTCACATATTCCTTCACTCAGCAAACGTTCATTTAAACACCTACTTTGCGCTAGGCTTCATCGGAGGGGCTGACAAAAACAAAAAACAAACAAAAAGGCATGATCCCTGCCATCAGTTAACTTACAACCTGAGAAGGACACAGACATGAGAATAGTTACAGCACAATGAGAGAATACCTAGAATAAAAGAGGTATACCAGAGGAGTTACAACTTGTGTCAAGCTCACTGGGTGACTTAGGGTCAGATTATTTATATCATTTACATGAAATTAAAAAGGTGTGAGAGCCCAGAACAAGTGTCTTAACCTTCCTAGGAAAGTCAGGGGGACCTTCTCAAAGGAGACAGTATTTAAGTTTTCCCAAAAAGCATGCAAGACTGCAAGTGTCCCAGACAGAAGAGACGGCAAACACATAACGACAGGAGGGGTTTTGGTGTATGCGAGCAACTACTAGTAAATTAGAGGCTTCTTGAGGAACCTGGCAGGGTGGGGCTCTCTGCTAAACAGCACCTCCCACGAAGGAGGTGAGAAGTTATGCATAAAGCCCTGATTGCTTTTCTCCAGTGGGAGGTGTGGCTACTCCAGTCAACCTCACGTGGGTCCATTTGTAACCTCTCCATAGCCCCCTTTACTTATGTGTTCTGCATCCTTACCACACTGATGATCCATCCTGACAGGGGCGACAGATTGTGCTCTGGTTTTCCAGGCGGTAGCCAGAGACAGGCCAAGCAGTGCTGCGGCTAGACTGGCCCTCACTTGTAACCTGGACCCCAGCCAGGGGCATATACGCTCCAAGGTCCTAGGGTGCAAGCATACTTCACTGATGCTATGTCCAACCCTTAGTCCTAAGTCTCTGTAACTTCTGCTGACTAGAAAAGCAACAATTGAGATGCAGTTTGACGTGAGGAGGCCACGGGATCTCTGGGGGTCTCCTATTAATTAACCATGGTTCTGCCATGTCTCTTAACTGTTCTGGACCTCTGTCTCCACATCTTTAGAATGGATGGATTGGAGCAGGTGACTCCCAAGGTCTTTCTAGCTCTAAGACCTTCTGAGTTATTGCTACTTAGGGGACACAATGGCTAGAGGGTGTCATCATATTCACAGTTTAGCCAGACTCGGCGTGATGCAAGATTATTCTAGAACAGAGGCTGGCAAACTATAGCCCATAGGCCATATCTGGCCTATAGCCTGTTTTTGCACATCCAACAAGCTAAAAATGATTTTTACATTTTTAAAAGAGTTATAAATAAAACAAAGAAGAATATGTGACAGACCACATGTGGCTCACAAAGCCTAACGTTGACTACCTGGCCTTTTACAGAAATAGTTTGCTGACTTCTATTCTAGAACACCCAGAAACTGTCTGTATTGAAGGCCTTAACCATTTAATATTCTATAAAACACTGTTTCTAACTCTGCTCAGGCTGCGAGGCAGATTAAATGTGGCTATGTTTTCTTTACATTCTTCCCATTGGGAGGTGGGTCAGCGTCTTGACCCCTTGGCTCTGGGTGGGCTTTGCAAATGCTTTGTTCAACAGAATACTGGCGTCATGTACCAATCCACTGTTGGAGTCTAAGCCTTGAGAAATTGGTCTCTTGGGACACTTCCTCTTTCTTGGGACACTTCCTAGGAGGCTTGAGTTGTATCCCTAGAAAGGGGACAGCCATGTGAAGTGAAGCCATTTGGGGCCCTTCAGACCAGCTCATCTGCTAGCTGAGTATCACCAAGTGACCGCAGCACCACATGGAAGAGTTTCCCAGTCAAGCCCAGCCTAAATTCCTTACTCACAAAATCTACATATATAATAAAACAATTGTTATTTTCAGCCTGTAAACTTCAGAGTATGGGCTGCTTATGTAATACAGACCAAGCACCTCCTTTGACTTGGGGTGGGGTCCTGGATCCATATTATAAAAAGGCCCTCTAGGAGATTCATACTACCAAAGAACTTTGAGAATTAATCTTCATACTGGCTCTGTTTTGATGGCATGATTTCCCAGGATGTGCTTGGAATTATGAAAAAAAAAAAAAAAAACAGCATCTAGTTTCTCCTGTGGTACTTACCCGTCATTGGTACATGACGGGGTGGGGGGCTCTAGGTATGGCCTGGATCTTTTCACAGGTCACTCCCTAATGCTAGTCACCTCCAAGATACTGAGTTCCCTCTTTGGACCAAACTCTACCCAAGATACTGTGGCGATTAAAATGATTGTAAGATGCTCGAAGGCCAGAGTTTAGTGTTATTTGTCATTGTATCCCTTAAACGTAGAAGTACGTAGCAGGGTAAAAAGTAGCTGCTTCATATATATTTATGGATTGAAAGCAAATGATAACAATTGCCATAAATTTATTGATCATTTATGTCATGGTGGCATGGCATAAATGTTTTACATGGATTGTTTTATTTAATCCTCTCAACCCCAAGAGGCAGATGTCATTAACCTCATCTTAGAAAGAGCAGAACTTGGGATGCCTGGTGGCTCAGTTGGTTAAAGGTCTGACTCTTGATTTCGTTTCAGATTATGATCTCACAGTTCGTGAGTTCAAGCCCTGCATCGGGCTCTCTGCTGTTAGCGCAGAGAGATCCTCTGTCCTCCTCTCTCTGCCCCTCCCACCTCCTCAAAAATAAATCAATTAATTAAAAGAGATCCCCAAACTGAAGTTCAGGGGATCGATTTGCCCCAGACACTGGATGCAAAAGCTATTCAGACAGGGTCTATTTGACTTCAGACTATTAACCACTGCACAGCACTTCCTGTCACAGGCCAGGCATGCAGAGTCCCAGCCTTTGAGGGGCTTCAGACCCGGGGAAGCCAGAGCACAGCCACATGCCTGCAGATGCTGTGCCAACGGTGTAAGTGGCCCAGCTCTGTCAGCAGAGTGCTGTGGGGGTCCCCGAGAGCGGTGCTGGTTTACTATGCTCCAGAGCCCATGAGCACAAGCCTAATGGCTTAAAAGAAACCATTTTATTAGCCCACAGTGCTGTAGGTCAAAGGTCCTCACACAGCATGGCTGGGTTCCCTGCTCAGAATCATCCAAGGCTAACATCAAGGTGTCACCAGTCTGCCTTCTTGCCTGCAGCCCCGGGTCCTCTTTTTTAAGCTCACATGACAGTTGTGGCAGAATTCGCTTTCTTGCCGTTCTAGGCCTATGGGCCCTATTTCCTTGTTTGCTATCAGCCAGCGGCGGCCCTCAGCTCCTAGACATCACCCATATTCCTGACGCCCTGGCCTCTCCATCTTCAAAGCCAGATTGGACAGTCTCCCTGGTGTTAAATCTCTCTCACACTTCGAACTCTTTGGGAGGAGCCCAGTCCCTTTTAAAGGTTCCTCTGATTAGGTCAGACTTATCCAAGACATTCTCCTTTCCTTAGAGTCAACAGATTTGAGATCTTAATTACATCCACAAGATCCCTTCACACAGCACCTACATTAGTGTTTGCCAAATACGTAGGAGGAGGTATGTGCATGCCTGAGGATGGGGATCTTGGGAGCCATCCTTCATTCTACCTCGCCCAAGTGCACAGAGCAGGGGCAGATGGACAGAGAGAGGCTACCTCCTAGGCATGTCCTCGTGCAAAGGCTTTATCTTTGTCTGTGCTCAGAGGCCCCAGTGGAGAGGGATCCATTCTGGAACCTTAAGGCAGATAATTATATGGTGGTTTCCTAATCTGAGAGTGGAGTTTGAAGAGGAGGGAGTGCTGGCCCATAAAACAATGACTCTGCATGTTAATGTGCAGTACAAAGATACAGAGGCTGTGAAGAGCGGTACCCCATGCTGGTTCCCTGCCTCTCTGCTCCTAATAAGGTCTCTGTGGAGAACATTCGCCCCAGAGGTGCAAGCCGGGCAGGGTCTGGGTTTGCCTTTCCTCACAGCCCTACGTTCTCTGCAGAATCTGCTGCTTTTGCAGGAGGAATTGATTACTGAATAATGAATTATCATTCTTTTTTTCATTTTCCAATCCTCTTCTGAAATGTGCTGCTACTTTTCTACTTATTGAGGCTCAAAAATGGGAAGAAAAGAAAGAAGATTCTTTTTTCATCCAGAGGAGGAAAAAAAACCCAAAATCTTACTTAACAACCCTAGCTCATTCTTGAGGATGATAGCAATAATTGTTTTAATTAATTCAATTTCTGACTTCAGAGTAATTTCATTTCTTCCTTGACTGGACAATAACGTTTCCAATGAAGCGAAGCTTCACTAGAGAATACCAGGAGGGGCCACTTGGTCAGATCAAAGAAGTTCTTACCCTCTTGGGGGACAAGAAGAGGGATCCCGGACATAAGTTTACACTCAAGGAGAACAGAGGTATTTCTGCGACAGAGACCAAAGGCACGCTCGCAAGTCCTCATGAGGCCACGGCTGACAACTGGCCTCTGCATCCCAGGTTGTGGAAGTTCCATACGGTACAATTTATTCTCCCAGGAAGAAGGGTGCATACAGGGGAACTGCCCTGAGGAAGAGCTGAGTGGTTTAGGTCAGGCAGCATCTGAATGAGGAAGGCTAGAGTTCTCACAGGGCAGAGCTAGCAGAAAGAGCCTGAGGGTGTCTTCAGGAAAACTGACTTGTGACCTGAGTTCAGTCCTTAACTTACCACATTCCAAAGTGAATACTCAGAGAAGGAAAAGGTAATAAGTGGTTGATTCTGTGATAGGACTGCTTCAGAGGACTGTCTTCAACAGCTAATTTCAAGTTGTAAAGCAACCGTGAAGCTCTATTACAGGGACTTCAGTGTGTTTGAGAGTGTATGTGAAGGTGTGCACAAGTGTGAGAGGATGGATGCAGGTGTGTGAGAGTGAGTGAGCACGTGTGAACTTTGTAGGAGTGTGTGGAAATGTGTGTGAGAGTGCATGTGTGGGTGTGTGAGACTGTGTGAGTGTGTGAGGGTGCATGTGAGGGTGAGTGTAAGAGACATTATGTGTGAGTGTGAGTGAAAGGGTGTGTTTAGTGTATGTGTCAGTGTGTGAGTGTATGAATATGTGAATGTGTGTGAGTGTATGCAAGGGTGAGTGTGTATGAATGTGTGTTAGGGTGTGAATGCATATGAGAGTATGTGGGAGGGTATGTGTGAGAAGCGTGATGGTGAGTGTGTGTGTGTGTGTGTGTGTGTGAGAGAGAGAGAGAGAGAGGGGGGGGGGGGCAGGCTGGGAGGGACCATGACATCAGACAGGTTGCTGGACTGCCTTAACGTCTTTACCACTAACTATTGGTGGGGAGGGAAGGAGGTGGATGGCAGCCTTGTGATGGGTAGCTTCCCGGGGTTTATGTGAGAGGAACAGAGCCAAAAATAAAATAAAATAAAACTTTAAAAGCCTGTTGTACCAGGGATGGGGAACAATGCACAGATCTTAGATGCTGATATTCAAATAGAAGCTACAAGAATGTGAACCCGAAGTCAGTTTACAGAATCATTTCTTTTGTATAGATAAACATCTGCTCAGACCTATGGCTCACAGCCCATAGGTTCTTCTTAATCCTTGGAGGGGATTAACCCACTGGATGGTCAAAGTCTGTTTTTAAAAACATTAATGTGTGGTATCTGGATTTCTTGCGTTCTCTCATAATTACTCATCTCGAGTGTATCCTTCCTTTCCCTTGTCCTGGAGTTTTGTAAAATTCCCAACTAGGGAGAAAGAATGGCTCATTCATTCAACAGACATTCCGTTCAGACCCTTCCTTTAGGTGGGCTTCGGTTTTCCCCTTGGCACCTACCGCCGTGTGATGTTTTTACTTTTCACCTTATTCACCCCCTGGATCCTCAGCCACAGTGTAAGCTCCATGAGGACAGAGTTTTGTCCATAGTTTTTCGCTACTACATCCCCACTGTTGTTAACAGTGCCGGACGCATAATAGATGAGTAAATTTGATGAATGCCTACTAATAATGCTCTGAACCTACTGCAAAACATCAGAGAGAAGGAGATAAATGAGACGTCTACCCTTTCTTTAGGTTGCAGGTTGGAGGTAGGGTCAGAATTGTATGCAAATGGTTAGAGCCCAGGTAATGAAAGGCCAGCAGAAGTCCACGCAGTGATGTGAGAAGGAAGCGAGGGCAGGGGTGCTCTGCACTGAGCCACGTAACAAGCAACTTATGGGAGGCGTCACAGAAAGGGGGATGTTTGAGTGGGTCTTTAGGGATGAGCTGAGTTTGCCTGGCATAAACAGGGCTAGCAGGGGCAAGGGCAAAGGAAGGGCACTCCGCGACAGGGCCTGCACACTAAAGGGGCTGAGTAAACAGAATGGCACCCTCAAGAAGCTGCAAAATCTAGGATGCCCAGAGCGGTGATGACAGATCAAAGGATGTGTGCCAGTCAACTGTGTGCTGGTTCAAGGTTGGGGTTTGGTTCTGTGGGAGCCTGGGAGGTTTTGTTTTGTTTAAGATTTCAGGCTGATTATCAATGGGATCAAATTGGCAGTTATGGCAGAAGGCGAGCTGAGAAGGGAAAAGACTGGAGGCAGAGGTGAGTTAGGAAGGTTCTGGATAGCCCTGGCAGGGCAGTGGAGGAAAGAAGTGGAGTGCATTCAGCACTCAGAAAACAGAAGCAATTGAATCGAGGACTGGAGAAGGCGAGGGAATGACAGGAGGGCAGGAGTCAGGAGCAATCGAGCTTCGGGCTTGAACAACTGGGCTAAGAATGGCACCATTAACACAGAGAGGAGAGAAAAACGGAAGCAAGGTTGATAGGACATCACGTGAAGTGAGTACACACTGTTGAGGGAGCCACGTGGGTCTTGAAGAAATAGTTCCTGGGGCACCTGGGTGGCTCAGTCGGTTGAGCATCTGACTCTTGATTTCAGCTCAGGTCATGATCCTAAGGTCATGGGATCAAGCTCCGTGTAGGGCTCTGTGCTGAGCATGGAGCCTGCTTAAGACCTCTCTTTCTCTCTCTCTCTCTCTCCCTCCCTCCCTCCCTCTCCCTCTGCCTCCTCTCTCCTGCTTGCACACACTCTCTCACTAAAATAAATTTTTTTAAACAATGAAAAAAAAATTCCTGTCCTCAGAGTCTTCAAACACTTTAGATCTGCTATCACCTGCAAACTGAACTTCCAGGAACATTATTTCCTGCCTCAATCATCAATCTGCCTTCCTCTCTGTCACCAAATTTTTCCTTCTGTCCTGCTTCCAAGCTTCGCTTTTTTCCCTGCCCACCCTGTGCACCTGTTTCGTAAAGTCAGCCTTAGTGCCACATTTTGTTGCCTCCAAACTGAACACAAGCACGGCCAAAGTGCCAAGGAGACACCCCAGCTGTTTGGTGCCTTGAACAACATAGAACTTAAAGATCCCAAAGAGAGAAAACTTGTCTATAGTTTTTATATCATCTAAAACTTTCTTAGCCTGATACCTGCTAGGGAAGTTTAGGAATACCAAAAAATAAAGAGAAATGAAAATGAAAGCAGTGGTTTCTTCCACTTTTGGGAGACCTGGCCCCTCTCAATGCTTAGTTTATTCATCTGACTGTCATTAGAACCAGCATTCTAGGCAAGTTGGTAGCCTCTAGTGGTTTAAAAAACATTGTTAAAGGGCACCTGGGTAGCTCAGCCAGTTGAGCATCATGGTCATGATCTCTCAGTTCGTGAGTTCGAGCCCTGCATCGGGCTCTGTGCTGTCAGCGTAGAGCCCACTTTGGATCCTCTGTCTCCCTCTCTCTGCTCCTCTCCCACTTGTGCGCTCTTTCCCTCTCAAAAATAAATAAACATGAAAAAA
Source organism: Cryptoprocta ferox (assembly GCA_028646485.1). Taxonomy (NCBI): domain Eukaryota; kingdom Metazoa; phylum Chordata; class Mammalia; order Carnivora; family Eupleridae; genus Cryptoprocta; species Cryptoprocta ferox. The sequence goes on from CM053562.1 coordinate 18,082,458, forward strand.
ATAACTGTGTTAAGGATGGGGGGAGAGAGTCTCCCTCTCTCTGCCCCTCTCCCACTTGTGCGCTCTTTCCCTCTCAAAAATAAATAAACATGAAAAAAAAAACTGTGTTAAGGATGAGGTGAGATGGCATCACTCTCCAGCTTCAGTCAGGGACCTCCAGAAAGGACAAGTAACAGTGAAACCTGGAGACCAGGGGAACGGGTGGGGGCAGCTACCCTGAAAAGTGGCCAGACAGGCTCAGCCCTGACAGCAGGGCACATGACTCCTTCCTAAGTCACAGGAGGCTCCAACTGAGAGAGAGACTGTCTTTTCAGATGGTCCATTACTGGAGGATTACCATTTAAAAAATTAACTAGCCCCCTTATGAGAGGGACCAGATTGAAGACAATATGCTGCTTTGTTTTCCTAGTTTTCTCCCATTGCAAACAAGGCTCTAAAAATGCTTTGCAGAACTAAACCATGAATCATGCAGGAGAGTGCAGTGAAGTCCAAACGAAGGAGAGGCTGCTGTAGCACGTTCCCAAAAAGCCACAGCAAGGGTGTGCATTGGCAGGAGCTGAAGGGTAACAAGTCTTGTGTCATGAGTGGTAGAAGCACGTGGAAAGAGGAGGAAAAGAAGTCTGAGGACTGAGGATACTGGGGTGGGGGCATCTGGTTAGAAGGAGCAGTTAGAGGGGCCAAGAACATCATTCTATGAATTGAGAAGTGTCCCTGTGACAGGTCCCGGAACATGGTAGATTGGTGCCTGGAAGGGCGTGGAGAGCTTGCTTGCAGTCATAGGTCAAGTCACTTTCTGTCACCCCCAGCCTTTCCTTCTGGCACCTAGATCATTAGAGTCATAGAGATGAGCAGTGATCTCAGTCTTCTGACTCAGCCATCACAGAAACAAAACGGTAGGGTGCACAGGCAGCCCATGTAAATGAGTGCACCCAGCCAGGTACAGGAGAAACCATTTGGATCTCTCCATAGATGGAAACATGGACATGGACAAATATTTCTCTACCATCAGGAAATCTGCAGTGGGAGAGGATGATGAAGGGCCACTTGCACTCAGTCTCAGTGTCAGAAGCCACTCGATGGTGGTGGGAGAGGTGGCAAGCCACATGGCTCATTCTAATGGTGGGGCCACACTTCCTACAACCCACTGGCAATAAAGAAGACAGAGTGCCCTTGGGCTGCCACAGCTGACTTTCACAAGAAGCCATACTAATGTTGACATGATGTCTGCCAATTTTTAAATATTCAGATTTTTTAAAGACACAAAAGTCTTCAACCTGCATGCAGTCTATTTAAAAGCTCTGATCTGGTCCAATATTCTCTCATTGTATAAATAAGGAAACTGAGGCCCACAGAGAAGTGTCCCGCCCTCTGCTACACCGTGAGCTGGGGACAAGACCACACCTGGAGCTCGCTCTCCTGGTGTCCAGGCCCCCTCCACCTCCCACTGTTCTAGGCTGCTTCTCTGGGGGCCTTATCCTCCCCTCCAGGAAGCTGTCCCGCCTCTCTTGCTGCTGCCTGGCTGTCAGCAGCATCCCTGCACCACCCATATTTCACCTGCCAAAAGAAAATAAACCCAATGCCTCACCCCTCCTTTAGGACCTGTAGTGCACTGACCCAGAGCCTCTCCCCCCAGGTATGTTCATATCCTAATCCCCAGAAGCTGTGAATGTTACAAATGCCATCTTATTTGGGAAAGGATCTTTACAGATGTAGTTAAGTTAAAGCAGTTGAGACGAGATCATTCCGGGTTATCCAGGTGGGCCCTAAACCCAATGACAAGTGCCCTTTACCGGGGGAGGCGGAAGGAGATGACACAGACAAAAGAGGAGGCAAAAATGTGACGACCAAAGAGGCAGGGATTGGAGTGATGTGGCCAGAAATCGAAAAAGGCCAGCAGCCACCAGAAGCTGGACAAGCCAAGAATGAATTTCCCCTACGGTCCCCAGAGGAAGTATGGCCCTGCCAATACCTTAGCTTCAGACTCTGGCCTCCAGAACCGCGAGAGAATAAATTGTGTTGTTTTAAACCACCTAGTCTAGGGTAATACAGCAGCCACAGGAAACCCATACAGGTCCCTTCCTTCTGCTAGGGAGTAGGCATTTCCTGCGAGACTAATAACAGTAACGACTACCATTTGTTGAATGCTTCAGCTATACCAGGCCCACAGTTTCCCAATCCTCACACCACTCTATTACATGGCATTATCTCCTCTCTTGCCCTCTTTCCCACCTATTACACAAACGCGGAAACCAAGGCACTGAGAGTCACACAGCCCTGAAGCAGCAGCGCCGAGATTTGAAGCCCATGTTCCTTACTCTCACCACCCAACCCCTGTGGGACTCCCTGGAGTAAGCTGTTGTAACATAACAGTGAACGTCCATAGCTCCAGGGTGGGACCCATGGTGGGTGCTTTCACTGCTGGAACAGATCAGTGCGGACTCTTTTTTTGGACAATGGCCGAGTTCCTTAGACTTAACATTTTAGACTAAGTTATGCCAATATTGAAGAGCTGTGCCCGCCGCATAGATCTGTGGGCAAGTGCACATCACTTTCAGAGGCAGGCATTGCTAGACTGTACCATAGGATGAGCCACCAGCAGGAACATCCCTGACTGTTCACGCATTGGCAACTTCGTTTCTTCAGACCTTTGGGAATAACCGCCACACAAATGCATAGTCAGGAAAAAATGACTTCACGCTAATAGCAGAGGCAAATCATAGGTTGACCAAAAATGGAACAGGTTTTACTAGAGAAAAGGGGAGGTACCTGGAGCTGCATGAATGTTTAAGTAACTAGAAATATTTTGAGGAGTTGATTTTAATCCAGAGAATAAGTCCTAACTGTGGATTTTAAATAGTAATCTTGAGCATTTAGATAATTGAAGTTAATCTCTTTTGAACTTCAATTTGAAAATCTGTAAAATCTAAGGATAGAAATAGTGTGTATCATATGGACCAGCACGTGGCACATATTTGGTTCTTACTGAACAATAGATAATTAAATTATTATTATAGTTGTTGCTAATTGTCCTTGACTCATCCCCTGTTTTATGATACAAAATTTTAACTCAAATATTCTGTAAGAGGATCACAAAAATTATCCAATCACCAGTTTAATTTCTTTTTATAGTTATATAAAAAATTGCAATTCCATACCAGAAATAAGCACCCTTTCAAATTATCCTTTAAAATAACTTGTTGCAAGCACACATAAATTCACTCCACATATAATATTCTTTCAATTGACTTAGAGATGTGAAGGCAGACTTGTTAGAGGAAAAAAAAATCTATAAAGACTGTACTCATTCATCCACCAGATATTTATGGAGGACTGTCTCCAGGATCAATGCAAAGTGCAATAATTGCCCTAAGAGCTATGGGTAAAATGCTGTAGGATTATACACAGAAAAACACACTGGAGTTAGTTAATTAAAAAATTAAGTGTAAACTCAAAGAAGGGAGAATTCCTTTCCAATATGACGTGGGGTTGTGGGAGGGGGGAAATAAAAGCAAGCCATAAGGAAAAGCTCTAAGAAGGAGGTAGCCTTCTGGTTGAGTCTTAAAGGAAAAATCAGATTTTGATATAGGGTGGGACAAGCGTTTTCTAGACAAAAGATAGAGACTGAAAATTTCTATGTGCCAGTGGGAAGCAGCAAATGAGTCTGTTTTGATGGAACAAAAGAATGAATATTTGATTTAATGTTGGAAAGAAAGATAGTAGAGACCTCAAATTTGGCCAGAGCATTTTGAACCTTATTTGTTAGACAGTGAATGTCCTTAACATCCTCTATTAAGAGGAGAGAGATAATCGGAAATGGGCATTTTGTAACTTAGGTGTGTAGCCTGTGCTAGTAGGAATAGATACAGAGAAACTAGTTAGGAGGCTAGGTGATAATCTAGATGAAAGGGGAATGAATAATCAACGAAGGGAGGGGCGGGAGTGGGATGGGAAGGGAGTAAAGACAAAAAGGAGTCAGGCGAAGGACAATTAACTGTTTGGATGTGGTGGGCTGAGGTGGGAAGTTAAAGATGACTCAGAATTTTAGATCTAAATGCCGAAGAAAATCTCATAGTCACCTGAATAAGGAGCATAGAGCAAAGGGCAGAGTTTTCTGAGAGAAATGATATGCTTAATTTGGGATGCATGGAGATGCCCATTATGAAAATGCAAAACAAAAACAAAAACAAAACACCTTTAGTTTAGAAGAAAGTTTGGCTCTGGATATTGAGAAGGAGAGAATCCTACAATAAGGTGAATGGTTGATAATCTGCAGAAAGCTTCAGATGACTAAAGGAGCACATAAAGAGAAAGAAAAAAAAAAGAGACAAGAATAGTCGCGGAGAATGGCATCGGATTTCATGGAGCTTGGAGTAAAACGACATCCAGAGAAAGAATAATCTGAGAGGTAGGAGGAAATTAAAATTGGTCCCATGTCTCTAGAGTGTTTGAAAGTCAAGAAGGTACAGATACTTTAGAGACTAAGATCTTGGAGAAGGCTGTGCTTTTTGCCAATGCTGGTTGTCTGGAATGTGCACACTGCCCCCACCCCCTCCATGTAGCCGATTCCAATTCATCCATGAGGCTCACTATACATGCCACCTCCTCTGTGAAGTCATCCTTGGCCATTTCCTGAGAAAAGATAGTTCTGTTCTCTCTCTGCTGTAGGAATTCTCACTTTACATTACCGCTGCTTCCAGTCATGTGGTCACATGGTAGACATTCTTTAAATGGGTTCCAGGGCTAGTGTTGAAGGTGTAAGAGAAAGGGCTAGTTTTGCTCAGCAGGAATGATACTTTTCTTCTCAGGCAGGCCAGAAGGAAAGACCTCTAGGCTCAGTATCTAGGACCTACAGGCTTCTCAATGACTTCAAAATGATTTGAGATCCCCAAAATGGAAACAAAACAAAACAACAAAACACTTCCAAAATTTGAAAACAAATGTGAAAGGCAAAAATAAACGTTTAAATATCCACAAAATTGTTATATCAAATATGCAGCCATAATTTAAGTCAAGTCTTCCATAATCACAAATAAATGTGATTTAATGTGGGATGGAGGTGCATCAAATAAATACATAATATACAAACAGGCTTAATATGTTGGAGGTGATGCATCCAACAGTATGCATGCCCAGATCCTGGGAAGATATTACACCATCCTGAGAGAAGACCCCTTGAGGAATTTTGAAGTGGAAAGGAGGGAAGAAACAACGCAGGTCCTCTATGTGGGCCACTTTATTTCACATGCATCACTAAAATAAAGGCGTGAGGTTGTGGTAAAGACAGAGAAATCAATCCTCTAAAAATGTTCTATTCCTCAAGCCTGGTTATTACACTTCGAGGCACCCTTGTATCACTTGTCGCGGTGACTGACATAGAGGCAGGTCTACCTTGACCTTCAGGGGCAGAGACCATCCATCTACTGTCCCAGCAGTCTAGGGATCTCAGTCCAAACCCCACAAATAACTATCTTATTGTTACAAAATGTTTAAATTATTAATAAACACATATAAGAAAGCTAGCTCTCAACATCCCACAAAGAATAATTATGATGGTTTTAGAAACAAGCTATGACCTGCCAGAAAACTTTCTAGGCAACTTTGAGTCCAGAGCAAATATATATAGTTAGTTTTGTTATCTTTATAAAGTATAGTAACAAAATAATAGCAAGAAGGCTCTGAAAAGATGTAATTCCTAGATGAAGCCCTAAGAGGGTTTTATGGAGTGTAGCAAATCAGAGGAAGGTAAGCAGTGTCTTTTCCCTTAAAAAATTTCAACGCAGTTTTTTTTATTCATTTCAGATGTAAAAATTATTAAAAATGGTACTACATGCACAAAATATAATCTCATTTATGAAAATGACAGCCTAAAATCCTATTTCAAACCCAATTTTCAATACATGGAAGTTGTTCCTGAGCATCTGAGTCATATTAGGATATTCTTGTTAAAATTATCATAGTCTGTGGAGAAAATTAACTTTCTGAAGTATCCCATAGGTACCAAAGTTATAAGCTTTTTAAAAATTAACATTCAATTTTCTGAAATATACTGCTGGGTCTTCCTAGGACTGTGGCTTTAAATAAAATAGGCATCATATATATTAAGCGTATACAAATTTAACCTGTACACAGTTTTTAGTACAACTATGGTACGATCATTTTATCTTAACATATCTGACATTATATCACTCTCTCTACATATGCATCTTTCTCTCCAGTTATTTAAAACGAAACAGCTCACAGGTGTTTTATTAATGTGTCTGAGTAAAGAAAGGTGGTTCTTTTCAGCCATGTTATTTTCAAATTTTCATCATGAAATCGCATCTATGAAAAGTACCATGGGGGCGGGGAGGGGTGAATATGACAAGAAACCAAAGCGAAGAGGCAAAAATAAAGTCAGAATCCAATGATCATTTCAAGGGGCAGGTATAAGGCCAGGCTAAATTTTTTGAATAATCAAGCATTATCTTAACCTCTTATGTGTTGTTCTGGATATAAAGATGTGGCTTGGAATACCTCCCTTCCCTGAAACCACACTGGAGAATCAAGACTATATGTCAGCTTCCTCTCACTGCTGCGGAGTTGGCCAAGAGGCAGGGAGTCATGTGGAGTGACAGGGAGAGTCAGCCCGGCAGTCCCTAATTGCTCTATTTGCTCTTTAATGGCTCTCTCTGCTGACTTCCGTTTTGTAGAACTTCTATTAATGATCAACAGGCTATATGTACAAGGTACTTACTGTGCTTTTAAAACTTTCTATACTACTTATAGCCACTTGCTCATTTGGGAAGAATTCCATTTGCAGAGACCAAGCTATTACATTAGTTGGGCGAATATGCATTTTAAGGAATGCATGTTAATGACACCAAGTGAAATCTGGTCATTTGAACAACTGACCAGGCATGCATATGCTGGGGCTCTATGTACAAAAGGAAGTTCAGGATTGGGTTGTTGATTTGCATAATTGAAGTAATTCCCTTTGTGCTTTGCTTCACTCTGACCATAAAAGTCGCCAAACCATGGAGGAGGGTCTGTGTGTCAATCAGAATGATGACACCTTGGAACTCTTCTTCTGCCCACTAGACACTTAGTACTTAATTTTCCAGCATTGCCTCCAACTCAACAATTGGCTATAGTTTATAGCTAATTCATCATTATCTTGTCCCTCCTTCCTTTATCCCTTGTGGCTCCCCCTTCTGACTTTCCACTTCTGTTAATGACATCATCATTCTCCCACTTACCTAAGTGCAATGTTTCCATCATCTTGCCTCCTCTTTCTCCCTTGTCCTCCACATTTCTTCAGTTATCAAGGCCTTCTGATTATTCTTTCATAATTTCCCTCCACCATTGCTGTCACAGAATAGAGGCAGGAACTGGATAATTCACCCATTACCACCTGGACACTGTTACCTCACTAGCCCAAGGAACGCTCAGATAATTTCCTCCATGTTCCATGTCATTTGTGCCTTAGACTTGCCCCTTTGAGTGCTAAGAATTCACGATCATCAGATGAAAACCAAGCAAACAAAGCTTCCCTGGGGTTGTGTGGCTTGTGGTTCCTGGGCTGACGAACTGAGGTAGAAATGGGCTTTTGTACAGTTTACTTGGGAGATCAAGACTTTAAATTTGCAACACTAAATAAATGGAAAACCAAGGAATTTCAAGGAAGAGCAGAAAACTCTACAGAGAAAGATAGACTTGGCCCTGAAATCCCAATTTGCTGCAATTTCAAATATTATTTTAGCCCTCAGGACAAAGAAAGTGATACACTGCAACTGTCAAAAAAAAAAAAACCTATTCCATTTTCTTTTCTATTTCTTCTTTCTGAGCAGAGGTATAGGTGCAATTTGCTGCTTCAGACTGGGCTGATGGGGAAAATAATGTAAAATTTTACATACGTAATCTCAGTTAATTAGATGACTGGGGACATAGTACAAATGTGACCATGGACACAATGGAGAAAAAGTGGGCACCACGAAGATGCTCAACACCTTTAGGTTTCAGTAATTTGTTGTAAAATTATTATAATTATCAAGTATGTCTACAGTGCATGTAAAGATTATAAGGAGAGACTAAATCAGTAGACAAAAGGACTAAGTATATTGACGTGTATGTTAGAGAGAGCAATGATGTATAAATTATCATAACCGTGTATGTCCAAGCAACGATTATTGCCTCCACACCCTGGCATGTTATTTACAAAGGGACAATAAAGCACAAAGGTTCAAAGAAGAAAAATTCATACTGGACAGATTTGGATTTGAGCTTTTTCTTCTGCAAATTACCATGTTACTTTAATTTTTAGACTTTAATTTCTTTATTTCTATAAAATGGGAATTAATTATGATGTCTACTTTATATGTTGTGAGGATTTAATGAAATGATGCATGGAAAGCACTTAGCTCTAGTAAACTTTAGTAAGAGCACAATTACTCAGAGTTTTTTTTTTTTTTTATTAGTGTTGGCATTCTGTTTTCATGTAAACACGCACCAAGAAATCAAGTCAAGCTGTGGGCTGTGCTGTTGGTTTAGGCAAATCCTTGTACTTCTTCCCCTGGAACCATGGACATATAGGTGAAATATAGGTAGATGTTGGTAAATGCTGCTTTGTGAATTGGTAATAGTCTTAGAAGATGGGTTCGGAGCTCTTTTGTGCTTTAGCATAATAATTTAGTGTGCCTGAATATCCTACAACACATTTTAGCAAATTATCATCCATTTTGGCATATTACATTGCCAAGTATTTTAATGAAAGCATGATGTTTGTCAGCTCTAAGCCTTAGTGTGAGTCTCATTTGAGCCCGAGAGCCATGGTTGGGATCTAGGCAGAGGCAGTTGTCCCTAACATCTTCTTTATGAATGCCACAGTGGTTCCCAAGGAGAAGAGAGGAAGATGAATATCTCAACACAGTCTACTTGAATTGTTACAAAAGCTGTTCAAAGGGCACCCCAATGGGAAATGGGTATTCCAGGAGAGACAGAGACAGAGAGAGAAGGAGAGAGAGGGTGAAAGGAGGGCCTTCTCCTGTGTTTCCTTCTAGTGAGATGGAAGGAATGGAGGATTCTCTTCAGGGACAGTGTTACGATATCAAAATATTAATCATCCGATACTGTAAACAAGGTGTCAGAGGGGAGACCATGAAACTTCAGTCTTTCACAAGGAGAAGGCTTAAAAAAGTTTAAAGGATTGTTTTGCAAATTATAAATACAATTATTATTATTTATTTCAGAGATTAGCATTCATTAAAGTTAAATGCACAGTTAATGGACTACTTTGTGCTTTATCTTTTGCATTGTCATTAAATTTCAGGGTAGGCACATGCATTCCCTTAAGTATACTAGAAGGCAAAATGGTTTCAGTTTTTTTGTATTTATTGTTGCTACTGCTGTTTCATTAGTAGCCAATTAATTGCTCCTAATGAATTATCAAAGGCACTAACAATATCTGAGTTCTTCTTTTCCACTAACTAGCTCAACTATAGAAAACTTAGTATTTTCTGAAAAGCTTTTTTTAACCCATTTCTTCTGAACTCTAGTGAACTCAAATGGACTCCTCCCACTCCCAAGAAAGGCTAGCAGGAGTGAAAAGAAGGTTGGAAGAGCATGGGGCGGTAACAGCTCTCCTGCACTTCAGCCCAATGCCAGAGAAAGGAGCTCCGGTAAGTAAATCAAGTCAACACCATCCCTCCCATTCCTTTGCCCTTTTATATGCAATTGTTCAATTAGCTTTAAGTTCCCTGAGGGTAGGAATAAGGTCTACTTTCAAACTGTGTTCGGGATCTAGCACCTTACTTAATGTTAAATAACAACAATGCATTTTAATTGGCCTACTTTCAGAGCACCAGATCAAATTATTCTCTTAATTAATTGGTTGATCTCATATTTCACTTATACTGTCAGGTTATTATTTTTCCCTTTAGGGTTCAAGACGCCACTGACAGTTCAAATACTTCTTCATTAATTATCATGTCTTAGATTTCATATAATCTTATTATAATTATTTTGATATCATATTTATTGGGGACCAACATGTATTAGGAGCGATTAAGAACAGAGAATTAGTTTCAACTCTTCCCACTAATATGCACACTGAATCGATGCTCAAAATCCAATGGAAGGTGTACATGGCTTGGCAGATGAGAGGCTTCAATTAGGTTTAATTGGGCAGATATTAAACCGGTTTTGTGAAAGTGATCGATACACATTTTCTAACATTGGATCAAGTTTCTTTTTCAGCAGCTAAACATTTCTTGTTAACTGGCTCACCCTCTCTTCCTTGGGTTGCTGTGATACACAACTGAGCCAATCCCTACACTTTAAGAGGGAAATAGGCAAACTGGTAGTTTTCAAGAAAAAAGGAGGAAGGAGAAAGAAGAGTTTGAAAGTCAGCACGAGACCTTTACATGGTTAAAGGACTCTGGATGTTTCGTCCAGAAACATGATATTAAAATGAACTTCCATGGATAGGAAATGGGTTAATTTCATATAACAACAAAGCTCAATGGGTAGATGTGGTGGAGAAAGAAACTTTTCCACAATAAAAGAAAAACTAAACAAACTTTTGAAATCATAAATACGCTGGGGACCCTAATACAGATAGTCCCTCGTCACTCTTAAAAAGGTAAGAAGCTAGATTTTTTTAAATTCCACAAATAGTTATAAATGCCTAATATGTGAGACACGTTTATAAATAAATCCATGAATGAGGAGGGGGGCACCAGGGTGGCTCATTTGGTTGTGTTGGACTCCTGATTTTGGCTCAGGTCATGATCTCACCCATTGTGGGTTCAAGCCCTGCTTCAGGCTCTGAACTGTCAGTGTGGAGCCTGCTTGGGATTCTCTCTCTCCCTCTTTCTCTGCCCCTCATCTCATCTCTCTCTCTCTCTCTCTCTCTCTCTCTCTCACATACACACACACACACACACTCAAACACATACTAAATAATAAACTTAAAAAAAATAGACATGAACAAATCAAAGTGCAGGCTGCCAAGGAGCCTGGTTTTTAGTGTGTTGTGGTGTGTGTTGGAGGAGGGGTTGGTTCGGGGACAGTACCAGAACACAAGCAGCCAAACCACTTTTCCTCAGGTGGAGGTATGTGCTATGCCAGGAGGTCAGCAGTGAGGTCAGAGAGGCTGAACAGGTCTAAGCACGTCAGGGATTAATTGGACAGGGTAGAGAGCTGAGATTTTAAATGAAGTACAAAGAGGGCCTTTGGAGGGTTTTAAGCAGAGAAGACATGATTTGAATTCTGTTTTTGAAAGACCAGTCTGTCAGTCGTGTGGAGAACAAATGAAGGAGGAGGAGAAGAATGGAAGCAGGGGCACCTGCGAGGAGACCACCGGTGGAGACAGGTGAGATGTGGTGGACAGATGTGGGGAAAGCTCTGGCAGTGGAGGTGCTGTGAGATAAGAAGGAACAGATGACAGAATGGCGGGAAGGTGGGAAGGTGGACGCTTGAAACAGGAATTCCGGCTTTAAGTGGGAGGTTGGAGATAAAGGTCTCTGAAGGCCCCTTCAACCCTGAAATTGTGTAATTTTGTGGTAAACTTCAGGTGTGGCAACTCTAGATCCTCCCTAATTAATCTTTCTGCTAATGCTGAAGCACTCTGTCAGCACCGGCATTGACTTGGGGGCCAAGAGAGAACAAGGCATCTCTGAAGGCAGAGATGTGCTATTGTTTTCTTCACTACTGTACTTTTAGTGGCTGCTACAGTGCCTGGAAAATAACCATTGTTTGGTGAGTGAATGAATAAAAAGATGAAAAGTCTATACATTGTTTAAACCCATAGCTGACATTCAAACCAATTCATTCCTATTCAATCCACCTTGCTCTTCTTGTGATGTAAGAGCTGTACTTGGTACCAACATAAAGAATAAAGAGTTGCTGAGTTGCTGATTTACCTATGTAGGTTTTTGAAGAATAGCACTTGAGGTGGGTCAGAATGCTCCCCTCTCTCAAATTCACATGTCTTGAACTTGTCTTTCCTTGTACAACTATTCCAAGTCTTCCAAATGAAGAAATGCTACAAAAACAGAAATAAATAACAAGATGACATTAAGCAAAACCACTTACATAGTGTGTTTGTGTTTTAAAGACATGTCCGCTATGTGGACACTAGGGAAGATTTCTGCCAAACTGTACTGTTAACCATAGAGCCTTGCTCCCAGAAGGCCCTCAGTAAATGTCAGTGGGTTCCCAAAGTCTAAGTTCATTGAGGGTGAGAACATATGTCAAGTGTGGTTCTTCAGTCTACCTGGAAGAGATTCAGCTCTGCTTAGGAAGTCCCCTGTTCTTATGACTCTCATTGGAATTAGACTGTCACATCAAGATCTCTCCATACCTGCCTTTAAATCATTCTAGATAAACTGCTTCCTGGCTTTTTGTTTTTGTTTTTGTTTTTGTTCAATGCATAACTACCTGGTAGGTTCTAAAGACCCAACAGTGACCCCTCTAAAGGTTTTCTCTGCCTGCTCTTCCCTTTCCCTCCTGTCACTCATTGGACTGTTTCCGTTGTTTTGCCTAACTCACAGAGTTTATTGCCCTTCTTGTATCATGAGGCAGAGGGAAAAACAATGATGAGGACCCAACACTAACCGGAACCTGCAACAAACAGAAGTTGTTGCCAAGGCCACCGAACCAGAGAGTCCTGCATCCAGCCATCACAGGGTGGGGGAGTTTGGGATGAGATCACTTGAGGGGCAGGGAGATCTTTCAGGAAAAAAAACTGACCTGATAAAGGAACCAAGCAGTTGACATTCCAAGTGGTGTCTTTTTCTTTTTTCCGTTTCTCAATAAAGAGAAGGACTTGCAAAAGCCTTGAAAGATAGGCAGGCTGGGTAAACTAGATGGGATTTCAAAGGCTCCTGTTCAATTAATCTGACTGCAGCTAGATCAGAACAGTTGTGCTCCTGGGTACAAGCAGAGGGGAGACTGTAGGGCAAGAAAACAGGAGAAAAAGGGACAAGGCATTAAATACGCTTCTGAACCACTGTGTACACTGTAATAGGAGCGATTGCCTTTATTTATACAATGCCTTTTGTCCAGGGTCCTGGGAGCACAGCATAGACACTACCTCCCTGGGCTTCCAAACACCTCCGTGAGCTGAGGATCAAGGACAGGGATTATTTTACAGATGGGAAAACTGGCACTCAAAAATGGCATATGTGCCAAGACCCTTAACAAGATAGCAGCACAGCCAGAAACAGGATGCAGGTAAAAATAATGACAATAATTTCTTTTAATTGCTTCTTAACATCATCCTTGCTGGAGGGAGACCTATTTCATGAAATTGACTTTAAAGGGTCAAAGTCTCTTTTCTCCCTGTCCGGGTGAGGCTGCACGCGTTGAATGTAGTTGTTTAAGCCCCTGACGCGTGCATTGAGGGGGTTCCCGGATGGGCTTGTGGATGACGGTCGTCACATTAAAATGCTCCTGGATCTTGTTCTCCTGCCCTTTTAGGGGATTCGTTTTGGCGCCTTTCTGCCCTGTGGATTCTCAAACTGGGAAACTTCATCAATCAAACAAATGTTTACTGACTGCGTACCATGTTCGGCCCTGGTGCTATGAATGAAGAACAAATGTTACCTATGGTACTCATCTGCAAAAGTGACCGTGTATTCCACAGAGCCTTCTACAGAAGATGGAAGGAAAACACAGAGGAAACAAGGATTACATGAACAGAAAATGAACTGTAAGATACCACAGACCAAGTGGTGGTATCAGGTGTGGCAAGATTCTGAGAAAAGCAGAGTATGGTGACCTGAAGTCAGAGAAGGCTTGACCAAGGAAGGCCTCTTGAGCTGCTTGCTAGAGATTTGGTCTGTGAATGGAAGGAGGTGGTGTCTCTGTAAAACAGACCTCCACGCACACCATCGCATGCCCTCCACACGTGCTCCATGGATAATGACCTACCACACTATATTGTGAATATTTACTGATTTACCCTGGCAACCTAATACCTGCTTTAGACTGGGTTCTCCTGAGTAGGGACCATGTTCTATTCTTCGCTGTATCCCCAGTGCCTAGCTCTGTGCCTGGCACATAGTAGGTGATCAGTAAACCTATGATAAATGAGTGGATGGGTGAATCCATGGATAAAAAATGTCCAGAGATGACAACAGCAACAACAATGATATCTAAGGCTAGTTTCCATGCAGCAAGAATTCATAGCTAATGTTAAATAAATAAATGATAATTCTAAGTTCCCACAGAGTACAGTAGGCTATGATTTGGGAGGGGGTTGGGTCTTGGCTCGGTCACTTACTACCCTTATGGCCTTAGGACCAGTCTCTAAATCTCTGTTTCCTCACTTATAAAATATGAATGGAATAATTATATTTACTTCACTGGTTGTGGTAAGGTTGAAATTAAATAATGCATGCAAAAATGCTTTGTAAAGTGTAAATCAGTGTATGAGTCTCAGTCATTATTGCCATCAATAGTGTAATTTAGCATACCATTAATTTATGTCATCCATTACATACATTTCCCACCAAAGTACTATTGTAAATCATAGGCCTTTTAGGCTGAAATGGCCTAATCGGAAGATAAATAAGCCAAAGTTGACATAAAATAATTTCTCCTGAGGTCCAACAGGCAAGACTAGAGCTCGTCTAGTCTGGTAGACTCCTGACCTGTGCTCCCTCCACAGAGCAGCTCTGAGAAGCCCTCTTGAGCAGATTAGTCTCATAAAGATGGAAGCTATGTGGTTGCCTTTCTCCCTTCTCTGTTCTCATCATCCAGTGTCACCACATCAAAGCAGAACTGGACACATTCCTGCAGTCACTGCTCATCTCTAACCTCACTCAAGGCCAGAAGCTACATCTCCTTCCTGAAGCTGTGGCAGCACGTGGCTAGCCTCCCACCTCCAGTCCTACTCCCCACCTCCAATCTGGGCTCTGATGTTAAGTCATCTTTCTCGAGCACCATGTGAGCAGGTAACTGCCCATCTCAGATGCTTCAAAAAGCTTCTGGTTGCTTCCTTTTCTGAAAGCCCCCTTTGTGAGGTTTGAACCTCTGAACACAGCCCTTCC
>CM053562.1:18102486-18387307 GCA_028646485.1 Cryptoprocta ferox
TAAACGCGGACCTCCTCTGAAGATCTAGGTCAAGGTAGGGGGAGGAAATATCTTTTGTTGGTTAATCCCAGTGCTATTCATTTCCCCTGTGGCTGGATTAGTGTCCTTTCAAAGAAAGAGCTACGAAAACAGTAATCAGTGTGTCAGGTTATCAATTGAGGGCTCACAGTTTACCATTCAACCAAAAAAGCAGAGGACTTAGGTAGGAATGTAGTCTCTTCTAAAATCCTCAGATTTTTCCTTCATCCACAAGCAGCCCCGCCCCCCCCACAAGAAAAACCTTTCAGGACACCACACACACCCTCAGACATTTAGAAGGCTTACACCATTGCCTGATGAGGACATTATTTGAGGTACAACTCTATAAAGTCTATAATGGTTAAGTAATGAGTCTCATTATTCATTTGGGTTTGGCACACATGAAGCTGACACATGTCAGATGTGTAACCACCCTTCCACTTCTCCTTTCAGGTTCTTCTCCAGGTAGAATCTAGAGCAATGTCTCAGCCTTCTTGGTGACCGAAGAATCCAACTCCATTCTGTCTCATTTTATAGAAGCAGTGCTGGGGTGCCTGGGTGGCTCAGTCGGTTGAGCATCTGACTTTAGCTCAGGTCATGATCTCGCAGTTCATCAGTTTGAGCCCCACGTCAGGCTCTGTGCTGATAGCTCAGAGCCTAGAGCCTACTTCGGATCCTGTGTCTCCCCCCTGCTCACACTCTGTTTCTCTCTCAAAAATAAGTTTAAAAAAAATTAAAGAAAAAAAAAGAAGCAGTGCTTAGTAGAGCTCTAAGTGATTCACCTCCCATCCTCTCAAAACTCAGCTTGGTCACATCCTTAGATTCTGTTGACAAAACTTCCCTGAAACTCCTCTTTTGTGGATACAAGAGTCAATGACTCTTCAGCATCTGTGTTTTCAGGACTTTGTGAACATGCTCTCAACCTTTTGCATCTTCTTGTGTTATGAATTACTTCATGCATTTTGACTCACACTCCTTCTGAAACAGCAACTGAATTCATTTTCTTTATGAACCTTCTCTCTGTTGGAAACACTAAAGACTTTATGCTTCTCCTCATAGGCCCAAATAGATGTTTCTTCCATATAAGGAATTTTCCACCAGCAGAAATAAATCTCCTAGTATCATCTTAGCACAAATATTTTAATAACCCAGTTTCTTTTAATACCTACTGAACCAAGGGTAGTAAGATGAAGACAGGGGATTCTTAATCCACAAAGATAATTAGGATTTGGGGAGAATCACTAACGATGATAAAATGGTAAAAACCAAAAACAAACAAGATCTGTGACTTTGGAGTAAAATGTCCAGACTGTGTGAGCATTACCCCTCAAGTCTTCTTTTTAACTCTCATTGTTCTTGGTAAGTCACACTGACACTGAGTAATAGGAAGAAAAAGAGTTAGGTTGAACTGAGGATAGCCAGAAGTTCAGGATCCCATAGCAAGTGACAAGCCGAACAAGAGATGCTCATTTAAGATGCGACCCACTGGAATATATCAATGATGTATGTTATTTTCAAAAAATAAAGAAAAGAAAGAGTCAAGTGACTCAATATCTTTTTACTACTAGGAATTCAGCTAGAGTAGCTGTGCAGGATGGGGACATTTATTTTATTTTCAGATGCACGTATTATGGAAAGAGTCCACATGAGAGCCATGAATGTCACTGTAATTCTTAAAGGAGCCATCAGAGAGAATGGGCTCTGGAGCTGGATAACAGATATGCATGTCCTTCTAGCGGCGTCACTTATGAACGACATGATAAGGACTGAAGTTGTGCATGCAGATTGCCTGTACAACTGTATGTAAACCGAATGCCTCGGTGCGCCAGTATTGCCTGCCTGCCTTAAATCACCATGTCCTAGGTGCCTCCCCAAAAGGCCTATCTCCTCCTGCCCAATATCTAATGGGCAATCAAGTCAATGTAACACATTTAGAACTCTAGATCCGTAGGGCTGGAGGAGACCTTAGCGATAGCCTTGTAATCCAGTTCTTCCTCAGTAATACTGTCTTTTCCCTCACATTATAAAATTGGCATCTGGTCAGTTTAAGGAGAAGAAAATTGGCATTTGGTCAGTTTAAGGCAGAAGAGTATGAAAATGAAATAATAATCTATAATTCAATTATCAGAGTTCTGAATTTCTTTTCAGATTTTTTTTGAGGGGGAAGGATGCTATATATATTTAAAAATTTGTATATATCAGTGAACATGTGTATGTATGTATGTGTGTGTGTATTCCTATATACATGTGCATACATGGACACATACACTTTTAAGCTTACGAAACTGAGATTCTAACTCCAGTTTTTAACAATATGTACATATGTGAATTTTCCCATGTGAGCAAATATCCCTCAAAAACTGCAATTAATTGGGGCGCCCAGGTGGCTCAGTCGGTTGAATATCTGACGTCAGCTCAGGTCATGGTCTCACAGTTCGTGAGTTTGAGCCCCACGTTGGACTCTGTGCAACAGCTCAGAACCTGGAGCCTGCTTCAGAATCTGTATCTCCTTCTCTCTCTCTGCTCCTCCCCTGCTCATGCTCTGCCTCTCTCTTTCAAAAATAAATAGATGTTAAAAAAACACACTTAATTTATTGACATGAAATTCACATAACATAAAATTAACCATTTAAAAGTGAAAAATCCAATGGCCTTTAGTACATTCATGCTGTGTGACGACCATCCTCTCTAGGTGCAACATATTTCTGTCACTTCTAGGGGAAAAAAAAAACCCAAATCCATTAAGTAGTTTCCCCCCCATTCTTCCCTTCCTCCAGTGCATGGAAATTACCAGTCTATCTTCTGTCTTTATTAATTCACCTCTTCTGGATATTTTACATGGACATCATACAGTATGTGACATTTTGTGTCTGGCTTCCTTCACTTAGCATAATGTTTTCAAGGTTCATCAGTACTTCTTTCTTCTTTATGGATCAAAAATACTCCATGGTATGTATATGCCATCATTTGTTTAGCCCTTCACCCATGAATGGGCATTGGGGCTGCTTCTACCTTCTGGCTATTGTGAATAGTGCTGCTGTAAACGTGTGTACATGTACTTCCTTGACTACCTCTGTTTTGGTTCTTTTGGGAATACACCAAGGAGAGGAATTACAGGGTCATATGGTAATTCTATAGTTAACTTTTTAAGGAAGTACCAAATTGTTTTCTATAGCTTCTGGATCAGTTTACATCTCTACCAGCATCAATGCACGAGAGTTCCAATATATCCACATCCTCACCAGCATTATTTTTTTTTCTGTGATAGCTATCCTTTATAGTGGGTGTGGAGTGATACCTCACTATGTTAAAACCACAATTTTTAGTTTTTTATTTTTTAAAAATATTTTATGTTTATTTATTATTGAGACAGAGAAACAGAGCATGAGTAGGGGAGGGGCAGAGAGAGAGGGAGACACAGGATCTGAAGCAGGCTCCAGGCTCTGAGCTGTCAGCACAGAGCCTGACACAGGGCTCAAACCCACAAACTGTGAGATCATGACCTGAGCAGAAGTTGGATGCTTAACTGACTGAGCCACCCAAGCACCCCTAAAACCACAATTTTTAAATGGCATCTGTTTTTTCCATAATATATTAAGCAGTCCCTGTCCTGTTGGCACTTAGGTTGTTTTGAAACTATCCCTATTATAAGCAGCTATGTGATGGAATCCTTATTTAAATCTTTAGTTAAATCTCCTTATTTCCTTAGTGAAAGTTCCTGGGGGCAGTCATCTGACTTTGCAGGTCAAGAAGCTGAGTTAACAGGAGCTGAGACCAGAACTTGTGTTTTCTATAACTCAGTCGGTGCTTTCCTGTGATTTTCTGATGAGGCTGGGTCAGTATTTTACATGGCAGATATATAGCAAATTAGGTGGAACTCAGCTAAAAGCAGTGAATTCTTCAGCACTGGGTCTGATGCTCTGTGGAAATAACTCCAAAGTCACTGCTGGCACTATTTTCACTCATTCTATTTTGCCTTAAGTGGAAAAAGGGCTGTAAACCCAGCAGCATTCTATGCACTCTCACACACTGTTGTATACTGTGTACCATCAACAATTTTACATGCATCGCCTTCAACAAAGGCTACCATAACTCCATCAATTCTGCACTCGCTACAGACTCTCAGTGGAGTGGGTTCAACTCAATCACACTGGGTCAGCCGCCCTTCTGTGACATTGTTTTTCCACCTCCACGGCATTCCATGGGTGGGTAGAAGAAGGATGTGTCAATCTGTGCTGTCATTGACAGACCTCTATTTAAATGGCAGTTTCAACGAGGTTCGAGCTGGAAAGAGAGTGAAATCCAATGATACATTTTGAAGTTTTTAGTGAGATCCCAGAAAGAAATATATCCAGCCACATACAGTGCATAAAACTACAGTCTGTTTCCCCTCTAATTGGTAATAAATGTAAATGTTTAGTTATGCCTGACTAGGGAGCTATGAACAACACATCTGTCTGACTGCTTTTTCAGTCTTCACAAGGACTGCAGCATTTATACCATCTGTAGCTTGTGGAGGAAAAAAGAGACAGAAAGTAAGGCTGAAATTTAGAGAATGGATGTTCCTGGAAGTACATGGGGAATTGACTTGTTCAACAAATATTTATTGAGCATCTATATGGCCTGGGCACCAGGCAAGAAAAAGAAGACACTGTTGATTGGAGGAGATAATAAGTATCTTCCCTTCCTAAATTCTAAATCAACTGATGGGATAGTGTCAGGCAAATGGAGATATAAATGTCAAATTTTTGGCAATGAAAAATAATTCCCAGTATCCAGTATCAGGTTGGGCTAAGAGTGGGTTTCCTAACAGTGGACTGCAGAATGAAATAAGCCTACCTGTTCAGATGTGTGCGACACTGGAGGGCTGCAGGCCTTGTCCATAAGGGCAGAGCACTGACTGTTGATCTCAAGGCCAGGCCAGAAGCAGAGCAGACAGGCTCTCTGCAGTTCAGTAGGGCCCAGAGAAGAAGAGGAGGCCAGCCTTCCTCTTACACTCAGTCAGATGAGTGCAGGAGCAACAGAGAGACCGGGACACAAACACAGATACTCTGGCTCTCAGCCCTGCCTTGAGATTAGGGTCTCTTGGGAGCTTGAGCAAAACCAAGGCTCAGTCCCCAAATCTAGAAATTCTGATTCCATTTTATTCAGTTTGGGAGCAGGCATGGGTATTTTTAAAACTGCCTCATGTAACTGTAAATGTGCATCCAGGGGTGGAGAAGCACCTAATAGAAAGTGAGGGGAAAGGATCCACACAACTCCGCAGATAGGATGAGGGGTATGGATGAGGGGTAGCTCGGATCTTCCAGGCGCTCTCATTCTCCCGGGAAAGAACGGGAAAGAATGCATGAAAGCGAGCACAATGCTGTTTGCTGAGTGCCGTGGGTCCTCAGACAGTGGAAAGACCAAAACCCTGGGGTTCCAGAGACCCCAGGACCAGGGGTGGCCCAGGTTCTGAAGATCACTCTGGCAAGCTATAGAAGACGCAAGCAAGAGAGAGGCAGGTGACCCCTAGGCCCCCATACGAAGTTACAATGGAGCAAGAGGGAGAATGAAGGAAAAAGGAAGCAAGGTAGTGAGGGCCACAGACTGCTCATTAATTAGCATCCTTCAGGGTTCAGACTTGGGATAACAAGCCTTCCTTCTCAGAGCAGGCTGTCTGTGGTCTGCCTTAGCCATATGTGCTGACTCCACTGGGGGCTGTGGTGCTGTGCTGAGGAACTCAATAGTCTCGAGTTACACTGAGGATTAGAGGAGAGGATGCATAACCTAGTGGCCAGCACAGGGCATGTCCTGATTAGATGTTTGGCGCTACTGCGCTGTTTGCTTCGAGGAGGCACAGAATCTGCAGCGGCGCAGGGCTTTCCTTGGTTTGTTTGCTTGAGCTCTGACTCACCTGTGTGGAGGGGGAAACCTTTTTTTTAATGGATTTTCATGGACTAAAAGTTTTACAGAAATTCCATATATTTCAGTCCATTTTTTTGGGTTCAAATATCTTTATGGCCAAAATGAAAGAAAGAAAAAATGTGGTGGAATCTGAAACATTATATCTTAAGGAGTTTTACTGAGAACTAGATCAAACAAGGATTCAATACCAAGCAATTATTTTTTTCATTCATTTGATCCTAGTAGCTAACCTGTAAGGTACATTTTATTTGTTTTTAAATTTTTTTAAATGGTTATTTGTTCTTTGACAGAGAGACAGAGCACAAGTGAGGGAGGGACAGAGAGAGAGGGAGACACAGAATCCAAAGCAGGCTCCAGGCTCCTAGCTGTCAGCACAGAGGCGGACGCAGGGCTCGAACTCACGAACTGTGAGATTATGACCTGGGCCAAAGTTAAACACTTAACTGACTGAGCCACCCAGCCACCCCTGTGAGGTACATTTTAAAATCCCATTTTATAGACAAGAAACTGAGGTTAGGAGAAGTTAAATACTATCTCTAAGGTCAGCTTTTTAAGTGATAAAAGAAGGATGAAAACTCAGGGCTTTTGGTTCGATATCTGTCTCTGTGTCCATTATATTACAGCAACATAACAGCGCTTACTGCTATCAGAGAGAAGAGGGTAAGAAAGATGGATGTTTCCAACTTCCAGAAGCACTCCTGACAAGTCGCCTTTGTGGTATACGGAGAAAGGATTTTACTAGTTTGAGAATTCCTGCTTTGCTCTATTATCCAGTCATTACTCTTTCTCTTTTAAACATTGCAAGCATTCCTTATGTGAAGGCGAGAGCAAATTAATATTCATACTTTCTACTAATTTACTTCTCAAGGGGTCTCTAGGAGACTCTGCAGACTAGGAGACCCTGCAGACTGTGGAAAGATGAGAACTTTCTGAACCCAGAGTCACTTTCTCCCCCAAGTAACTGCTTGCCACGTCCCTTACACTAGTGTCTTCAATGCGTGTTTTATGTGCAGACCATCCATGGGAAATGCTGTGAAGAATATTGGTTGTAAATTCCTTAAATTTTCACTTACAACTTGCATTTGATGGATGGCCTTTGACCAAGTGAATGACTGAATGTTGGGGAAGACGGATATTGTGGAATTCAAAGGTAGCAGAGATGCTGTGCTTTACCTAGTGAATAATTTTAGAGGATCACAGCCTTTAAGGGTTGAGCATTTGAGGGTCTGACTGGCTGTGGAGTCTCATAGGACAACAGGAAGCTGAGAGGGAAACAGAGGTATCCTCACCTCTCCCAGGGTCTGGTAACAAAGCCCTTTGCTGGGACTATCTATAAGTGCTTGCTGTCGTTACTCATCTTAATTTCAAATTCATTCTTTACTTGAATCAGTTAGACCTTGCATGTTAGCAGCGCCACACAATGCCACTTGTCTCCAGGCCTTCCCGGAGGTCATATCTTGGCAGCACTTCCAGCTGACTTGCAATTATCTTCACCTGCCTTTTAAAAAGGCACTTGACAAGGAAATTCATTGTAAGCAGGAAGAAACGGTCACCACATATTTTCGCGTGATGATCGCAAACCAAAGTGGTGCCTCAAAGTAGCTTCATTCCACGTAGCGGCCTCAATTCAATTCCATGCACATTTATGGAGCTCATTCTCTGTGTGGGACATGGTGTTAGAGACTCTCAGAGTTTCAAGGTAAATGAGTCCTAGGCCTCGTCTTCCAGGTGGATACATTGTAGTGGGGACTAAGATGTGTACATAAATAACAAGGCTTCCTGGAGTCTCTGTTATTTAATAACTACCTACTGTTAGATCACATGAAGTTTCACTGGACTGGCCTTGGACACGGATCTTACCATCCATCTTATTTAATATGGGTTTAGCCACAGAGAAGTAAAAGATCACATATCATTGCAGCACTAACCACTCTAAGTCTCCTGTAGCCTGCTGCTGTGACATGCCATGTCACATTGCAAGTATTTTTGAATACAAGGTTTGAAATATTGGGAGCTGTGAATGATGGAGAACTATGAACACTTTGCTTTGTAACGTAAGGTTACCCAATGGTATTTCAGGTCTAAGAGTTTCCTATTGAGAACTCTTAAAGTTCCAGCGTCTCAGAGGGATTTCCAGATCAGCACACACTTGCGGAATGCCTACTGTGTGCTGGTCACTTAGCTGGGTCCTAGGGAATAGGTACTGAGATAATTAAGAGACATTTCCTACATTTAAGGAGCCATCAGCCTGTGAGGTGTACAAAACCGTATCATTTCAATATCTGATTTTGGGGTCTTAGAGAATCACACAGCACATGACACCTGCGCCATGTCAGGTTGATCCAGGATATGGAGAGCCCAGAAGAGGGTCTCAAAGGCTTCTGGAAGAAGTAGCTGCTCTTCTAGGCCTTGAAGGTTAGTATTAGGTGAAGAAAAGCGTGAAGGGAAGTTTAGGTAGAGGGAAAAGAAAAGGCACAGTGAATAGAAGTGTGTGGTGTTAGGGGGAAATCCTTAGTTTTTAGAGTTAAGCACAATTCAGAAGACAGTGGATGTTGTTGGACAGGCATATAGGTCAGGACTAAGGAGGCCTTGGGCACCATGGTAGGTGGTTTCGGCCCCATCATAAAAAGGAGCCCTGAAAGCCACCATGAGTTTCAGCAGTGCAGGGAATGGTATTACGTGGAGCAAGGCAGAGGTGGGAAAGTGGGGAACCTGGTTCAGGAGGCCACAACCAAGACGTCGTGAAGGCCCGTGGTAGGGCTATGAAAATAAAGGTGAAGGGAAGGATAAACTTTCAGAGTTGGAAATTCATTGGCTGTGAATACTGAAGAAGAAAGAATTTAAAATGACTCTTAATTTTGGAGCTTGGATGCCTACATGCATGGTGGTATCACTTATAGGCACTGGAAATAAGAGATAAAAGGTTAGGGGGAGGGGAAGAAAAGTCCAGTTTGTGAAATGTGTTGAATTTAAGGTGCCTATGGGACAAGTGGGGGAGATGCCGGATGGGATAGTGAATGCACAAGTCTGAAGTTCAGAGGAGGGGCTAGGGCTAGAAATACAAGCAGAGACAGTCTTCTGCTTCTTCTCTCTCAGATCAGAGCTTGGGAAGTAGTAAGCAAGAAGTAAATAACACATGTTTAAGGCTGAATGCTTGGGGCTCCTGGGGGAGAGCTGTTTGCTATAGGAAAGCAGAATAAAGAAAATCTTTTAAGGTTGTCTATGCCTTAAGTTCTGTATTACAGAAAAATACTTTAAACCAAGACAGGAGTTGGCTGTTAATCCCAGCCTGAAAGCACTTTTTTTGCTACCTATTTTTGGTGTCATTCAGTTTATTTTTAGTCGCCACTGGAATTAACTCTGGAGAATCTTCTCTTGAAGTTTATCCAGGAGAAGGTGACCTGGATAGTGAAGTATATGGAAATCCTTTCATATGAGAATTGATTTAAATATCCAGGAGAAATACACAGACCACACACACACACACACACACACACACACACACAGATAGCTGCATGATAATAAAGACCTCCTCTAAATATTTAAAGGGCCATCAAATAGAAGAACACAGACTTATTAAACACATCTCCAACAAATTGATGAGTGGACGTTATATCCAGGTAGAGTTCACATTTACTCAGTAAATAATTATTAAGGACCCATGTTTAGTAGGTGGCATTCTAGGTACAGATATAGGGATCTAATGAGGGACAAAATAAAGTCCCTGTTCTCCTGAAGCTCATATTCTAATAATGGGGAGACAGATAATCAACAAGATGAATGACTTCAGATACTGATAAGTACCCTGAGGAAAGGAGTGCTGTGAAAAAAGGTAGTGCATGATCAAGAGGAAGGACACATGGTGGGGGAGGAGCTCACTGGATTGGGTGTTGGAGAAGACCTTCCAAGGAGGTGATATTTTGAAATCAGAAAGACAATAAGCAACCAGTTTTAGGAAGAGCCTTCCGGGAAGGGTGAAAATCAAGTGCAAAAGCCATAACTCAGGATTGACCAGGGGCTACTGAGGACAAGAAAGCAGGTCAGTGTGGCTGAAGGAAAGTGAATGGGGGAAGCTCATACAAAGTCTCTTGGGATTTTATTCCAAGTGTGATGAGAGATTTCTGTGTATGTTTTGGATAGGATTTGTTCAGGCAGTAAAGTTATATAAATTATTCTTTAAAAGATCCCTCTGTCCATTGGGCATAGAATGGAGTATAGGGGGGTTAATCCCATAGCAGAAGTTCAGGGGCCACAGAATGGCAGCTTGGAGCTGCATGGTAATGCTGTAGAGAGAGAGAAATGGATGGATTCCAGAAACATTTTATAAATAGAAATGGCAGGAGTTACTGATGAAGTGGATGTTGAGTGGGGAAGCAGAGAGGAAAAGGGAGCATTAAGGATGACTCTTGGGTTTTTGACTTAACTCTTCAATTGGCTGGTGCTGTCATTTATCAAGATGGGGAAAGACTGAGAGGAACAGGTTGTGGACAATAGAGGGAATTATGAGTTATGTTTTAGATATATTATGTTGAAATCCCAATTTGACTCACAAGTGGATAAATCATATAGGAATGACTAAATGAGTCTAGAGCTCAGGAAAGAGGTCATGGCTGGAGAAACAAAGATGTGGAGTCATTAATGCATAGGTGGGGCATGAGTCATGAGACTAGGGATAGAAGAAATTTAAAAAAAGACCTCAAAACTAAGCCTTGGAAGGTTTTGATATTCAGAGACCAATTAAGAGGCAGGGCTAAAAGGATAAAAACCAGGAGAAGGTGGAATAATAAAAATCAAAAGAAGAAAATATTTAAAGAGGAATTCACTACATTTAAGGAAAATTACATAATTTTTTTTCCTAGCATAGACAGAATCTCCCAACCCCTGTGAAGACCTTACTATTCCATCTCTCTCCTACTGGATGATGAAACTGAACCTCACCAACAGGCAAAGATGACCCAGGCAAAGAGGACACTGGAGAAGGGAGAGATGTTTACTGGTTGTTCAAGTCTTGGCTTCTGGAAGTCTTATTAAAGATATTACTGTGCTCTTGGGAGACTCCTATCCCTAATGCTGGGTGTCCCATTCTCAGGTCTTTAGGAACGTTTTTCTTGCTTACTGCAGGACTCCTCCAGTTAGATTCTGACTCTTGCTGTCAGTCTTCTAACCAGCAATGTGTTGGCCCTCTACTGATGACCTCACCTCTCGTGTGCTTGTCACCGTTGTTATAACCGTGGTACTTCCTGATTAGAGACCAACTCAGACCCACATCCATGTGTCTTATATAACCAGAACCTTAAACTCTTCCCAGCACCACAGACCTTTCTAGGTTCCAGTACTTACTTGCATCTGGTCTGGGACAACTCACAGCACTAGAATCTGGTTATGATAGTCATGAGTGGCGACATTTAGGTGGAATGAACCATGTAGAAAGGGCCCTACTCTAAGGAGTATACCTGTCCCACATGGAACCCTGATATAAATGGCCTCTGAGGACCCCCCCAACACCCAAGATTCTGTGGTAGTTTCAGATACCATGTAAAGTAACAAATCCTGGGTTCCTTTTTAGGGAATCACTTTGAAAGCAAACATTTAATGAAGTGCAATTACATTTACTTTCTGTAGCATATGACTGTTCTCATTCTGAAATTCTGTTTTTATATTTCTCTCATATGTTTTGTTTTGGGTTGAGGAAGCTTTTATTTTGCTGACAGGATATCTTGCTTGAGGCTAGCATATTGCTACTCGGGCATAATTCCAAATGACGAGATTAGACACCAGAGAGTTCAAAGCTGACCTGCTACTATTTTATTGCACGTAGTAGGCACTCAGTAAATATTTAATGAATTGAACGGAAACCTTTTAAAAAGTGGTTTCCTTGCTAGAGCAAATGGCTTGTGTTGGTGTTCATTACCAGGATCTGACACAAGATGGGGAGAGCAGTTTTGTGAAGCACATTTTCTGTTTCTTCCCTCATCTATCCTCCTGTTAAGATGACAGGTTGGTGCCTTCCTATTTGTACTTAGAGTTTTGACAAGAAATTATAAATTACAGACTTAGGAAATCTCAAAATATTTCTATACTTATCTAGTAAATGGCATTAGCTTAGTATGTATGAATGTGAGGTGGGGGCATGTCACATCGCCATGTCCCCTCTCCCCATTCCATGGCCACACTCTGTAGTGTAGGCTTGTGATGTCCAGGGTAGGGGAAGGAACTGTATCTATGGTCTATCACAAAAGTCATAACTAGTAGTCTCCATTCCTCTGTTGTCTGACCAAAGAAAACATTAATAAGCCATGCATTCCCTAGTCCTCATTCCTCTCTACTGTGTTACTCCTGACTGTGTCATTCATTTTTGCTACCTGCTACAATTTTAGATGTTTTTCACTGCACAAACCTGGGCTAAAACATGATAGAACAGGAAATACGGCAGTGCTTATAAACTGTCATACACAGGTTTTATTTGGACTGTAACAGTATAAACATCACAAAGTTTTAAGATAGAAACAAATGTGAACTATAAGTAGTTTACTGAATAAGCTGAAATGAGGAAAAGGCAGACAGAAAGCAACTTTATTCTTTCTCACCACTGCCCTTTCACACTCCCTCTGCGGAAATGTTCTTCCTCACTGCTGGACATTTCTTGGACATATCTTCATTCTCTTCATCACTTTCAGGCATTCATGAACTATCTGGCTTGTAAAATATTTAGGAAGTCCAGTCCAGTCCTATATCAAGGCTTCAATTTCTCCTACAAGTTAAGTGCCCCCCCCACCACATGTCAGCTGGAGATTCATTCAGGTCCAGGTGCCTGGAATGAAGGAAGATGAGATGGTTTCTTCACTCTTCATCCACTTCCACGTTTACCCTTCTCCTTTACTCTTTCCCACTCTCTAAAGCGGTTTCTGATCCTCTCGAGCTTGGCTCAGGAGATGAGCCATCAGAGGCAATGCTACATGTGCTTTGCCGGGGTGTCCA
Organism: Cryptoprocta ferox; assembly: GCA_028646485.1. NCBI lineage: Eukaryota > Metazoa > Chordata > Mammalia > Carnivora > Eupleridae > Cryptoprocta > Cryptoprocta ferox. Next base: position 18,115,390 of record CM053562.1, read on the forward strand.
TATCTCAGCCTTTGGGCCCTTTGTGTGTCAGAAGCCCAAATGTGATGAGTTGTTTTTGTGGGCCCTTCAGATATCTCCCCATGTGCAGGTCCCTGACATGGGAAACATCCCCTCTTGTGGGACTTTTATGAATCCCCTGTTGTCCTCTGGACTCTGACCCATCGACACAGACCTTCTCTCTTGGGGTGCCTCCTCTTTCTAGACTCTCCTATTGATAAAGTTCCTTTTAAGAAGTTCTCATATTACCTATTTTTTTATGGATCCACATATGGCCCATAGGAAAACATTTTTGAACCTGGTGACTTTGGAAATGCAGGCCATTACCCGTAAAGCCCTCTGTGCTCTGCTGCTCCCACCACGCCACACAGCCCTTTATCTGTAGGCTTTTCAAGAGTAGTCGAGTAGGTCCCTGAGTGCCCCAGTCTTGAGGATATACATAGCAAGCTTCCCAAGTGGTTACACAAAGCCTTTCCCGCACTGCTTTGAAGTGGAGGGGAAAGCACCCCTATGCTCCCTCATGGCTTGGGGAACATACCATGACCGCGACAAAGCCACTACCAGCTTCTCCTGTGTTGCCTGGAATTGGCTGACAGGACAGGTTTTGGTTCACCTCTTTCCAAGTCCTTCATAAATGATGCCGTGCCTCCTTTGAGAAGGCAAGAATACTTGCCCATCTATTATTCCTCACCTTTTGGGTCTGAGCAATGAAACAGGAAATGTTAAGTATTATTTACACCCTGAGCTCCATAAAATAAAACCTCCCCTCCTACCAAAAGCCAATCAATCTCTGCTTCTACTTTGAACCCCATTCCCTTTTGACTTTTAAAGGCATCCTGCTTCTCTCTTCTGCACAGTCTCTCTCTCTTGACTGGAGTGGTGCCATCAGCATCAAATACGTCCTACAATCTCCCGTCTTTACAAAATACTAGTACGTCCTCCTCTGACTCCACCTACTTCTTGAGTTACTGCAACATTTTTCTGTTCCTCTTCACAAACTTCCTAAAAGGTTTTTCTACACAAGCTGTCTACACCCTCTGCATCTCCAATTTACTCTTCACCCAACATCTGACTTCCACCTCCATTACTCAGCTGAAACTGCTCTTGTCAAAGTTAACAACCTCCACATTGCCAAATGCAATCGACACTCTTCTCTCCTCATCTTTCTAAGTGTTTCACCAGCATTCAACCTAACTGACAAACTTCCTACTAGAAACACTTTACTTTTTTGTCCCCAGGATATCACGCTATCTTAGATTTCCTTCTATCTGCCTGTGTCAAATTTCCTCCTAAGTCTCTCATCTTCTATTGACTGAGACTGTTAGGCTTCCTGGGACCTTCTGGGACGTATTCTCTTTGTTCCTGGATGACGTTCTCCATTCCCATTGCTCTAAATACCATCTATTTTCCCATGAATACAAAAGCACTATCTCCAGTCCAGTCCTATCTACTCTGGTCTTGCATATTCAACTGATGTGCTGCAGCCTTCTTGCACTTAATATGCTCAAATCAGGAGTCAGTTTCCTTCTCAAAGCTGTTTCTCTCAGTCAACAACAATGCCCTCCCCCCACCCCACTGGAAATGCTATAAAATCTGGGAAATATTCTTGTTTCTCCTCCTTCCCCCACGATGCAATATAATCACATATTTATTGGAGATTTGTCATGTCCCACATTCTATCCTTCTCCAGTTCCTAATGAGTCTACCTCCAAATGTATTTCCAATGTGCCTACATCTTTCCCTTTCCCCAGCCACTGCTTTAGCTCAGGCCTCCATCATGTTTAGCTCAACCATCACAATCGCCTTCTAATTGATGTTCTTACTTTCGTGCCAACTCCAAACTCATACCCAACTGATTTTCCCCTAGTGGCTCAGTCTCTACCTTTCTTTTCAATGTCAAATATGGTTCCGATCCCTCACTCACAGCTCTGAGCCATGTAGGTCTTTCAGTCCTATGAACTGGCTGACCTCTTTTTGCTTCAGGGTCTTTGCACTTGCCATCTTCTTTACACTTCTTATTCATTCTCATCCTTCAGGCTTCAGCATAAGGTCATGGCTTTGGAGATGCTTCCTCTCACCAGCTTCTGTATGTTCCCTCTATCTTGGTACTCTAGTGTTTTTTTTTTCTTTATATCTCTCATAATAATTGTAATTATTTTCTTGCTGTTTAATGTTTATGACTCTGATGGGATGGTAAATTCCACAAGGGCAGAAAATCTCTCTGTCTTCCTCACAGTTGCATCCTCACCTACTACAGGATTTGATGGATAGAAGGTAGGCAAGAAAGATGAATTACATGAATGAATGGATGCATATAAGTGTATCTCACAAGGAGATATTTCACTCCCTAACTGCCTTTCCAATTGTAATGAGTTTGACATCACAACATGGGAGAAACAGAAATATGTAAGAATATTGATTTCACATTCATTTCACAAATATTTAACGGATATTCATTTACTATGTGCCTAGCATTGTTGTCTTTACTGGGGACACAGCAGCTAACAAGATTCAAGTCTTCACCCTCATGTATCTTTGTTCTCATAAGGGAAATGGATCATGATATATTTAACAAATAAAGATATATTATGATGTCATTCCACAAGATACACGTTAAGAAGAAAAGTAGAGCAGGCAATAGGATAGAAAATGGCAGGAATGGGGCCATTTTAGAGCAGGTAGTTGGTAAGCAAGTTCTCTCTGAAGAAGTGACATGTGACCAGAGGTGCAGGGAGAATACTTCTGATGAGGGAGCAGCAAGTGTAAAGGCCCTGAGACAGGAGTGAGTTTGAGAGGTTGGACGGAAGAATACTGTAGCAGTGGAGTGAGACAAGAATGGGAAGATGAGGTTGGAGAGGTGGTCAGGGGCTCCATCACAGGGGGTGTTAGAGAATATGGCAAAAGAGTAAAATTTTATTCTATGTGTAACGGGAAACTTTGTAGGGGTTAAAGCAGGAGAGCAATGTGATCTCACTGACATTGTAGACAGACTCTCTGGCAGCTCTGTGGGAACCGACCAGAGGTAACAATGGACATACGAAGGCCTGTGAGGAGGCCACTGTGGTAGCAGAGATGAGAGATGAACTATGGACATAGAGAAAAGTGCACAAATTGATATCCTTTGAAGATAGGATCAAAACAACCTATTGGTGGATAGGCTGAGGGTGTGAGGCAAAGTCCACGCAAGGTGCTAAATTCGGGCCTGAGTGACTGGGTGAATGTAGATGTCGTTTACTGTGAAGGCAAAGCCTGGGCAGAGCACATTTTGGGAGATGGTGAATAAAGAGTTTTATTTCTGCCATGTTATGTTTGAACTGTATTGAAAGTGGACATAAGCCAGTTTGATAATGCACAACTCTTAGGTTCATTGTGGTATACAACTATAGCCACAGAAAAAGTTGAAATGGGTGAATCAGTTACTGCCCCCACAACCTCATTACCAACTTATAATGAAACCAAGTCTCAGATCAGATTTCACCACATATGCAGACATAATGTCATTAACAAGTAGGCACAAAGCAATTTATACACCTGCTCTGTAAGCCTGATGTAGTCCCAACACACTGGCCTTCCAGTGCTCCAATCACCACACTGCATGAGAAGTCTATTCAGCAGAAGATCATATTCCAAGGCAGTGTCAGACATCCAGAAATTCTTTGTTCTAATGACTAGAAACAGAACTGTTTAAGAAATCAAGTTTCAGGTACTATCCCTAAATGTACAGCCCATTAGCCTTTCTAGATTCTTATATCGTGTTTTTATGTGGGTAGGGAATGTCCCTAAAATATTTTAGCCAATTCCCATATCTTGATTACCTCTAATTTGACCTATGAAAGCCCATTTCTAACATCCATTACGCTGATTAACAAGCCACTAATTTCACAAATGAAAACTCATTTTTGACTTCAGCATGCTAATTAGCAAAATGTCTGGTGTTGATCAGAGTTAAAGATAGCTGAAGTGCTTGTAGTAGCTGCCTCTGGAGAATGGCCTTTATGCAATGAAGCCAGCTGTAGTGCAAATTCCTGATTAGAGCAACTATCTGTAGCTTCAAGTAACTAATACACACTTTTGGAGAACACTCTCTCTTTTACAGTATTACAAAGTAGATGACAGACAATATCACAAGTTGTCTGGCAGATACCCACATGGAGATAACCTTGTAGGTGGCTGAATAAATAAATACAATGCCCAGAACTGAAGGAATGCATTTTTGAATCCCTGGCATCTGAATGGTACTTAAAGCCATGAAACTAGATGAGTTTGCTCATGGAGTAGGTATGAGAAGGAAAGAGGTCCAAGGTTGAGATCTGGGAGACTCCAACTTTTAGGGACCACTTAAAAGAAGAGGATTTCGCCAAAGATATCAAGAAATGGCCAGTGATGTGGAAAGATGATCAGAAAGGTTTACTGACCTGAAAGTTAAGTGAAAAAGAGAGTTTTGGAAAGGAGTAATAGCCAAATGTGTCCAATGTTTCAAGGGGCTAAGTAATGAGGATTGAGGACTGACCATTGATCGGTCATTGCAATCTTGATAGGAGCAGTTCCCATACTTCTGTGTATGTATGTAAAGATCTGAGTAGGGTGGGTTAAAGTGAGACTGTGAGGCAAGAAAGCAGAGAGTTTGGGCAGCTTTTTTGGGGTTGCTTTCCTCTAGACGGAAAAGGAGAAATGTAGCAGTAGCGGCAGAGCACAAGAGCTCTATGAGGTCTTTGGGTGGGTTGTTGTTTTTATGTGAGACAGGATATCATGTTTGTATACAGGCAGAAATGAGTCATCACAGAAGGGAGATTCATGAAGGAGAGTGCCCCTTCCTGATGCTATGCCACAGGTGGGACACTGGTCCCACCCTCGACTTCTACCCCAGGTAGTAAATTCTCTGCCAGCAAGCCAAACTTCCATCCCAGAACAGAGTTGTAGGAGTTGATTACTTATTTACTGAGGTGGAAACTTTTTTTTTTCCAGAAGATTTACAATTCTAAAATAACAGACCACCAAGGAAGACACACTCCAGGTCTGGCACCTCTAGACCATGGCCAGGAGTGAATGAGACTTCTCTGTTAGCTGTTGTCAGTGGTTTTGCCTGAGAAATGTTCTCATTGCCTCCAACCCCAAGTCCCAGATCCCTCCGGACCCTCTGTTCTATGAGCCTCAGCCCCTGGTAACAAATTCAGGAATCTGCCAGTGTCAGAGTGAAAGTGAAGGAAAGAAACCATGAACCAGAGAGAGGAACGCCATGCTCCACTGAGTGGGTGCTGAAGCTCTCTTCCTGAGATCAGGAGTCTCAGGTTATTAACTGAGAAGCCTCTGTGCAAAGGATAAACACTGCAGACCCAGATAAGCCCTGGAGTAGGGAAGCTGAATGCAACCGGGATCCCTGGCCCTCTGGCTGGGGGTCAGATGTGCACTGCTAGCCTCACTCTCCCATGGTCATTTATTCCTATATTGCAGTGACCCTGACCGGGGACTTCAGGAGGAAACGTGATGACCCCCCCCACCAAAGGCCCCCTCTATCCCCCTAGCTCTGCGTCTATGTCCAGTCTGCTACAGCTAGGAACTCGTAATCTTTGAGTCTTTCACCTGAAACGTTGTAGCTGTCTTCTTCCTGCTAGCCTCTCCACTTCCTACACTTCCCTTGATGGAGTTAATCATCCCAAGAGAAATTTTATCCTGCATTCCCAGCTGTATAATAAAACCTGCCATTTGTTCTCCATTGTCTGCAGATGGGAAACAAATGCCTTATAAGGAATACAAGACCCTTCATAGTTGCCTTCACCTCTTTGAAGCCCTCATTGGCTCTTTCCACTTTTCTGCTGTGAAACTGCCTCTCCAGGGATCAAGCATGCTAGGTCCCAGGCCCAAGGTTAAGACACAAACTGTTTCCATTCCTGGAAGTGCACTCTGACCTTTCTCTGGCAAGCTCTTAATCATCCGTCAACACCCAGCCTAAATGTCATTTCCCTTTAATCCTACTGCTATGGACCTTTTTGGCTACCCATCCAGCATCCAGTCTCTTCCTCCTTTAAACCACTTCCCATACCAGACATATTACTCAAACTGAATTTATTTCAGTGAAGGGGTCTTTCTGCAAAAGCCCATCATAAGAATCTCCTTCCTTTTTATGGGACACCTGGGTGGGTCAGTCGGTTAAGCATCCGACTCTTGATCTCAGCTCGGGTCTTAATCTCAGGGTTGTGAGTTCAAGCCCCGCACTGGGCTCTACACTGGGTGTGAAGCCTACTTAAAAAAAGGGGGGGGAGGTGAAGGAAGAAAAGAAAAAAAGCACTTCTTTCCTTTACAATATCTCAGGTGGATGTTACAGTCCTAGGAATGGGTACACAATCTGAAGGGGAAGAAATTTTCTTCCAGTTTAACCAGAAGTTTTTCCCTTTCTACTTTCAGACGCAAGCAAGGAAGCTGCTGATCATTATCTTGCAGACATTAGGGAAGCTGAGGTCAAATCCAGCCCACAAAGGAGGGCAGAGCTGAGAGAAGAGCAGACCATTGGAGCGGGTGCCCAGGCCATACTATAACTTTTACCACCATGACCTGGACACTGTGTTTTGTGAGAGAATAAATAAATTCTGAATTGGGCCTGCTGGTACTCGCAGCTGAGCACCTCCTACCTAACACGGCCACTCCTAGGTGCACAGAGACTTTGCATTCTTTGACACTCCCCTCCCACAGGACTTTGTCAGAGCACATTTACATTTCTCTCCCCACAGACTGTGACTTCATCAATATCGGTGTATCGTTACTGTCTTGAACGGGTCCTAGCACAGCGCAGGTTGATAGATGTAGAAGGTATGGACAAATGAATGGATCCCTTGGCGATCCCAAAAACCAATCCATTGAATCACAAGTTAAGAAGGAGGTAACAAATAAGAAACAAAGAGAGGAAAGAGCGTTTTCAAAGAGATCAGGGTAATGACTCAAGATATGTCAGTGTTTTGGATTAATTAGTGCTTTTAAATTCAGTTTCCTATTGTGTCCCTACTTGCAAAAGGGACAGGAAATTACAGTAAAATTATGGCAGGGCGTCGACTTAAGAGCTTACACAGAGCACAGATTTTTTGTAGGTTCAAATCTTGTTTCCCTTACTTACCAGCAATTGACCTTGAGCAACCTTGGGAGCTTCACTCTCCTCTCTACAATATCAAGATAATAATTTCTCACCGAGTTTCTTGAGGCTTAAGCAAGGTTAAAATAAAAAGAACCCATCATAGTATCTGGGCCGGAATAAATACCTAAGATCATCCAGGGGAGTGTGAGAGTTGGGGAGGTTATTGTATGTTTGTTTTAATTGAGAAAGGTTTACTTCACAGAGAAGCCCGCAATCCTCATTCCCTTGTAGCTTAGATTCTTGGTTTCTGTCTCCATTTGTATCCAAGCTCAGCCCAGATCCGACTGTGGAAATGAAGGCAGGACATCCCTTATGTGTGACAGGAGCACTGCAGTTTGCTAGTGAAATGAACGGAAGGAGGAAGCAGCTCAAACAGGAAGCGCAGGATGGAAATGGCTGTTTGCTGGACCACTCCTCCAGCTGGGGCAGCTGTTTTCCAAGCCTTGCATTCAGTGGTGGGGGTGTCATCACTTCCCACCTTCATGAAAAGAGCTCCTAGGCTTATGGGCATAAAAACCTCCCCGAAGTCACATGGTTAGTCAGGGAGTCAGGGGTAGGGTTTCTAATCTATGCCCATAGGGCTTGAGACTAAGAAGGAGACCAGAGGGCCAGAGAATCAATCTGAGGTGCTAGCAGGGAGTTGAGGCGACACAGTGTTTATTTGCATTTTTTTCTTTGTCCTGAGAGAGAATGATCTATTTAGTAATTTAATTCCTTCCCTGCAGTCCGCGCAACATAATTCTCTGACAATGTGCATTCAGGCCAGTCCACAGGGGGACCAGAAAAAAAATGAAGTAGGACTCTCAGAAATCATGTTCCTTACATGAAAATAGATCAGGCAGTGGGAGGGGGTGATCTGAAAATAGCCTGAGGGAGTGAGAGACAAAACATGTGAAACAGCGAGAGAGAGGCTGAGACAACTGTGATGTGGGGAAGAAAGGGCACGGTGCAGAGAGGAGCAGAAGAAGGGAAGAGACGGATGGTTCTTCCCCGGATGCTGCCACACCATCCATTCATCCCCTCAGGCAAAACCATTCCTAAAAAGACAGGTTGTTTTAAATTATGCCAACTTAGTTAAAGTACCACTTCCTCAGTAGTCTACCTGCTCTTCCCAGGAATAGCTGAAGGAAATAAACAAGAAGGTAGGTAGATCTCATTTCCCCTAGATTTGAAATTAGCACGTGTTTATTATATAAAATTTGCAAAGTACAGAAAAGCATAATGAACAAAATCACCTATCCCACCTCATAGATATAATTATTATGAGCACTTTATATGTTGACTTCGGGCTTTGTGTGTGTGTGCCTTAAGATAAGTCTGTGATGTTGCAAAGTAACAAAAAGAAACTTAAGAATCTCCAAATTCCTCAACAAAGATACATGCTACTGAGCCTCCTGAAGTCTCTAGAACTGTGTTCTAGTTGGTATCAGATCCCTATCTTCTCAAAGATTTTGAGCCTTCAATTATCCCCTATCTCTATTCTCTTCTCCAACATGAAATAGACTTTATACTAAACCGACACATTGCTCGATCTACCACTTCATTTTTCATCTCTACCTCTTGAAAGAATGGTCTTCTATAGATTGGTGCCACTCCCATCTCTAACCTATTACTCTTTAAAAATGTTTGTATATATAATTTTATATGTGTCATTAATTTTTATATCATTTATTATTTAATTACATTGCTGATTAAACATAATCGCATATATAATTAATAATTGCTTGTTTTGAAATCTCGCTTCATTTTCCATGTCCCTCCGCAAATTCAGCCCCCAGTGAACATTACTGGGAGCTCTGCTCTCCGGGTTCATTCTCCAGTTTCTCCAGAAAAGACTACCAAGTTCTTCTTCAGACCTGCTGGCGTTATGGGAGATAAATGGGGAAAGGAAGCTGGTGCTCTACTTTTCAAAATTCAGGCTTGTACTTACTACACCTGTTTTAGCAATCACCTCCCCACCTCTGCTATTCATGGCACAAGAGAATTCTGGGACTCTAGCTGCTCTTCAGAGGACCTCCGTACAGCCATCCATCTCATTTCCCGCCTGTCCTCTCAGCCCTGCCATGGTCCTATATTTATGGACCTAGTTCTTCACCCCTCCCTTCATCCCTACCCTTTGGGGTGCGACTGCCCCTGCCGCTCCTCTCACTAAAGAACCAGAGTCTATTCCCACCCCTCAAATTTAGGCTTGGTTATGTGACTTGCTTTGGCCAATACAATCAGGTGTGAGTGGCCATGTGCTAACTCTGAGCCTGGTCCTTAAGGGGTCTAGAATTTTGTCCGAACGTCCCCATTTCTCTGCCCTCTCTATGAGAGAGGCACGGGTGTGCTAGCGCAGTGGCCTTGGGGAGAAGACGCGAGGCTTCTGGAGCAGAGATGCCCCAGCCAAGGAGGCCTGGCCGAGCCCAGCCTTGACAAGAGCCCCAGCTGACCTACAAACACCGGAGCGGGCCAACTAATCTTCACAGGTGGGAACAACGAAAGGTTCCCGTGTGCCACTGAGGTTTTACGATTGTCACACCTTATTATTGTGACAATAGCTAACCAATGCCCCATGTCCCTCCAATACTTAAATTTTGGGGGGGGGGCAGTTGGGGAGGGTGAGAATATCACCTACTTTTCTGTCATCTTCTTTTCAAACATTTACCACTCTTCCATGTGATTCATCTGATTTTCATGTTCGACATTTTGTTAACATCTTCTTTCCTTGTCTTTCACCCTCCCATGCTCCTTGTCTTTCTTAACTTTACATGTTTTACCCCTTTATTGTCATTATAGAGGATAATTCCAGGGTTGGGAAAATAAGAGATAAATATGTGTATCTAATCAGAAGTCCCTCTTTCCTAAAACACTGCGTTTTTGGTATGACAGAGGCAATGCTAATATAGTTCACTAAACAATTTTCACTTTTCTCCTGGGTACAGCCCTCCCAGCTGCTTACCTCTAAGTTCTGGCCAACAGAATGTGAGCAGAAATTATTTATGCCATTTTCACGACTCTCTCATTTCCTTGATATCTCATATGCAGTATATTGGTAGTAATTATTGTTTACTCTTAGGATTACAGATTAAAGTGAATTTCTGGCTATGCTAGGGAAAGGAATGGACATTCTCCACACATGGACACATGAAATTTTGCATCTCCTTTTTTGAGGAGAGGAAGTGTAACTTTTTACTCATGCAATATATAAGCACATGTTGTTAGGTGGGTGCATGACACGGATATTGTTCTTGTTTAGAAGTTAAATATGGAAAGGAAGATGTGTTTGGACACTGAGAATCCAAAGGGGTGGACTGTACCAGATGTTATTTATTAAACTTTGTACTTTTGCTGCCGTTCTCAGCTCTACTCTCTATAAAGCCTAAAATAACATTTTTCAGACTTACTTAAAAGACAGTTTCTAATTAGAGTCTGCTAATTAGAGGCACTCCTCTGACTACTCTGACTCCCTCAGGAGGTTGTGAAGTTCAGACTACACCCTGTACTCCGGAGTGGGCAGACACCACTGAGAGACACTACTTTCTCTTGACGGGTTACTGGCAGTCCGGCCCATCAAATGACTTATGGGAACCCACATTACTTTTACCTTCTCCTATGTGTTATGAGATTTCTGGACCCAGAGTCCTTGTGCTTTCCACATACATTATGCAGGTTTATTGATCTTGAGTGTAAATGTCTGCTTCCAACAATCACAGCTCAATGGTGTTGGAGAAGCATGACTCTTAAGGTCCTTGCCATGATAACTGGCCTCAAGTATGGGACAAACAGTAAGGATACTTCCAGAAGGAGAGGCCCCTCATGTATTCAAAATGAAACTGCCTCCAAGGGGAAGTCAATTGACCATGACTAACCATCTTCCAGTGTCTCCTAAAGTGATATCACTGAATGAGTGTCACAGCTCTCAGGACTGCAATGGTACAGGTTTCTGACAGTAGGATATAGTGCATAGACACCACCTTTGAGAATTAGAAGGTAGATTGAGAGCATTTCCTGCAGGACTCTAGCAAAGACCCATGGAAATTGGCTGTAAACTAGAGTTTCCATCAGTCAAGACTCTGATCTCAGTTACCTGTCCATATCAGGTGAGGCCAACACTGCCTTGACCATAAACTGAGCTGGAAGAGTTAGACTAGAGCAAAGGACCACTATTCACACATTATTGAATAAAGGCCACTGATTGTACCAGGGTAAGGGTCAATGCTTTCTGTCAGATAATTTAAAAGTCCCACAGCCCAAGTGCTGAAGTCCAATATTTGCCCTATTAAATTTGTGGGCCTTGATCTAGAATGTAACAAGCAATGAGGATCTTGAATATCTGCTACAATGCCTACATCCAAGAGTCTTCCCCCACCTCCAACTCAAGCCAGAAATTATGCTCTGACAAGCCTAGTATGGTTGCTAGCTTACTGCTTGCCCTATTTTGCATGGTACTCAGTATTCAATTCTGGTCTTTCTCTCTCCCCACATTCTCTCTCTTGATGACATCATCAATTTTCATGGTTTCAAATATCATCTATATGCTGATGTTCCTCAGCTATATGCTGTACTTGTACCTTCAACTTTTCTAACCTCAGCAATTACATCACTAAACCATCAGATTGGATCTCTCCATCTGAATGCCTTGCAAACATCTCAGATTTGACATGTCCCAAAGTAGAACACTTGATCTTTTTTTCTATTGCTACTACCCTTTTACATCCCATTCTTCTACCTGTCACATGGATATCATCATCTCTCACCTGGAACCCAGATCCTATATTTGTCTCACCACCCCATTCTTATAGAAGACAAAGTGATCTTCAAAAATTTAAATCAGATTTGTATCTTCATAAGGACTTCCCATGTAATTATTTAAAAATTCATTAGTCAGTTGGAGACTGTCTTCAATTAACCTCTTAAAAAATAATTAGTGGGTAGTATATTTACCAGCCCATTATGAATATGTTTTGAAGAACTATTTGGCTGGATAAAAAAATTGGGCTAATAATCTTTCTTCCTATAGCTACCAAAATTCCAGATGTTGTTCCATTGTTTTCTAGCATTTATTGTTGAAGAAAATAAACTGTCACCAGAAAAATAAGTTTTCAGAGGTACTCATAGGATTCTTTCCTTCTTTATAATTCAAAAATTATGCCTGACTGTATTTAGGTATTGGAATCATTTTATTAATTTTACCTAAAAAGTGAGCAAATTTGGTCATCCCAATGTGAGATCTTTTCTCAAATCAAGAAATATTTCCAATAATATATTTTCTAATTTAATCTTGTTCCAATGGTTTGGTTCCAAAAGAAGCACTTTTAATTATCTGGTAAAGCTGCTGCCTTCTATCATCTATATTCATAATGTTCTTTCTCATTTTTCCACATTTATAGTGAGACTTTTATTGAAATAGAAGAGCAAATGATGACAGAGAAGAGGCAGAAGATGGGCATCTCCTCTGAACAGACCAATTAGATAAATGCACTGTCTCATAGAGGAGGACCTCACTCTGAAGGTGAGCAGAAGGTCTCTTTGACTGGACATAACCTCATGTCAAAGAACACAGCTTTGGGAATGGAGAAAGGACTGGATTCCAGCTTCTAGTTATGCCCTGACACCTGAACTGTGCACAAAATGTGTGTATACATGGCACACATCATGGTAGATGTGTAGACAGATCAGGTAGATGTCGGCTGACCTAGGCTAGGTAAGGCTGGGAGTGTCTACTCCATGGTTCCAGTTTCTCCTGGGGTATGAGCTATCATTTCATGACTTAGTTATATAAGTAAATAAACCTTTTGTTTGCTTCAAGTAATTTCATCACTGACAGCTAAATGCAATTGGTAGGTCTGTACATATGATATAATCATTCCTTCAAATCCTAAAAAATAAATACAGAAAGTGCTGGAGTCAGTGATTGGCTTAGGCAGAATAGGATGTCTGAGAACAGCTTCTGTGAATACATTCTTGGGTAGCCTTACTAATGGGCAGAGAACATATTAAGGAATAACCTGTGAGCTGAGGTTACACATATCTGCCAAAGCACTAGCTGTGAGGACAATGAGTTCCTGAGATACCATCTCACAGAATCTTAGGGTTGGGAATGAAGGCCATTTCCTTGGTTACAGGGACCAACTTAATAAGAGAGAGTACAGTGTATTTATATCATCTTGAACATTCAGATGGGAAAAGACTTAGAAACAGATCTTCCAGTCCACAATGGAGTCTTTTCCTGGTTACTACTTAGACCCAGTGAGCCAGTCTAGTCTCCGGGCCTCTGCCTTTCCCCCCATATGGAGGGACCATCGTGCAACAATCCATTTTTGTCAACTATTGGAAGGGAGGAAGGGAGGAAGGGAGGTCAGGGAGGAAGGAAGAGAGGGAGGGAGGGAAGGAAGGAAACACAGTAAGGTTAAAATATTGATATTAAAATGAAATTCCTCTTAGAGAAAGCTGTATCTTACAAATGGGGGGAGGTGCCAAACTACTGGAATTAAGCTAAAAATATAAACTCCTAATTAGTTTTTGTATCCCCTATGCTTAGAAAAGTACATAGCATACAGTAGGTTTCCTGAGTGGGAATATCCACACTGAATGCACAAGCATGAGCTGGGGAATAACTATGGGAGTGCCTATGCAGTACTCCTGAAATCACGCCTCTTCAGTGAAGCTACCCATGCCTATTCCTCAGAGGCAGCTGATTTGTCCCTTGTGTCTCAACAGACTGCACACATCTCCATTAGCATTTATTATATCCACTGTAATATTTTCTTCCATGTATGTCCTCATTAGTTTATGAATTTTTATCTTTGTATGCACATCTGCCCACCTAAAGTAAGAGCTTATTAATCTTTAATAAATTAACAAACAAATGAAAGAAAGGAGGAAATGAAAGTAAGCAGAGAGGCAGACAATACTCTAGTCTGCCCAGATAACACATATAAAGAGGTAGCAGAGTTCATGTCACTCTGAGAGTTGAGATGTAGAGGTTGGAGCTGCAGCGGCTCACTGTGAGCACCCTTCTCCCAAGTCTGCTAAAATTAAGAAATGAAAGTATTCTATTTACTTGGAATTGTGACAATTAGCTTTTGCTGTATAATAAACTACTCCCAATATTAATGGCTTAAAGCAACCCAAATAGCCATGTATTTAGCTGTCAAGCTTGCAGGCTGACTGATTTGAATTGTGCTTAGTAGAGATATCTGGCCAGTTCTTGGCTTGGCTCCCTCATACACTTGTGATCAGGTAAGATGTCGGCTGACCTAGGCTAGGTAAGGCCTGGAGTGTCCAATCATCATCCTAGAACCAAAAGGATAACCCATCCTTGCTCATCTCTTGGGGATGGAAGAGGAACAAGTACAAACACAGTTACATAAGCATTTCCAAGGCTCTGTTTGAGTTACATCTGCTACCATCTCATTGACCACACGGATGAAGAACTGGGCGATTAATGCAATCTACCTAATTGCATTAATCTAATTGATGAATCTAATGAAGGGCCACTTCATGTCTGTGAGAACCAATAATTATTTTAAAAGCATATCACAGATATACCATTGTTTGGCACAGACATCAATACTTATTTCTAGGAAAAAAAAATTCCAAAGCTTTCCTAGAAAGTCAAATCACCAATCACAAAGTTAAATCTCCTTATATAAAACTAGAGGTGATAATATATAGGTCAATAACTTGATAGGTCTAAGGTTTTGCCCTACATGGATTCTAACAAGTTAGCCTGCCATACATGCATGGATACTGGCAGAAGACATGAGACTGCTAGGCCAAAAACAAAAGACATGTTATTACTCACAGCAATAGCAGCAACCAGAGTATCGTCATTTTTGTATCAGTTTCCTGAGGCCAAGTCCCATAAAGCAATGCTTAGAGGGCAAGTGACACCTGTGCATTGAGTGTGTTGCATTACTGGAAAGGAAAACTGAGCGTAAGAAACCTAAATATTATATCAAAGATAGGAAGCATGTCTGCCCTAGCTATGGAAAGAGACACCATCTCCATCTTCCAAGGCTTTGGCTATACAGCATATATGAATAAGGGTAGTCAGCTTTTCTTCTCATAATATGCATGAAAATGCAAGATACACATAGAGAGTTGTGTCCTGAAAACGTAAAATATAATCGTGGCTCCTCCGTGTTGGCCTTGGCCAGAGCCAGGATTCATGTAGGGACATAATTTCGGTTTTTAGTATGTACACTAGCTATGTAGCAGGGTCAAATGCATATACAAAATAGTACAGGACAAATATCAGTCAACCTCCATCCTACAATCTGTGTTTACTAACTCTGTTTGAGTCCATGCTCTGCTGTGGACTGGCTGGATAACTGAAAGCAAACGCCTATCTGTGAGCCTCATTGTCCCACTTATAAAATAAAATAAAGGGTAGGTGCTTTTCTACCTGCTAGATCCTCTGCCTGGGTTATAGTACTATCTCCTTGCAGCTGTATTTCCTGGTGATCCTCTCTGGAGAACTAATCTCAGCTACAAAGATGCTAAGTCACACCCCCCTGCTCTGGGGGTGGAGACAATTACTAATTGAAGGGAGAGCAGTGTACAAAAATATGAGCCCCTTCCTTCAAGGTAGAATACCTCCATCATGCAATTCATGTTCCAGAGCTCCTGCAAAATCAAGTAGAGAACAAATGCATGTTTAAGCTCTTTCCCTGCCCTATCTTACTTCCCTCATTCCCTTTCTCCTGAGAGCACCCCCTCTATAAATGATGGGCACTCAGATTCCTGACTTGGACTCTGCTTTTAGGAAACCTAACCTAAGACAGAGAATAATTGCTGCCCCCAAGGGCTGTGGTAAAAGATGTAATTCAGAAGTAAAAGAGTTGTACCAGTTTTCCTACCATTTCTGACTCTAGCTTTCAGAATTATTTTGTACCTCGTCCTGGTTTATATAGGTGATCTTCCCACTTAAGCTCACCTTTCTTGGTCCACCCGGCTCAAAGATGTTCCACACCCCTACCTTCTGTTTAGATGGTCATAGTCTGTGACAGGCCATGTCACACTCTGTGACAACCTATACCAGCAAAATTTTGGATCATTCATAGAAGTTATATAGCCTCCAAAATAAGCCATGTGACCTGCAGGGATGTGTATGTGAGTATGAAAGAGAGAGAGACAGTGTGAGAGGGAGGGAGGAAGGGGTGGGGAGGGAGGGAGGGAGGGAGAGAGAGAGAACCTGAAACATTCCCTGCCACAGCAGTGCATATAACCACAGTACAGATAACATAAAGTAAAAAATAATTTGCCAGACTGAGTCTGGGAATCATGTCAGGAAAGACAGTTATTCACTGAGACTGCTCTTTGCTTTCAGGTCACTGCACTTACCTGCTGCAACAATAATTTACACAAAAATCTATGCAGATAGGTAGATCTGTGCTTGGCAATGCCAATGCCCAGAAATCTGCCTGCCATTTTCACTGGCACTGATGCCACGGTTCATGCTAGGCTGCTGCTTCTGGATGAATCTGCTGTCTTCTCTGGCTGCGGAAAGTCAGCCATTTCCTAACCTATGTAGTAAACTGCTTGGGTGCAAATGCTAAACCAGATACATGCTACCAAAACTTTGAGCCATTTTTACAGTTCTCTAATTTCTGTTTTCAGCACCCCTCTGAACTGCAAAAGGAGTTCATATGACCTTCTTTTTGCCATGATAAACGGCTGGTCCATCCCCAGAACTTGTCTCTGCTGTCATATTTCTGCTTAGAAACTGCTCTTTTGCCCTCCCCACCCCCACCTGCTACCTCTCCCTTGAGTTCAATCAGCCCATTAGATTGGGGTTGTGCTTTTTCTTCTGACATTTTTACCATCTAAATAAAGACTATTCTGGACACAATGTACTGAACTCTTCAGTATAACACCGTGATTGGCAGCATTTTTTATGAGTGCAGAAGCCATGTCCCAGATGTCAAACTAGCCAGGGGGGAGTCACGAGAGTCTAGCTCAAGTCCACAACTCCATCCTGCCTCCTCATCCCTCACAGGTGCAGGCAGAGCTGTGCCTAATCTGCACTAGCCAAAGGAGCCAGAGAACTGGCATAATTACCTAGAACATAGGGGCGAAGCACTTCTTTCGTAGACAGGCATGTGTCTCCAACAGGGTCTCCAATCAAGCACATGTAAAATAGCATAACAATGGGAATGGAGTCACATCCTATCCACTCTTAATGGATTTGGGAAGAATATCTGGCTTCTCAACAGGGTCTCATTTTAGAAGTGCGGGAGCTCGCCCCAGAATGCAAATGCTTCTACTTAAAGTGTTCTTTTGACTCAACAAGGCAGCATCTGCATATTGGGAGACCTGCTAGCACAAATTCATTTCAGAAGAGAAGAAGAAATTTGCGAGCAATTGGTGCTCAGAGTCATCTTGCTTCCCAGCGCCTCAAAGGGAATGAGAGCTGTGGCGGAGACAGGCACAGATGCTCCAGCGCTTCCTCATTTAGAACATTCACATCATCAGAACACGGAGATGCATTTCTTTGCCACTCTGAAATGCTGGGGGTGTTTTAATCTAAAAATATGTACTCTTTTGTCGGGCCTTAGAAAATCAAGTTTTGAAATCCCCTTCTCTCCCCTCCCCCATTTCTGTAAACATTCACAACAATTCACAAGCGGTCAGGGATGAATAGATTTATGGACTATTTGGTGGAAACCAACACAGTGACAAAGGTTTCAGAATCAAGTTCTGGTAGTCAAGGAACAGAATTAAAAGTAAAACAACCGCCTCCACATCTAGTAACAAGGCAAGGAATTGGCACCAGAGAAGCTGCCTCAGAGGCATCAACATACAGCGGAAGCGCTTTTCTTTAATCTCATTTTACTTCGGTGTATGAGCATGGCTAATATCCAAATCAAGACACCTATTTATGCTGTCAAGAAGACGACATTTGTCCATATCAGCCTGGAAACCAGAGAGGGTCATGAGACATTGATGAGATTGTAATAACAGAAGGGGACAGTGTGCAGCGTCCACAAAGCAGAACAATATAAGAGTGTTTTGTGCACAGCTGTCCAAGAGGAAATGACACTGTCAATGTTGCACACCGTAGTCGGTACCTGAAGAGCTGTGTTCTAGGGGAAAGCAGGGGCAATGTATTCTCTGCACATTTCCTGGGCAATTTCACCCACTGTTATGGCTTCACTTATAGATACATGCTGGAGACTCTCGAATCAAGATCCAGACCTGCTGGACATTGCCACTTGGATTGCCCTGACATCTCACAACTTCTAAATCTAAATCCCAATTCAGTGCCTTCTCCTTCATGACCAATACTTAAAGTTCATTCTTTCTTAACTGCCATAACCAATCAATCAAATTCTATTAATTCTTCCTCTGTAATAGGATTCAAACTCCATCTCCAATATGGGTCTCTCCATCACAAGTGCTACTACTTGATTCAGGCTTATCTCATGAATTACGTGAATTACGTCGACAATCTTCTCTTTCTCTTTTTTTTAAGTTTATTTATTTATCTTGATAGAGACAGAGTGTGAGCAGGGAGGGGCAGAGAAAGAGGGAGAATCACAAGCAGGCTCTGCGCTGTTAGCGCAGAGTGGCTCGAACTCAAGAAACCATGAGATCATGACCTGAGCTGAAATCAAGAGTCGGACGCTTAACCAACTGAGCCACGCAGGCACCCCTCATTAACACTCTTCTAAATCGTTTGTTTCTATCAATTCAGTCTTCTTCAAACTTCTCACTCCACCATCCAAATGACTTTTATTTTATTTTATTTTATTTTATTTATTTGTATTATTTAAAAATTTTTTAAAAACATTTATTTATTTTTGAGAGACAGAGAGAGAGGGAGACACAGAATCTGAAGCAGGCTCCAGGCTCTGAGCTGGCAGCACAGAGCCTGACACGGGGCTCGAACCCATGGACCACAAGATCATGACCCGAGCCGAAGTCGGACGTTTAACCGACTGAGCCACCCAGGCGCCCCTCTAAATGACTTTTAAAACCACAAATATGATGATATCCTTGCCCTGCAATGACTCATTATTGCCTTCAGGCTAACTCCCAAATGCTTTATAAACTATTCTCCATCCTGCACAACTTATCCCCTCACCCTTATCTTATCATTCCCCTCTTTGCACTCTATCTTCTACCACCCTGGACAATTTGCAGTTCCTGGGAGAAGCTGCTCACTCTTTCTTCACCATCTGCCCTGGCCCTTCTCTTTTGCCAAACTGGATCCTGGTCATTTTTCCAGACTCAGCTCAGGCACACCTGACCTACAGCATCTTCCCAGGGCATTATTTAACATTATATATCACCTATTGTAAAGGATCCCTCTGCCCAGGCTAGGATGTTGAAGGTAGGTATACATGTTGTGTGTGACACATAATGACAGCTCAATAGGAATATGCTCAAGTAAAGAAATCTGGTCTTTTGTAGAGTACGTGGTATTTCTTGTAAAACTTTTCAAGTCCTTTTTTTTTTTTTTTTCTGAGCAACTTCAAATTACTATTCATGTGCCCAGTTACCTTGACATTGGGAAGAAATCTACTAGGGAGGGCATAAGAAATTCTAATACTAATAAAGCGTATTTTTCATTATAAAAAAGAATCTGAGTAATCAGTCAAACTCTGTGCTTAATCACTCATCATACATCAATTCTAGGATTGCTTCCCCCAAGATGAACTGATGACGATGAGGGACTAAAAGGTCAAAGGAGAAGATACACTCTGTACCATGGCATACAGCCCCAGGATACAGGCGATGTGACCCTGCCAGGACCTGTGTCCTCTGGCTAACTAGCTTTAGCTGGCTGGTGTCCTCACAAAGGATGCAACAGTCGAGCAAGTTCTGCCTAACATCAAGCCATGAGGGAAACAGTGGCTAGAAAGCAGAATGAAGCAACAGACTTGCTGTCTGTTTCAACTCCATGGAAAGTGTTCAAAAGTTTACATTTGATTTCCTCCTGATACAGATAGGATCTCAAAGTAAATCGTTCCATTACTCTCACAGATGTTCAGTCAGTGGGAATCTATCAGAAACAAAGGAAGCTATCTATCTTTTCTACACATACCTATTGTAAGGAAATGTTGAGGGTCCTGTTAGCATTCTGCTGGCTCTACCCACAGTAACACAGCCAGGGGTAGCCTTTCTGGATCTGACCCTGGGCATCTGGATAAAGTATTGAAAAAAACCACAAAAATGATAAACACACTTACTCACATCAGATAATATCTTCAATTGTAGCAAATTATCTCCCCTACCAATGCCAATCTCAGCCAGGGGCTATGGATCTATACAGACAAGGAGCAACAGTTTCCAACTCTACTTCTTAGGTTAAAAGAGAAACATCCTACCATGAAGATTATTAAATATTAGAATTATTCATCTGGAGTGAGAATACAATTTCTTATTCTGAAAAGCTATAAAAAGAGAGCTAGTCTACATGTGATGCCAATTGTTGTCCTGTCTGAGACAAGATAATGGATTCTGTGGGCTCTTAGTTTCTCTGCTATCTGCGTGATTCTGTAAATCCTTCTAATTGAAGACTGTCAGATATACCAAGTGATTTGTGTTTATTTTTCCCAGGGGAAAAAAAGCTAAAATTACTAGCATGTGGCTCATCTGAGGTCCAAGGTTTTAGGAAAAAGAAGGCCTTTCCTCACCTTCTAAATGTCTACTGGCCATCCTGTGGACTTAGTCGACTGACACTGCAAATGAGAGCCAGGAACAGAATGATAAATCAGAAGAACATATCTGCAGTAGCTATGTCTCCTAACACTGACTAGAAACACATTAATGCCATCAGGTAACCTGGGTTGGTGCATGATAATAACAACATGTTTGTTGCTATAAATTTAATACTAAGATTTTAAGGGAACCAAATACAAAAGTCAATGGGAAAAATGAAAGAAAACTGTCCAAATTCATAGAGGGAGAAGGAGAATGCCAGATTCTTTCACTGTTAGGAGAAAATAGAGAAGAAGAGATATTTTAGAGAAAGAATTCCATTGGGTAAAAGCATGACACTTTATTTGCTTATTTATTATTTTGTTATTTAAAGTTTTTTTTTTTTTTTAACATTTATTCATTTTTGAGAGACAGAGAGAGACAGACTGTGAGCGGGTAAGGGGCAGAGAGAGGGAGACACAGAATTTGAAGGAGGCTCTGAGCTGTCAGCACAGAGCTTGAGGTGGACCTCAAACCCATGAATCCTGAGATCATGACCTGAGCCGAAGTTGGACGCTCAACCAACTGAGCCACCCAGGCGCCCCTTGTTATTTTATTTTCAATTTAAAATATTATTTTGGTAATCTTTATTTATTTTTGAGACAGATACATAGTGCAAGTGGGGGGGGGGCAGAGAGAGAGAGGGAGACACAGAATCCGAAGCAGGCTGCAGGCTCTAAGCTGTCAGAACAAAGCCCAACGCAGGACTTGAACTCACCAACAGTGAGATCATGACCTAAGCCAAAGTCAGACGCTCAATCGATGGAGTCACCCAGAAGCCCCTATTTTTAATTTTTAAATTTGTGTGTATTTGGCACACCATGTTACATTATTTCAGGTGTACAACATAGTGATTCAACAAGTTTATATATTACGTTATGCTCACATTTTAAAGCTTCATGAGGGAGGCTCTAAAAGGCCAATAAAAAACAAAATTCTTAGTATTAGGAGGAGGAGCTCACTAAATATTAAGACATATTTATGGATGTTTGACCATGATGACTAGAGTCCTACAAAATGTGAAATCGTTAATATATTCTGTACTCAGCATTGTATGTTTAATATTGCATATAGTTATTTGGATACCCTTACATCTGTTCAGTAATTACTGACAACGAGGCAAAGTATCACCGGAAAAATATTCTGCTGTTATGAGCATGTATTACTTTAAAAACATAAATTAGAGGTTAAAATATATGTATCTGACAAATGTATATGAAATATTACATCCAACTGGTAAGAGAATTTGTTTTAATAAATCCTTGAGTTTGTAATGAATCTCCATTTCGGGACTTTCAAAGTACTTTTCTGACATTATTGGTTAATTGCCACAAAAGCAAAATTTGGAAGGCAAAGGAACGAATTCAAATTTCAGGTGAGGAAACAGAATGCTGACCCAAAAACCCTGGCTTTGCTTCTCCCTCAGTAAGATGGGGGTTTTGAAGAACAATAACTGAGACGATGAAGAAGAGAAGACCATTCTATCCCTAGGTAACCTGTCCTGCCACTTTCCCCAATCTCTGTGAACTTAGAACCCGGCCTTAAAGAGCACCAAGGATTTGGAAATTCTGGACAAGTTCCTAATCAGTTCAGAAGGTATGACCCTATTTTAGAGATCTGCCAAACCTTAGCCTCTTTTACAGTCTGTGCCCAATCATTACACTGTTCCACAACAGCTAAAAACTTCCAGCCAGAGAATGGCTAAATAAACTCTAGGAATGCTTTCCTGTCAAAGTCTATTGCAGCAGTTATAAATAACAACAAAATACAAGTGTATTGACAGATAAAGATCTTTGAGACATATTTGCTGTGGTAGAAAAAGCATGTTACACAGTGATATATACATTATGACATTATTAATGTTAAAAAACACAAACGACACTATATCTTGCACATAACTGGTTTGTTGGAAAATCTGATTTATTGCAATACAGATATGAAATTGCTTTGTTATTTCTTTTCCCAATCACTACCTTTAACTGGACTGAATCTCTTCCTTCCAACCCTTAATGATGTGTGGGACTGCTCCCATAGCTTTCCAATTATTTTTGCATATTTAACAGTCCAAGTTAGTCTTCTCCATTTATCCTGGTTTAAATAATCTATCTCACACCCTTTGTCCCACCTAGTTCAGCCTGACCCCAGCTGGAGAGACCTGGAATGGGGAGGATGATGCCTGGCTTATTCTTCTGCTGCCGATCTTCCTCCTTCCTGTTCTAGGTCTCTCTCTTCCCTCTAGTGATCAGGAGTAGAGAAACAGAAATGGAGTCTTGATGCCACTGAATTGGCCAGCATCTTTTTTGAGGACTATAAGTGATTTCTTCCTGAAACAGATGAAAAGCTCTGATTTTACCTCTCCTGACCCACTTTCCTAGAGGTTCAGACTTGATTCTCTTGCTGACAGGGTCCTCTCTTATGGAAGCCAGCCATGTTGGTCAGGGTAACAATAGGGATGTTCAAGCTACCTTCCTCTGTGTCCACTTGGGGCACAGCAAACTCATCCTTGCCAAACCAAATAACATGTAGCTGCTTCATTTTGCCCTCTCTACACAATTCTCTTTTTACCCTGCTTAAATCGGTGCTGAGTGAAGACCAACAAGTCCACTCCATCAGCAGATGTCCACGTAGGGCATTAGGGGCCAGTTTCTTCTTCTTGCAACAATCTTCAAATATAAAAGTGGTTCTCCTGAAGACTTTTTTTCACTTGAGTACCTCTTCTGATTCCCCAAAGAGATAAAAGGGAACACCCACAGTCCTCTCTCTCTCTAAGCCAACAAATCACATCTTCACTTCCTTTCTTCCATATCTGGAGGAGAGACCTATTGGGTGATGGTAGCAGGGTCAGTTCTAAAGCTTCTTAAGAGAATCCTGCAGGGAGGTTCTCAAAGCCTCCTCAGTTGCACTCACATTCAACTTCCTGTTACATATAGCTATATGTTCATAAAAACTAACTGACTGATAGTTTTCTCCTCTGGGTAGGGAAATGGAATGATGGGTGATGGTAAATGGACTTTAGTTTGTGGAGTTTTTTTTAATGTTTATTTATTTTTGAGAGAGAAAGATCGAGCATTAGCACATGTGAGCACATGGGAGAGGGGCAGAGAGAAAGGGACAGAGAGAATCTGAAGCAGGTTTTACACCATCAGAGCAGAACCCAGTGTGGGGCTCAATATCATGAACCATGAGATTATGACTTGAACCAAAATCAAGAGCTGGACATTTAACCAACTGAGCCACCCAGCCAACCCTGTCTATAGAATTCTGTAGAGAGAATGTTTTCATATACTTCATTCATGAATACAAAAGAATATCGACTGATTCTAGAGAGATACCATGGATGGTTTAACCAAGGTAGCCAAAGTTAGAATCTTAACAGTGACCACAATATTGAGCTAAGTATCAATGACTCTATTCTGATAAAGCTTCTCAAAGTTTGATTGAGGAGTTGCACTTTCTCCAAGAGAATAACTGGCATGTGGAGCCACAGAACACAGCACAGACTCTTCACCCACGTTGCTGCTAATGGGACACAGACTACAAGTCATTGTTCCCCTCCATGTTCCACCTGCTACAAGTCTGTGTGATCATCTGCTAGACTCTAATGAGAGCAGCAGAAACCCTGCAGGGTGGAAGGGGCAGTCTGGCAAGAGCATACAGAGGGAGAAAATAGCCTTGTTCTGCCATGCTGAGTGCCACATGGAGTTACCACTTGTCGAGGTTTCCCGACAAGCATTTAGAGGGCTGAGAGGGGGCTTAGTCAACATGCGAGCTGCCTGGGATACCCTCCTGCATGTTATTGCACATATCCGAGTAAGAGAAGGTCCCCAAGGCACCTCTATTGGCAAGGTGAGGAAGCAATATAGCCAGATTCTACCAGGGTGGCAATGGGCATGTGAAAGCATAGTTTTTATATCTTTGCCAAGACTTAAGAATCTCAGTAGGTATCTGGAAAGGAGAGGGCTCTAACACCTCTAGCAAGCTTCATTGACATTGGACAGATGATTCAAAAGGGTGGGATTAAAAAGAGAAATCTGAAGGTTTCAGATAACAGTACAAATAATGTGATTTTGGTTTAAGACAAGTTTACTCTAGAGAGGACAGCTCTCTAAAACCTGTCCAAAATATCCTCCATGACCTGTTCTTTAACATCAAATTACCAGAGAGCTGTGATCTTCTCGTTTTAGAAATTACAACACAGGCTCTTTCATTCTTAGCTTACAATCTGGGTTCCCATTATGCTACCTCTTTGACCTAAGACATAAAAAATTTAGGGTTGGAAAGGAATTTCAGAGATAATCCAGTACAGCCATCTCATTGTACTGATGGGAAAATGGGAGATGTGAAGGTAGCTGCCTGAGGGCTCACTATGTTGTAGCAGGAGAGGCAGTACTAGATCCAGCTCCTCAGATTCCCATTATCTTTTTGCCATGAAATTTTGCCCCTAGCGGCACAAAGGAGTAGTTCTGAAAGGTCTGATTTACCTAGATGATTACGATTCTTCAACGTCAGTGCTGATGGTAGAGAATAATAAAGTTCCCTAAATGTTTACAGATGCTCACACACAATCTCATTTGTTTGCAACTCTGATAAGCAAGCGGCAGAGCCATTATGAGGTCTATTTTGCAAATATGGCCACTGAGTTCAAGAGATTATTTGGTTTGCCTAAACTCGGGCAGAAACTGTCCGTTTTGACTCTTAGTTTAACTTTACTTCCGTATCATCAATCACAAGTCTTTATTTTTTCCACAAAATTTTAACATCGTAATTGACTACTTTACACCTGAACTTGATGTTTTATTCATCTCCACATGGATAAACCACAGATCAAGCATGTGCTTATTTTCGGATGTGTCTGCTAGAATTTTATTATGAGAATATGGTGTATTGAAATTAACAGCCAGAAGCCACACTTACTCAAAGAAGTACAATATGAGCCTGCTTTGCATTTTCTTAACTTGGGCTGGATGACTTTGGGGAAAGATTTTAGTCTCTGCACACTCAGAGATACAAAAGGAAGAGCGTGGTCTGTGACCTACAGGTGGCTGCTTCCAGCATCTTTCCTCTGCTGTATCCCCCAGAGGCTTACACCTACCTCCCACTCCTTGTTCACCCTTCATCCACAAAGGCACCCCCAGTTGGCTCTGTGAACAGTAAAATAGGCTAGCTATCCCAGGCAGACCTTGACACATGGCTTGCTCAGCCTCTGGCCCCCACTGCTTCTTACCTTCAATACACACCACTTGGCCATA
The DNA here is from genome assembly GCA_028646485.1 of Cryptoprocta ferox. Classification (NCBI taxonomy): domain Eukaryota; kingdom Metazoa; phylum Chordata; class Mammalia; order Carnivora; family Eupleridae; genus Cryptoprocta; species Cryptoprocta ferox. The sequence continues at coordinate 18,141,451 of CM053562.1, forward strand.
TTAATTTTTGTCACAGGGGGAAGATTGGTCAGTGAAATCTAAATGGGCTTTTCCTATTTATTGATACAATTTCGTGGCAAGAGCAATTTTCAGAGCTTATTTTCCACTCCATTGAATCCCATGTTACTGCAAATGAATATATTCCTCGGTCAGTGCAATGGCAAAACACAGTTGTAAGTGCTTTATGCTTCATTTGGATAAAGAGTTCAGGATATTACCAAATATAAAAGGAAGTTAAGGGCCATATTTCATTAAAAAGCTGTCTCCCCTGTTAATAAAACCCGATGTTGGTGGTAGATGTGTAAAAAAAATCAGAGCAGGGACTTGCAGCTCTGGCTAGCATTCAATAAGGCAGCACAGTGCTTCCAAACACCACCTGAGAAGTACGCCACCTCTCCAGTCAAACGAATATCAATAGCCCCCAAGTCAGGAAGAAACTGGACTATGAGCTGGATATTCCACAGAAAACTGAAAATCCAAACCCCAGGCTGAGGTGTGTTCTTCCTCAGATAATGGCGTTGTAGCCATTAAAGGAAGACTTGTGCAAAGTATGGGAGGTAATGGGTAAGCCTGCATGGGCTGATGTGTTGTGGCTTTAATAAATGACCTACTGGATGGGCTTCTGGTATTTTATCTGTTTGTTGGACACGGAAAAAGGTAGCACCATCTCATTTCTCAAATGAGAAAACTTAGGAGCTGCCCTAGGCGAAGTTGGGGAATTCAGACTTTTATAAAAACTAGGTCGCTCTAAAATTAAAGGCTTCCCAGTGTCACAAAGTGGGAAGAGAAAATTCTTTTCTGTATCTGGACCCATAACTTAGTCTTTTCTCTACCCTATCTCTCTAGTGAATGATCCACATCATAACACTCTCCACCAAATTACAGCCAGTTCACAACTGAAGCTCGTAGCTCATTTTATTTAGCCACCAACCCTTGAGAAACCATAAAAGTTATTCGCTTTTATAGGTCATACAAAGAATACCTTCAAAATCTAGGACATGAACATCCCTTTTCATCAGTTGCTCGACAGGTACATTAGATCCCATACTCTACCTTCACTGAACTTCTCTGAAAATTCCAAGTTTAGGTCAAGAATTCTATCACTGGCCTCTTTCTCATCACCCATTGTTAGGCAGATTCATGGGCCCAGCCCTGCTCCTGACCTCACATTTCTCTTTCCTGTCTTGGCAATATACTTTCACCCAAATTTCCATTTCTAATGCTAAAGCTACTATATGTCATCAAACTCATTTTTGTGTCACTCAAGAAAATATGAGGCTTCCTCATCTGTAGACCCCAAGCCTTATCCACCTACTTGCCTCATTTGCTCATGCCAAGAAAGCAGCTTCAAACCCAGGCATAAGCTGATGGTCCATGTCCTAGGATCAATACTCAATGTAGTAGATAACTGCTATGGAGTGTTCTGAGCCCTGAAGCATTCTATTCGAAGCTGGCAAAGTCCGGATTCTGCCTTTTCTCTTGTGCTTACCCTGAAGCCTTTATCAGGTTTCATCTGTACAAACATTTTGATTCTGGGTATTGAGGTATTCTTTGGTCAGGTTTCTGCCTGTGCTTTCTCTCCAACTGGGCCTTTTGAATATCACGTCTGCCCTTCCGACTCAGGCTCCCTGCCTTTGCTATGCCCCCCAGCATGTCCTAACCCTTGACACACTGACCTCGGGGCAAACCTTGGCTCTGCTACAAGTTTTCTAAACTCTCTGAACCTTATTTTCCTCATATTCTACCTGGTCTTTACTTAGTGTTCAAGCATGGCAGCTGATGCCAAATCTCTTACATTATTTCCTACCATAGTCACAATTCACCAGAGAAACACCAACCAGAATTAACCCTTTGGGCTTCAGAATTTAGTGAGTTTGATTTAGTGAGCTCAGTAGCTTGGAAATATTCACATCAAAGCTAGTTTGGAGCTAGATTTCATTCAGATTTGGATTTAACACCTTCATTCTGGAAAGTTTGTATCTTTACTTAGGTGAGATTGTTTGCCGTGAAGTTTTCCCTTGAGTTTTAGTTAAAGGCATATTTTAAAAGCCCAAAGTAATTTTTGTCTAAACTAAGAGAAAAAAACAATTCGGCTATTTTTTTAAAATCAAAACTTGATCAGCACAGGCAAAGCCTTCTGTGCAGAGTTAATGTAGATGCATTAACACTGGGTCCCACACACATTGGTCTCCTTGTTTCTTTTCCCAATTAGTCCCCCTAATTATTATTTTCTATTTTTCTTCCTTTACTTAGCCCCTGTGTTCTCTTATTTCAGATGAGTGAAGTAAAAATAAGGCCGTTAAAGAACTCTTGAATATCACTAACATCTGCCCAGAAAGATCTGTTTATAGTTTTAAAGTATTTTTTCAGTATTCACAAATTCATTCATACACTGTTTCCAAATTTGCATTCATTAAACACTCACCATGTACCAGGCATTGAGCTGTGTTCCAGATTCTCAGCATTCTTGACCTGAAGACTTTCTCTCTGTAGGGGAGATGAAGGTGTAAGAGATAAATTCCATGCTATTTATTAAGTGTGACAGGACACTAAAATGACTCTTTGATATAAACATATGGAGAGCTCAGTTTTTCAAGTGAAACCCAAAGTCACAATTTAGGGGCTGATAGTTTATATATCCAATCATCAACTACCTTATTTGAGGAGTCCTATATTTTCCTGAAGAGCTGGAATGTGCTGAAAAGTCTAATGAGAAAAGAGCATCCATGTGAAAGTCAAGGAGACTGGTTGTCAAGATGGCAGAATGAGGCTCAGACCATGAAGGGACTGTGAGCATCAGCAGAGGGGCACTGGTTACAGAGGTAGGTGGGCTTCTCCTCAGCAAAGGTGAGCAATGGCAGAGAACGGTGACAGACAAAATACCAGAACATTATTTGAATGCTTGAAATTTAGACCACCTTTGGGTTAAGGGAAAGAAGAAAAAAATCCTAAACTGTTTATATAAAAATCTTGAGGAGGAAAATGATACAAGAGACTTTGTTTATCTTAAACAGGTTAAGATTTAAAATTCCTCCCATTGGTGGAAGTTCAGATTCAAGATTGAGGGTAAATTCAGATATAGGGATATAAAGTTCCATTTCCACAATGGAGTCTGTAATTATGAAATCCATACCATCTATACAATCTTAGTGTTTTTTTAAATATAATAGTTGGTGAGTACTTTGGAAGAAAGGTATGGTCTTGTTCACCTTCTGAAGAGTGAGCAGAGTATAGATCTTGGGAATAAGTTCATATGATGTTTGAGTTATAGCTCTGTCATTTATTGGCTACATAAACTTTTGGAATCTCTATTTCCTCATCTGCAAACTACAGATCATGTAAGTTACCATACATCAAGGATGCTATAAAGATTTAATTAATGTGTGGGAGGTATCTGGTATTCAATCAGTTAATGTTTTCTTTTTCCCCTGTATCTTTTCTTTTCCCAGCACATAGCAAAGAACATAACACATAGTAGATACTCAATAAACACATGGCTTTCCCCTGCCTGTAGCACCCTTCCGGGTTGTATTACCCACCATGATCCTGGAACAGCATCTCCCTGCTTTTCCCTTAAACATTTCAGGTAGATCTTAATTAGACTCATTATGTCTTTCCGGTCAATAATAAATTGCTATGGTTATTATTCCCATGTTGTAGACCAAAAAACTGAGGCACAGAATGGTTCACGAACATCCTCAAAGTAACATAGCTAGTAAGATAGTGGAACCAAGATATTTCCAATTCCAGAGCCTGTACCTCTAACCAATTTCCTCTCCTGATTCCAGGTCCATCCTATTCCAAGCTCATACTTCTCTCACACTGCCACACTCCTCCCTCCCACAGGTCAGTTTTTCTTCTTATAAATTCCTCATTCGGTCTGAGATAGTTTTGACAAAGTTAAACTTTAAGTTCCCAGGGAAGAACTTTGTAATTCTGAGCTCTACAAAGCACTATGGCATGCAGCCATCTTTCCAAATTTCTGCTACATCAGCCAGTAAGCTCTTAGTGAGAACCAATATTTGGTATTGAGTTCTGAAGGATTTTGGAACTGTAACTGAAGATCTTGAGCTATGAAGACAGATGGGACACTGAAGTTAGCCTAATCAATGACATGCAGTTCCCTTAGACTTCTATTTTATTCATGGAGAGTGAAGCACCAGCTCAGGAGCTGTGGTGTGATGGAGCTTGGGAGTCGAATTCAAAGAAAGAGAAGAATCCAAAGATGATTTGCTCTTCAAACAAAAATTTCCTTGGATATTTTATAAGAGATGATAATCAGTAATGTTTCCTTCTATACCTTAAATATCAAAGTGAGGATCTCTCACCCAGTAAGGCTGGCCATTTCCAGTACAAGGCAAACTCCAAGAAAGCAGGGTCCATTGTCTGTTATATCTCACGTGCCTAGCACAGGACCTGACACATTGTAGATTCTCAATAAATACTCATTGGAATAATAATCAAATGAATTTTACTTCTCACTTTGAAAACTCTGACTCAGAAATATTTCCTTCTTTCTCAGTTGACTCAATTTGGCTGTAGGGGATTGGTAGTGCTGGTGGTGGGAAGAGAAGGATGTGACAAGCATTGACCAATACTCTGTATCAGACACAATGTTTCCTCTACATGATATTATTTGGACCTCATCACAATAGCACTCCATTTTACAGATAAGAAATGGATCTCAGGGAGGTAAGGCAATGAGCCCAAGATAGCACAGCCAGAAATGATTTCTTAATCAATGTTCCCACTGTACTTGTGGAGCAGTTTTCATGAAGGCCAAGAAACTGAAGAATGGTCAGGGTTTGCTTCCTTCTCAACATTGCTATTAGACAGTTTGAACTAATTATCATTCATACGAATTACAACATTTTGAGCACTTACTGTGTGCCAGGAATTGTAATGCTTTATGTATATTAGTACATTTGATTATTTCAGCATCCCGTGAGTTTAGCAACGTTAATGGTCTTATTTTATGGACAATGGGTAAAAATTTTGAGGCAAAACCAACTTGTCTAAGGTCATGTATCTAATAGGTGGCGGCCCGCTTTTCATATCCAGGCAGTTTGTTCAGTGCCCAAGCTCTTGGCCACTTTGCTATACCTTCTCTCCAAAATCCACCCCCACTAGAAGTCTACTAGGATCAGTCTAGGGCAATCAAAGTGTAGTTGGTCTCCACAGCCACAGTGAAGGGCACCCCTAAAGCAATTTATCACATTCTAAACGTTCATCACCAACAAAGTAACCCTGTCAAATTCTGGGTTAGTTTGAATTGGTAAGTTCTTGCCCTTTGATATATGCATATTAAATGGTGACTTCTTACCATAACTCGGCTTGGAATTTTATTACCTTTAGGGTGTCATTTCTTTTTTCTTTAGCTTTATTTTTGTTTACTTGTTTTAGTTTTGGGGTTTTTAAAAAATTTTGATGTTTATTTTTGAGAGAGAGACAGAGTAATAGGGGAGGGGCAGAGAGAGAGAGAGACACAGAATCCAAAGCAGGATCCAGGCTCTGAGCTGTCAGCACAGAGCCTGACATGGGGCTCGAACTCATGAACTGCAAGATCATGACCTGAGCCGAAGTCAGACGCTTAATCAACTGAGCCACCCAGGTGCCCCTTAGTTTTTGTTTTAAGGAAGACTCACACAGTCACTGATTGCACCAAGTTTTATCAGTGCATGCTGATAATTCTGCCCAAAGTCACTAGATGCTCACCTTTAAAGAAACTGTAGAGAATCAGTGATGCAGTCTGGCCCACTGGCGCATTACACTATTAAGTGGCTCAGGATGTGAATCAGACAGAATAGCTAAAATTCTAGAAGCATAAAGTACCAAAGGCATACTCCTCTGAGAAAATAAGAGAAGACCAGAGTCAGGAGGAGATGAACCAAAGTGCAGAAGAATCTTCAATTTCCTCATCTACCCACTTCCCTAAAAACTCTACTGCTGCCCTGCCCTCAAAGCTAAAAATGAAAGTAATCTCTAAACAGGAGACTGAAATTTAATTTTCCTGGTGACCTATCATGTGAATACAATAAATAATATCTTTTTAATTTCTTTATTGTACCTGTGTAATAAATAAGGGGAATGTAATTTTTCCCATTCAATTCTCAAGAGTGAGATTTAACCAAATTATGCTGGGGATGTGTCTAAAATTATTTTCCCTTACGGAGAGCCACTACTTTTTGAAATCAAGGACACTGGCTAGCAGGTGAAGCCTTAGCAATTAACCTGGAATTGAAGAAGAATGTAACAGGCAGGTGTTTCCTTTTAAACTAGTCCTATTCCTGAGTCAGGCCAAACAGAAGCTATAATGAAGGGATTCTTCTTCATGGGCTGTTCTAGTAACAGCTGGAGTAAGAACAGGCATTCTCTACAAGACAACATGCTCCATCAAGAATTATGAAATGAACCACAGCCTCACAAAAACGAAGAATAGCTACTCAGAAGGAAACATTAGGAATACTCATCCCAGTGAGTATAACAAGCCAAAGGCTGACAGGTCTACAAACCCAGCCATATCCTCTTCTCTACCATTCACAAATCATATTGAATTGGACGTTAAGAAACACTGTTCCTTTCTTGAAGTAACCACATGACTTTGGACAAGCCACTTCACCTCTCTGGGTCTCCTTTTCCTCATTCATAATGAGAGGCCACTGGATTTTTAGATCACATGGATGATCATGGACCTCTATTCCTCAAACATACTATGACTCTAAAGACAAGCACATTGTTTCATTTATGTTGATTCACAAATCCATATTTATTCACATAACTTGAAGACACTGTGCCATTTTATACTTTTAGCAAAATAATGTCTAAATACCCAAAGGTGTCTCACATTAGGGATCATATTTTGGAGGGTAGATGGGGCTAAATTTAGATTTTGTGTTTTTACACTAGTGATGAGTAAGAGTCTTTAAAAGTAAAGTGATACAGGGGGCACCTGGGTGGCTCAGTCAGTTAAGCATCTGACTCTTGGTTTTGGCTCAGGTCATGATGATCTCATGTTCATGGGTTTGAGCCCCCATACCCAGCTCTGTGCTGGCAGCACAGAGCCTGCTTGGGATTCTGTCTCCCACCCCCTCAAAATAAATAAATAAACATAAAAAAATCCCAAAGTGATACATTTGGAAAGGGGGGTGGTTTGAAAGGATGGAGGAAGGAAGTATTATTGGTTCAGATGTCCAGGAAGCAAGCTTGTAGCTGTCAGTGGCTGCCACCGATCAGCAGGTGACCTATATTTGTAATGTATTATTTACTACTGATGTTCACCCAACCTGTTGGAAGCAGATACATGCAGTTCCTATCCTGAGGAGTAGATCAAGGACAGTGATAAGTAATATTGACTTAAGTCACTGTCATCAGTTCTAACTAAAACATAAGCACTGGGTCAATTTAACAAGCACATCGACCAACACAGCACAATGTCTGAACAAGGGACTTGATGCTACTGAGAGAGGATACAGATTTTCCCTGAAGCTTTGCTGAGCTTTACAGGAGATGGTTTATGGGCAGAGGATAGGGCTAGCTTTGCTGAATGTACAAGATACATGATACATTGCATGCAGGCTTTCTTTCTTACCATGTTACCAACGTTGCTTACATAAGTTTATGAAAATTAAAGGGTTCATTGAGTTAATATCAAGAATTATGAAAGTACTTGAACCCAGGAAGAAGACCATAAATATAGCCACTGCTATTCTGAAGTCTAGACTATATCACTACAGTGGTCCCTAGTGTGCTATTTGGCATTCCTTTTAATTTCCCTCCAGTTGTAATGAGATAACCAAGGTTTATAATACAGTAAATGTATAATTAAATGCAGATGATATGGCATTCCTGGCAGAAAGACTCAAGATGCTGGACTGACTACAAAATACCATGACCACCACCTTGAACACAGATTTATTGTTCAGGGAGACAAAATCTATAGGAAAATGGCTCACTTACAAAAGTCCAAGCTGTTAATTCTAGTATTGATTGGTAACCTTTGCCATTTCAAGCACCTTTTATTCAGTCATTCATTTAACAAATATTTGTTGGAGGCCTACTATGTGTCAGGCACCATGCTGGGCCCTGTACCTAACAATATACAGCCACATGCACCTAACCTTCTACAGGGGAGGCAGACAGTAAGCAGACATATTAATACACAAAAAAGTTACATAGCAGGATAAGCTCTATCCAGAAAACAAGCAAGGAGATGCTATAGGAACAATGGAGAAAGGGAGCATTTCTGGCCTACGTTATAAAACAAATTGGATGATTGAAGAAATTATCTAAGAAAACTGGTACAAGCCTGTTGGCTCCCTTACCTGAATCGTGATGGACACAGTGGTACATGTACAGAGGTACATGCCACTGTGGCTGTCAGGAGGGCTGGGGTAAGGCCTGGAAGAGAATCAGTTTTCATGGGGAGACAGCATGATACCCAGGGTTATGAATCAAAACACCTGTACTCAATTTTTGGTTCTGCTAATTGTTAACTATATTTTTGGACAAGTTAACTGCTTCAATGATTAGTTTTCTCATAATCAAAGTGGGTAATACCTGTTTTGCTTATTTCTATCATGGTGGTGTAGGGAATAAATTAATATGAAACTATAAAGTGCTCTGCAAATGTTAGTTGTGTGATTATTAGGTGAACCCTAAGAATTTCCCATCCTATTTCATACCTTCAAGATACCAGCCATGGAGACATTACCCTGTTCTTTTTTCTCTTTTATATATAAAATGCCAGGAATATAAACCTTGCCTTCTAGCAAAATGTGTCCTCTGACATATAGTGTGCACAAACTTCAATCAGCAAGCAGAAGAGGGGTGTTAAGTGCTCTGCACATCAGGAATTGGGAATATGTGTATTAGTTGTTTGTCGTCTTGGCAGTAACTTCTTGATCACTGGATCAAGTTATATAAGGAAATAATCAGTAAATAGAAAGATTGCCTCATTATGCAAAGTGAAATACAATCTGCCTTAGAAAGAGGAATCATGCCGAGAAGCTTGCTGAACAGACTCTGCCTCCAATTAAGCTCCGATTATAGAGCTGCACTTTAGTTGAAAATTCGTTCTCCAGAATAGCTGAGATTTCAAGGGACATGGTCAACATGATAATAATAATGATACCATGCTGTTTTTTACAATTCCTTTTCCCAAGGAACTCAGAGCTCCATCCTGACATTCTCTGGTCTTTTCTATTCAAACCCGGTTGGGAGGATGAGGGGTAAAGACTCTCTCTCTCTCTCTCTCTGTACTTTTAGACAGAACCAATGGGGGGAAAATATCCTGTAGGGTTTATGTGGGGAGCCAGGATAGGAATCAAAGCTTGGGGCGGGGGTTAGGGGTGGGGGGGGGGGCTTGTTGTGGGAAAGGGAGGGAACACAGGTGCTTCCTCACCTATCTTATTGGTTAGCATCATTTAGGTACTGATGGGTATGTGGTATTATACCAAGAGTTTTAAATAACAGAGAAGCTGGCTTGGCCTCTAAAACAAAGATGTTGGTAGAAAAAAAACATCTGAGAAACACTGAACAAATTCACAAAGTAACTAAATCCTGAGGAATCCAAGGGGCATCTCATAAACATTAACATGTGTCCTATCACCTGCTATCCCACAAAGACCAACAGTATATTAATGCCACATTTCATGAAATTAAAGGTGAGCATCAAGGCATGCCATTATTTTTCCTGAGTGTTAAGGTGGAAAAAATGCTGCCAATTAAACTTTGCCATATTTCTTTCCTAACACTGATTGTAGAACATACCTTGATTTTAGAGATGTTAAAATGTAGGGAGAAATGTGTATCAGATTAATTAATACATTTGTTGTTTTTAGCATGCCCCTAAAAGGACATACAAGAACTTGAGAAATCTTAGGAAACTGTATAGCTAATTTGATAGCAAAACTCAAGGGTCTTCTCTATAAGGAAAAACAAGGACTCTTCAGAAAAACAGGGGCTTGAGGGTAGATATGAAAAAAGTCTGCAAAATCATGCCAGGTTCAGGGAGGGCACACAACATGAGGACTGCTATCCAAATCCTGGAAACCCAGAATTAGGGGAGTTCCTATGAGCTTAAAGGGAGAAATTTCAGAAGCAAAAGGATGTGTTATTTCACACAGCAGGCAGTCTACATAAGGAACTCATTACCCCTAGAGATAGCATAGACTAAAAAAAGATAATTTGGTTCAAAAAGGGTTTTAGATAAATTCATGGGTGATAGATCCATAATGGAGTCTATCCTCTTTACACTTAAATACTCTTATTAAGTCATCACTTCAGCATTTTACCTCTGTGCTAAATAATAGTGCTTCCTCTAGCTTTCCCTGATAGTCGCCATTTTCCAATCCTTGAATTTTATCTGTCCTACTTTAAACCAGTCCCTTTTAATGAGTTTTCCCCCTTTTAATGACTCCCTGAAAACATTATCATGGAAAGTTCAGGTATAATGTAATCCCAAGTCACTATCAGAGTTTAAAGCTCATTGAGGGCAGAGACATTTCATCTTTATCTTTGAAATGTCACAGTACCCGGCAAAGTGCCTGGAATAAATTTCCATCGGATGTGTGTGTGAACAAATGAGTGAATGTGTATAATCCCAGTTCTCTGACACCCTTATGGAGACCTAGGTCACCGAGGTATCCCCGTGCTCTGTGTGCATTGTTTATGTGTATCATGGCAGATGGTGGGGTGGGGGATTGTTGTGGGGAAGGGAGGAAACACCAGTTTAAGTGTTTACGGAATATGGAAGCTTAACCTATGCCCCATAGTCAAGGGTCTGTTCTTGACATAGGACACAAGAAAAAAAAAGAGTAGGTGGATAGGTAGAAAACTTAAGTAGGCAGCAGATATATATATATACAAGTTGGGGAAGAAGAGAGATGTTTCTCCCTATAGGAAAAACTCCCTTAAAAAAACAAACAAACAACCATTCTTTGCAGGATCTACATGATTCTGAAGCTGTCCGTGGAGGGTCAGCTGACAGCCTTCTGGAGGTGATGCAGAAGGAGGTTAACTGAGCTGCAGCTGCACCCTCAGGATTTCTGGTTTTGAGAGAATCAGAAGCTGTTCAAAGTTAGAAAATACCCCACAGGACCAGAGATGAGACTGGGATAGTAGGAGTTAGGTGGCAAGTAGTCAAAAATACTAGGAGATAACAGACTATAAGATTGGCTTCACTGCCTCTTAGAGAGTCCCCTTCTTGTTCATGAAGCACAGAGTGTCGGTGGAAGTTCTCTTAATTAGAAAGATCACTGTTAACCAGAAAGTGGCTTTGGTGACCTGGGCAGGAATCCTCCAGGAAGCCTGAACTGCATTCCAGCACTCTCCAAGTGTGGACTGATAAAAAGCATACCAGTGACACCACTTAGGACACACATAAGGAAAAAAGGATGGTTAATGTTGCTGTGAATGCAAGGGCCATGTCCCTTTGGCCTCCTTACTCAGCAGTCTAGATTTCTGCTGATGGGGAAATACTAAAGAAAAAATAATTATTCATACACACACACACACACACACACACACACACACACACACACACATGAATCTGTATTTATTTCTTCATAGCAGTTTTGGGACTTCCTTTTGAGACAAGTTCTAAAACCTCGCTTTGACAACAAATGCTCCTTTATGAACATTTGTCTTTTCCCCAGTGATCTGAGTTAGCACTCATCATTGTGTTCTTTATACACCGTATTTATGGAAATGACACCATGTGAGAATGAGATGCTTTATGACTGGTAATCTCTGTCTTGTTAGGTAGGATTTATGAGACCAGAGGGGCAGCCCTCTTCATTGGCCTTGAGCCTGATGTCGATGTTTTATACATTTTCCCTTCCTCCTTGTTAGGGAATTGAAGATTCATTTTATCTTGTATTATCTATTGATTTTCCTTTCCTTTGGCCATATTTGCTAAATATTAAAAAAATAATAAAGGAGTACTGCTTAAGCGCATCTTTTATAACATGTGCCTGGGTCTGTGTGTATATATCTGTCCTTATGTACCTGTGTGTGTGCAAGCACCCATGTGTGTACACACACTTGCATGTCTATCTGAGTCCTGTGTGTACACACACTTGCGTGTCTGTGTTTCTGAGTGGTTGAGACTATTTGAGACCACACACGGACAAACCCTAGTCCCAAATAATAAACACTGCATTTCCTCTACGCACCCATCCCCATTCATCCACCTGTGCCCCATCAACAGGTCTGCATTCTTCAGGAGACACAAAGGGAACAGCCACCTTCTGCTGAATATACTGGCCACACTGTGAGTTTCTTAAACCTTCCCACTCAGTAAGTACCATCTGTCTTCACAATTTGCCTCTACCATCACTCTTTGGACATCCTTGTTGCTTCCAGTTTCTATCTCTCTCATAGAACAATGACAAAGCATTTGGTGTCCCTGAGCTTCCCAACAAGGGATCTGTCTTCTGTTCATGTCAAAGATGGTCAGGGCCCAGTCTAGTGGGCCAGAACAAGGAACTGTTCAAAAGACTCATATTTATGGAATATCCTTCAAATGCAGTGTGGAGAAAGAGGGAAGAGACAGAAAAATAAGTAAACCTGTTGAGATCAAGACTAATTGCTTGCCCTGACCACCTTTGTAGGGACAAAAACAACTTTTCTACTGTGTGCAAGATTCTATTTTCCATCTCCAGAGAGCTTCCATAGTTACTACTATACTAATATAAAATGGCATATCTCAGCCCTCAGCTTCTGCATCTGTATATTGTTACCTCCATGTTATAGATGATGAAAACGGAGGTGCAGAGAATTTGAAGGGCTGGCCCAGGAGCAACAATGGAGAACAGTGGCGGAGCATGGGTTCAATCCCAAATACCCAGGAGTAGGGCATGTTCAGCACAACCACCTCAGATGCCCCAGCTGCCTTCTGCTGACTTCCAGTCAAAGGCCTCAGAGCCTTAGTTACCTCGTAAGTGGGATCGCTAATGAGGGTGGTTTCCACCTCATACGAGCTGATGAACATTGGATAAGATAATGAACGTACAGCCATAAGCAGAGTACCTAGTCTGTAGTAAATTTACAATAATAGTTAGTTTTTTATTCTTCTATTTAATATTATTATTCTCAAAGAGAATCTTTGAAAGATTCACATTGTTCCAGGGTACCACATGGTTCACTTTGTTAAAATGCATAAAATTTGCAGATGACCCAGAAGAAATGGAAAGATAATTTTTCTGTGATAAATAAACTTAGTATAAAGTTTTTATGAGCTAAAAATGTTTAATAAAAAACTAATAGACAAAAGTCACCAAATCAAGTATTACCTGGGGCAATAAAAAAATTAAAGCAATGTCTTTAATTATATTCGCAAGCTTCTAAATTCTAACGGTTATTGGGGTCTAGCCTTCCTTGCATGCCCTTAAAAATTAATCCTGGTTGTGTTCTATATTCTGGTGAAGGTCCAAGCATTTTCCTCTGCTTTCATGGAATTCTCTTGCTCTGCTCTATGGCATGGAACTTTTTGACTTTAAATCTAGCACTACCCATTTTGGGGGGTAGGGTGGGGGCATGCTAAGGAGGTTTCTAGGGAAACAAAGACCAAAATACATATCCTTTAGAATGAGATCATGCTTTAGCTTTTGCTGCACATCAACCACATCACAACTTAGAGGCTTACAAACATTGCCATTATTTAAGTCGTGATTCTCCCAGGTGGTGTTTTGGCCTAGCCTGGGGTGGGCTCAGCAAATCTCAGCTAGGATTGTCATATTACACTCAGATTCACCTCTCACAGTACCTGATGGATACAAACAGACAGGTGATAAATGTTTTTTAACTTAAAGGATTAATGAGTTAATGAATTAATGGGTGAATAAATAAAGTAATCTGCACTTGGCTCTTTTTGGACACTGTTTGGTACAGGGCTCTCCCTCAGAGAACTACAAAGCAATTAATTTATTTTCTTTGGCAACTTCCCAATGCTCCTTGTCTCTCACATGGATCCTGTACATTCTGCCTCCCAGTTGGCCACAAACACAGAACCTGCCCTCCCTGAATGCTGCCCCAAGTTCATCACACAACTTCTCCCGAATCTTCTCTTCGTTCTTTCCCTTTAAAACTCTCATTCTTTTGGGGCACCTGGGTGGCTCAGTTGGTTGAGTGTCTGACTCTTGATATCAGTTCAGGCTATGATCTCACGGGTTCAAGCTTCGCATCGGGCTCTGTGCAGTCAGTGCGGAGCCTGCTTGCGATTCTCTCTATCTCTTTCCACCCATTACCCCTCCATACCTTAAAATAAACACACAAATATTTTAAAAATTTGTTAAAAAAACCTCCCATTCTTTCAATGCCCTGAGAAAAAAGAGAAATTTGTCTCCCCTTAGTGGGAGGAAATACCAAGTTACACTGCAATGTCATGAGTACTGGGAAGACGCTGTGGCCACTTGATGACCCACCCCAGTTCACCATCTGTGGATTCTCAAACATGCCACACCATCCCAGACCACTAGATAGCACAGAAGTGTTACTATGTAGAAGAGAACAGAATACCGCTTTCTAATATTCTTTTTCTATTAAAAAAATGCTCCTGGAATGTCAGCAATTCTAACCTAAAATAGATGCCTCAGCCCCAGTCAAACAGCCTTTAAGTTCTTTAGAATGCATTCATCACAGACTGGGGAAGTGACAGACACACTCTGAAGAGGAAATCCCAAGACCAAAATAGTCATCTGTCACTCCCGACAGAGGATGGCGTGTGTGCTGGGAGGGGAGCATACACGGGAGAGGATGACCCTGAGGAGGGGCTGCTCTGGGCACCCCCATGCTGCTCTGCGGGGGGAAGTGGGGCAGGGAAGCTGGAGCCTTGCTGGGAGTGTGGCAAATTGCAGACTCTGTTCTGTGCAAGTTTGCTTTAGATAAGCTCGATTTCCTGGAATAAATAACAGACTGGGCATGACTGGTAGTGAGCTCAGTCCTCTGTTTAACTGAACAGAGCTGGCCGCTTGGTCCTCATGCCAGAGCCTGGAAGTAGGCAGACCATCAGAGGACAGCTGTCCCCCCAGTGGGGTAGAGGAAGGTTTTAATAGAAAGTGTCAAGGGACCACACCCAAATTATCTGTATGTTTCAGCTTCTGAGGCGGCATTCTAACTTGTCACACTTCCACTTCCACCATGTAGTCACAGAGCTCCGTGCCATCAACCTTGCAGACTCTGTCGGCTCTACTCCCCTCACCGCCCACCCAAAGCCAGGCTACTGCCCACCGCATGCCCTCCTGGCTGCTGTGCAGAATCCTGAGTGTCCTGCTTCTGGGCTTTACCACCTTCATAGCAATTCTACTCTTTCTAGAATGTAACTCTGTGTCACTGTCCCCCAGGCACAGGTCCCACATAGCTCTCATGATCAAGTTCAGATATTTTGGCTCTGCCCTCCCTACCTCTCTGTTCTCCTACCTCCACACGTACCTCACTTCCTCCCACCCACCCTCCCCACACACCTTCAAAAACAGTCACTTGAAACTACTTGTGGTTCCTTAAAATACGACAGACTGCTTTCGGCTCCCAGTCCTTGCACATATTGTTCCCTCTTCGAGGAAAACACTATCTCCACCCCCACGTCATCCAAGACTTACTCATCCTTCTAAATTCAGCTCAAGCTTCACCTCTTCCAAGAAACCTTTCTCGAACTTCCTAATCTGATATAGATGCTCCTCTTCTGTGCTTCGAGCCTTGTTACCGCTGTCATGGCTTTGCCACATTATGCTGAAATGGGTGATCTATTAGCCTGTCTCTGCCACCACTCTGTGCGACTGTGTTTTATTCAACTCTCTTGGTGTCAAACTCAAAGCGAAAGCTGGCTAATTGTTTTTTCAACGGATGAATAAATGAATGAATGAATGAGGTTATCTGTACTTGGCTATCTTTAGGCTCTGTGTGGTGTGGTCTAGCGCTCACTCCTGGGGAACTGCAAAGTGATTAACTAATTGTTGCCAGCAATTCCCCACCACCAATTCACTAACTCTTGGATTTACCCAGTACATTCTGCCTCTTAGTTAGACACATGCCTGGACTTACCCTTGACAAGTACATCACATAACTTCTCTCAAATCATCCCTTCCTTCTTTGCCTTTAAAACTTCCATTTTTAAAGACTATACTTTCAGGGATCATTTCTATAGTTCATATAAAACTCCCATTTTTCAATGTCCTCAGATAAAGAGAGAAAACTGACAGTAATATCATTTACAATATTTACAATGAAATGGTAACAGTCAAAAATAATAACCTCTTATAATTATATAGTACTTGACAATATAAGAAACTCTCACCATTGTTACCGTTATCTTTCTAATAATCCCTGTGAGGTGGGCCACAGTTACTCTCATTTTATTTGAAATCTGAGAAAACTTCAGCTCACAGAAGTTTTGTAACTGTCAGAATCATGTAAGTAATAAGCAGAAGTTTAATTTAGGTTATTTAAAATTTTTTTCCATTTCATTTTTCAAAAGATTATGCTTGTATGGGTAAGCAAAACCTCAAGCCTAGAAGGGAAGCATTACTAACCATGGAGCTAGAAAACAGACAAAAGGACCTCTCTAAATCCCCCAATACCACTGTTTAGACTGCTATCTCTCCCTCTATACCTATGGCTGGCCAGGGCGAGGTGGGGGCAGACTGGTAATAGGTTCTAGACTCTTTGATTCCATATGTAGTAAGGAGTCAGTCTAGAAGCAATGTTCATTGCATAAGAGATGTTGGACAGTCTTTACAAAAGCATATTAATATGATGATTAGTGGTCGTGGCTGATGCCCTGTGGTCCTTGGCCTGCTTATCAAAAACCCTCTGCTTCTCATCACAGATAGATTTGTCCCAGAGGCTGCATCCAGGCCACAGTTGTCTGTCTGTTCAGCAGATCTGCTGGGAGGCCTTCCTCACCCTCAGGGCAAACACATGTGCAGCAGGAACCAGGGGATCCAGAGCAAGGGAGTGAGTGGAAGAGGAGAAAGGAGAGAAAAAACAGGAAGGGGAAGCTGAAAACCTCTGAGAAGCAGAGTTCCAGACTATAATCATTAGCCCTGCCCCAAAGTTACATGATTACATAGATTGTCATCCACATCTGTCTGAAGACTGTGAACAACTTCAGGACAGGAAAGGTGGTGTATCATTCTTGGACACTTCTACCACATTCCTACCACCATGTTCTGCCACCCCTGCCACTATCTGTGGCTGCACTTCAGGATCCATAATCCTTTGTTACTGGTTGCCTTCTTCCCTCAGTTCATTCTGAAAAGGAATTTAGGCCTTTTGTATGAATAGTTGTTAAATGCTGAGGTGGGATGATCCTCTAATTCTGGGGTCTGGTACCATTGTAAAGTGAGTAATCACCTCCTTGAAGAAAAGATAGTGGTTAACTCTGATGGATTCTGGGTGTTTGTTGTTCATCTATTTCTTTGTTTGCTTATAATTTTCCTAGACCCTGTTGCAGATCAGGGTCTCAGGAAACCTAATTGAGCGTGCAGAATGTTTATTGGGAAGTGCTCTTCAGACAACAGTGGAAAGAAGGGGAGCAAGCTGGATTGGGAGAGGGAGAACTTGAGCTCTGATGATGGCCTGGACAAGCACCTCAGCCTACTAGTGGAGGAGGTGTGCAGCTAGAATGACCCATCAGAGTATCCCACACTGGGCTGGAATGGCTGAGCCTTTCTGAAGCTCAGACAGCCTCTGAAGAGGCTGACACCTAGAGCTTCTCACAGCACTCTCTGCTACTAATGCAATAAGGCACTCCTTAAAGAAATCTGGAGGACGCGTATCCATATCCAGTACAGTCCTCCCCTTCTATCATCTGGGTCAACTTTTGCATATGCTTTTCTGTGGAACAGCTTCTCTAGAATTTCAGTGGGCATTTCTTCCTGTGGGAAACTTAGAAGTGAAGTTTAGTGGCAGATCCAGGGTGAGGCAAGGAAGACAACCAGGACACAAAATTTAAGCGGGGGCTTGCACACAAAGTGCCTCCTTAAATTTTGCATCCCAGATGCCTCACTCTTTTGTTTTTGGGTAGCCTTATTTATTTCTAGTTCACACACTATAAAATTCAACCTTTCAAAGTGAACATCTCAATGGCTTTTAATTTTTGTGTTTAGTTTTTAGTATTTGTGAGGGTGCATGTTTTAATTTTTATTGAACCTATGAGTGGAATTTCTAGGTCATCTTGTAACTCCAAAGGTAGCTTTATGAGGAACCATTAGACCATATTCCAAGGCAGTTGCACCATTTTCCATTTCCAAAAGCCATACGGAAGGATTCCGATTTTCCCACAATTTCACCACCACTTGCTATTATCCACATTTTTATTATAGCTGTTGCATTTCTTTAATGACTAATGATGTTGAGCATCATTTCATGCACCCATAGGACAATTTCACTGGTGAAATTTCTATTGATTTTTTTGCTCACTTTTAAATCATGTTGTCTTTTTACTGTTGAATTGTAAAAGTCCTTCATATATTCTAGAGACTAGACAGACCCTTACCAGATATATGGTATGCAAATATTTTCTCCCATTATATGGGCTCATTTCACTTTCTCAATGGTGTCCTTTAAAGCACAAACATTGTGTTTTGTTTTGTTTAACTTTAATGAGGTCCAATATATCTATTTTTTGTAGCTTTTGTTTGGTGTCATGTCTTAGATACCACTGTCTAATCCAAGGTCATGATGAGTGACATCTGTTTTCTCCTAAAAGTTTTATAGTTTTAGCTCTTAAATTTAGGTATCACCTACATTTTGAGATCATTTTTGTATTAAGGTAATGCAGGCCTCATAGAATGAGTTGAGAAGTATCCCTGCCTCTTCTAATCTTTTAGAAGATTTTGTGAAGGTTTGCTATTAATCCTTCTTTCAATACTTTTTAGAATTCAGCAGTGAAGCCACCTGGTCCTGGGCTTTAATTGGCTTTTTTTTTACTAATTTAATCTCACTACTTGTTTTATGTCTATTCATATTCTCTATTTCTTCTTCAGTTTCATTAGTTTTTATCTTTCTTGGAATTTTATCTAGGTTATTTAACTTGTTAGTATACAATTATTTATTCTAATCCCTTATAATCTTTTTTTTTTTTTTTTACTTCTGTGAGGTTGGTAGTGATGTCCCCTTATCATTCCTGATTCTAGAAAATTGAGTCTTCTAATTTTTAACTTGGTCAGTGTAGCCAAATATGTCAATTTTCTTGATCTTTTCAAATAACCAACTTTCTACTGTATTAATGTTCTCTACTGCTTTTCTGTTCTGTATGTATTTCCACTCTAGCCTTTATTCTTTCTTTCTGTTTGCCTCTGGGTTTAGTATGCTCTTCTTTTTCTAGCTTTTTAGGGTGAAAGCACATCAGAAGTTGTTTCTCAGAAGTAGTATAATTCTTCACTGCAGATAGCATGGCCCTAAATCCAGAAATCCAAATTTTCTTGTGATTCTCTTGTTGCATCTTGCCATAAACTCCACATGGCATCTTTCTCACCACTGAAATCTCTAATACCATAAAGTCTGCTGTACTATATGACCTAGGTGGCAGGCTGCGTGGCTCACAGCCTGGACCTGTTGAAGAGCTCTTTCCTGTGCTGAGCCCTGTTCAAAGCTGGCAGCCTTTGTTTCGCCTACTATATGAATGAAGCAGTATTCTCAGATGTGAAATATGTTCCCTCCAGGGTCATAAAAGGCTTATAGGTCTTTGCTTTCTTCTTATGATGGGGAGAAGTAAGATGCAATAATTTGCATTCATTTTAGAGAGAAGGTCCCAGAATGCCCCTGATCACTGGACTCTCACAAATTTTACTGATCCTGCAGGTCCCTCTTTCACCTTCTTGAAAGCATGTGTTTTACCAAGGTCTCCAACATGCTAGTTAGTTCTTGCTTATTAAAGCAAATTCGCTTAATTTCTTTGATGTAGTATATCAATGAGATGGTCTTTGATGTATCCACATGACCCAAATCTCTTTGGTTTGTATTATGACAGAAAATAGAAAACATAACATGGCCCTAGGGGTAAAATGCAAATTTATATTGCTATCCAACCCAAGAAATGCAAACAATTTCTGATTCTCTTTTCTAAACAACGATAGGAAAGCAAACATTCACCAAATCAATGGACATATTCCGTGTACTTGAGGCCATGTTAACCTCTTCTAGCAAGAGATACCTCACTTGGCATGGCAGTCGCAACAGAGGTTAAAACTTGGTTGAATTTGTGGTAAAATCAGTCTAGTTTTTCTACAGGTAGCAGACTAGGAATGTAAATGCAGATATGATGGGGACCACCTCTCCTGATTCTTTCATATTCTTAATGGTAGCACTAACATCTATTCCACCCAACCCTGGAATGTAAATTTTTTAACTTACTATCTTGTCCATAGGTAGGGAAGTTTAGGCGTTTACACTTGAGCTTCCCCATTATTATAGATAGTTCTTACCCCACTGTTCAAAAACACAATGAGAAGGCTATATCAATTACCAACTATTTCTAGTCCAAACATACTTTTGGGGACTGGGAAAGTTACCACAGGGTGATTCACAAACCAAGAAACATACAATAAGCTAGACCTTTGTCAAAGTCCATGTTTTACCGGACCCCGTAAGTCTCTATTTTAGCAGAACTTCAAAAATATTTCATATCTTCAGATGTCAGTGTTAACTTCAACACTGTGTCCAATAGTCCTTGAAACAGTATTCCCTTTTCACAATGCCCTGAGTAAATTGCTATACATCTTTTTTGGGAAAGTACTGGAAGAATAATTACTACATACGTTGCCATGGTGTTATAGTCTTTTGTTCCAGAGGCTCTGTTTCCTCTTTAAACAAGTTAGAGATCCAAAAACTAGCTCAGGTCCAGAAAATGAGCAAGAACCATGACTTTTAGTGGGGTGACTGCCCTCAGTCTCTTGATGATCCATCCTTGATATCCTCTGATGATACAAGTTGAATAATATCTTTGGTGCATACACATCTATTCTGCCCCTAGGGATACCACAGTCTGTTAACAATTCACAGCTCTCTGTAGATCACATCTTCTTGGCTGCCATTTTAACTTTGGTGTTCTTTATGAAAATTATATCCACCAGCTTCTGACAGTTAAGTGCTGCTTGCTGGCCTCGATTGTGTTAGGAATCCAATCAGACCATTGCTATCAGTGAGCTTTGTTCTGTAATAGTTTCTCCTATCATTAACCAGGGCCTATAAAGGAGAGGTATCACGGGACTTCTTGATGCTATTGACCCTCTCATCAGAGCTTTCCTTGGGGCCTTGGCAAATTGTATATCCTCTGAGTCTTCCCATGGAACATAATCATCTGGTGAGGTTTTTAGCACGCTATTGCCCGGAGTCTTTTGATAATTTCCTCCATCTTTTTCCACGGAAATTCTCACATTTCAGCCTCACTCAGTGTGGGCTACTAATTTTTCATGCTTCTATCTCTGGAGTCTTTGATAGAGTATTTAATTCTGTGTCTCTGAAGAATACTCCTAATTCAATAAAAATCTCCCTTATCTACCCATATATTTTAGTCCCCTTGCCCTAGTAATCCAGTCCCACATATACTCTGCCAGCTCCTGCCAGTACTTTCTGGCTAATTCTTCATCTCCCTTAAAGTATAGTCTCTCCTTCCCTTGCAGGCCCTGCATACTTCTGGCTGTGAGTTATAGGTCTAGAAGCAAGAGGAAAGATGAGGCAGATCCTGATGGGAGTACACTTTGTTTCTCAAGGGACAGGTCTCTGAATTTTCTTCAAGCAAGAATGGGAGTATGTTAGCTCTTAGTAGGGATTGTTGTGTTACTCTACACGCTCAAAGAGTTCAGAAGAATCTAGAAGTTTAAGATTATTATTATTATATTGATATCCAGCTATCCCTATCCAATTTGTTAGTGTCCTCTTCTTTCCTAACCAGAGCCCTGACCTCAATAGATCCCCCTTGGCAGGGAGTTTAACCTTTCTTGGGTCTTGGTTATTATACTGACTAAGTCCTGGTTTAGCACCATAGCTCTCTCTCTGCCCTCCCACTTCCTGAGATGAGAGCCTCTTTGTAGTGTGTCAAAAAGGTCTTGTGGGTTTCACGTTTGGTTTTGTAATTTCTTGCTAATCATTCTCTCTCTCTTTCTCTTTCTTTCTTTTTTACCTGTGCAGTGGTCAGCAAATTTTTTCTTTATAGGGATACATAGTACATAGCACTAAACATTTTAGGCTGTGAGGCCATAAAATTGCTATCACAACTATTCAACTTGGCTTTGTAGTAAAAGCACAGTTATAAACAGCATGTAAAGGATGAGTATGGCTGTGTTCTGATCAAACTTTATTTATAAAAACAGACAATGGGCAGAATTTCACCAATGGGCCATGGTTTGCTACCGTGTAGTTTAGTGGATCAGTTGAGCTTAGCAACAGCTACTCAATTTCATTGTTTTTCTAGTTACAATTTCTCCAACACTTAATACATAGCATTCCTTTCCACTGGTATACCATCCCACCCTGGTGAAAGTGCCAGAAGCTATCTGTGCTCTTTTATTGAGGGACTTCTCCTTACCAAATAGGAAATAAGTCATCTGGCTCCAAAATTCCATCTTAATACTTGTTTTCTTGGACCACCGGGCACCAACTATCACTGGTTCTCTGGGAAGCAGACGAGGATGGAGGTCTGTATGGAGGATACTCATTAGGGAAGTACCTGTGGGAGAAAAAAAAGAAAGAAGACTGGGTAGAGGGAGAAGTTGAGCTGCAACACAAACCCAAAAGCCAGCCTTGGCCAATCCCATGAAGAACTCTGGGGCTAAAATGCCCCAACAGAGTTGTCCTGCAATGGCCTCAAGTGGCTGAGCCTTTTCCCTCCCACTTCTATCAGTCTTTAGATGTAGATCACTTCAGGAAGGTGTGGCCTTTGACAAGAGGCTCTCTGCAGCTAATCCAATCCCTAAATGGATGGAGAGCTGAAGGCCATCTGCAGAGAGCATTCTCTGCAGCGGGGGCAACAATTTCTTCTTTGAAGCAGGACTGGGAAGTGTATTTCTAAGTATATCATAGTTCTCCAAACTTGGCCCTCTTGGCCACCAGTCTTCCCCTTCCCGCTTCACCCATCTGTGTCAGTCTCTCACCACCCACATGGGCTTTGCTGCTACCTCTTTACTCATTCTGGCTGCAGTATATTTCATGGTACCTTTCACAAGGTCTGCACCCCATGCTTTTTTCTTCTTTTGCTGATTAGTGCTCATTCTGTCTGGCTCTCACCAGACAGAATGAGCACTAATTTTCTGCTCTTCTCAGAATCAAAGCTTTCCTCAACAACCATTTGCATTGTTGTCTCTGCTGCCACTCCCATTACGTTTCTGAGCATGGTGAGTGGGCAGGCACTTTTAACAATATTAACGTTTGTCCTCAAGAGCAAATAATTACAGACTTATTGGGGGTGGGAAAAAAACCCCAGCAGATAAATCAATTCAAATTTTGGTCTAAAGGGTCAGACAGGTGAGTGTCTCCTGTTGAGTGGGGCCCACAGAGGCATCCGGAAAGTGGGGAGCACTCAGCCCAGTCTAGTTTGTCTGGGGTCCTGGAGCTAGTCTTTCCCTCCTCCTGTCAGTCCACCTGTGCTGTGTGTTGAGGAACAGAGCTTTTCACTTCCACTTCTGTCCCCCAGGGGTTTCATGACCATTAATGATGCATGTTCTTTTGAAAATGTGATAAACAAATAATATGACTTTGAGAAAATGGAAAATATCATATAGGGGGAAGGAAGAGACATGCAGGACAAAAGTACAGAGGCTGAGTTAGGCTTGAGATATGGAGGAAGAAAAACAAAGTGAAGTAAAAAATGAAGTGAAGAAAGTAGAACAGATGAAAAATAAAAGTGTGTGCAAGGATACCAAGGAAAGAAGCAGAAGAAGAGAAAGAGGGGAAGCGGATGGAGAGGGGGAGGAGCAGGACTTCCAGGAAGAGGAAGAAGAGAAGAGGGAGGAAAGAGGATCGGGAATGACCAGGCTGAGCTCTAAACTTCACGGAGAACAGCATACTGCCTTTAATAAGCCATATCACAGACTGAGCCTAGTCTCATCATGGAATGAAACTGACAATCTAAAAAGTGAAGGTAGGTAAAGAATCCAAGATCTGAGATAGAATTTCCTCAACTACAACCCTGCTATGCCCTTTATTTGTCTCATACAGTTTGTTGGCTGGGATACACAATTCTCCCCAGAGTCCAGGAGGAGACCCTGAAATAAATTCCTAGAGCAATCAGAAACAAACTCCAGCTTCCAATAAAGAACAGAACCCACAGAGGCAGAAAATTATGATGGATCCAGGTCAGGTTCTCTGGTTTCCCACTCCACTCACCCCCCATCTAGGGTTCTGTTGGGAAACTCAACCATAACCAGAAATTCTTTTTAAGGTCTGGAGAGAGTTGCACATTACCTTCATCTGCAGATTTAACACTCAAAAGAATGCCATAAGAAATTTAAGGTAACTGGGATTGTTTTTTAAATATAGCTTTATTGTGCTCCACTCCCCTGCCAGCAATAAAGTGGACTCCTTAAATAGGCCTTGTAAAAGCAGATTATAAAAGCAAAGATTCAAGAGAAGCAAACATTTAAGCACCCCACCTGCTGTACACACCAGTCGCCAAGGACCTCTGAATGTGCACGCTGGAAACAAGCACAGATTTTTATATTCACTTTGCCTCAATTATACAGGTATCATGCTCCCAGTCAATCTCCTTCACCTTTGGCAGTAATTATTCCCCATCTCAGCGTTTACCCTCTTCTTCTCTTTCTTCTTGTATAATAGTTTTAGCCCTCCAGGGTGTAATCATTTCTTTGATCCAGAGAGCAGAATAAAATTTGGTTTTATAAAGAATCTCTCATGGCTATAGTGCAGAACACTTGAAAAGACAATGCTGATGCATGATGGCGAGTGGGAGAAAAGTTTGAACACCACTTTTCTGTGTTTACTTAGGGAGAAAAGCCTACCTGACCCATATTTACTGAGTTGTTGGGGATCTGAGAACACCACTATAAGGTATATATGAACCCCTAAATGATTCTCAAACCAAGGAAATGGACTGTCCTTTCCTAGCACTGTCTAGAAAGTAGCCAAGGGTATTGGCTGCTGTCTTACTCCATTTATAAGGTCTTTGAAGTTCATGAGTTTGTATAAAGAAATGGGGTGAGGTGGAAAGGAGGGTCTTTAGAGCTCTCTGACATGGGAAGAAACACTGAGGATGACAACAGTCCTGAGGGCAGTATATATTGAGAAGTTATCTTAACATTTCCACTTATTAAATGCCTGTATGTGCCAGGCACTTCACATGAATTACCTCTATTCAAGGTATGAGGTGAAGGCCAAACCCAAGTTTAAATCTTAGCTCCACCAATTATCAGTTTTATGACCTTGACAAATTGGTTTGCCTCTCTGTACCTTGGTTGTTTCATCTGTCAATAGGAATAATAACACCTACCTCACAGAATAATTGAGAAGGATTAGAGCTGGGTAATGGAAAATGTTTACTATATGGTAACCACCATTATAATCTTCAATCCAACTCTGCATTTTATTATAAATAAGAAAACTGAGGCTCTAGAGTTTAAATAACTTGTTCAAGAACAGTCAAAGAAGAGCAGACCTGGGATTTGAGCCCAACTCGGCATGACTCTTTTCACTGTGTAATGACATCTCAGAGCACCCAAGATAGTATCCATGGCAACTGCAGAGTGACTTTGGTGATGCTTTTTCTAGTTATCAACAAAGTTCAACTTCTGGGTGTAAACATCTCCATCCTCTATTCCTGCCTATTCAGTGCCTGGCTTAGCTTATTGCACTGACCTCCAGAGGGTTTATTTTGGTCCAGTAAGAAGAATACACCAGTAAAAAATGAGTGATGGATAATTTTCTATCTTATAATAGAAAAACATTAGACATTAAACATTAGAGAAAGACCATAAAATGTATGCCCAGTACCACTCTGCCTGACCATTTCCCTCTTCCAAATCTCCTTTTTATTCATTCGTTTGACTAATATTTATTGAGCACTTATCACATGCCAGGCACTATTCTAATGCTGGGGAATATAGCCGTAAACAAGAAGACAAGGCCCTTGCTCTCCAAGCTAACAGGAATCATTGTAAAGACATCCTAACTGAATTATCAAGATGGAAAGGAGGCTTAAAGATCATCTTGTCAACATCATACCATCTAAGAATGTCTTCAATAAAAAATACATAATTATAATAATTGAAGAAGTGCAAAATTGAAGTAATTACATGAGTTAAATGAGAAAGAAAGAAGGGTCAGAGATTTTAATAGCAGCATGATGGATGGATTTAGTTAATTAGAAAAAGCATCCTTTTTACACTAATCCCTCCCAAACTGGGCTTGCCAGTCAGAGCTTGCCACACTCACCATCCTTGTAAGGAAAATTGTCTACCCACATTCTTTTCCTAATGAAAATGGCCACAGAGTGTTTTGTAAACAAGCGTTGGCCATGGATTGGATATCACAGAACCTGACCCAAGTGTGGTCAGTCACTGGTCACCACCCATCCGATACTATTGGGAAAAAAAAAACTCTACATAATAGAGGTAAGACAATTTTCTAGGTCATCTAGTTTCTTTCTCCTGAGTTAGAACAGGGGGAAATTGAAAGAATATATTAGCAATAGGCTTTAGATACATAAACTCATTAATTATTAAAACAACCAATGAGGCATCACTATTATCTCCATTTTACAGATGAGAAGACTGAGGTTAGGTAGCATGCATAGCTAGTAAGGAACAGAGTTAGGTATTTTAACTCCAGAATCCTGTTAGTCGCTTTGGATCTCCAATGAGTGGATGGGCAATGAGAAAAGACACAAGGAGAAGCATAAACAGAAAGTAACAGACACTTGTTAACAGTGTCAGAGTGCAGAACTGTAGATCCTTACTCCTAGGGGAACAGCAGAGATGACTCTAGTCCTTACCACTACCTAGGAATGTGGATTCCCATGAGCATACTGTCTACTGCCATGTGTGCCCTTTTAAGAAACTTCCACTACTAAGATGACTTGAACAAGTTTCCTGCAGCCCAAATACCCAACACTCTTTTTCAACTCTGAGTTCCTCATATATAAAGTTCTAGAATTTCAGAATTTGTAAGTAAGGTCTTTTGCAACAACACTAGATCTCTTTTTGTTTTTAAATTTCTTTCTTGTTTTCTTTCTAGCCAATACAAGTTGTGAATTGCTCCTGATGAGGAAATCTAGGAAACGAGTAACCTGGAGGTTTGCTGGCCACCTGGACCTCTATCTCCTCTGTCCTCAATATATGGAGATCTGGCTGCTGACGAAATCTGCTAAGGACACTGGGCATCACTCTATAGGAAACCTCAGCCAGCCAAACTTGCCATGCCTCACATGTTTGCCACTCTTGGACAAAGACAAAGATGTAAATCTTCTGGGGGTCTCTCTGTTCATCTCACATTCCATGTTGCTTTCTCTATTCCAGACTCTTGACCAGGCTCTTCCCTATACTTCTGATAGTGCCCTCTGAAGTTCTCATTCCTTATAAACGAACTGCAGTTAAGTACAGTAAATCCTTAGTTTGTGAGCATAATTTGTTCTGGAAACATGCTGTAATCCAAAGTACTTGTATATCAAAGCAAATTGCCCTATAAGAAGTTATGGAAACTCAGATGATTCGTTCTACAACCCAAATATATTCATATAAAAATGATTACAATACTGTAATATAATACAAAATAAGAAGAAAATACAAAAATATAATGAAAAATAAACAAATTAACCTGCACTTGCCTTTGAAAACCTTTGTGGCTGGTATGAGGGAGACAAAAGAGAGGAGGATTATTGCATAGGAAGACTTTCACTATCACTAACAGAATCAACTGCTATCTATTGGCTCAATGGAACCTTTTTTTTTTTCCATATGGGGCCACTGTATACACTTGCATGGATGTTGACAGCAGTACAGTATTAATAAACTCTTGTCATAGACTGTATTTAATATAACTGGCAATAAGGCAGCAGAGGAAAGGGTCTATATCCGCAGGCAGCCTGATCTAGAATAAAGCAAAGCATTCCTAAGCTCACTCTTGTATGGAACAGCAGAGGACTGTCCAGAGGTGCTTTGAAGTGACAAAAATACACTAGTGCCAGTTGTGGGCACCTTTCAACGTTCTGAAAAATCACCGATTTCTGCCAAACACCACAGCCTGAGACCAACCATCCGAGCAGGGGAGATGATCACCCACAATCCCACAGTGAGTGAGAGAGAGAAAAGAACCATTGGCTCAGTGGCGATCATGCGACATTTGGCATCAAATACTACTCATATTGCAAGACATCACTCGTTTATCAAGTTAAAATTTATTAGAAATGTTTGCGCATCTTGCAGAACACTCGCATAACAAGTTACTCACAATCCAAGGTTTTAATGTATGTCTCTTCCTTCATATATAAAATAGGTCAATTAAATGACAACCACTTCATCGTCTTTGTTCTACCTTCTAAGCCCCCTTTTGCTAATCTTTATACACACAGTCTGTGTGTGTGTGTGTGTGTGTGTGTGTGTATACACAACCTCCTCCAACTCCCTTCAAAAATTCTTTTCAGGGACACCTGGGTGGCTCAGTCAGTTAAGTGTCGACTTCAGCTCAGGTCATGATCTCACAGTTCGTGGGTTCAAGCCCCATGTTGGGCTCTGAGCTGACAGCTCAGATTCTCCCTCTCTCTCTCTCTCGCTCTCTCTCTCTCTGTCCCTCCCTCACTTGTGCTCTCTCTCATAAAAATAAACATTAAAAATATATTTTTTTCAGATTCTTTCTTCACTCAGAGTGGTCCATAGGTAATAACCACCATCTGTCTTTTTGCAACAAGTATAGCTGCTTAAAGGAAAATCTGAAGTTAAAATTTCATTTGTGCTAAAAGTAGGGGAGGGATCTGGGTGGCAAGGTACCCTGAAGACAATCACCTCTCTTACTTACCATAATTGACTTTGATATTAGACCTGGATACAAATTAGCCTAACAGAAGATGAGAAACGTTTACTGCTTGCATGACTAGAACAAGCTTTATTCATCATCCCTGATTAGAATAGGAATATGTCTCTATCCTATATGTCAACAGGATGGTGATATGGAAATCTACTCAGACAATACAATGACGTTATTAGCAAGGAGAATGAAAATATGTAAATAACTCCGTGTTATTTTTTATATTTAACTAACTTAAAAGAAGAAAACAAAACAGTGTAAGTTTTCTCCTTCAAATTTTCCTTGTTTTTTTTCTTTCATACTGAAGATGACAACCTTGCCAAGTTTGAAGCTTATAGATTTAGACATTTCTTGAGTTACACAATCACAAGAAAGAGATTGAAGTATTTTATTTGAGAGGGAGACTTGGAGGGGGGAAAGAAAGGCTGTGTGGTCTTAGAGGCAGAGAAGCTGGTGAAATTGTATCAAACTTTTGAGAAAGAAAAAAAAGAAACTCACTTCAGGATGAGCCACCAAGTGTGGCCATTTCCAGGTTAACTGTTTTTGTGTGGAGAAAGATGAATATCCTGAAATGTCAAAGGAGAAATGGCACATGGCTCATAATTACATGGAGCTTCTGTATTCTTCAGGGTCCACATCTACAGTTAGCTCCAGCTGACTCTTGCAATAATCACACAAAAACACTTATTTCTAGAGAACAAATGTTTACAAAGTCTTCTGTATGATCCTCAAGTTAACTCTTGGATATGGATATTATTAAGCTCGTTTTATGAATAAGGATCCAGAGACTCCATCAAGGTTAGATGACTTGCCTAAGGACATGAAAATGTTAACTGGTATGACCAAGAGTGAAACCCAGGTTTTCTGAAATCTTAAACTTCTCTCAATAGACCGTAAAAGAATGGGTGTGCTAAGCAATTAGGCTAAGTCACTGGATCACCAAAGCAAGATGCTGCTACTCTGCATCTATCTCCCATCACAACCGGGATGTAAAACTCAAAGCACATTTTTGGCTCACTAGAGAGGGACAAGAAAACCAAGACTCATCTCAGTGATAGCATAACTACCTTTAGTTTGTTCGACTCTGGATCAGGAGAAAAGATCAAGAGCTCTCAAATGGAACCCTGAATCCAATGACTTTAGTTTTCCATGACACTTCTTAATTTTTTAAGTAAACTTTATAAATCCTAGAAAAAATGTTGTATTCCACCATTAGTCAAACGTTATGAAGTTCTAGCTATGTCTTGTCCTAAGTTCTGGGAATATAAAGAAGAATAAAAGGTATCTGATCTAAGATGACTTCCTAGTATTGTGGAAGAATGAAAGAGTTATTACACAATACAAGTGTAATAAACCAGAATGGAGAAAGTGCACAGGAAAGACTCTGCCAAGGGGAGTCAGAGAAGTCTTTATAGAGGTGATATTTAAGCTTACACTTGAAAGATGACTAGGAGAAAAGAGGTGAATGTGCATTCTAGGAATTAGCTCTTTTATGCTATTTTGAATTGTGTTCGGAGCCAAGTGTGAGAAATGGGGAGGCGTGCCTTCTTAGATTATGCAGCATATGTTTCCAGTGGGAATTCTCTGTGTCATAATACTGGTTTGGCTCTAGATTTATTAATTATGTAAGTTTTGACCATGGCTTCAAGTTTTAAAGACCCAGACTTTGCCTTCATCCACAGAGGGACAATGGATTTAACTTTCTTCCAGGTTTATTGAGGTATAATTGACATACAACATTATGTAAGTTGAAGGTGTACAATGACTTGATTTGGTACACAAGATATATTGCAAAACATTTACCACCATAGTGCTAACACACCTCTATCATGTCACATAACTATTGTTTCTTTTTCATAGTAAGAACATTTAAGATCTACTTTCTTAGCAGCTTTCAAATGTATGACACAGTATTATTAACTATAATCACCGTGTTATACATTAGATTCCCAAGATGGTAGATTTTATCAATGGACATTTTTATTTCATGAAAGATAGAGTATCTTCTTAGACTAAGGAATTCAAAAAAGTCTCACAAAAAGGTCTATGTCTGAATAGTCCCAAAGAATCAAGTGTGAGATTGAAAGAAGATTAAGCTTTTTTTTATTTTTAAATTTGTTTTTTATTTTTTGAGAGAAACAGAGCGGGAGTGGGACGAAGGGAAAGGGAGGGAGAGAACCCCAAGCAGGCCCCGTGCCCAGCATGGAGCCCAATGCAGGGCTTGATCTCACTGTTGTAAGATCATAACCTGAGCCAAAATTAAGAGTCGGATGTTTAACTGATCCACCCAGGTGCCCCTAATTCACTTTAAAAATATGCATTATTTTCGGGGTGCCTGGGTGGCTTGGTCGGTTGAGCATCCGACTTTGGCTCAGGTCATGATCTCACGGTACGTGAGCTCGAGCCCCGCGTCGGGCTCTGTGCTGACAGCTCAGAGACTGGAGCCTGCTTCAGATTTGGTGTCTCCCTCTCTCTCTCTCTGCCCCTCACCTGCTCACACTCTGTTTCTCTCTCTCAAAAATAAATTAAAAAAAATACGCATTATTTTATTATCATACCAGGAGCTATGGGAGAAAGAAAATCTTCCCTTAGAGATCTTAGAGGAATACCCAGACCAACCCAAATATGAAAATAAAATCTCGGGGCCAAGAAACAGATATAAAAGGGAAAAAGAGATGTTCCTGGATCAAGTGGCTCCAAAAGAGATGATTAGGAAAGGCGAAGGGATGTTTTTTACTCGTTCTTTGCGCAAAAGGGTTGTTCTAGTCCAAAGAAATTCCACAGAACAAGAGAACAAGGGCCTAGCCTTACCTGCAGTGCTTCCCTGAAGGGAGCCTAGCTATAGAAAATGCTCAATTCCAGTGCTCAGATGAAGACGGTCTCTGCCTGTAAGAACAATCAGGGAGAAACTCTTGAGAGTGGGGACAGTATACACAGGATTGCAGTATAAAAACAGATGACTTTAATAAAGACCAGCATAAATACAGCATTAAGTGGGGGTGAGTTTCAAGGTCACTCAGTTATTATAGTTGGGGATGCAGTGTTGTGATGGTTAATGTTTAACAACCCACTCTCCAGGAAAAAAAAGGTAATAGCCTTATTTGAAGTGTCTGCCAATTTCTGAATACTCCCTCCATGGCTGGTTTGAAGCCAGTATCAGTGAACACGGGTTTGGGAAGAGATGTGCACAAGCAAGCTTCTTGTGAGTCTGTGTGAGCCGGCTCCAGCACACCACGGAGGGCAGGCAGTCATCGGGGTAGTCTCAAAATTGTGTTAAATCTGGCCTCTAAGGAAAGGAGAGGAACAAATAAAACATATTAAAAGGGACCTGGAAAAGACAACAAAAGACCAAATCCTGGACTGCTTTAGATGTTGGTTGGTTGTGCTAATACTTCCTAGGTGAGGTTACCCAACTCAGGGTGAAGAAGCTGGATGGGGATTTGCTTGAAAATAGATGATCTTATTGAGTAGAACACACGGACTTTTCATGTTTCACTGTAAGGGCTCCCAGAAGAAAGAAAAGTATACAAGCATAAATGTTTTAAAAGCCAATGTCTAGGGCTGGACTGATATTCAGCAACAATGCACTGGTTCATAACAACACACCCTTATGTACCAATTAGTCAGCATCTCTTTTGATTGGTTGCTGCCTGTGCGATACTTCAGGTTAAGTATTTGAGTATCACTCCTAGAAATCAAAAATGAGGAAAGAGAGCACTCAGTCCAGTAAACATCGCCAGCCTTCTATGGGGTAGAGAAGGAAAGGAACTAATCAAAGAAGAAGGTTAAACTGTCAAACCCTTAGCTAGGACTTTCTAAGGCATGGGGGAACTAGCAAGGAAAAGGAAGCACTAGAAGCACATCCCATTATTGCAGGAGAAAAAAATTATGAGAGAAAGAAAATGTTACTTAAGGCCTATAGCATCCAAATGCACAGGAAAAATAAGAATCACATAGCAGATGTGCTCAGGGGCACAGACTTCAGAAATGACAACCGCAACTTGAAGTTTAGGAGCTTTCCAAGGGTAACGCTCTAGCTAAAAGGAATGTTGGGGCAAGGGTAAAAGCTTTCTTAAAAGACGGTTTCTTAGGATGAAACAATGCCCCAGAGAAAGGCAATGGTGGGGCCAATGAGGCACAGGACTGGTAAATATCTGCACATGAAGCCCCAGTGAGATTATATCTCTATACAGCCCACATAAACTTTGTCCACGGATGCCAGGTACACGGGCTCCAATGGGAAAAGGCAAAATAAGAGGTTCTGTATACGCAGGGTGAGTCAAAGGGGGTCTCAGATAACTGATGCTTGGGACTGCCACCACCGCATTTGCATTCATTTGGAGAATGAACACTCTCTTTCTGAGAAAGGGGATTGTGTGTATATTTGAGTTTCCCCTCAGCTCTGATAGGGGAGCTGGCTGATCAAACCCCTGGCTGATGGATTTCTTCAAGGGGGCTCTTTTCTGAGCTGGGTTCGAATTCATAGGTCAGGGAATCAATTGAGCAGCATCCTGGCAAAGTTGCAACCATGATGCTTCCCTCCCTTGGGTCTAGATTCTTTCAGATATGACTAAATCTCCATTATAGTCTTTGGTGAAGGCTAGCATCCTCTGCGTAATAAATAACTACTCCCTGGCAGTATGTATCTGAGAATTTGGCATTCTTGGTAGGGACACATTCCCAGCTCAATTCTAAGTTAGTTATTTCATCTAAGGTGCTACAAGATGTACTAGGTCAGCATTTTCAACAGGGGTTCACTAAAAAATGAAGACCTAATGAAGATCTACTGCCCTAAAGCAGGCAGTGGCAAACTTTATTACAGAGCCAGACAGAACGTATTTTAGACTTTGTGAGTATATTGTATTTATTTTTAATTTTCTGCATATTACAATGTTTTGACACCTTGAGAAAACCCCTCCAGATAGATTTTCGGGATGCCAATCCCGGAACTAGCCAACTCTTAGAGAAAGCAAAGGGCCCAACTGGAAACATTCTTCTGCTGTGTAAGCTAAGCACTCTAGAGCCATACCTCCTCCATCAGGCCAGCGCTCCCCAAATGGCAATATGCTTCCACTTTAATCACCCAGGTCCAGGAAGCAGACAATTTGAAACTAACCCAATGGCCCAAAACCCATGGGAATTATTCAAGCCAACCAACCAACCAATCCTAAACTGTTCGTTCTGCTTTGCCTTTCCAGTAGAAACCCTAATACGGCAGTGACCTAAGCATTCCACCCACCCCTATCTTCTGCCTCTTGACCACCCTGGTGTCTTTCTCACATGGCTCCTCTTGTGGAAGCATCCGATCATCTCAGGAAAGAACACAGAAGAGTGGGCCATACATCCTCTGCTCCAACTTCTCAACTCTACTGTTGTGGCATGAGAGCTGCCATAGACAATACATAAATGCAGAAACAGGCCGTGGGCTGAATGTGGTCCCAGTACTACTTTGAAAAATCTTGCCTACCGCATCCACAAAGTATGTAACAATGTGGCTCCTTTTCAGTACATCCATAATAATATCAGTCATATCAACCTTGTGAAAAAAGTTCCTAAAATCATTTTTCTGGGTTCTATGCTTTAGGCAAGGAACCTTAGATTGGGAAAGGCTGAACTTGATAATGTAGATACCTTGATTCAAACAATCCCACACAAACTCTAAATTGTCTCTCTCACTTTTTAAAAAAAATTTTTTTAATGTTTATTTATTTATGAGAGAGAGACAGAGTGTGAGCAGGGGAGGGGCAGAGAGAGAGAGAGAGACATAGAATCTGAAGCAGGCTCCAGGCTCTGAGCTGTCAGCACAGAGCCCAACATGGGGCCCGAACCCACAGACCATTGAGATCATGACCTGAGCCGATGTTGGATGCTTACCCGACTGAGCCACCTAGGTGCTTCCTAATTGTCTCTCTTAATAGCACCTGGGTGGCTCAGTCGGGTAAGCATCCAACTCTTGATTCTGACTCAGGTCATGATCTCATGGTTGTGAGATCTAGCCCCACATCAGGCTCCATGCTGGGTGTGGAGCCTGCTTGGGATTCTCTCCCTCCCTTCCCCCACCCCCATGCACCCTCCCTGCTCACCCACACACTCTCTTAAAAAAAAAGTTAAATAAAATAAAATATCTCTCTTAGATTGTTTGAGTCCCCCTTCCACAATTCCTGCAGTTCCTTCCCACAAACCTACTCCCTGCTTTTGCTTTATCCTAGATG
Organism: Cryptoprocta ferox; assembly: GCA_028646485.1. Taxonomy (NCBI): domain Eukaryota; kingdom Metazoa; phylum Chordata; class Mammalia; order Carnivora; family Eupleridae; genus Cryptoprocta; species Cryptoprocta ferox. Next base: position 18,176,631 of record CM053562.1, read on the forward strand.
TAGAACTTGGCACCTTTCTAAATCCCATCAAAAATCCAATCATCCTAAAATAGGGGCTGGCATCAACAAGTGATGAAAAAGTTTTACATATGATCTCTCCCTGCAAACTTCTTAAATGTTCCCACTGGAACATGTCTGTAGTTCAAATTCCCCTCTCAGCCATGTCAATCCTAAGCGTCTCTGCATATGACTGCACAACTGCCCTTTTGCTGTCACTACTCCTGGATCTTTCCTTGCTCCAGAAACTTCAACTTTCTTTCTCTTTCATTATAGCAGTGCAATTCTGCTTGGCTCCAGGGCTGTACCCTCAGCTTCACATAACCAAGCCTATTCAATACTTCAGAAAAATGAAGACCTTGCTGTTGACAATATTAACCCTGCTTGGAAGCAGACTGAGTTATATGTGGAAAATAAACCTTCTTGTTACACAGATATAATGTGTCAAGTGTTCTAAAATTGTGTGTGTGTGTGTGTGTGTGGAGAAAGGCATGCCTATTCTTACTGTTCATGTTATCCACAAGCCATGTTGTTTGACCTTGGGACTCAAGCCTAGGATATCCTGACTCCTGGACAAATCTTCCAAGCTAGTGAAGGCCTGATGTTCAAAATGTACGGCTAGGATGCTGATGTTGCTATTGGAAGAGGTGAGCAACGGATGCTGTTGTGATCTAGAAAACAGAAAATGGATCCTGGATGGGTAACCAAAGATACAACGATGTTAAGGAGCACGGGCGGGGCACCTGGCTGGCTCAGTCAGTACAGCATGTGACTCTTGACCTCGGGATTTTGAGTTCAAACCCCATGCTGGGTGTAGAGATTACTTAAAAATGAAACCTTAAAAGAAAAGGAGCATGTGCAAACTATGTGAAAGGAAGCAAGCACTCATGTAGGATTAATTCAGGTACAGGATGATATATCATATTTCCCCTAAAAGAATACATTAGAATGGGAGAGGAATCTGGTTTGACATTCCTTTCTGGGATAGTTGCAAAGTTAATAAACCTCTTACTAGAAGGAACTCAAAATTGGTTGAATGACAAACAACATGATTTTTCTGTGTGTCACTTGTTTATGTCATTAATGCCTCTTGCTAACACCCACCCTGCTCCTCCAGGTCAATGTGGCTTCATATCTGGCAACTCTGTACTAGCAGCCCCTTTTTATTTGAGTTGCTCGTCTGGCAGAGTAGGTTAGGGCTATGATCCTGCAACCTAGCAATTAAGTTCACACCTGCATGCTTTGGAGGTAACTTTAGACACAGGAATGCCAAGTAACTCTCACGGTGCATACTAACACTAATTAATTGCTAGTGGCTACTTAGATGCTGGACTGAGAGGAATCCTGAGCTCACATTGAGGGTAAACAGGCAAAAGGTTTGTCGCCTTTGTTATTCTCAGTGCTGCTGGGCTGCCCCAATGAACAAGGGTTTTCAAGGAAGAGTTTGGTAGAATGAAGAAAAAGCCTGCTTTGTGGAAAGACAAGTCTAGGTTCAAATGCTGATTCTTCTAAGTATCTGCTTTGGGCAAAGAACGTAAAAGGCTCTATCTTTGTGTTTGTGAAACCAGGATAACAGCACCCACCCACAAAGTTTCTAGAAAATGATTTAGCACATATTAAAACCTAGCACACAGTTCCTGGCACATGGTTAATGTCTCAAAGTACATTAGTTCTCCTTCTTGACTACAAAGATATCCTGCTCTCTCATGCAAAACTCTCAGATCTATTAGCTAGTATAAAACTCAACCAGTGGAAGCATGACTGCCAGACTGTAGAGCTTTTCAATCTAGGACAGAATGTTACAGAGACCAACACTGGCTGTCAACAAGTTTGTCTCTCTTTGAGAGACACAAAATTGCAAAGCAAGGACTTGAAGTGAATAAAAATGTAATTTAATTCACAATCAAATAAAAACTCCATAGCTTAGGAATTAGAGAATATTCTTGGAACGGACTCTTTTCAGTATCATAAATTTAACCAACTGAATTCTTTAAGTATCTGCCTTGTCAACCTTTTGAAATGAAGGTTGATTAGGTTCAATGGGAAATCTGCATTTCATCATGAAAATGGAACACAACGTCCTTGGCTTAGCCTCCCAAGGAGTGGCAATTTGGGGCACTATGTGCAAAGCATGAAGTAAAAACACAGGTAGCAAATTTATTTCAAGCATGACAAAGGGGAGCCATGCATATGCATAACCCAAGAACCACAAAAAGGCATGGTCTCCACTCTCACTATACAGACCTCTTTTAAAGGAAAACTCCCTCAAGGGGCTTCTCCAGCCTTTTATTTTACAAATAGTAGTTTATGAGAATGGAGACATTACAAGGAGACACTTTAGATTAAGTGAGTTGATGTATTTAAATAGTAGGGCAAAGAACTCAATTATCAAGGGGAAGATGCAGCAAAAGCAAGTCTTGTCAAAAGAAACCAAAATCCACTGGGTGTTTCTCAAATCTTCACTTCCTTTGAGAAGGTTTAATACGCAACCCACGAGAATTTGACTATCTAATAACCTGAACACATAAAAAAAAGTGTAGAGGAAAAAATATACATATTATGCATGTCGTTTCTAAAACAACAGTGAATCGTGCACTAGATTTAGCAGGTTAATTAGGGAGTCTGTTAGCAATGAAGTGAAAGCTGGCACATTCCCAATTCTGGCTGATACTAGCCAAGACATAGACATAACTGATGTTTCTCCAATATAACCAAGACACGTCACCTAATCCAGAGAAAACGCATTATCTATAACAGGCTTAAAGTTGGATTGGAGGTCAAAATGTTGCCAATGTTTTCAGATCAAGTAATAGGCCCCTGAAAAGCTGAGTAAGCTGTTTGGTTGGATGGAACAGTTAAAATTGAAGGGGCAGTTCAATGGGCTGACACTGGTTAAGAAAATCATTTAGTCAAGTTCATGACATATTCTTCCTCAATCCTGCATCTTTATGTTTTTGTATTTAATAAATTTGATGTGTTACACTTTGTAAATTTAAGGTGCACAGTGTGTTACTTTATACATTCACATATTGTAATATAATTACCACTGAAGCAATATTTATCACATCATTATGCTACAATATTATTGTCTATATTCATTATAATGTATATTAGATCTCTATGGTTTATTTAATACTTGTTACAGGTTGGTACCCTTAAACATCATTAATCTTGCCACCTCCCATCCTGCTTCCCCTGGTAACCACCATTTTACTGTTTTTTTTTTTTTTTAAATAGGTTTGACTTATTTAGATTCCACATGTGACACATACGGTATTTGTCTTTCTCTAAGTTCATTTAGCAAAATGTGCCCACGGCCCATCCATGTAGTCACAAATGGCAGGATATCCTTCCTCATTAGTGAATAATATTCCACTATGTATATATATCACATTTCTTTCATCCATTCATCACTGATGGGCATTTGGGGTGAATAATGCTGTTGTGAATAATGCTGTAATAAACATGGGTGTGGCTATATCTTAGTGAAATCCTGATTTTATTTCCTTTGGGGGCACCCTTAGAAGTGGAATTGATGGATCCTATGGTAGATCTTTTTTTTTTTTTTTTTTTGAGCAATCTCCATAATGTTTTCTACAGTGGTTGGACTAACTGACATTCCCATCAACAGTATACAAAGGTTTTCTTTTCACCGCATCTTTGCTAGTACTTGTTGTCTCTTGTCTTCTTGATGAGAGCCATTCTAACAGGTATGAGGTAATCTCTCATTGTTCTTTTTATTTGCATTTCCCTGATGATTAGTAATGTCGAATATCTTTTCATGCACCTGTTCTCCACTCAATCCTGCACCTTTAGATCAAGTTGACCTTCCCATGGAGCAGGTGGCTGTGGCTGACGGCCAGTTAAGACAAGAGGTTCCTGCGGGTGTTCTGGTACCAGGCACCCATGCCTGCCTGCTGAGCTCTTGGAGCACTAAGAAGAGGATAGCAAACAGCAAACCCAATTCAGTGTAATATGTATTAATAAGCATCTAGAATGTATCTGGCACTACACTTGGTATTACAGACATTCTCAGTATTGTGGACATACTGGTGAATGCAATATGACTCTGCCGCCAAAAAGCTCACTTGAGTGGCGAAAACAGATCGTAAACAGTAATATGGCAAAATGGTAAAGTTGGATATAAACAATTATAGAAACTGAAATGTGAAAAGATAGCAGCTTCTGAATCAAGAGTGTGAAGTGGAGGTCAGAGAAAAAATAAAACAGAGGACTGGTGATCATTAGACAGTGATTAAGAGTTTGTCCTGTGGGGTAAAAAGGAGAGTGCTTGAAGCAATGGAGACAAGAGCCAGTGTATGAAGGGCTGACTCTGCAGGGTGTGACCAAGGAATAATAGTGAAAGGCGTGAAGTGGCTAAAGTGGAGAAGCTGTGTCCTAACTCTGAGACGGTGAGGGGACATCTTGGTCCCTTCCACAGTGCTGTGTAATCCCCACCCTGAGCACCCTGCCCAGCTGAGACTACAGTCCTCCAGAGAAAAAGTCACTGTTGACAGCATCCTATACCCTTCACTCCCTCCTCAGATAAGATTTAATTGGTTTTACTCTCTTTCTTGAGAAAAGACTTTCTTTCAGCAAATAAGCATTGAGCATAATTTACGCTAGTATTACAAAAGGCACTGAGAAGTATTGTCATTACATGGAATTAGCATAGGTTAAAAGCGAAACTCTGGAAACAGACTGTCTGGGTTCAAAATTTGGTTTCAACACTCACTAGCTGTGTCATTTTAGACAAGGAGCTTCTTCTCTTTAAGTGGAGATATTACTGTATTCCACTGTAGCATGGCTATAGGATTAAATGAAACAAAGCATGTATAAATTAACTTAGAACACTGCTGTAGAGTAAATGTTGGCTGTATTCCAGCTGAGTCCTAGAAGGAGTACTGCATGAAGTAACTCTCAACATAACTGTTGGATGTGAGACTGTCGCTCTGATCTGCCTGTCCACTGCCTCCTCACTGTTCCATTGACGTTTCCCTCTTGCAACAGAAGTCACCCCCTTTCTACGTGCCTCCAGAAGGTTTTCTTGAGACTTCTGAAGAGCTCATTTTGCTGTGTTATTTTTCCCAGGAAATCATATTCACTCCTTACTGAGCAGCAAGGCCCTCCAAATCTAAATCAGTCCTTCTCAACTCCATCCCACACTCATATTCCCACTGACAGACAACAAATGTTATTTGCAGCACCTGAAAAACTCATTTATTTCAACATGAAGTCAACTTGTTCCTGATGAATTGCAGCAAGAGAGGTGAGGGCCATGGGACTGTTCAGGGGTTGGTAGCTCCTGGGGGATTACAACTCAAGGTCTGACATCAGTAGGATCCCTGTGATTTTCACATCTAGCAGATTCAGCAGAAGAAAAGGCCTAGAAAATCATGTCTGTGCTGGGCATGAAGCAGGGAAGACTGGCTGGCGTGGAGGCACATGGGCTTGGGGATGGATGGAGTCGGCAGGACGCAGAAGGCCCAGGCTGTTCATGGCAGAATTTGAGTCCAAAGAAACCTAGAAATTTTAGGAGTAGCATTGAAGGAGGCGCTTCTTTCTCTAATTACTTAGCCTGAGTGATTCCAAAGGAGCCCACTGCATGGGGAAAGGAAAAAGGAGGAGGGAGAGGTAGATCAAAATGACTCATTGGCAACAAATAACAGGAAAAAAATCAGTACAGGCAGCATACTGGTTGAAAATCTGTGCCAGCATCTACAGCAGGATGCCACCTGCAAGCTGGTCACTGTGACATTCTGAGAACAAAACCAAAAGGAGGTGTTCATGGTAACCAGGGGCTGCAGGGCTCTGGGAGATGGCAACCCGGGCAGAACACAACCAGTTTCGCCAAACAGCTCTCATGCAAGGCGATGTGTCTGCGTGTGGCCAGTGCCCCATGGACAATAGATGATTTAGCTACAGCCTTCGCCAGAAACTGAAATAAAAGATCAGGGAGACAGTCAGGGATGTACTAATGAAGCAATGACTTAACAAGAAAAACCCCAAACAATCCGTTTTAGACAAGGAATTTGCCTTCCTGCCACAGTGTAGCCTCATAATCTTCCAGCTCCTCCCCTAGGAAGCAGCCAGAGGCCATCTTTCTGAAGCAAGGGGGCCACCTGTCCTTCCCCCTGCTGCCACTATAGGAGGCGAGAGAGAATCCCCGTTTCAAATACTCTCACCAGCAAAAATTGCCCCAGGAAGTCTCTCTTTTCTGAGTGTAACATAACTTCCCATCCGTAAGTCCTAAATTCTTTGAATATGCACATACCTCCAAGAACAAGTGGCATTTTAAGCAAGTGGCCCACTTAGACCTCAATAAGAAGGATTTACAAGCAGGTTTTAACAGAGCAGTATAGTTCCTGCTTAGACATGTTTGCTAAGGGAGTCTGCACGAATTGTGCGTCGAGATTCACGAGAAAGAAGTAGTAACACCCAGATGAGCTGCAACATAAGACTAGTTTAAAGAAAACAGCCCGACAACAAAAAATAAATTACATAGCATCGAAGTAGCAAGTCAAATTTCTAGTCACACATAACACACCTGCTTTTCAAAGGGGGAGGAGGCGGCTGGGGAGGAGAAGGTGAGTGGAGCAGCAGCGAAAGGTGGCATTCTGAGCTGGCTGTGACTGTGATTGATGGCCTTGTGCTGTATTCGCACTCATGTAGAAAATTAGAGTGAGATCACTCCAGATATTGGCCCATCTGAGTTCCTTCTTGTGTCCATCCCCTCTACCCGGTTACTCTCCCCTCCTGCCTGTGGGCCCCATTATTCAAACTTCCGAGCAGAAAGCAAAATACTTCTTTCTTTCCTGTTCTCTTTCTTTTTCTCTCTCTTCCACTGTGAGGAATAAAATGATCATTTTGAGGATTTCTTCACTTAGTGACTTGAGGGAAAATTCATTTCTCTTGGTGCTTCAGGTTATTTTTCCAGAGGGTTCCAAAGCGACAGCGACAATTACTTCTGAGAGCATCTTCATCAAATCTGCCATGGTGCCATCTCTGCTAAATGGGCCTGTCTCCCCCACCCCCCCACACAGGGCTCCCCCGCTCCCTCCTACACATCGCCTGCTTTGTACGAGGCAGGATTTATTGTGTAACTCTGCCTCTCCATTTAATTAGCTTGCTACCATTTTAGGCAGATCTCACAAGGTTTCTGTTCCCATCCCAGGGGGTGGAATGGTGGAGCATCTGTATCCTTCACAGGGTCCAGACTTGTCCAAATCTGCCCTCAATCCAATCAGGGACAGCCATCTCCAAGACACATTCAAAAGATGCCTTCAGGGCACCTGGGTGGCTCAGGTGGTGAAGGATCCGACACTTGATCTCAGCTCAGGACAGGATCTCACGGGTTCGGTTCTTGAGTCTGAGCCCCATGTTGAGCTCTGTGCTGACTGTGCAGAGTCTACTTGGGATTCTCTTTCTCCCTGTCTCTCTGCTCCTCCCTTACTTGTGTTCGTTCTCTCTCTCTCTCTCAAAATAAATAAACATTAAAAATAGATGTGTGCAGAAAGAAGTGAGGTGGAATGTTGTACTACCATTCAGTTTTTTAAAAGGATAGCATTCTATGAATGACATTCACTACACTCCCATTTATTTTCACATCTCTGATAACATATCACATTTTATAAAAATCCAAAGTTCATTGCAAAATTTGGGAAGTATGCATATTTAAAGTTCTCATTGTTTTGTTTCAACATGGAAGCCTGAAATATCTACCCAACCCAGGTTAAAAGGGGCTTATATTTATCAAAAGTTGTCATGGAACATTCGTGCGAACCAACAGATAAAGCAAAAATGCATATCCAATAAGCTGTACATATAAGTCTGATACGAGGCAACCAAACCATAGTTTCACTCTGTTCAGTTTTCTTTTTAAAGAAAACTTGTCATGAATCCTATAGTAAAGCAGATAAATTGGGATGGCAAGCTTCTGACCTCACTGCCTAAGAACAAGCGATGTGTTTGTAGCACATCAGGGATTTGAACACATGGGGAAGAAAAGGGTGTTGAAAGGTAACTTTTCACCCCCCACCCATCATCCTTTCACCCCACATCAAAAACACTCTACCTCTATTCTTCTCAAGTTCAAATCAGCACTGGGAATGTGGTTCCATCCAGCTGGGGACGCACAGTGTCAGGGGTGACCTTGGAAACAATTGGGCTCCACACTGTTAAGACTTTATAGATTAAACCCAGCGACGTGAATTGCATGAGGGAGTGCGGTGAGGCAGTGATGGACAATGGAGCTCAGACCTCCCCAGGCTGGACAGGTAGAAATGCCACCGGAAATATCAAGTGTGTCTCCAGTGAACTTTATTTTTAACGTGAAGACCTTTCTCTGCAGGAGGACACTTGCTGAAACGTGATCTAAACTCACTTCAAGAAGAAGAGTACATGCCTGGAATTGAAACCAAGAGCTTTCTTTCCACTCTGGAGGCCCTTGGACCTCATGGGAAGTTACTCCCTTGAGCTTTATTGGAGGCCAGCCTCAGACAAAGCAGCATGGAAAGAGTACCTCCCCTCGTTCCTGGCTAGCTCTTTTTTCTGCCAACCTAGACTTCCCCTGCTAGTCAGTTCAGTACCTGTTCTTCAACATGGCTTTGTTCTACCTTCTGGAGGATGTGGAAAGCCTTGGTTTCTTCCCCCAAATGGGCCCTTATATTATTAAGCCGAGAATCTTTTCTTAGGCTTTTGTTTGCTTCCTCTGCTCCCCTTTCTGTTCTTGTCATTTTATGGATCATCTATGTGGTTTTGCTCCCAAATATCTGGCAGTGGTGTGGAACATGGTCTGCTCAGCTCTTTTCTCTTCCTTGTTTTCCCCATGGTAACCATAAAGGCCCTTTTGGTTTTAAGGGTTTACTTTTAATAACTACTGGGAAACAAAAATAACAACAACCAAAAAAACTAACACTGATAATAAATACAGTGAAGTTACAAATCCTAAGAAAACCTTCAAAGTTTCTACAGCATTAGTCTCTAGGCTATAATTATGGTTCCCCTTCAGATGGTAACTGAAAACTACATTTGATTTCTGTTCCTCATTTTTATTTTTGAAGTTGGACATACGAACCTCCCACCACCCCTATATACACGTTGACTGCCCTTCAGTTAAAGTCAAGTTAGGGACGGTGTTCATCCCTAAAGACCTTCCGAACTGAGTGACCTTCATATCCCTTGGTCTCCATTTCATGTAGAATGGGTCCTTCGGCCACAGATATTTAAACAAACATTTAATCTCTGAGTTCCCATCTTAAAAATTGCATCTGAAGTTGGTACCTAAGCCTATATACACCAAGAAGCTAATAACTACTTACTAGGTTACCTATCTAGGTGTATTTACATTTAAAAAATATACCATTCCAGAGATAAAGAGAAATAAAAAGAATGGCACTCTAATGGGGGAACATGAGGTATTACAGTCGCAGGTGAGAAAGGAAATGGACTAATACACTTGAATTGACCTCATGCCTGGGACGGAAAGTCCTAGCACATCTCTGTCTCTGTCCACTGTTAGAGGCTCTTAATATTAATGTGAGTCATAGTCAAGAGCTGTTCCAGCACATTCTTCACACCAAGATCAGAAGAATGTGGGTTATAAAATAGGGTCTAAATCGCAGTGGATGTGAACTGTGGCTAAACAGACCTGAGAGGCGCCAAATCAAAGAGCTGGCATCTGGCATTGAGTCTGGTACCCAGTTAGTGTGTACAGGGAACCCACGATTTGCTCAGCACCATGCTAGGCACTCAACAGATCAGACAGCACCTCCGCCCTCTGAACTAACTGAGGATGCATGATGGACAGGTACAAAGTCAATGCTTGATTACAGATGCTAATAATGTTGGGAAGCAATGAGGCAGGTAATCAGAAGCAGTGATCATTGGGAAAGCATACATGCCCTGCTCCTACCATGGCTGTGGAAAGCAAAAGGAAGGAGAAAAATAAGCACCAGGCAACTCAAGGAAGACAAGTTTCTGGAGGGAAACAGAGAGAGGATGTGCTGGGCTATAATTTGCTATTGCACAGCAAGTGCTTTGGCAAACGGGTGTGACAAAGTTTTGTATGTTTAATTTTATGTGTTGCTTAAAAGATATAACTGTTTAATATATATCAGTTATATTGGAGTTTTTAAAAATTCAGGTGGTAGAGTCACTTACTCAGAGAAAGCCCAGGGAAGATAATGATGATAATAATCACAACAACAACTGAACAACAAATAAAAGCTCAGGCTTGGAATCAGGTCTGTGATGATTTCACTAAAATGCTCTTTTTCCTGGTTATTCTATGGTTTATAGATTTATTAAAAGAACTGGCTACATAAGAACTGTCACCATAATTTCTCAGTCCATTTCAGACTGAGGGCGTTGACTCAAGCCTGCACCGAGAATCCCCTTGGCTTGCAATGCACTTAGTACTGCCAATGGTGTCCTTTAGGTTAAAAGGGCCTCAGCGTGTCCACCTCTTTCTTTGTGTCAGAGCAGCTTAATGAAAGAAGTAAGAAAAGAGTGGTGGTCTCCAGGCTTCAGCCTCCTTTTACCAAGGCCCTGGGGCCTGCCCTCACATCTCTGCCCTTCTCCCCTACAAACCCCATCCCACCATTTTTGCTGAAGGTGCCTGTGCCTCCTTCCCCAAATGAAAAGGCAGTTTGCCCACCCAGGAGAACAGTTTTCGTGGCCTGTTTCAATTGCTAAATGTTTGCAACTCCATTGATCTCTGAGATTGGCTAGGCGGGGAAGAGTTGGTGCAATGCCAGAGAAATCCATTGGAAACCTTGCTCATCTGCTCCTCACCCTGAGACTGAGGTCCAGTACAGTCCTCTGACTTTTCCCACAACAGGGTAAATTTTCTCACTTCCTAGAATACCTTCTCAAGGGAATGGAGGGCAGGCTGTGTTCTCATCTCCTTTCCTGGGGTTCCCCAAAGTGCCTATCACAGTTCTTCCGCAGTGACTGAGGAGCCTTGGTGAAGACAGAACCCCATGTAACCTGCTATGGCATCACAGAATTCCTGAGGTAACTATGCAGATTAGACCCTTCTATGATCCTGGGCGACTTTAATTTAAGGCAATGTGCTAATTAAGTACTAAGATGAGTGGTACAGGCAGCAGGTGCAAAGGGAGTTCAGAGCAGAGAGAAAGTTCATGTCCTTCTCAGTTCGATTTATAAGGAAGACCAAAGAATCTTATTCTCTTTTCAATTCTCTCTTTAGTCCCTTCTCAAACACAACACTCCCCTGAACACATGCAGGAAGAGACACAAACACCATACCCATTCTCTGTAACAATAAGTAAGCGGAAACTCCAGGAGGTCCTTTGCTATGGGAGCAGTCCCAGTCTAAGCCCTGACACTGGGCCACCAAAGTGAAATCCAGCCCTTCAGTAACCATGAGGCCACACCTACTATGTCAGGCACTGCGTGTGACTCAGGGAATACAAACTTAGTGAGACAAGGTCACTGTCCTCGTGGAGCCTACAGTCAGGGTAAGGGGTGTGTAAACATATCAGCAGGTCATGAGGTGCAAGGTGAGAAGCGCTTCCTTAGCGGTATGTCCAGGTGGTTGGGGAAGGTGAAGAGAAGAGGAGGGACTGAACACAGAAGAACCTTGTGGGCCAGAGCACTCTGTACACGTCAGGCACCCGTGAGTGGTTCTCTCCCACGACTTCGAAACTCCTAAGCCCAGAAAACCCTCCAGAAATTCAAAACAGGGAATAAAAGTACAGATGGGTGAATACACATACACACATGGAGGTAAAATTGGGAGGTAAGAAGATGTCAAGACTTTTAAAAAGAAGTTAGTATGTGCTGATAAAACATAAAACACTTTCCAAATGCTCTGTGGCCAACAAAAGCCATATTCTGGTGAGTATCTGGACTGGAAAAACTCTATAAATGCCAGTAGCACATACTTCTCATAGATTTGTATCTCTCTATTTTGATTTGAGGAAGAAACTTCACATCATGATGATCTAGGGAAGTGGAATGCTGAGGGCACAATAGCAACAAGCAAATAAATGTCACAATTAATACTGGGGGTGATTCAAAATCCAAAGATGGACAATGTACTGCAGAATTACTATGGACAGCCACCAGTGTAAGAGTTTACATCTAAATTCTGGGTTTAGACTTCTCTGACTTTGGAAACATGACCACAAAGGGCAGCATCTTTTGCATATGGCTGGGATAAATTATTTGGCCAACTGGGAATACAAAGAAAAGTTATCAAAAGATGTTGGCACCACAAATGTCTTGGTAAGTAATCTGATTGAGTTACACACATACACTTACACACACACACACACATCTTCTGTCATGTTAACATGTCAGGATTAACGATTTGATCAAGATACATACACACATCTGTCATGAAACCAGTCTGCTTCTGGTTTCCCATCAAGCACTCAGTCTTCTGAGTCCCAGGGCCTGCTTGATTGCTCAAACAATTTAACTACAGCCTTAACCCTGATTAGCACCTTCCTGGAAAAGCCTGAAGGTTAGCTGGAACTTCCCCAACCATAGAGCAAGGAGAGAGTCCTCCCAAGGGAGTCACTGTCAACAGAGAAAGATGTACGTTGTTCAAGGACCACATCTGCACCTGTGGAAAGAGGCTGAACTTGAGCTTCACCCATGAGTTCATTCAAATTAGGAATAATGAGGTGATCTCAGTAAGTAGAAGCATTGTGGGGTGGATTATCAGAAGTTAGATTTGTCAACAAGGCTGAGAAAGAACTGAAAGCGACCAGCCAGAGGAGTCATTACTCACGTTGGGAATATTTAGAGAGGCCCCAGCAATGGGACAGTGGGACAGCAGTCTCTGAAGAACTTGTAAATGTGGCTGTATGAGGAAGCCAACACTTGACTATCTGCTATAACCAAAGACACTGAAAACCAAACAGGACCTCTCTTCTCATGGCATATTCCTTGGCACAATAATAGCAGAGTATATGCTTTGGGAAACACTGGTTCACATTCATCATTCCCTTCCCTGTTCTTCACTCCTCAGCGGTTTCGTGTCCAGCATCACCACTCTATGGCTGTTGCCCTTGTTAAGACCAGTCATTATACCTGCAGTCCTCTTGCTTGACTCCTTTGGGGCATTTAACACTTTGGGTCACTTCCTCCTTCTTAAGATGTATTCTTTGATATTTGTAGCAGATTTTTTTTGTTCTGGCTCTCTTTTTCCATTTTTGGATTCACCTCATACACTTTTAGATCTTTCTTCCTTTTAAGTATTTTTGGTGTCGGTTTCATCCTTGGCCCTGTTCTCCTCTCCTTCTATATACTCTTCCCTGGTTGTTTGTTCCACTCACCAACTTCCTTCCATTACTTCCTGTGAAAGGAGGCAAAATGCATGCATATAGGAAATGGCTTTTTCCAATTTTTCCCTAACTGACCAAAATCTTTTAATGTAAAGTTCTTTGAGAACTATGTGTTTATTAGGAGGAAGTGAAAACAGAAGTAGTGGCCTAAACACCCATCCCCAGTGATAGGTTTCTGACCATGGTCTCATGAAGCTCTAGTGATGGGTGGGATGATAATGGCTCTTCTTGAAGCCATACTTTGGCTTCTTCTGGTACCTACATTGAGAGCAAGTTAGGGGGTCCAGTGCAATGTGAAATTCATCTAAACGAGTACTATCCACATCCCAAAGCTTGAAACAGGGACTCAATCTTTTTGTGAGAGACCTGATTCTCCAGGATCTTGCTCTCCATGACTGCTACAACAATGGATAATGCTTCCTAGACTGTCTCAGATGTCAGATCTAGAAAAATGACTTTTCATTTTAGCTCACATAAACACACAGAAAGACCTCAGTAGAAGTGTTACAATAGAACAATTTGAGTTATTAGCTGTGGTTTCCCCGACACCTCTGATGATCTTATTGCCGATTCCTCCCCCATTTAGTAGAAATATACATTTATGCTAAGGGGAGATTGTTAGAAAAGAAATACTAAAGGATGGTATAGTTTTTGAGTCTCAAAACAGTGTTTTGAAATGATTACCAGAGACAATTTTTTGAGGAAAAAAAAAGACTTTTATGTTCCAAAGTCTTGGCTTTTGAGTATCAAAACCAAAGTCTTGAAAGATTCTGAGGGTAAAGTTTGTTCCATATAAATATAGGCTCAGGGAGAACAAATGAAAGATCAGACCATCCTACCCTAACTCAGTCAAGAGTCCATCACTGGTAGGGGCGGGGGAGAGAGCAGATAATCAAAAAGGAGAAGAAATGAGCTTAGATGCCAAGAGTTCTCTAAAAAAACGTCCTGGCCTGTACCCTAAGCCACACCCTAAGTCTTCACATTAGTTAAGGGGAGGTTAAAAAACCCAAAAGAGTTTGAGAGTCTAAGATCAGTAAGGATCTGTGCTTTACAGGCCAAATAGAACCCAGGACAGTGCCAAGGTACCAGAGACCCCCATGTCTGCATGAAGCAGCAGCTTCAGAGTAAAAATGAGTGTGAATGCACAGAAAGGAAGGCCCTAAAGTAGCGCTACATCCTCCCCCCACACATCCCGGTTTCCCCATCCTTGAAGTGCCTTTAGGAAAGCATATAGAATTTTTTCAGGTACCCAAGAGACCTGAGGAAGTAGACTACATAGGACTGATGAATTTCAGTGGCCTCCCAGTTTCTTGAGAAGGGGATAGAATGATCTGAGTAGAACACTCAACTCACTCTGGACCACATGAACATGGAAACATCTCAGTGGATGCCAAGAAAATGTGGCAGAGACCAAAGACCAGATATGACCTCAACCACATTGATGTTACATAGGATCCTGGAAACTTACAAGCCCCCAAGGAGAGAGGTAGGAGGGGGAGAAACTCTGGATTGACTGAGTTTATCTTGAATCGCTCAATAATAAATTTAGCAGTAGAAATACGATATAATTAATCTGAATTATAAAAACAGATTATATTTGAGTTTGTGGATTTAGAGTTTGTAACTCCTACATGTTTTTTGCTTAAGTAAATTTTTAAAAAATACAATGATGTCCAGGTCCCTCCGGCAAGCCCAACATAACAATTGGTCTAAATCTCCAAGCTTTAAAAACACTACCATCATCGTAACTTCTAACACTCACTGTCTTCCCCGGGCCTCCTTCCCCAAGAGATCATCCAGATGACTTGAAATGAGAAAGGAGAGTGAATACTGGGTCGTGTGGGGCAGATTCCTCCCCCCCCAACCCCCGAAATGGCCCCAGAGCCAAAGCCTGAATAGTGGTTTCTATACTCCTTTAATATGTGCTGGGCAGAATGGAAAACCACTGCACAAAATGAGCAGTCACACAGATCCCTTTCAGGACAACTTGTTTTGTTGCTGTCTGCCTCAGCTACTGCTGAGTGGGGAGAGGAGGGCACTGTGGGCTCAGAGCTGCTAGCAATGGCGCTCCCCCAGCTGGTCCTGCTGCAGTGGCCTCTGTTGTTGGTGCTCTGCCTTCCGCAGCTCTCCTCTCCCACTGGGTGCCCATGCCCCCAACCGATTCCCGCCTTCTCCGCCTTCTCCGCCTTCTCCGAAGAAGATACAGAATCAGGCTGCAGCCTCCCACTGGGTCAGACCCATGCTCTTCTGCACCCCAGGGGCTTCTAACTGCCCTTGGCAGGGCCCTAGGAAGCTTAGCCACAATCTCACTGGTTTAGGCCCCTCCTGTGGCTGAACTCTTCCAACTTCAAAACAGACAGCTTTCTAGGGCACTTGCTAAGACCCAGGAGTCAAAGAAAGCAAAAGAGCCCTACAATTCAGGGTTTAGCATTTGGGGCTAGCTCTAAAGGAAACTGAATTTGAATTTAAAAATCTCAGTCTCTCAGAACTAAGCAGGAGTTTCATCACCTAAAGGTACCACTCTATATTCTTGGCCAGCTGCATTCCCCTGAGGTACTGTGAGGATTAAGTTAAATTTGATTAATGGAGAAAACAAAAGTTCATTGCTTATAAAGTGATGTTTAAATAGAAATTATTGCATGTTCCAACATTAAATCTGAAAGGTGTTCTCTGCTGCTTAAAATAAGCGAGAAATATGTGATGTAGTTGGATTAAAGATATA
Organism: Cryptoprocta ferox; assembly: GCA_028646485.1. NCBI lineage: Eukaryota > Metazoa > Chordata > Mammalia > Carnivora > Eupleridae > Cryptoprocta > Cryptoprocta ferox. The sequence goes on from CM053562.1 coordinate 18,192,669, forward strand.
TTAATCTTTCCTAAAATAACTAATCATAGCTGGGACAGGTAAAAGGTATGGGGAAAACAAAACTGCCCTGAGTATTTTCTCTCTATCCAAACTTAAATGGAATGTTTGCAAGCTCATTAACTTTAATATTAGCAACTTGCTTGCTCCAAGTTCCCTTCTCCATTCTGAATAGGAAATGAAAGCGCTGATGTAATTTTGCAGACAGGGAATCCATTTCACCAACACTGATGGGGCATTTGCTATGGGCCAGGCAATGCAAGGGATACAAAGAGGATTAAAACACAGGCCAAGTCTTTAGAGGATTCAAAACCATCAAAGCGTTCATACGCACAAATACGTATAATATCATGGGGAAATGGTATAGCAGTTTTAAGAGTACCATATAATGGGAACCAGGGAAAGGAGCAATTATTCCACACTGGGGTGGGTCAAGGAAGGAGAGAAAAGTAGGTAAAGTAGAAGTGAGGCTTCGCAGGGTGTGTAGGGTTTCTCGAGAAGACAAGCAGTGAACAGGCATTCTGGCAGAAGGAACCACAGACAGACTCACAGATACGGGACAGCCTTGATTTATTCCATCTGTTCAGTTCTTTGAGAACTGTGGCTAAAGACAAAGGTATATGGGACAGAAGCTGCAGAGGTAGACTGGGTTCTCATACAAGAAAATACCTGTATGCCAGGTTAAATATTTTAGTCCCTATCCCGAGGGATAGGGCAGTACTCTTAAGAAGGGCAGTGACTTGATTAGAAGGGGGGTGGGGGTTCAGACAGAAGCCAAGAGACCACATAGGCAATGACTGCAACAGTGGAGGCAAGCTGGAAAGGGGGTGATTTATCTTCTGGTTTGGTGTAGACTGAGCAGAAGAATGCCTCACCTAATAATGGTTTAAAAATATTAGTGGACTGACAAAATAGCTTGAACCATTTGAAACTGCCATTTTGGCACATCAATAATTATTGAGCGCCAGCAATTTCACACAATTCAATCTAATACAAAGTGACTGCCTATAAGCTACTCTGAATTTAGGAGAGATATGAGAAGAACATACCATAGAAGAATTAAATTTCTAACACCGGGGATCATATCTGTGTAACTTGCTTTGTATATTACCTACAACAGAATTGCCTAGAGCTAGACTCTTAATGGTCTGATAAGGAACAGAAACCTGTCAAAAAATTGCTTAGTATTTTACTATTTCTTCCATCTCCCTTTGTTGTTTATTTGGAAGTGCGTTACAGAAGAAAGAAAACTATCACAATGTACATAGAATAAGAAAAAGGAAGCTGAGATTCAAGGTGGAGGGGAGAAATAAAGAAACTGAGGGCAGAGTTTGCTAACTGTAACTAGAGAAAATCAGAGTTACATTCTGGGGGTGGATGTGCCTGCGGAAATGTTAAGAGGATCTCTCTGGATTTCAGCTGGAGAGAGGGAAGAAATTCAAGGCCAGTGATGAGCAAAGGGGGATGACAGATGGATGGCGTTTACGGTGTGGGAAGAGGATTTGGGAAGGTTTTAGGTAGATGTCTCTTCTAGCACAGATGCAGCATGATTTAGTTTGAATCCAGTCTTCGGTGTCTCAGCCCCCACCCTCACAAACATTTGTGCGCACGCACGTGCTCATACACACACACACACACACACACACACACACAGAGTTCCTCTTTGACTACAAATTAACATTAAACTGTTCTATTCAAGGAACCAAGATTTTGCCATCACACCCAAAGAAGTGACAAGTTGCGATTTCCCACCATGTGGTGCTACACGGAGCAGGGAAGGAGGGAGAGCAATCTGAAGATGCAGAATGCAAGCAGGCCTGCAAGTGGGGAGGTTATGTCCTCACACCCCCACCCCTCACCTCTGCAGTGCGGCATGCTGCACCTGTTCAGAGCAATGAACTTATACACAGCACACCCTTTGGCTCTCACCCCCAACACTCACTGCCTACAGAGGAAGTAAGTGATCTCAAATCAGAGAGCATCCCCAGATCAAGAGTAAATTCTGAAGAGCCACAGGTCCTGCTGTCTGAACTCCCCCTTTAACTTACCTAGAATTACCACCTGAGTTACCCTCAAGGCTTCACATGACCCAATGTTTATAAGGGGGAGGGGAGTGTAGTGGCAGAGGCAGGGTGACAGAGTCCTGATGAAGGAACCATGATACACTGCAAAGCCTGCGGTTAGATAGGGGGCTCTGTGCTCTGCTACGTCAAAGAGGCATTGCTAGGTTGCAAAACTGGCCACAGTACTTTGTGGCTCCCCTCATATAGAGAGGTCTATTTCTCTAACACTTGGATCTGGCTGGCCCTGTGACTTGCTCTGACTAAAGGGGATGCTGCCGGAGTTCTGAATGGCAACTTCTAGAAACCCTTGGGGAACCCTGAAATCATTACCATGTGAACCAGGTCAGTTAACCTGCGGGACAAGAGATAGTCCACCACTACCTCGGTCTACCACTAGCTGACCACCAGACACCGTAAGTGAGGCACTGCCTGCCAGCTGAAGTACAGGACTAATGCTGGTTGAGACCAGCAGAAATTCCCAAGTTGTGAGCTGGAAAAACAAAAAACAAAAAACAAAAACAGTTGTTTAAAGCCATTAAATTTTAAGGTAGCGTGTTCTCCTGGAAAAACGGATAGAAACGTGGTTGAAAAAAAAGTGCATAATAAAATCATTATTTAGAATTCCCCCAGAAGAGTATCATCCAGAAAAAAAGAAATTCTTTTCTGAATTTTCCAGAAAAAATTTAATAAGAGCTTCCTGTTTTTGCTATCTTGGGTAGAAATTTTTCTAAAAGGCATTATGTACTTTCCAATTCCCTTAACAGATCGTACAGAACATGATTTAACCTTTCTTCAGAATCATGAACAGACATAAAATGATCACACTGTGCCACAGTCACATGAAGACTTCAAGGCAGTAGTGGGGACTATGGAGAGAAGCCAGGGTGATATGACCTGCTGTTCTCCCCAAAAGAGGACATCCAGGATTTTGCTTTTTACCTTCATAAAAATGTTGTAATTTTTAACAAGTCCATAAAGAAAGAATCATCACCTATGTTTCACAGTTTATATCACTGATGTTCTGTCATATTTCCAACAAGTACAGTTTTTCTCCTTTTGTATTTCAGGAAAATGCAGGGTAGGGGCTGGACCAAGGGCTATGTTAAGATAGGGTATGGGCCCTGCCCAAGTGTGCCCCAACCCGCCCCATCCTGCTTCTGTATTTATTCTTGTGGGCTATTTATGCCCTTACCAAAGAGCCACAAATCTTTGTCATTTTTGAGTTCTTATTCTGATTTTTTTGTTGTTTTTCCTATTTTTTTGTTTTCTCTTGCTATTTATGTTTAGGCATTAAATCTTTCTCTAAGCCTGCTTCTAGAAACCCTTCTTCTTCCCTTCCTATTAATGCACTGCTGTTCAGAAAATCATAAAATTAAGCATAAAATATAAAGAAATGAGTGCAAAATAAGGGTCTAAGGACTCAGCTCTGAGTGAAGTGAATAAAATGTAATGACTGTATTAACGTTATGGTGGACTAGACACTCTGAACGCCTTTCCGCTATGAGAGAACAACACCCTATGGCAAATTCAGAGGTACCATGGGGACAAATGCCAATAACAGCCTGGAACTATGAGATTACAGCCAGGGTGTGCTGCAAGGTGTGGGGCTTGGGGAGGGATGGAATTCAACCTGTAAGACCAGCATTAAGATGGACCCTATAAGGGGGTCAAAGACGTCCCACTCAGCAGTGACCCCCGGCTTCTGAAGAAGTTAATACAAATCCTGTCTGGAAACCAAGGTTTTGAGTTGAAAGTAAACCAAAATTAGACCCTCAAGATTAAAACAGATTAAAGGAAATCAAGTGGATTCACAATTATTATAAAGTCACCAATCACCCATGGAAATAAACTACTAGGAACAAAAAGCTTGAGGGCAGGGTGGAGGGAATCAAAGATTTTAGGACCTCAAGGACTTTAGTTACCAGAATCAGAAGATTAAAAATATAAAATAAGTACCAAATCAGATATTTTTCAAAAATATAAAATAAAAATAAACATGGAACAAAATCCAATCAAAAATTGCCAGAAAAGCACATGTCAACAAGTACAAAAAGACTGGTATCATACCATGCATATTTTCAGACCACAATGCTATGAAACTTGAAGTCACCCACAAGAAAAAATTTAGAAAGACCATGAATACTTGGGAGATTAAAGAACACTCGACTAAAGATTGAATGGGTTAAAAAAGAAATCATAGAGGAAATTAAAAAGTACATGGAAGCCAATGAAAACTGAAAACAGGACAGTCCAAAACCTCAGAGATGCAGCAAAGTGGGGTCATAAGGGGAAGTATATAGCAATCCAGGCTTTCCTAAAGAAGAAAGAAAGGTCTCAACTACATAATCTCAAATATACAATCCTAAAGGAGCGGGAAAAAGAACAACAAATAAAGCCTAAAAGCAAGAGAAAAAGGGAAATGATAAAGATTAGAGCAGAAATCAATGATAACAAAATTTTAAAAAAGTAGATCAACGAAATCAGGAGCTGGTTCTTTGAAACAATTAACAAAATTGATAAACCCCTAGCCAGAATGATCAAAAAGAAAAAGAAAAGGACCCAAAAAATAAAATCACAAATGAAAGAGGAGAGATCACAACTGACACCACAAAAATACAAATCATAAAAAGAGAATATTATGAGCAATTATATCCCAACAAATTGGGCAATTTGGAAGAAATGGACAAACTCCTAGGAACAACATAAACTACCAAAACTAAAACAGGAAGAAATAGAAAATTTGAACAGACCCATACCAGTAAAGAAACTGAAACAGTAATCAAAAATTTCCCAATAAACAAGAGTTCAGGGCTGGATGACTTTCCAGGGGAATTCTACCAAATATTTAAAGAAGAGTTAACACCTATTCACTTGAAGCTGTTCCAAACAATAGAAATGGATGGAAAACTTCCAAATTCATTCTATGAGGCCAGGATTATCTTGATTCCAAAACCAAAGACCTCACTAAAAAGGAGAACTACAGACCAATTTTCCTTATAAACATAGATGCAAAAATTCTCAACAAGATACTAGCAAACCAGATCCAACAATACGTTAAAAAAATTATTCACCCGATTAAGTGGGATTTATTCCCGGGATGCAGAGCTGATTCAATATCCACAAATCAATGTCATACCTCACATTAATAAAAGAAAGGATAAGAACCACATGAACCTCTCAATAGATGCAGGAAAAGCATTTGACAAAATACAGTATCTTTTCTTGATAAAAACCCTCAAGAAAGTAGGGATAGAAGGATCATACCTCAAGATCATAAAGGCTATATATGAAAGATCCACAGCTAATATCATCCTCAATGGGGAAATACTAAAAGCTTTCCCCCTACAGCCAGGAATAAGACAGGAAGAACTGAGGAAGAAAGAGATGACACAAGAAAAGTAGCAATTTATTTATTTACCCAGAAATGCAGAGTTACGTGTTATTAATGAGTGCCTAGATCACACTTAACATTTTACAAAGTGACTTACATTCACACGGGGGGGGGGGGAGGGCAGAGCACATGCGCGCGCGCGCACACACACACTTGTCTATACCATATGTGGAGTAGAAAAAGAGGACAGAACTGGGTTTTATTCCTCAGAGGATGTCCACTCTCACCACTGTTATTCAACACATATAATTGGAAGTCTTAGCTTCAGCAATCAAATAACAAAAAGAAACATAACTAAATAAAAGGCATCCAAATTGGCAAGGAGGAAGTCAAACTTTTGTCTTTACAGATGACATGATACTCTATGTGGAAAACCCAAAAGATTCCACCAAAAAACTGCTAGAATTGATATATGAATTCAGCAAAAAGGATACATCACTGTACAGAAATTGGTTGCATTTCTATACACCAATAATGAAGCAGCAGAAAGAGAAATCAAGGAATTGATCCACTTACAATTGCAATGAAAACCATAAAATACATAGGAATAAACCTAACCAAAGAGTTAAAAGATCTATATACTCTGAAAACTATAGAAAGCTTATGAAAGAAATTGAAGAAGCACAAAGAAATGGAAAAATATTCCATGCCCATGGATTGGAAGAACAAATATTGTTAAAATGTCATTATTACCCAAGGCAATCTACATTTTCAATGTAATCCCTATCAAAATAACACCAGTATTCGTCACAGAGCTAGAACAAACAATTACAAAATTTGTATGGAACCAGAAAAGACCCTGAATAGCCAAAGTAATGTTAAAAAAAAAGAAAACCAGGGGCAGCTGGGTGGCTCGGTTGGTTAAGTGACCAACTTCGGCTCAGGTCATAATCTGAGATTTGTGGGTTCAAGCCCCACATCAGGCTCTGTGCTGATAGTTCAGAGCCTGGAACCTGCCTCAGATTCTGTGTCTCCCTCTCTCTCGCTGCCTCTCCCCCACTCGTGCTCTGTACCTCTCTCTCTCAAAAATAATATTAAAAAGAATAATAATAAAAAGAAAACCAAAGCTGGAGGCATCATAATTCTGGTCTTCAAGATGTATCGCAAAGCTGTAATCATCAAGACAGTATGGTACTGGCACAAAAACAGACACACAGATCAATGGAACAGAACAGAGAACCCATAAATGGACCCACAAACATATGGCCAACTAATCTTTGACAAAGCAGAAAAGAATATCCAGTGGGAAAAAAAAGACAGTCTCTTCAGCAAATGGTGTTGGAAAAACTGGACAGTGACATGCAGAAGAATGAACCGGGAGCACTTTCTTACACCATACACAAAAATAAACTCAAAATGGATGAAAGACCTAAAGGTAAGAAGTCATCAAAATCCTAGAGGAGAAAACAGGCAGCAACCAGTTTGACCTTGGCTGCAGCAACGTCTTACTTGACATGTCTCTGGAGACAAGAGATATAAAGCCAAAAATGAACTACTGGGACCTCATCAAGATAAAAAGTAACTTCTGCAGAGTGAAGGAAACAATCAGCAAAACTAAAAGACAACCAACAGAATGGGAGAAGATATTTGCAAATGACATATCAAATAAAAAGTTAGTATCCAAAACCTATAAAGAACTTACCAAACTCAACACCCAAAAAACAAATAATCCAGTGAAGAAATGAGCAAAAGACATGAATAGATAACTTTTTCAAAGAAGACATCCGGATGGCTTACAGACACATGAAAAGATGCTCAACATCACTCATCAAAAGAGAAATACAAATCAAAACCACAATGAGATACCACCTCACACCTGTCATAATGGCTAAAATTAACTCAGGAAACAACAGATGTTGGCAAGGATGCAGAGAAAGGGAAATGCTTTTGCACTGCTGGTGGGAATGTAAACTACCGCAGGAAAACAGTTCAGAGGTTCCTCAGAGAATTAAAAATAGAACTACCCTATGACCCAGCAATTGCACTACTAGGTATTTGTCCAAAGGATACAAAAATTCTGATTCAAAGGGACACACGCACCCCAATGTTCATAGCAGCACTACTGACAATAGTCAAAGTATGAAAATAGCCCAAATGTCCATCTACTGATGAATGGATAAAGAAGATGTGGTATATATATACAATGAAATATTACTCAGAGATCAAAAAGAATGAAATCTTGTCATTTGCAACAACATGGATGGAACTAGAGTGTATTACACTAAGTGAAATAAATCAGTCAGAGAAAGACAAATATCCTATGATTTCACTCATATGTGGAATTTAAGAAATAAAACAGATGAACATAAGGGAAGGGAAACAAAAACAAGATAAAAACAGAGAGGAGGCAAACCATAGGGGACTCTTAAATACAAAGAATAAACTGAGGGTTGCTAGAGGAGTGTTGGGTGAGGGGATGGACTATATGGGTGATAGGCATTAAGGAGGGCACTTGTTGAGAAGAGCACTGGGTGTTATGTGTAAGTGACATATCACTAAATTCTATTCGTGAAATCATTATTACACTCTATGTTAACTAACTTGGATTTAAATTAAAAAGCAAGCAAGCAAGAAAGAAAGAAAGGGGGGAGGGAGGGAGAGAGGAATAAATTACGAGGAAAATTTATAAAATAAAATAAATAGAATTTTTAGAGGTGAAAACTATAATCAGTGAAATTTAAAGCACCTTGAATAGGCTGACTACAGGTGAAGAACGACTTACCCAGAAAGCAACAGAAAGACAAGAAAAAGAAAACCTGTGAAAGAGAGAACAAGCAGCAAGAATGAAAAGGCCTAATTTTTCATTAGAAGATCAGTGAAAACAAGAGAGGAAATATTTGAAACAATAATTAATGATAGTTTCCTAGAATTTATGAACATCAAGAATCCAGAGGGAAAAACACACACAAGCCAGAAAAACACAAAGAAATCCTCAGGTAACTATATTATAGTAAAACATGAACACCAAACACAAAAGGATATCCTAGGCGATGCCAGGGAGAAAAGACAGATCACCTACGTAAGAATGAAAGACTTAAAGCAGGTTTCTCAAGAGCTATAATGAAAGCTGGAAGACATGTAATAATATTTGAAGTTCTGTGGAAAAAAATAAAGACCCTTTCAGGTATACAGGTATACTGGTTTATTTCACTTAGTGTAATACACTCTAATTCCATAAAAAAAAAAATAAAGACACTTAAGCAAATTTACCACAGGTAGGCCTTCATTAAAGAGACTTCCAAAAGATATACATTAAGAATAGGGAAAATGGCACCAGTATGAAGGTCTGAGATACAAGAGGTAGTGGTGAGAATAGGAAGAACACTTCAAAATAAATATTTAGGAAGTAAAAGGAGGGGGGTAATAAAGATAAAAACAAGCAGTCATGATACAGAAAACAAGAATAATTGGTAAGAATTAAGACAACCAAACAATGGCTCTTTGAAGAGGCCAATGAGGAGACAAACTCCTGGTGATATTAATAAAACAAAATACTAAGATGGATGATGGAGAATAACTATAAAAAAAAAAAAAAAAAAAAAACCCAGACAATTAAAAGCAATAAGAAAGTGTTGTGACTAGCTTAATGACAAAAACTGTGAAAAAAGTATGTGAATTAGGCAAAATCATAGAAAAACAGAACTTGTGAAAACCTACCTTAGAAGCCTACAACCACTAAAGAAGTTAAATCAGTAGTTAAAATATTTCTACAAATATTGGAAAAATTAAGCCAGGAGTGTATAAAAAAATATGATGTCATAAATAGGTTGGTTTCATTCCAGGAGTACAAGGTAGTTTGACTTCAGAAAATCTAAAACCAAATTCACTTATTAACACACTAAAGCAATACAACTACATTATTAGTTTAATAGATGCAGAAATAAGCATTTGATAATATTCAATATCTAATCATAACAACAAACTAGAACTAGAAGGGGACCTTCTTAATCTGAAAGAGGTTACCTACCCCAAGTCTACAGATATATCATTCTTATATATGAAATATGTAGAAGAGGTCCATTTTAATCCAGAAAAAGGATAAAACTATACCTGACTATTCAACATTTTACTGAATGTTCTAACCAGTGCAATAAAATGAAGAATTGGAAAAGGAGCAAAATTATCACTTTTCACAGATAATATAACTATTTATAGAGAAATCCATGATAGTTTATAGACAAATTGATAGAATTCTTTTTAAAAGTTTAACAAATTTGCTAAATGTGTAATTAATACACAAAATAATATGACTTCTATGTTGTTTTTTAAAAACTTGTTTTTAAAAACCATTTAAAGAGATTTTTTACAATAGCAAAAAACAAAATCAAAAAATTAAAAAGAAAAAAGGAAAAAGAAGGTACTTATTAAGGATTTGTAAAATATTAATATTTATGGTCAAAAATTTTTAATTTTACTTAAAGATATTAAAGGAGTCCTAAATAAATACATATATATCCCATGTCCATGGATAGTAATCTCAATGTATCAAATTTAGCCAAATTAATCTTTATATTCAATGTAATTCCAATAACATACTGAGGTTCTTAGAAAGCTTATTCTAAAATCTATATGGAAGAACAAATATGAGATAGTGAAGAATCGCCAGGACACTCTTGTAGAAGAGAAAAATATAAATATAAAGATGTGTTTAAAACCTGTGTAATTAAGGGGTGCCTGGGTGGCTCAGTCGGTTAAGTGTCCAACTTCAGCTCAAGTCATGATCTCACGGTCTGGGATTTTGAGCCCCACATCGAGCTCTGTGCTGACAGTTCAGAATCTGGAGCCTGCTTTGGATTCCGTGTCTCCCTCTCTCTCTCTCTGCACCTCCCCTGTTCGTGCTCGGTCTCTCTCCCTCTCAAAAATAAATAAACATGAAAAAATTTTTTAAAAATTGAATTAAATTAAATTAAAACCTCTGTAATTGTTAATGTGGTACTGGTGTTGAAATTGAAAGTTTAGGGGCGCGTGGCTGGTTCAGTCAGTACAACATGAAACTCTTGAGCTCAGAGTTCTAAATTCAAGCCCCATAAAGTAAGGATTACTTTAAAAATATTTTTTTAAAAAAGAAATTGATAATTTAAACAAAGGAACAGAATACAGGACTCAAAAATAGACCTTTGCAAATATGAACACTTTATAAATGACTTGGGTATCACCACAAATCAATGGGAATAAAATGAATGGCTTAAGATATAGGGATTAGAGATATTAGGATACATCCATATTCACCTAGAGAAAAATACACTTTGATCTATACCTCATACCATATATAACATGAATTACAAAGATTTCACTGTGAAACCGCCAATTTTAAACATTTTAGAATACAAGTGAATATAATTGTAAGTAGGGCTTTAAAAAGAGCTTTCTAAAGAAGCTCTAAAGAACAGTAAGCATATAAAAATATTAACTTGATCACTTTACAATTAAGGCCTTCTATTTCAAATAAATCACAAAGTAAGCAAAAAGACAAAGTACAGAGTGTGAGATTACTGCAATATATTTAACTGACAAAAGGAAAATAAGAAGGTACATATAAAGTACAAAAAATCACATATAAATCTCCAAACAGAAAAGTTGGCAAACAACATAGTTATTTTACAGTAGAAGGAACTTGATAATGAATTTGAAAAATGCTCAATATCATTTGAAATTCTGGAAATGCACAAAATAAATCATATTCTACCCCATCTAGAGTGCAAAACCTACTAAATTTGATAATACCAAATGATAGCAAGGATGTGGAACACCAAGGTCTCTTATGTTCTACTAACAGAGGTGTTAAATGTGTACAATCATTCTGGTGTTATTTTGCCAAGCTGAGTATGCTCGTGCCCTATGATATGGCAATTCTACTGTTGCTATATCCCTAGAGAAACTCTCTCAGAGGCATATGACAACACATGAGCAAAATTTTTCAAATCAGTATTATCAGTAATAGCAGAAAGCTTGATATCATCCAAATGCCAATCAACATAAGACTGGATTAATAAATTATAGTATATGTGAAATATAATATTACGTAGCGGTAAAACTGGATGAACTCCAAATAGATCAACAGTGTAAATGAAAATATGTATATTTTCTTTAAAAAAATATACAAAATATGATCTACATGCGTATTACTATTCTAAGTGATTTACAAATATTAATTTATTTAATTCTTATAAAAATACAGTGAGATAGGTACTATTATTACCTCCATTTTGCAGAGAGGGACACTGGGCACAGAGAGTACAAAGAATTAATTAAATGAAAAATGCAAGTCCACAACATGTGTTCACAACATATAGCATGATATGTTATTTTAGTAAAACTAAAAACCAAACAGTACTCAAGATTATATTGTTTTGGAATATATATGTAAGAAAATGATTTTCAAAGAACAGATGAATTATATGCCTAAAACTTGAGAGAGTAGTTCTCTCGAGGAGGTTAGCAGTCCTGCAGATGAGAAAGCTTTGGAAGTACTGGTGATGCTCTAGTTTTTATGACAGGCGGTAGACTCATAGTTGATGATTATATCATTATACTTCATAACCTATATATGGATTGCATATAGTTTTGCTTCTACCAAAATGATATTTTAAGAAATTCAGCACCTGCATTTGTGACACTAACTATTCAGGAGAGGTTTTTTTGCTTATTTTCTGGTTTTCAGCTGCATTCTAAAGAGATGGGATTGCAAGGTAGCTGACTTCCAGAAAGGCAAAACAAAGCTGTAACTTTTTTTTCAGTGTGTGTAGAGTCACTCCGATAATAAATCAGGTTCAAATAGATGCTTATAGCGGAAACGAAATGATCAAAACCTGATCTCTTCTTTTGGGCAAATTAAATGCAAAAATGAATTTGACCACGGAGAAATATAAAGCGGCAGCTTCTATCTCACCTCCCTTAAACTAATAAGAGTCAGGATAATAAAGGTAACAACAACAAAGTAACAACAGCAACAACAACGACAACCTCCCCTTTCAGCTCTAACATGTAAAAAGTTGAGGAGTTGTCACACTTGTCCTTATGACAAGAAAAAGCTTGACAAAACTTGACAAAAAAAAAAAACCAATGATTTTTCTTAAAACCACCAAGGAACTGAGTCAGTAGGGCTGCCACCCTCCAATCAGTATACACAGGCCCATTCAGAGACCCATCCAAGATCTGCTTACCTGAAGCAGAAACTGTTGGAGCAACTGATGGGGACACTTAAATGGTAATTTTGATGAACTGTTGATTGTTGAGTGTGGATTAGCATGAGAATGAGAAAATCCAGAAGTCACTGTCTCAGGGTACACCTTATGTTTATGGGTTTTACTTCCAAGCATCCCTCCAGGTCCTCACTGTGAAGAGCCAAGAAAAATATGCTTGTGGCTCTCTCAGGGGTGGGGAGGGGTGAAAATCACTCGGAAACGCACCCAGAGCATTCTTTATAATGAAGACCTATACTCCAGGGAGAAACATTTAGCAAAGCCTCATTCCAGTTGGAGAAGAGCATTCCTCCCATACTAGTCCCTTCTGGCCTTCCGGTCTCACTTTAGAGATGAAGAAAAAAAAAAAAAAAACTATCCCACTAGAAAAAAATACTTGTCAGAGTCACAATCCAGAGCCTCAAGCCTCCTAAAAGACTGAGATTTAGTGGCAGGATTGTAGAATGCTTCTTCTCCCCAACATCAGACTACCACATGATGGGGATCCAAAGTACAGTGGTTTACAGCTGAAAGAACTGCAAGATGTAGGCTCTCTCTTAAGAGGAGTACTTAGAGCATTTCAAATCAAGAGGATAAATAGTAACAAAGACACTAGAGGAATCTGAAGTCTCAAGGCACCTACAGCTACAACAAACACTGAGCAGAGACAAACTCACGGCCAGATTAATATAAATGTTACCACTAGTGGCCTGGGTACTTCAGTATTGGGTTGCTTGACATGTGTCCATCTTGCAGCCAAAAAAAAAAAAAAAAAAAATTTAGAAAGGTGGGGGGGTTAAAGAAACAATGCAAACTTCAGAACCAGACTCAGATATGACACAAATGTCAGAGATATCAGATAGGGAATTTAAAATAACTATGATTAATATGTGAAGGGTTCAAATGCAAAAGTAAACAGCATGGAAGGATAGATGGGTAATATAAACAAAGAGATGGAAACACTAAGAAAAATCCAAAGGAAATGTGAGAAATTAAAAACAACGTAACATAAAGAATGCCTTTAACAGGCCTGTCAGTAGACTACACAGAGCTAAAGAAAGAATCAGTGAGGTTGAAAATAGGTCAATAAAACTACAATGCAAAGAGAAAAAAAAAAAAAAGGAAGAACAAAAACAAGCCTATAATAAAATATCCAGGAAACGTGGGACAATTACAGAAGATGTGGTATATGAGTAATGAGAATACCAGAAGATGAGGAAAGAGAGAAAAGAGTAGAAGAAATGTTTAAAGAAATAAAGAACTTTGCAAAATTAAGACCCCCACATGACAGATCCAGTGATCTGAGAAGATACCAGGCAAGATAAATAATGAGAAGAACAATAACAAAGAACTACACCAAAGCATGGCATAATCAAACTTCTATAAACAAAAAACAAAGAGGAAATCGCAAAAGAAATCAGAGAACTATCACCTTCCCTAAGAACTACAGTGGATTTCTCATCAGAAACCAGGCAAGTGAAGAAGGGAATGAATTGAAATATTTAAAGTGTTAAAAGAAAAAGACATCAACCTAAAATCCAATAGCCAGTGAAACTACCCTTCAAAAGTGAAAGAGAAATAGAAACTTCCTTAAACAAACAAAAATTGAGGAATTACATCTTGGGCACATTTTCCATGAAAGAAATTTTTAAAGGTCTTCAGGGAAAAGGAAAATGAAATGTATCAAAACACAAATATACGTAAAGCAATAAAGAACATCAGGAGGGGAATAGAGTTAAAACAAAGTCTTACTTTTTTTGTTCTTAACTGACCTAAAAGGTAACTAAATGTTCAAAGTAAATACTATTAACAACATATTGGATGATTATAGCATATATAGAATGACAACAGTGTCAGAGTGGATGGGAGGGACTGAGAATACTCTGTCATAAGGAAGATGTACAACATGTGAAATATGAAATAGCATCGTGCTCTTTGAAAATGGACTTAGATTAGTTAAAAATGTAAACCTCAAAGTCTAGGACAACTACTATTTTTTTTTACATAAGTATAATTGATATGCCAAGTGTTATATCATCTTAAATGCTCAATTAAAACTGGGAGAACAGATAAAGGGGAAAAAAGAACAAATGTAACTTAGAGAGAATAGTTAAAAATATGATAGATATTAATTCAACTACATTAATAATGACTTTGGGGGGGCGGTGCCTGGGTGTCTCAGTCGGTTAAGCATCTGACTCTCGATTTCAGCTCAGGTCATCCCATGGTTTGTGAGTTCGAGCCCTGCACTGAGCAATGTGTTGCCAGCACAGAGCCTGCTTGGGATTCTGTCTCCCTCTCTCTCTGCCCCTCCCCTGCTCATTCACTGTCTCTGTCTCAAAATAAATAAAAATAAAAACATTTTAAAAAGTAAAAAAAATGATGATTTTAAATGTGAATGAATTAAATATATTAATGAAAAGACAGAGACTGTTAGAAAGGATTTAAAAGAGAGAGAAAGAGAGAGACCCAATCAAACAACTATATATTGTCTACAAGAAACACATTTTAATATATAAATAGTCAAACAGACTTTCTTTAGTGGAAAGAAAGATATACCATGCTAACAATAATCACAAGAAAACGTGAGTAGCTATTTTAATATCAAATAAGTCCTTAGAACAGGAAAAATTATCAAGGATGAGGAAGAGCATCTCATAATGAAAAAAGGAGTCAATTCTCCAAGAAGACAGAGCAATCCTAAATGTATATGCACTTAACAACACAGTGTCAAAAGCTGATATCACTGAAAGAAGTAGGCAAATCCACTTTTATAGTTGGAGACGTTAACATGCCTCTTTCAGCAGTTGAGAAATCAAGCAAGCAGATAGTCAGCAAAGATACAGTGGACTTAAACAACATTATAAATCAACTTGATAACTGGCATTTGTAGAATATGCAATCAACAACAGCAGAATATACATTTTATACACATTCACATGGAAAGACCAAGATAGACCCTATTCTGGGCCATAAAGCATAACTTAGACAATTTAAAACAAGAGAACTCATACAAAGTATAGTCTAGGATTATAGTGAAATTGAACTAGAAATCCACAACAGAAAGATAGCTGGAAAATCTCCACATATTTGGAAATTTAACCACACATTCCTACCAATAACACACGGCTCAAAGAAGAAACCTCAAGATTAAAACCAAAAACGTTTTTAACTGAACACAACTTACCAAAATGTGTGAGATGCAGAGAAAATAGCACTTCCAGGAAAAATTGTGGCATTAAATGTGTATGTGAGAAAAGAAGCAAGGTCTAAAATCAGTAACCTGAGCTTCCACCTTAGGAAAAGAGAGAAAGAAGACCAACTCAACCCTAAAGCTAGCAGAAGAATAAAATAACAATAACTAGAGCAGATATCAATGAAATTGAAAACTAAAAAGCCAATGAAACCAAAAGCTGATCCTAATTCATCAAAACCAGATTATGGGGGAAACTCTAGGTATAATCCATCCATCAACCAACTTGTGAGACATAAGTAACAAGTTACCTTCTCCCAAAAGACAATGTTGGGAAAGGTAAAGGATAACAGTTACAGACACTTTCTTGCAAAAAAGGAAGGAAATGACTTTGGGGGGAAAAAAAGGGAATTGTCATTCTCAAGCAATTTCAAAATCCAGCCAGGAAACCTCCATTTGGTTTCAAAGCCCGGGGATAATCAATCCATGGTGATTCTCAGCTCTGCCCTCTCAGTCCTACTTCCGTTTTCATGAAAGGTACGTGCTTCTAATGGTATAAGATTCTCAAATATTTCGTGTGTCTCCTGTGTATGTCATGAGAACTCACTCTATTATACAAGAGGTTCACAAATCTTTCCTAGATAATTTCATTTATATTCCTGGCTTCTCCTGAGATGGGTGAGGAAATTCACATACCTAATCTCTTCAAAGAGCCTTCTGTGTGACTAGATACTCTAACCTTCAGAGGCACAAGCAAAAGAGTATTGAGCCATGTCCTTGGCCTTCTCTCCAGAGCATACTTTTCTGCCTGTGAATCACCAAATTTTACTGTCTTTTGTAATACAGATAGGCTGAAAATTTCCCCAATCATCAAGGCCTGGCTCATTCTTGTTTAACAATGATTCTCTCAATCTAGCTCTTTGCCTTCATATTTTGCTATCAACAGCAACAGAATCAGACCATGCCTTCAGCAGTTTGCTTGGGTATCTCCTTAGTTAAAAATCCAAGTTCACTGCTTATACATTTTGCTTTCAGTCCTCATTCCCCTGGCAGTGACTGTAATACTTGAATTTCTACCAACAGTCTTTTCATAATGATTTAGGCATTCTCTAGGACTAGATGCCTTTTCTACCAGACTCCTCACTTCTTTCTGAGTCCTCATTAGCAGAATCATTACCATACACATTTTTATTATTAAACACTTTATTATCCCAGCTTGTGTCCACTGCCTGATTTAAAAGCCAGTTCTCCATTTTTATTTGTTACTGTAGCACATCACTTCCAGATACTAAAGTCTGTATTAATTTCCTATTGCTGCTGCAACATATTACCACAAACTTCATGGTTTAAAACAACAGGTTATTATCTTACAGTTCAAGAGGTATGAAGTTTGAAATGGGTCTCACTGGGTTTAAAATCAAGGTTTCGGTATCAGCAGGGCTGTATTCCTTTCTGAAGACTCTACAGAGACTGTTTTGTTTAGTTTCTGCTTTTTCCATCTCTGGGGATTGCCCACATTCCTTAGTGTGTATGTCTGTGTGTGCTTATGCATGTGTGCATGTGAGAGAGAAAGAGTGAAAGAGAGAGTGAGAGAGAAAAAGAGAGAGAGAGAGAAGTAGTTACATTTATATTTATTTTATTTATTTTCATGGGGACCCAGGGGTGCATGGGCCAGATGTTTTCGGGGCAAAGCCAGATGTGTGAAAGATAAGTCTACAGCAGAATTTGCAGTGACTTTGATAAGAGAGGCTTGAAGGAACACATTCAATAATTTGGGCTGATTAAAATTTTGGCGACAAAAGAACATCAATGCACACTTTTCCTGCCTCCAGCCTGGCATCCACTATTACCCTGCTGCATAAGGAACGTCCACTCCTGCTGGAAGATTTTCATTCAAATGTCACCTCTGAAAAACTACCCCAAAGCAGACTTATCCATTCTGCCTCTTGACATCTCACAGATTCTGGTATCTCTTTCCATTACAACTCAGCACACTGCATTGTAGTTTATTTTATTTTTCATTTTTATAAAGTCTGTTTCCTTATCATCACTGCCAACCCCCATGTCCCTCCACCCTTAAAATTTAGGGCAGAGATTTTGTTTGATTCAAAAACTACAACTGTGGCTCCAGAACTTGCCCAATGCCTGGCAAATGGGAGGTGCTGAGAGAGGCAGGGGTTGGAGGGAGAGGGAGAGACTCCCATCAGCTCAAAAGGAAACAAATGTACTGAAACTCAATAAAAAACCCATGTTGTGCTTAGCTTTGTTCCATGATCTGCAAGAGCCCAAGCAATTAGGTTTTTCAGTACATGCTACTCTTGGCTTTGTCTTTTCAGTCAACCTTTCCACATATTGCAGGACCTGTTTCCACTGAGACCTTTCTCACATGCTTCTATTTTTCTCCAGTCCCTTATGCATGGCAGCCCCCAATGGCAGCCTGCTACTTGAGAAGTGTGAGCTCACTGTGATTTATATTGCAGCTGCCTTCTGGAAGGGGCCGTGGTCCAGCTGCACATTAGTATATTCATTGAGCCGTACTCCCTACTCCACAGCCTCGTGACAGCTGCAGATGGCACAACCATTTTTCATAAGGTATGTGAGAGGAGGGGAGGGACAGGCTTAAACATCACCTAGAGGAGAAGGCAGCTTCAGAGCAACCAAGAGAGCAGGACTGATAGAGAATTAGAAACTGAATAGGGAGCAGATAGTATCTCCTTATTCCATTGACATCCACTTAAAGCTACTGTATAGCTGTACCATTATCAATTACCATTACACACTGGGCAGAATATTCTAAACACCCTGGAACTCCATGGAGGAGCTTATAAGCAAACGCTTTGATCTTTAGCTTTCTCTCTTTCTCTTTCTTATTCTTTCTTTCAGTATGATCTTGCTGATCATAAGCCCTGGAGTGAACAGCTCAAGAACAAAAAAGAACAAGAAGTTGAAATGGCTGATAGTATATAGGAAGCAAGTTAGTAAAAAAGAAAAGGATCAGAAACCCAGCATTCCTGCCCACAGTGGACTTAACAGAGAAGGGATTTCCCATGGGTCTGGACTACCACCTCTGTAAGAGCAGCAGCCATTAACACATCAAAAACAAAACTGCTGGCCCACAGAAGGAATCCGTGAACTCACAGCTGGGCCACCTACCTTGCTTACTGTCTCCTGTTATCCCAGGGTTTACAGTCTGCATTTTGGCTCCTGGTTACATACAGCGTAACGTGACCCACTTGTGCTGTTTTCTGTATATTCCCTTCATAAATCTAATCTCAAGAATTACCTTTCTTTAGGACCAGAACTGAGTTACTCATTTTATTTTTCAAGCCCGATATTATTTAAGGTGGCTGTGGGAAGTTTGACTCTCCACAAATACCTATTCCTTCCCATAAACTGTTCAGGTCATAACAAACACACTATGTTTTCTCTATGATGAGGCAGATCATCATTGTATTCTGAGGTGAACTTTCATTTGATTCATTCCATTAAACTGTACTGGGTTTCTTTCTATTTGAATGTAATTTCTATTGAAAATTAGCAAAAATCCTAGAGATCTTTAATCTTCTTTCCTCTTCCCTTTTTTCTTCCCTTCTTATCTCTTCCATCTATACATTAGATCATCCAGCTGAATGAAGAAGAGTATTCCGGACACTACTGAGATAGAGCACATTTATACTATTTAACTGCAAGAGGTATAGGATGTGAGGGAATCTGTATTATCTACAGTAATGGTGAAGGATAGGGCTTTCTTCAGGACGTAGCCACGCTTCATTCATGAGGGCTAGTAATGATATCACAAAGGTTGCTTTATCTTTTGTGCAACAAAGCCACAGAGGAAGACTCACCTGTTACATGCATGTGGGGGTATTTGATGACAATCATACATGCACAGGAGATACAGGATATTCCAGAAGAATAAATCTTAATGTGTCAGAACAAACTTTCTTCTACCAGAGAAAAACTTTAGGGATCAAAAAGAATCTACCTGGGGTAGTGTTTTCATCGTCTAGGACTCAGAGGCCACTTCCCACCAATGGGATTCTTCTTTGTAATAAAAATAGGCTATAAAAGGCATGGTACACAGTACTCCTTACACAATACCATCAGGGTTCTTGTTTCTGGAGATACATACTTAAAGTTATGTCGATAGGAAAAATATGTTATCCTTTTTCAGGGACTAAACTGACTGTCTTCAACTTACCATCCAAGAAGTGTTTGATTTGGGAAACTTAGGAAGAAAGTGATCCCAGTCCTCAGCAGTGAAGCTATGGAACTGGAATCAAAGCATCCTTGTCACCATCACTCTATTCAAAGAGCCAGTCTGTCCCTAGTTAGAGTCAACAAACCCCAAGGCAGACGAAAGAATCTACCTTTTATCTACTTGAAATCTGGATTTTCAGTGTTTTCAAAATGCAAGTAGGCATAGAGATTCCTTTCTCAAGGGTCTTCTGAAAGAGCAGATTGGCCACCTCACATCTGGGGAGAAAAAACCTAAGAGTGATGCATAAAGAAGACAAGAGGGGGTTGAGGAATTAGAGAAGTGTCAGGGAAAAAAGGGTACATGCACCTGGATCTTTTCCGAAGTCCTAACCTTTTAGGCAGAGGTCCCCCAGCCCTTGTGTGGTACAAGAATGAGTTAGCGAAGAAAGGAGGAAAGACCAATTCTCGCTCTGTCCTATCTCAGAAAGCCTCCCCATTCTTCATGAAAAGGGTTGCCTGAACCCCTATCAGGGTTCTAATGTGTGCAGTGAGAAAACAGAAATGGTCATGTTCAGGAATAGGGTAGGACTCTGATCACCATGTGGGTTCTGTTAGGCATGGTGTTGGTAAGGGAGCACGGTGACCATTACCCTGTGAACCACTTCACGGTTAGGACTATAGATTATGTGCAGAAGACTCTCAAAGTATAAGGTCCACCATGAGGCTAATGGGGAATTAACGATCACTTCTTCTACCTGGTAGCAGTGAACGAAGGGATCCTGCCATTCCCAGAGTACAGTAGAGGTCTTGGTTAATGGCTCTAAATAAGAATATGATTTGAGCCTGGAAACACACACACAAAGATACAGTATAACAGTCAAGATGTATTTACCAAGGAGATAAAGACAACAAATACTGATTGGGACGTAAAATATGTGACTCCAAAAGATTTCCAATAATTAAGCCAAAAAAGAGAATGGAAACTCAAGAGCAACCCAGGTTAGAACCCAACTAGATGATTTCAAATTTTCTAGATTGAGAATCACCTAATCTAATCTCAAGAGATAATCTTATATTTATGTTTCACTTTCATATTACCTCTCTTACTGAATTCTTATAACAATTCTAAACAGAGAAGATTGATAAATTCATTACAGCATTTAGAGATAACTAAATAGATAGGTTCTATGACCTTACCTCTTGTCTTGCTTTTTCCTGTGTCCTCCCTGTCCCAGGATCTACACTTTTCTTTCTGACTTTGTCTGCATTACAGAGACTTCTTGGACCCATGTCTAGCTCATGCTTTTTTCTCTGAGAACTGTCTATGACCCATGGAACCGGCTGAAGTGTAGATCAACCTTCCATGTTGAGGTCAAGTGACTCTCTGTCCCGGGACAAAGCTGACTAAATCTTGAATAGATTACTGACCCAAAATGAGCCAGTTATATTATCTCTCCTAGGGATTGGGAGCTGGGACATGGAGAACCTAGTTAAAAAATGGTGGGCATGGGATCTGAAAGATCAAGTAGGAACTATAACCATGGAATCTGCTTCCTACCTCATATATGCCAAGGCAGATAAACCTTATCTCCACGGAGAAAAGAACAGTGCAAATGTGCTGACAGAAGTAGGGGTGGAAATACGTGTTGCAGAGAGATATACAGAGAAGCCTAGGCTTCAATTATTCTAGTTCCTAGAATCTAGCTTTCCTCTTTTCTCTGATCCCTTTCTTTCAAGTAGTCTCAGAGTGTTTCTATTTCTTACAACTAAGATATCCCTGACAACACGATTTAGGTTACCCCTTCAGTGGAGTCACACTGATGCCCTGCAAGCACTCACTAGTTGGGTAGGTCAAGCTGGACCAGCCTTGATCGTCCTGTCTTGTGGTAAAAGTTAACCATGTCGTCATCTCCATTCCATCCTTTGCCACTGTTTCCCTGACATACACTCCCTCCATTGCCCTCCTTCCCAGCTGGCTCTTTTCACTATGCACCCTGGAAACTCTATTTTGTAGAAAATTAAAACCTCTACTTTTTTTTTAGCCATTCCCCATTTCTTACTAAGTGGAAATAAGGCTGTCTCTGAAAGCCATGTTTTCACTTGCCATTTATTCAAATGAGAAAGTACTCACTCTCACGCCGTAAGTGCCATGGCACCATGGGAGAGAATCATCATTCTCCCAGCTCCCCTGTACCAGTTTAGTGTTCCACCTCACCACAGAACTTTCTTTTGACATGTAAATCAATCACTACCTGCATCACCTTTTTGTATATATTATGAGGCATGTGCTGAATTGATCTGTTGTAACTCACCATCATTGTTATCCCTTTTTACATGGCAGAGAAGTTTGCTATTATAAGTTTGGCCTATTTCTAATATTCCTATTCTGCATATCTACTGTATATAAATATGCCTCAATTTAAAGAAAAAGTCTGTCTACTTGAAACACCTAGAACAATTTGTTTTTCTGACTCAAGACTTTAGACGGGGAAAAAAATCTTTGTCTCTAATCCTTATACTTTCTTTCATGCAGAAAAAGTATCACTAGCTTTATATACCTACACTCTTTTTTTCTCCTGCCTGACGTGGGGTTATCTAAATGATTTATGATCCAACGGACCTAGGCATACATATATCCATCTCTTCCTGTCTTCCTTTTAGAAGCTGACTTCTCTTCAAAGAGCGTGTCTTCTTTCCTTTTTCTGATAATCTGGAAAGGGTCTGTCTCTCACTCCCCAGAAGTCTTCAGGGGTCCACAGCTCCCTAAGCCTGGGTGGCTATGCCTACGGTTCCATATTTGACAGTAGACTTATCTGCAGATATAAGGCAAATTATCCAAAAGTAAATTTATCAGTAGTAATAAAGATCACCGTTTGATCCCTGTCTTTTAATTCTGTTCTTTCTTAATTGGTTTAAAACTTAGGTTGAAATAAGGATATCTATGGGGTTCTATAAAACTCCTAATATTATAATTCAGTTATTTGTAGGTAATACCCCCACCTCTATGTGTCATCTTAGCATTCTCTCTCTTCACTCCATGCCCCTCCATGATCCTATATTCCTCCATTTATAGACCATCAATTCAATAACCTAGCTCCAGATTTCCTTGATCCCTTTAACTCCAAGAGCTCTGTCCTTCACTCTACACAACAACTCAATGGTAATGCTCTGCCATGACACACCCCAGTCTGCACCATGCCAAAAGTGTAAATTTCATCTTTTTAAAGCTCACCCTTCAAAATGTCCAGCTCTCTGATTTCCTTTCCTTCATTATCCTTATTCTCCAATCTCATGGGTTATATCCTACCTCTTGATACATCACTTTTCTCCAGCCTACCAGGCCTGTGAACTTCCATAATTTCATATGGAGTCTATATTCTGTAGTTCATCAATCAACATCTTTCTGGCTTGTACCTCGAGCTCCTTCTACCTTGGTTCTTTAGCTATCTACCTTAAAGAAAATCCCCCAAACAGGTCAATCTTAACATCCACATTTTGCATACTTAACACCCTAGCACTGGTACTAATGGAGAAAATCCACTATCTTCTGGTTTGATGCCACCCTTGCCCTAAGGTCTTCAACTTCAGCTGAATCTTCATTGCTTTACTATAGTCTTTGTGCATTTCCTTGCTCTGAGCCTCTCCAATTCACAGCTACTACAAACTGCCACATTCTTTGAACTCCTAATCTATCCTTTTCCCCTATACACTCTGAGACTGACTTTGCTTCCCATCCTCGCGGTAAGGACAATAGTGATCACTGGGTAACATTTCCCATGAATTCTTACCCACTCTGTTTACAGATAATTAAATCTATAATTAAACTATTATCATTTCCCTTCTACTGGTCTTAGAGGAAGAAAGAGAGCTGCTCTAAGTTTATCCTTCCTCCTTAAAGAAGGTTCCAGCCTAAGGACTCCAACCACATCGATTAACGCTTCAATACAAATTCTCTTTCACTGGCTAGTTCTTACTAGCATATGAGGATGTGAATAAGCTCAAGTCTCTTCTCTCTGAATAAAAAATCTTATCCCTTCATTCATTGGTAATTACCACCATATAATCTATCTTTTTTTCCTGCAAGTGAACTTATAAAATACCTCTCATTCCATCTTGTCAACCCATCTCGGGTATCCATTTTTGAGTTCCTATCATACACAAATTCTCAATGACTTTGACACTGTTGCCCATGCTCTCCTTGAAGCTCTTTCTTCTCTGGGATTCTTTATGACCTCTTCTGATTCTCCTTCACATACTTTGATAGCTCCTTATTATATGTCATAGCTCTTCTTCCACCATCTGTCTCTTAAATGCTTAATGTTCCCAGACGGTTCCGTTTTCACTCTACTTCTCTTTTCCTTCTGCACACCCTCTCCGCATGAGGTTTTCTGTGTTCACAACTTCATCTACTGTGTATAAATACATGGCTTCAAAATCTTTATCAAGATCTTACTCAGCCTTTCTCCTGGTTTGTACCAAAGCTGTTCACCAAACATTTCCATCAAGAATCCTCTATAGAAACTTCAAACTGAGCATTTTCCAAACCAAATTCATCATCACCAAGCATAAAATCTGGTCCATTTCCTTTATTTATTAACTCAATGAAGCTAGCCATATTTATTGGGTAGCCCATACCAAAAATCTGTAAGTCATCCTCTACTTCTCCTTTATGTTCACATCCAACCTTCATGATGTCTTCTCTTTTCTACTTTCTTAACACACCTCATTATCTATCACCTCCTTTGCATGTAAGTTATCATTTCTCTAGTTCTTGCATTCACATTTCTTACATAGACAATTGCAGAAGTTTCCTGAATGGTTTCTCATATCTATCTTTATCTTTGTCAAATCTGACTTAAACACTAACACCAGGGAGATCTTTATAGTATACACATCTGATCATGTCATTCTCTGGCTCAAGATGGTCCTCTGGCTCCTCAGTGTCCTTAAAAAAATCCAAATTCCTTGACATAATAACCTGTAATACCTCACTGTTTAGCTGTGGGCAAGCTCCCTAATCACACTCAATACAGGTTTGGTTAAACTGAATTGAATGATTTGGCCAAGGTCATGCAGTTGCAAACAGTGGCACAGGGACTGAAATGTAAAGTCCTTGGAATCTATGCCCAGCATTTTCTTCATTGCTGCATCCACCCACACCATCATATTAGCGACAATGACAGATGTCAAAAAAAAAAAAAAATCTAAAGGCTATAAACAGCCCAATGCTCCTAGTCACTTCCATGGTCTGAGGTCTACAATGAAAGCTGGTCATTTTAGGAAGAAGCAGCTTCAGGTTCACAATGAGCTCTTGGGAGAAGAGGCCCATTCCATGGTGATTGAATATTAATTAGAACTGCTGCAAAGCCAAAGCAAGGAATACAAAATGGCTGTCCCAGAGAGGACAACTTTGTCTGCAATTTCTGTGCAGCCCCAAATTCTGCCCAATTTGGACTCTTTTCAAAGTATTGTATTTCTAGGTAATACATTTTAAAATCTACTTGTTTGTTTGTTTGTTTTAAGTCAGTGAGTAGGTGAGAATAATTTGTTTGGGTTTGACTGGCATTTAAATTTTTGAATCACTTTCCTGCCCTAAAGAAAGTAAAGTGAAATTTTCAACCCTGGTGGGTCTGTGCTCGTATGGAGCATGTCATTGAAGGCCCTCTCTTCGGTTTTCCTTTTGGTGCTGTTTCCAAATCAGAATCCTCTTCTGACCTTTAAGTATAAAGAAAGGGGAGAAATGTGAAGGAATCTAGAAGAGGCACCCAATGCCACCCAGTCATCCGAGGATGGGGTAAACTTAGAAAGCTCCTCACAAATTTTCTAAGTCCTGGTTTACTTCACAGAACCCTGGACTTAACTCCCATGCTGTCCACTGCCGGGGAATCTCCTTTGGTGAAAGAAGCGACTGCACACAAAGGACCCAGCAGAGGCTCAGCACCTCTTTCCAGAACTTGCTGGGACCAGTTTCTCAGCTTTTAGACCTGAGACAGGGAGAGAGGAATGCCTGTGAGCTCCATGGAGGTGTGACAGTGCAGTTAGTTAACTCGGCAGGAGCCAGCCTCAGAGCCCAGCCATGAAGACAGCTTTCATGAAAGTGCCTGAAGGTGTCTGCTGCACCTCACACTAATTTTTTCTCTCATAAAGAAGCTGGTGTAAAGTCATTTAATTACTGAGTGTTAAGTGAACACCTAATTATGTCAAGTTGGTGAACTCCCAAGGGATGATGAGTTTCTGTTTTTTATCCTTCCTTACAGCTCCCAATTTGCCTTTCTCTCCTCACCCTCAGCTAAGCGGATCTAAAAGATTATTAGATTAAAAAAATAGTTATACTGAAGAATATAGAGTTATTCAATGCTAAATGAAATAATGCCAGTATTCTTCAAAGTTTTTTTTTAAAAACTAAGTATTTAAAAACTGGAAACTGTGACATGGTGGGAGAGTGAGAGTTCTAGAATATAAAAGATTGAGATTTAAATTCCACCTTTACCATCTGCTAGCCAATTTGCCTTGGGCAGATTACTCAACTCCTCTGAGCCTTCGTTTTTGGAAAAGGGATATGAAAACAACTCTGAAGCTTTCCCTTCCTCTATCGGGCCAGGAAATTTGAGATTCCTAAAGGCTCATTTGTAGGCCCCCCTGACTTACTTATGTTTTCTTCCTTGATGGTCTCAATCACACCGACAGCGGCGATCATCCTCTTTGTGTAGACACCTCACAGATTTGTCTCTCTGACACAGATTTCTCCTCTGACACAGATCTCTCCTCTCATTTGCCGACATGGCAACTCCACTTGGATGCTACCAATGAAACCCAACCCAGCCCCTCCCCCGCCCCGCCCCACATGGCCCTCTTCCAGTGCCCTCTATCTCAGACTGTGGGATCACCATCCATGCTGGTCCACAAGCCAAAAACTTTGGCATTATCCTTGACTGCTGCTTCTCCTTGTCCCTAATACTCAATCCATCAGCAACTCTATCAAGTTTACCTCCTAATATTTATTGAATGTGTACCATTTTCTCCATCTCCTTGGATGCCACACTATTACAAACTATCATCATTTCTCACTTTCAACGTCATCCTAACAGGTCTCCATGTATTCATTATTGCCAGCTCTCTCCAAATCCATTTTCCTTCTAACATCCAAAGTGATCTTACAACAAAAATTTAGTTCTGTTCCTGTCATCAACTTCAAACAGTTAAGTGACCCTTCATTGCTCTCATGATGGAGACCAAAATCCTTGCCAAGGACCAGAAGTTCCAATCTGTTCTCCTATCTCCAAATTTCCTTTCCATTTTGTTATTACTCTGAACTGCAGTTTCAGTGGATATTTTCTGTTTTTCAAGTGGATCCTGTTTCTTCTTACCACAGGGCCTTTGTACACAGTTCTCTTTGTCTGAAGCGTTACTCCAACTCTCAACTCTACCAAATACAAATATGCATCTTTCTTTCTTTATAATTAGTTTTACCCCTTTCCAAAAACAAGAGTTCCAACATCATATTCTTTTTTTAAGCAGTATTTAAATGTAAGCAATTATTTTATTTTATTTTAATTTAATTTTATTTTATACTTTATTGTTAAATTGGTTTCCATATAACACCCAGTGCTCATCCCCACAAGTGCCCTCCTCCACACCCGTCACCCCCTTTCCCTCTTCCCCTCCATCAGCCCTCAGTTTGTTCTCAGTATTCAAAAGTTTCTCATGGTTTGCCTCCCTCCTTCTCCCCAACTATTTTTCCCCCTTTTCCTCCCCCAAGGTCCTCTGCTAAGTTTCTCCTGTTCCACTTATGAGTGAAAACACATGGTATCTGTCCTTCTCTACCTGACTTATTTCACTTAGCATAACACCCTCGAGGTCTATCCACATTGCTACGAATGGCCAGATTTCCTTCTTTCTCATTGCCATGTAGTATTCCATTGTATATATAAACCATATCTTCTTGATCCATTCATCAGTTAACGGACATTTAGGCTCTGGAACCATGATTTGGCTGTTGTTTAAAGTGCTGTTATGAACATTGGGGTACATGTGGCCCTATGCATCAGCATTTCTGTATCCCTTGGGTAAATCCCTAGCAGTGCTATTGCTGGGTCATAGGGGAGTTCTACTGTTAATTTTTTGAGGAACCTCCACACTCCCACATCATATTCTTGAGGAAGCCCTCCCAACTCAAGCTGCCATGTACATCTGTACAGGTTTCACCCCACACAAGAGCATTGGTTAGGGAGCAAGTGGAATCGAGTCATACTCCACTTGCCAATCCCTATATTCTGACATGGACCTGCATCTCCTATGACATCATTATCTAATTCTCTCAAAGGCATGGTGTGACTTAGCAGCTCTGTCCTATATCCCCAAACTAGGTCAAAGCTCTGTATTTATTGCTGCCATAAGACCATATATCCTCATCCATAACACATCCCACAATTGCAATTTTACATTTACTTGCATAAGATGATGTGTTTAGTGTCTATCTCTCCTAGTAGGCGATCTCTCCTAGAAGCTCCCAGGAACTATATTTAATTTCATCCACACTTTATCCATTGTCTAACATAAGCTTTGACATTTAATAGATGCTCAATAAATATTTGTGGAATGGATGAAAATGAATGACAATATTACTATGAGGATAGACTTTTGTTTGTGAAAGCAGCATGGCATTACCTAAATCCTAGCAAATAATTAATATATATTTGTTTGAATATGAAAATGAATGATCTGACACTCAAATATAAAGTGACCCAATTGGGGTCACAGTAATATTAAGTGGGCAGTGTGAGGAAATGTCTCTGAGGTGGCCATTCAGTGTATGGAGATGCTCAGGGAATTGTGTTCTTTCAGTATAAAGGGTTTAGCAGACTGAACGTGTCCACCTGGGGCATGAGACTCTTGTCATTCTTTTCCAGGGTCATATTGAAGGCAATATACTGGGCAAAGTGCCTTCTGGGGCTGCCTGCTTGCTCCTTTGGCAATGGTCAGATAAAGCTAGGTATTTATTTGGTGGGTGCCACTTAGAAAAATTGAACTGAAGGCAGAAGTCCAATAAGACCTCAGTCACTGTCTCAGATTAAAATCATTAGGATCATCATAGTTGCATGTGTTGAGTACTTTTGTGATAGGCATTATGATAAGTAATCTACAACCATCATTCATTTCACCTACAACAATCCTATGATGTATTAAGTTGAGCTTTATGAAACTGTCAATATTTGACCCCTCTGACCTACTGAAATGGCAATTTTATGTTTCAACCTAATAGATAACATTGTCCCCATTTTAAAGATTAGGAATTGAGGTTCCAAGAGCTAGATTAAAACCAGGCAGCCCTAGGACCAGATGGCAAACAGCCCTATTTGGTCTCCCAAGGGGCCAGTCATGGGCAGGAACTAGAAACCAAGAATCATGTCTCGGATAATTAGCAAAGGTTATTTTAAGCTTTATCACTTCCCTCTATTTACTACTTCAGCTCCCCAAGCTCTGCTTTTGTGCTGACTCATAGTAAAACTCTGTATGGTGCAATGAGCTGTGTGTGTGTGTCGCTGCAGGAAGACTTCACCCCACTTCCTACTCGGATCTGGGGAGAGAAGGACTTCAAGGGTGGAATGAGTGGCAGCAGTGCTAAAGCGGAAAGCAACTGCAGGCTGTCTCCAGGCTCACCAGGAAGGAGGAAAAAAAAGGAGATAAGAACCCCTGTGGCACCTGCTTAGAAGTAAAAAGACCTAGGTGGAATTTCTGACAAGACCTGAAGCCCACAGCATCTGCAGGCATGCCCTTTCCTACAGCATCAGCTGCCTGGGGACATGAAGTCCTATTCAGGTCTCTGTCTTTGCTAGGTCTGAACATTAGCACCAGAAACACAGAACCAGAGGAAATTTTACAGGTCACGTGCTCTATGTGTCTCTTTTTAAAGACGAGAACGCTAATTAAACAAGCATTCACCGAGCACCTACTACAAGCCAAGCACTGCACTAGTTCTTGGTCCCAAAGGTATGAACCAGAAAGACACAGCCTCTACCTACCCTCATGGGGTTTACAAACTGAGCAGGGGGAATATTGAGTCAGAATGATGAGAGGTAAAAGCCCAGCATGCAATTATAACTGTGGACATGGCCAGGTGTGGAAATTTCCTGAGGAAGGGCTTAAACTGAGTCTTGAAGAATTTGAACAAAGTAGGAAAGCAAAGAGTAGCTGCCCACTGAGGCCAAGTGGCTCACTCAGGGTCACAAAATTAGCTTTGTAATGAACAACAAATTACCAGCCTCTCTGTGCCTTATCAGTAAGCAGGGTAATATTAGTGAATTCAAGGAACTGTGGTTATTGAATGGATAAGTATGTGCAAAATACTTAGTACATCATAGCTGCTCAGTAAGGGTCTGTTCCCTTCCTCTATGTTTCCCTGGTCCAGCACATTTTCTAATATGCAACTTTATTCTGGGATGCCTTTGTTCTTTGGACACCAAGCCCTTCAGGGTCAGTAATTTAGATTGTTTTGATACCTGTTTAGTTTGTTGTAATGTTGTTCTCAGGAACTGGGAACATGATTTGAAAACCATGGTCTTTCTCATTACTGGGCCAAGAGCTTTGTGTTGCAGCCAGGGGCTATGTTTTCATCTCAAACTACTGTCCATGTTTTCTCATAATTAAAACTATTCACAGCTGACATTAGAAAAAAGAACAACTCACATTATTTCAGGTATGTCCACTTTGTGATATCACTCTCAAACTGCCTAGTGGTCTCAATAATGTGCTAACATTATTATCAATAATGTTAATTATTATATAATTCCTCAATAATGTGCTAACATTATTATCCTCAATAATGTGCTAACATTATTATCAATAATGTTAATTATTATATAATTATCTTAATTATTGCATAACAATATTGTTGATATTATTATTATAATGGCTATTAAAAATAGGTTTTCTATGTATCAGGTGCTATTCTAAATTCATTGCATGGATTGCCTTATTTAATCCTCCAAATGATATAGTGAGATAAGTGCTATTGTTATCCCCATTTTACAGATAGGGAAATGAAGACTCACAAAGGGAAACAGACATATAAGCATATCACTATGATAAATGATGCTACAATTACAAGGACAGGATGCTATGAGGGCACCAGAGACACAGAGGAAGGGCATCTAACCTATCCTGGGGAGACTAAGGACGGCATCCCAGGGGATGTGTGTCAATGAACTGAGTTTTAAAGACACAGAATTATCCGGGCAGAAAGGAGGAAGAAGGGCTTATTGGGCAGTGGACACAGCATGAGCACTGTTCTGAACCCAGATCTCAGTGGAGAATGGTAGGAAGTACTGCCATGATATAATGATTGAGAGTACGAAGAATAATTGAAAATGGAGACAGGTGTGCAGGGCATCCTGCTGGATGGGCAAGGATCAAATGATGAATAACCCTGCCTCGTCTCCTGAGGAACCAGACAGTACACTACATGTGATAGGAACTCTTCAGAGTTTATGGCAAAGGTCTTAAGATAGGTAGATCCCTGAGGTGGTAAAGACAATGGATGGAGGCAAGGAGATCAGGTAGGAGCCCAGGACAGAGGTACTGAGAGCCTCAACTAGGAAGTGTGGGAAGCGGGAGGGGAAGGGTTAAAATATATGTAGGAAACAAAAATCATCCAGATTGGGTGAATGACTGATAGGGGCAGGGGATGGGTAGAAAGGAGGAGGAATACAGGATGGCTCCACAAACCTAGAGGCAGAATAAAGAGAGAAAAGCAGACTAACCCTAGAGAAGGCTGAGACTGCAAAGTCAATTAATTAGTCAATTTTAGGTGATGCTGGGACAAACAGGTAGCAGTGACTGGCTGACAGCTGACACAGCAGTTTGAGGCTAAATTCAGAATTTACAGCTAGGAATAAATATGGCGAGAGAGGGAGCATCTGCACATACACAATAGTTTGAGCCCCAGAATGGGGTGGGAGCCCAGGGGCAGTGGAAAGAGTGAGAAGATAAAAGGGCAGAGAACAAAACTGTGGGAAAAACCAATACTGGAAAAGCCAAGAGAGAAAGGACTTACAAAGGAGAGGGAGAAAGAGTGAAGTGGAAGGCAGATGTGTAGAGTGTGGTGTTCTACACCAGGAAAGGACATGGTGCCCAAAGCTGCAGAGTCAAGGAAGGCGATAACTGAAATGCACTCTTGAACGCCCATGTCGACATCACTGCTGACATCGCAAAGCAGGCATCTAACACACTGATAGACATGGAAGCCAATGGGCTGAGAAGGAAATGGGTTGTGAGAACACAGCTTCCAGCAATCCATTTCGGATTATGTCCTCCAGGCTGAGGAGGGCATTGCTAGGGGTCCCTGTAACCAGAAACCAGATCCTATTACCTTCTTTCTCCACTTACAGCTTCTCCTCCAACTTTTCTTCCTTCCTTTCTTTGCACTCCTAGATTCTAGATCCAGCTGTGATCCGGACCTGAGCCCTAGAAATAACAAGATCACAATTTCAAAAGCAAGAACCAGGGTGCTCTAATTTCAATGTGGTACTGTATAGCAGCCACTCAGACTTGTGGAATGGAGTATCATGCTTCTACCCTGACAGTGAGTGGGAGTAACTGGGGAGAAGGCCACCTCTGCCACTACCCCCATTCCAGGTAGCCATCATTTATCTCTGGACCAAAGCAAGAACCCTTTGCATTCTTGTCCCCTTATATCTCTATTCTACACTGCAACCAGAACAATCCTTTCTCAAGAAGGGAATCAGATCAGCTCCCTCCCTTGTTCAAAGCCATTCAAAGTCTTCCCATTTCACCCGGAATAAATCCTAGTCCTTATCACTGCCTAAGAATGCTAAGTAATCTGGCCCTAGTCTAACTCTTTAACCTTATTCCCCAAACCTTTCTCTGGTGACTTTGGTTATACTAACCTCCTTGCTGCTCTTCCAACACAGCACGTACATACCTCTGCCACTAAGCGCTCATTTTCCCTAGAATTCTCTCCGTCTAGAAGTTTGCATGGTTTCCTCCCTCACTTCCTTCAGGACTCTGCTTAAATAATATTTACATCATATATATATACATGCAGACTTTCTCCTCTCCCAAGAATGTAAGCTCTGTGAGAGTATGAACTTTGTCTATCTCTCTAGCTCTTACTGGCCAGTTAATACAAGACCACTGAATGAAATAAGGGAATGAATACCCAAATGCAGCCATGAAAAGACATTCCAGAATCTGAACCAAAACAGAATGGAGCAAACAGAAACTAAGACCAGAAAACAGTCCTCTGCCAGGTGTGTACCCAACACTTCACCCTGTGTTGATGTTGTGATAGACACAATGTTAACTTAAACAAGTTTGGTCTTTGCCCATAATTACCAAGAACTTAAGTTGAGTAGACATATTAAATAATTAGTGAATGAAACCATTTATAGAAAAGTACTGGCAGTCTTTAAATTAAAACTAGTTAGTTAATAAGTATCACTTTGCTCTGGCCCACCGGATGTTTCCCACCCCCAACACTTCTCCTATCCTCTGCCATAAATGTCTCCTTTCTACATGACTCTCCCCAGAGGACCAACCACTGGAGCCCTGGCTTAACTCCTTGCTCGCTTCCTCACTGAAAGAGCCTTCTCATTTTGCTACTCAGGAATTTCCCAGTCACTGGCCTCCTCCCTTCTATACTAATATCTGGCCCCTTCAGTGTTGAAAGAAACTCAGGGATGTATGCAAGGAAGCAGACCTGTTATTAGAACTAGATCTGGTACAACCAAATAACTGAGACTAATTAGATACTTAAGCCCTCTGTTTACTACTGACTCAAAAAGATTCTCTAACACCAATATATTATGGGACTTTCTGCCTACTATCTGTTGATTAGTCAAAAATTACCTATATGGTTCTTAATATTGCCACACTGACTCTAAAAAGAAACCAAAAAGGAAGTGAGAAATATATTGACCCATTTTCCTGTGGATAGAGTGATGCAGAAAGAAGTGAGCTGCTGAGGATCAAGCTGTTGGAATAAGAGGCCAGGTCTCCCAACACTTGACCCATGTATCTCCTCTTTATGGTCACTATTGATAGATGAATGGGGTCCTAAGGTTCAGTGGGGAAGAAAGAAGAGCAGAGTCAATAACTGTGATTTCTTGGCAAGACCTTTGCCTCAGTAGCCTTTCCCGCAAACAAATCTCTGTAAGCAAAGTCTCACCAGATTACCTCACCAACTTGAAAGAGATCATATCCATGAGGATACATGAACTCAAAAGTGAATCCAGCAAAAGTGATGATCACACTACAATAACAGACTGAAGATTTTTTTCTTTTGTTGGACAAAAGTCGATATGGTAATGCTTGACCTCATTCACAATAGTCAGCTGTCTCTATATGACTACCCACATAATAACAAAGAAAATAAAGAAATGGGATACAGTGTTTTGATATCTCTAGAAACAGGAGGTTCAGGATGCTTTACCTATATTCTTTTCTAAATTCAGAGGAAATAATTTGATTCGTTTTTTCAACTAACATGCATTACACAAACAAATAAGCAGCACTAAAGTAAAAAGGATGAAGAAGAAGGGATGTTGGGAAGATATAATCTTCTATCCATATTTTTGAGTAGACAAAAAAGAAGTGACATAATAACCATCTGTGGGGGCATCTGGGTAGCTCAGTCAGTTAAGCATCTGACTCTTGATCTTGGCTAACGTCATTGATGTCATGACAGAAGGGAGCCTGCTTAGGATTCTCTCTCTCTGTCCCTTCCCCACTTGCACGGGTGCTTGTGTGCATGCTCTCTCTCTCTCAATAAATAAATAAAGTAAATAAATACTTCAAAAAACAGAAACCATCCATGGAAGGAGCAAAAGATTACAGTATAAGCTGTGCCAAAAGGAAAGGGTAAGATGTAAAAAAGGGCCTGAGTAAAATGAGTCAATTTATTCATTTTACAATTATTTCCCAAGCACCTACAACATCCTTAATATTATAAAGCACAAGACAAAAGCACTACTTCGAGAGGTCTTAAATTTTACCAGAAAAAACAGAATATACACACTAAAGCTAAAAAAATATGTGCAGCATAATATTATTTGATGATTGAATGGTAAATCAATGTGTTCATTTTCAAGAATCTGGGGAGAAGAAGTCACTCTGAATTGGTGAAATCACAGACAGCTTCACGGAGGAGGTAGGAACTGACCTAGGTACTTAGACAAAGCATAAATTTTAAGCATGTGAAGAGGTAATTCTTTCAGGGCAATGGGAACAATGCACATAAGTTAGTGTAGATGAGAAAGTACAGGGCATGTAGGTTAGTAATACTTGCTACCGTAACAAAATGCAACAATCCCAATGGCTAAACAAAATTAACACTTATTTCTTGTTTATAAACAGTTCAGATGTTTCCAGAAAGTAGGCATTTAAGGATGCAACTCTTTTCATCATGTGGCTCTCTCCCCCTCTAGGTGTGTGGAGTTCTCTCCCTTTAGCTGTTGGGCAGGAACAAGAAAGAGTCAGAAGAACTGACTGTACAAGGACATTTTTCACAGGCAGGCCTAGAAGTGAGATGCTGCACTTCTGCCCACATTCCATTGGTGAGAATTCAATCCCAACACCACACCTACCTACAAGGGAGGAAAAGGAAGTGAGCAGTGGTAAACATGCAGCAGTCTCTGCCACACTGTGTTTGGGAGAAGGGAAGTCAGCTTATTAGCTGGAACAAAGGGCTAGAGAACTAGACTAAAGCCAAAGATGGGAAAGACATGAGACAGCTCTCTAGGAGCTCAGGATAGAAGGACAGGCACACATAGAAGGTT
Source organism: Cryptoprocta ferox (assembly GCA_028646485.1). Taxonomy (NCBI): domain Eukaryota; kingdom Metazoa; phylum Chordata; class Mammalia; order Carnivora; family Eupleridae; genus Cryptoprocta; species Cryptoprocta ferox. Next base: position 18,228,488 of record CM053562.1, read on the forward strand.
TAAAAAACAAACAAAAGAACATGCCTGATTCTCTTGAAAGTGAAGCACTAAAAGGTGAAAGGGGGACTCATGGCACTGGGAGGTTGCTCAGGGTGGCATGATTGGGAAAGGTTTCGAGGATATGTGGACATAACGCTGAGCCTTTAAGGATGGTTCAGAGAGGCAGACAGTATGAGTAGATGTCTCGGCGGGATAGGCATAGACATGTAAAGGAGAAAGGGCCTGATAAAAATAATGAGTACACCAAACACAAGCAAGGAAGGGCAGAGAGATGACGATAAAGCTGCTGGAGGGAGGCAGTATTTATCAATGAGTGTCTTTTGGTATTGGGAACGATTCTTGATTTATAGGACTGCCACACAACACAGGACTTACAGTATCCCTAAACTCCACCCATCAAAAGCTGGTCCTGCCCCCAAGTAATAAAGACTTTTAAAATGACCCTGTACTTCCAAATCTCTCCCTGGGGATAGCTATGGACCAGTAATGCCTCCAATGAAGGCACTAGCCACAGAGTCAAGAGAGATGTCAGAAAACCTTTGTTCTTATGTGAAACTAAGAAAGTTAAGGCAGAGAAAATAGGAAATAGAAAGCTACAATTGGTCTTAAATGGGGACTGTGCTGAAAAGAGTGTTCAAGTCTGTTACCTCTAAGCTTAAAGTCCAAGATGGTGGCACCACTAATTGGAAACTGTGTTTCAAATTCAACTTGAGGCATAACTCACAAAAGACTGATATCCAAATCAAGCCGATTAATCCAAATGTCACATATGGGCTTTCAAATATTAAACAATAAATTCCTGAAAATGCAGGACACTCCTAAATTAAGACCACTAAATCAGTCTCTTACCTCCTGAGGCTAGAATTGTATGTAGATGGAAGTAACTTCCCCTAATGAAAGAAATCAATCTGGCAAGAAACCAGAGAAGTTAAAGTAATTTGAAAATGTCTACATTTCCTGTACACAAGGCCTTATTCTGAGTGTTTCCACTATTTGGAGAGCCACTGCGGTTACCTCAGACATGTCAGGCCTTCAGGACAGATACATCCTGCCCTGATTCCAAAACCACTGGAAATGGTTCTCTATCAAATAATAGAACTACTGATTTGCCAAGCTACACTTTGTCCCTGTATCCTTTGCCCCTTGAGTGGCCCTTAAAATAGGAGTTTTTAGCTGAAGAGCATGCTGAGTGAAATAGAGCTAACCCATTGGTTAGGACTGCCTGCCACCCCACAATCACAGAGCCTTGTTTGGCCTTCATGGCACTGATGTGGGACAATCACAGAGGTCGATTAGATGCACCTGCAGACCTGATGGGACCTGTCACTCAGAAATGCCCCAGCTGCAAAAAGACATCTGTAAATGGATGTTTGAAAATAACCATGATAAGACCCACAGACAGAGCACTTAAAATTTTCTGAAGGAAAAAAAGATAGGTTCACAAAGAAACAAAACAATTCTAAGGCTATATCTCTCATAAAGGGAAACAGGCAATATTTTTCCCCAAACTACCTGACATCTCTTAAAATTCACCTGTAGTCTTTCATGACATTTCCAACATAAAACTATCATGTAGATCAACAAGGCTCCTCTTTTGAAAATCCAGATATTCCCAAGAAGGTTCTGATGTAATTATTGGAAGATCAAAGTAAATTACTTCAATCAGATTATTCCCCTCCTTTCTTCTCAGGGAAATGCCCTCCACTGAGGGAACTGGGCTTTTGGTTGAGGAAGACAAGAGATGGGTAACTCTGACACATGTGCAACTTTGAGGCTTAGGGCACCAGGAAGGTTTGCTGGGGTTTCTTTTAATGTTTATTTATTTACTTTGAGAGAGAGGCGGGGAAAGGGGAGGGACAGAGAGAGAGAGGGAGAGAATGTCAAGGAGACTTCATGCTGTTAGTGCAGAGCCCGACGCGGGTCTCAATCTCACAAACCATGAGATCATGAACTGAGTCAAAAATCAAGAGTCGGAGGCTTAACTGACTGAGCCACCCAGGTGCCCCAGGAAGGTCTGCTCTTTAGGAAAAGAGGAAAGTGGGAGTTAGGAGAGAGATGGAAAAGGGAAGGGGAGCTTCTCATCCACATGCACATCTGTCTCTACCTCTGGAAAGAGATTAAGATTTTCTTTAAGACAAGAAAGAACTACCATTCTTTTCATTCCCAAATACTTATGGAATGTGTACTTGGTACCAGCAAGTGTCAGGTTCTGAGAATCCAGTAGCAAGCAACACAAACAAAACAAACTCCTATCACGTGAAGGCAGAAGGGACTTCATCAAACGGGAAAATCTGCAGCTTCTATGGAGAGTAGAAGTTTGGGAGCAACACCAGAAAGGCTGTGGTGAGGGAGTCAGAGAAAATGATCTTATGAGAAGGAAGAAAAGGCTGTGGGAACAGGTCTAGGTGGAGATGAAGGTGAGGAAGCTAAGGTCATATGGCCAAGAACTTCTCAATACGGTTGGAGGTATTTGCTTAAGAGTAAAGTCTGAGAAGGAAGAAAATAAAGAAGGTATAAAATACAAAAAATGTGTTCTTGACTTTGATAAGTCTAGTTGTTTCTGCTTTTCACCTACTAGAGGTATGTGATATTGTAATGCAGCCTGGTTTGAATGAGTTAATGTGCAAACATTTGATAAAGTGCCTGAGATTTCCACCTCCCGAAGCCTTAAGTGATATTCCAACAACCTGTTAGTTACATGCCCCTGTTGGTTCTAGTAACTTATGTACTTTCTGATCTTGTAAGAGCTCATCTTTGAAATCAATTTCACCTGTCTTTAGTATCAACAAATGCTTACTGAACACCTGACAAATTACACATAAAAGTTCAACAGCAACTTCAGTGGACAATTCAGACCCGCTCACTGCATTCCAACTGTATGGACATCCCTGTCTTCCACCAAATACTCTAAGAGTACTCTCATCTCACTGGCTGTTTTCTCTGCAAATCTTCCCAGAGAGAAACACAGTCTACCCCTTCACATCTACTTCCATCAAGTTTGGTTCAAACGTTATCTTCTCATCAAGGTCAATCCTATAACCCCCCCCCTCTTTTTTTTTTTACAACTGTAACTTTACAGCACTTCCTCCTTCTTGCCCTCCTCCATTTTCCCCACAGCCCTTAGCATATTCAATATACTATGTAATTTTAAAAATTATTTATCTTTCCATCTCCTACCAAGAATAAATCTCTGTATGTATATGTTTTTTCTTTTGTTTTACTACTCTGTTGAAGAATCTAGATCAGCGCCTGATCAAAAATAAATTATTTGTTAAGTGAATGAATAATAATTATGGCTCATTCTGTCTCTGAAGGGGAGAGTCTTTATCAGCACCTTCTTGCAGAATTTTCAGTTTCTGAGATCTTTGATAATTGGTTCTGGAGTAAGATTACAACGAACATAGTCAAGAAATAACAAATGTCATTTATCGAGAACTGGCACCAAAATGACCAAAGGTAGCCTCAGAGGTAAAAAAAAAAAAAAAAAAAAAAAAAAAAAAGCAAAGAAAACCCAACAACAACAACAACAAAAAACAGAGGAGGAAGCGGGAAGGAGAGTGAAAGAGAAATGAGGAGACAAAACCAGCAAAGAATCAGTGTGCAACGAGAAAGACGGCAACAGATTTAAAACAAGAGAAGACTCAGCATGTAGAGGGGCAAACGGGCTGTCTTCTGCCATTTTCCTGACCCTCATACCATGAAGGAAAGCAGGGTCAGAGGGCATGCCCCAGTCTGGCTGGGAACTTCCATTGTTAGACTCCCTCACCTCAACTGCAAGAGGCAGGGTCTGTGTTCTAGTAGCTATTCTTTAATGGGACTGGGCAAGATCAGGTGGATTGATTCCTGATTTAGCCAAGTGCTCACAGGAGTTTCCTCAGAGAATTAAATGCACTGTAGACTACATACTGACAGAGACAAAATGCTTCTCTGAGGTAAATGTTAGGATGCTTAAGAGTTGTTTTTATTAGGTCTCATATTCAAGACTCTGAATTTCAGTGTATGTGCTTTCTAATGGGAGTAAAACATCAAAGTTATGTCAAAAGAGATTTGATATACAAATATTAGCTTTATATTCAACTTAATGCATCCAGTGCATAAGGCAAGGTTAACTTTTACTTTCCTGGGTAATTTTTTTTAAAAAGTTTTTATTTAAATTCTAGTTAGCTTAGTGTGATATTAGTTTCAGGTATACATATAGTGATTCAACACTTCCATACAACACCTGTGCTCATCACAAGTGTACTCCTTAATCCCCATCCCCTATTTAACCCAGCCCACACCCCCATTGCCTCTGGTAATCATTAGTTTATTCTCTATAGTTATGAGTCTATTTCTTGGTTTGCCTTTCTCTCTTTTTGCCCTTTTGCTCACTTGTTTTGTTTCTTAAATTCCACACATCAGTAAATTAATATGGTATTTATCTTTGTCTCACTGACTTATTGTGCTTAGCATAATACTCTCCAGATCCATCCACATTGCTGCAAATGGCAAGATTTCACTCTTTTTTATGGCTAAGTAATATTCCACTGTATTTTCCTGGGGACTTTTAAAACTCCTTCAGCCTTCATTACCTCCCAAAAATATATAAATTGGGAAGTATACAGTTGTTTTACTGTATATACCCACTTCGACCCCTCTCCAATTATTTTTTTTTTTTGAGATTCTGTAGACCTTTTCTCCCACTTTGCATCATGGCAGATGTTAAAGCCTGGGTCTACAGATGAACATTAACAAGTATGCTTAATCAGTACTCCAGTTGACACCACACTACTACTTGAATAAGTGCATTGCTCTTCATTTACTTTGGAGGGCTATCTATGTATCAGCTTTTATGCAGTGTTAACAAATGGGCATTTGGGTCTTAAAATCCTAAATTTGAATTCCATCTTATAGCTCACAAAGCTATGAATATACTCATCTCTACAATGATATCATAATCTATGTCACGTGATAGCAGGAGCATCAGCAACTAAATACACAAAGTGCCTTGTATGGGCCTATCAACACAGTTGCGTTTCAACCAGAAGTAGTTCCATTCCAACTCCCTGTCCCAACTTTCCCATCTTCTATGAATTTTTTTTCCTCTATTCAAGGATTCCACAGATACCAAGTTCTATAAATACCTACCTCTTTTTAAACAAGGCTGATCTCATTCAAGGTACACAAATGGAACTGGCATGCTGACTCAGTACAGTTCTATAAAAATGTCCTCATCAGTGAGAAATTGAAGCTACAGTTTAAGAGAAGATTGTCTCACTCAGGTAGGGACAGTCCCTGTTTTGTTTCCATTTTGAAAGGCATACAGCCTTATAAATATTAGTGACTTTATTCAGTAAAGACCTCAAACTTAAGCTGTTGTACTCCACCTGGTTAAAATTTCTCCTTTCTAAGAGATCCACTCTCACCACTTTTATCAACATAGTACTAGAAATCCTAGCCATAGCAATCAGACAACAAAAATAAATAAGAGGCATTCATATTGGTAAAGAAGTCAAACTTTTAGATGACATGATACTATACATAGAAAACTCCAAAGACTTCACCAAAAAACTATGAGAATAAATGAATTCAGTAAAGTTACAAAATTAATACAAAGAAATCAGTAGCATTTCTATACACTAATAACAAAATAGCATAAAGATAAACTAAGAAAACAATTCCATTTATAATTTCATTAAAGAATAAAATACCTAGGAATAAACTTAACCAAGGATGTGAAAGATGCATAATTTGAAAACTATAAAACATGGATGAAAGATATTGAAGACAATGCAAACAACTGGAAAGATATTCCATGCTCATAGATTGAAAAATTAACACTGTTAAAGTGTCTACTACTCCAAGTAATATACAGATTCACTGCAATCCCTACGAAATACCATGAACATTTATCATAGAGCTAGAACAAATAATACTAAAATTTTTATGGAACCATGAAAGACCCCAATAGCCAAAGCTATCTTGAGAAAGAAAACAAAGCCGCAGGTACCACAATTCCAGATTTCAAGACATACTACAAATATGTAGTAATCAAAACAGTATGGTCCTGGCACAAAAACACATAGATCAATGGAACAGAATAGAAAGCCTATAAAAAAATCCACACTTACATGGTCAATTAATCTATGACAAAGGAAGCAAGAATAAATAATGGGAAAAAGCCCCTTCAATAAATGGTGCTGTGAAAACTGGACAGCTCTATGCAAAAGAATGAAACTGGGTCACTGTCTTACTCCATACACTAAACTAAACTTGAAATGGATTAAAGACCTAAATGTGAGACCTGAAACCAAAAAAATCCTAGAAAAGAACACAGGCAGTAATTTCTCTGACACTGGCCACGGCAACATTTTTCTACATGTCTCTTCAGGCAAGGGAAACAAAAGCAAAAGCAGAAACAAACTACTGGAACTACACCAAAATAAAAACCGTTTACATAGCAAAGGAAACCATCAACAAAACTAAGAGGCAACCTACAGAATGGAGGAAGATATTTATAAATGATATATTTGATAAGGGGTTAATGCCCAAAATTAATAAAGAACTGACACAACTCAACACCAAAAACAAAACAAAAAACAAACAAAAAAACAACAACAAACCCCAAACTATCTGATTTAAAATATGGGCAGATGACTTGAATAGATATTTTTCCAAAAACATACAGATGGCCAATAGACACATGGACAGATGTCCAACATCACTAATCAAATGCCAATCAAAACCACAATGAGATATCATCTTAAACCTGTCAGAATGGCTAAAATAAAAAAGGTAAGAAATAAGCACAGGTGAGGAAGTGAAAAGGAAGGAACCCTCATGCACTGTTGGTAGGAAGGGAGATTGGTAAAGCCACTATGGAAAATAGTACAGAGGTTCCTCCAAAGACTAAAAAAAGAAATATCATATAATCTAACAATTCTACTACTCAGTATTTACCCAGAGAAAATGAAAACACTAATTCAGAAAGGTATATGCACCCTATGTTTATTGCAGCATTATGTACAATAGCCAAGATATGGAAGCAACCTAAGTGTCCACTGATAGACAAATGGGTAAGGAAGATGTGGTGTGTACACACACACACACAGACACACACAAACAGAATATTACACAGCCATATAAAAGGGTAAGATCTTGCCATCTGCAACACCATGGATGGACAAAGAGGCTTTTATACTTAGCAAAATAAGTCAGACTGATTAGACAGATACCAAATGATTTCACTCATATGTGGAATTGGAAAAAACAAATGAATAAACAAAAAAAAAAGCAGAATCAGACCTATAAATACAGGGAACAAACCGATGGTCACCAGAAGAAAGGGGCAGGGAGGGGTGTAGGAGATAACAAGATACCGGTTATGGACTGAATAAGTAAATCATAGGAATAAAAGGCACAGCATAAGGAATGTAGTCAATGATACTGTAATAGTACTGTATGGTGAAGATGGTAGCTACACTTGTAGTGAGCACAAAATAACATATAGAGATACTGAATCAATGTCATACACCTGAAACTAATGTATCATTGTCTATCAACTATACTGAAAAAAAAAAAAAAGAAAAATTTCTCCTGTCTACATAAAGAAAATACTTAATCATTCTTAACTAGAAACCTCACATGAAGTACCAGGGAAATCACTATAATTATTATAATGATACCACTTTATTTATTTATTTAAATATAATTTATTGTCAAGTTAGCTAACATATAGTGTATACAGTATGCTCTGGGCTTTAGGAGTAGATTCCCATGATTCATCACTTACCTACAACCCAGTATTCATCCCAACAAGTGCTCTCCTCAATGCCCATCACCCATTTTCCCCTCTCCCCCATCAACCCTCAGTTTGTTCTCTGTATTTAAGCATTTCTAATGTTTTGCCTCCCTTTCTGTTTGAAACTATTTTTTCTCCTTCCTTTCTCTGATGGTCTTCTGTTAAGTTTCTCAAATTCCACATATGAGTGAAATCATATGATGTCTGTCTTTCTCCAACTGATTTATTTCACTTAGCATAATACCTTCCAGTTCCATCCATGATGTTGCAAATGGCAAGATTTCATTCTCATTGCCAAGTAGTATTCCATTGTATATGTAAACCGTATCTTCTTTATCCATTCATTGACTGATGGACATTTGGCCTCTTCCAGAAATTTTGCTATTGTTGATAGTGCTGCTATAACCATTTGGGTACATGTGCCCCTATGAAATCAGCACTCCTGTATCCTTTGGATGAATTCCAAGTAGTGCTATTGCTGAGTTGTAGGGTAATCCTATTTTTAATTTTTTGAGGAACCTCTACACTGTTTTCCAGAGTGGCTGCACCATTTTGCATTCCCACTAACAGTGCAAGAGCATTCCCGTTTCTCCACATCCTCACCAACATCTGTTGTTTCCTGAGTTGTTAATTTTAGCCATTCTGACCAGTGTGAGGTGGTATCTCAATGCTGAATATCACTAATTTATTATTATGTGCCAAAAAACATTTTCTCTTTTAATTATAAAAATTTTTTGAGGTATGAAGTGCCTCAGTGTCCACCTCAATTTCAGCTCAGGTCATTATCTCACAGTTCATGGGTTTCAGCCCCATGTTGGGCTCTGCCCTGGAAGCATGGAGTCTGCTTGGGATTCTCTGTCTCCCTCTCTCTCTGCTGCTTCTCTGCTTCTCATGCTCTCTCTTGTTCTCTCTCCCTCTGTGTCTCAAAAGTAAATCAACATTTAAAAAAAGTTTTCTGAGGTATATATATTTCTACATTTATAACAGTAAAGTTAAGGAAACTTGGTTATAAGGTTAAGATAAGAAGAAATAGTAAAAATGAGAACAGAAAGTTAGAAAAATAGGAAAAAATAAAGTTGATAAAAACCTTATTAACCTACTCATCAAGTAAAACAAGTCCATAACACAAATTACATATATCCAGAAAAAAAAATTTCCCTAAAGACCATACTCACATTTAAAAGGACAATAGGGGAATTTATGCTAACAAATTCTACAGCTTAAAAAAATGGACAAATTCCTCAAAAAATACACTTAACTGATAGAAGACAAAATAGAAAATTGGAAAACTCATATATCTTCTAAAGAAATTCAATTTATTATTAAAAAAAAACTTTTCCACAAAGCAAACACCAATCTCAGGTGGTTTTATTGGTGAATTCTATCAGAAGTATAAGGAAGAAATAAAACCAGACATAAACAACTTATTTAAGATAAAAGGAGAAAAGTTCCCAACTGATCTTGTGTGTCAAGAATGATGCTAATACCAGAACCTGAAACAGACACTGCAAAAAGACAAAGAGAACAAGAATTACTAATATCCTTCATAAACAAAGTGCAGAAATACTTCACAGAAATGTTAACTAAATTGGATCCACTGATATATAATCATGATGCAGGGGGAAAAAATTGACAAAATTTAATGTCAACTCATGATTTTTATGAGCTCTCATCAAACTAGAAATAAACTAGAAAGTCATTGATCTGATAAAAGTCATCTATAAAAAACAAAACATATTGTTAATACTTTGTGATAAAGGACTAAACATTTTATCCATAAGATTATGAAGATATCCATTCTCACCATTCTTATTCAACATTTTACTGGAGGTGATAGCCACATCAAAAAGTGAAGAAAAAGATGCAAAACACATAAAAATAAGAATATAAGTAAAACTGTCTCTTTGCAAATGATATGAAGATTAACACAAGAAATTCTGAGGAATTTGCAAAACATCTATTTGGAATAATATGTGTATTTATCAAAATTTCATAATATAAAGTCAATACACAAAAATCAACGGTATCTTACATTGTACCAACGATTATAAAATTTAGTGAAAAATAACTCTATTCCTAAAATCATCAAAAATCATAAGACACTTAATAATACATTTAGTATCTGTAAACTGAAAACCAGAAAACACTGCAGAGAAATTTGAGACCTAATTAAGTAGAAAGATATACCATGTTCATGGATTGCAAGGCTAAATATTGTAAAGTTGTCAATTCTCCATAATTTGCCCTCCAAAATTCTCTACAAATTTCTTGAATGCAATTTCAATCATAATGTCAGCCAACTTATTTGTAGAAATTCATAATCTGATAAAATGTATACTGAAATGCAAAGGACTCAATATCCAAAATAATATTTAAACAGAATAAAGTTATACAATTTGCACCACATAATTTCAGACTTAATAGAGATAGTGTAATCAAGAAACATGGCAATGACATAAGAGTCAGTAAGTTAACGCAATGGAACATAATAAAGATCAGAAATATACCTATAGTTACATGGTAACTTAATTTCTGGCAAAATCTCAAAGCAATCCAAAGTGGTATGGAATATTTTCTTAACAAATTATGAATAACTAAATATACATATATAGAAAAATGAACCTTGATCCCTACCTCATATAACAGAAACATTAATTTACAGTGACTCCTAGTCTGAAAGTAAAATCTAAAACTATTAATATTAATCATTACTTTTGATACTATTAATGTCATTGCAATTTGAAGGTAAACAAGGTTTTCTTAAACTGAATACAGAAATCAATAACCATAAAAGAAAGAATTTACAAACTGGCTTTATCAAAATTAAAATATTCTGGTCATCCAAAAAAAAATTAAGAAAAAATTGATAAGTCACAGGCTAGGAAAAAGTATTTGCAAAATTTACACTTCACAAAAGATTAGTATATAGTTAATATAAAAAAAAGTCCTACAACTCATTAAAAAAATAAAACGACTAATAAGAAATAGGCAAAAAGTCTGAAGAGACACATCACCAAAGAAGATGTACAAAAGGCCAATAAACATGAAAAAGTACACAGTATCTTTAGTCATCAAGCAAATGCATATATAATGAAATGTTATTCAGGGATTAAAAAGAATGAAATCTTGCCATTTGCAACATGGATGGAACTAGAGTGTATTATGCTAAGTGAAATAAGTCAGAGAAATACAAACATATGATTTCACTTATATGTGGAATTCAAGAAACACAAAAGATGAACATAGGGGAAGGGAAGGAAAAATAAGATAAAAATAGAGATGGAGGCAAACCATAACAGACTCTTAAATACAGAGAACAAACTAAAAGTTGCTGGTGGGGTGTTGTGTAGGGGATGGCCTAAATGGGTGATGGGCATTAAGAAGGGCACTTGTTGGGATGAGCACTGGATGTTACATTTAAGTGATGAACCACTAAAATCTATTCCTGAATCATTATTACAGTAACTAAATTGGATTTAAATAAAACCTCAAAAAAGAAAAAAAAAGAAATGCATGAAACTCACCACGAAATAAAATCATACAGTTAAAATAGTTAAAATGCTTAAAAAATAAATAGCACTCAATGGTGGGGACCCAGAACTCTTCGACACTGCATTGGAAATACTGAATGGTTCAACCACTTTGATCTGGCAGCTTATTATAAAAGTAAACATATTCCTATCTTATAACTCAGAAATTCTACTCCTAGGAAGAACAAAGAACAGAAGAACAAAAACATTTTCCTCCAAAAAAAATGCACAAGATGGTTCACATAAGTTTTATTCATAAAACTGACTTCCATTTCTTTCTGTTCACCAGAGCTCAACTTCTATTCATCATGTAAGTTAAGCACAATCATAGTAGGTTTCCCAACTGTCTCGCCCCTAAAACACCCTGATCTACTACCATCACCAGGCCGAAAGTAGAAAAAAGAGCCAGAGACTTGGTGGAAACTTTGTAGAGAGTCTCTCTGAGTCTGGTTTTTGGAAGTGAGCGCTGGAATTGCTGTGACTCCTGCCATGTTGGGGGAGGTGCTAAAGCTGGACTCATTTAGGGGAAGCTAAAATAGCTGAGAGCATTAAAAGACACACAGATGTACATCCAGAAGTCTCCACTGACCAAACAGCTGAGGACCTGGGGATACTAGGCTCACTGAATTGTATTTCCATATAATGTATAAACCCAACTGCTAGTGCTTTGGCAGGGGAGGTGGACATCTCATCATTCACTATGTAAACTTTCACTTAATAACCATGGGTTCTGTATAGCACTAATACTCTGAGGAGCACTTTGTACTCCTGAATCTAGACTTTCTGTGCTGCAATCTCTTCCTGGTTTCATCTCCACATCGCACTAGTCTTCAGATGTATTTGATGCCACCGATTCCAGAGACTTTCTGAGGTTCTATAGTATCCATAACCTTCCTCCTTTTTCACTTACCCCAATTGCATTATTATACATGGTCTTTCTCCAGTGTCCTATATTAGTTAATACTCATCTTTTTTATTCTTCCTAGTTCTCTTTACCAACCATCTCTTCTCCAATTCTGTTTGTTCTTTTGGATTTAACATTATTATTATTTTTTTAATTTTTAATTTATTTGTTTAAATTCAAGTTAGTTACCATACAATGTAGTATTGGTTTCAGAAGTAGAATCCAGTGATTCATCACTTACATATGACACCCAGTGCTCATCCCAACAAGTGCCCTCTTTAAGGCCCATCACCTGTTTGTTTAGCCCATCCCCCAACTACTTCCCCCTCTAGCAACTCTCAGTTTGTTCTCTGTATTTAGGAGTCTCTTATGGTTTGCCTCCCTATATTTACCTTATCCTTCCTTCCTTTCCCCATGTTCATCTTTTGTGTTTTTTAAATTCCACATATGAGTGAAATCATATGGTATTTCTCTTTCTCTGACTTATTTCACTTAGCACAATATGCTCTAGGGCCAACCACATCGTTGCAAATAGCAAGATTTCAATCTTTTTGATTGCTGAGTAACATTCCATTGTATATGCATTTCCTTGAGGACTAAAGACACTGAGTACTTTTTCATGTTTATTGGCCTTCTGTACATCTTCTTTGGTAATGTGTCTCTTCAGACTTTTGCCTGTTTCTTATTAGTTGTTCTATTTCTATAAATGAGTTGTAGGAATTAATGTTGGAATAATATTCCATTGTATGTGTGTGCGTGTGTATACACACACACACACACGCACACACACACCATATCTTCTTTATCAATTTGTCATTCAATGGGTATTTGGGCTTTTTCCATACTTTGGCTATTATTGATAGTGTTTCTGTAAACATTGGGGTGCATGTGCCCCTTCAAATCATCATTTTTGTATCCTCTGGATAAATACCTAGTAGTGCAATTACTGGATCATAGGGTAGTTCTATTTTTAATTTTCTGAGTGTTTTCCAGAGTGCCTTCACCAGTTTGCATTCCTACCAACAGTGCAAAAGGGTTCCCCTATCTCTGCATCCTTGCCAACATATGTTGTTTCCTGAGTTGTTAATTTTAGCCATTCTGACAGGTGTGAGGTGGTATCTCGTTGTAGTTTTGATTCGTATTTCTCTGACGATGAATGATGTTAAGCATCTTATTCATGGCTCTGTTAGCCATCTGGATGTCTTCTTTGGAAAACTGTCTATTCATGTCTTCTGCCCACTTCTTCACTGGATTATGGATTTAACATTTTAAAAAATTTACTTTTACTATTTTGTTTCAGGAGATTTGGTTCTATGATTTTTAAGAGAATATTGTCTTTGCTACATCTTTTGACTTCTCTGTCATATTTTTCAAATTTTTTTATACCACTGAGAAGCTTTTTTTCTGATTTCATTAATTACCTCTTCAGCTGGGAAGGATATGCTTACCTAACAGAATAATGATGTTTTATCTTATAAATGTTAAGTTTTAATCAATTCCTTTTTGAAACTGCCTAGTCTTTTTTTAAATAGCATCTTGCTCTCCTATGTTTTTTCTTTTCATTTATTTAACAATTTTAGAGATATATCTCTTAGGTTATTTGATAATCTAAAATTCTTAACAACCCAATTCCCTGATGTTTGTGGTATCTGCTGACTTGTGCATATGGTGGAATATTCCCCTGTATCATATAATTTAAATTTTTATTTAATCCTCAATAGACTCTTATCTGTAGAAATCAGTGTGGCCAATGTTAAAGATTTATTCCTTAAGAACTTTTTTTTTCTTTTGTGATTTCAAACAAATTTTAGAATTGTTCAAGTTCTGTGAAAAATGCTGTTGGTATTTTGATAGGGATTGCATTAAATCTGTAGACTGCTTTAGGTGGTATGAACATTTTAACAATATTGGTTCAAATCCATAAACCTGGAATAACTTTCAATTTGTGTTATCTTTGATTTCTTTCATCAATGTTTTATAGTTTTGAGAGTATAGGTCTTTCACCCCCTTGATTAAGTTTATTCATAGGTATTTTATTCTTTTTGGTGCAATTATAAATGAAATTGTTTTCTTAATTTCTTGTTCTGCTACTTCATTATTAGTAGGTAGAAATACAACACATTTCTGTATATCAATTTTGTATCCTTGTCAGTTCTAGTAGTTTTTTGGTGGAGTTTTTAGGGTTTTCTATGTATAGTATCATGTGATCTGCAAATAGTTAAAGTTTTACTTCCTTACCAGTATGGATGATTTTTATTTCTGTTTGTTGACTGCTGTGGCTAGGACTTCTGATACTAGTTAAACAAATAAAAGTAGTGAGAGAGTGGAAAACCTTACCTTCTTCCTTACATGAAAAGCTCTCAGTTTTCACCCTTGAGTATGATGTTGGCTATGGGCTTTTCATATATGGCCTTATTATGTCGGGTGTGTTCCCTCCAAACCTACTTTATTGAGTTTTTATCATGAATGGATATTGTATGATTGAGTATGATACTGGCTATGGGCTTTTCAGAGATGGCCTTATTATGTTGGGTGTGTTCGCTCCAAACCTACTATACTGAGCTTTTATCATGAATGGATATTATACTTTGTCAAATCCTTCTCTGGAGATGATCATATGGTTTCTATCCTTTCTGTTATTAATGTGATGTGATTGATTTGCAAATATTGAATAATTCTTACATGCCAAGAACAAATTTTACTTGATTGTGGGGAATGACTTTTTTCAAAAAATGTATTGTTGAATTCAGTCTGCTAACATGTTGTTTAGGAATTTTGCATCTATGTTTATCAGAGATATTGGTCTGTAGTTTTGTTTTATTTGTAACTGTCTTTATCTAATTTTGGTATCAGGGTAATGGTGGCCTCATAAAATGACTTCGGAAGCATTCCTTCCTATTTTACTTTTTATGGGAATAGTTTGAGAAGAATAGTTATTAATTCTTCTTTAAATATTGGTTAGATTCACCTGTGAATCCATCTGATCCTGGACTTTTGTTTATAGGGAATTTTTTGACTACTGCTTCAATTTCATTGCTAGTAATTAGTCTATCAAATTTTCTATTTCTCTCTGATTCAGTTTTGGAAGGTTACATGTTTCTAGGAACTTATCTATTTATTGTAGGTTGTCCAATTTGTTGGCATTTAATTTTTCATGATATTCTCTTATAATCCTTTGTATTTCTGTGGTGTCTGTTATTATTTCTCCTCTTTCATTTTTTAAAAATGTTTATTTATTTTTGAGAGAGAGAGAGCATGCGCACAAGCTGGGGAGGGGAACAGAGAGAGTAGGAGAGACAGAATCCTAAGAAAGCTCCAATTTGTCAGTGCAGAGCTTGATGCGGGGCTCAAACTCATGAACCATGAGATCATGACCTGAGCCAAAAGCAAGAGTCGGATGCTTAACCAACTGAGCCACCCAAGTGCCCTGCTCCTGTTTCATTTCTGATTTTGTTTGAGTCCTCTCTCCCTCCCTCCCTCTTTCTCTCTCTCTCTCTCTCTCTCTGAGTCTGACTAATGGTTTATCAATTTTGTTGATCTTTTCAAAGAACCAGCTGTTGGTTTCATTGATCAGGTTTTTTTTTCTTTTTAATTTCTATTTCATTTATTCTGCTCTAATCTTTACTATTTCCTTCTTTCTATTGGCTTTGACCTTTCTTTTTTCTTTTTCTAGATTCTTTAGGTGTAAGGTTAGGTTGTTTGAGATTTTTTTGCTTCTTGAGGTAGGCCTATGTTGCTATAATCTTATTTCAGAACAGCTTTTGCTGCATCCTGAAGATTCTGGACCACTGTGTTTTTACTTTCATGTTTCTCCATGGACTTTTCAATTTGCTTTTTTTATTTTCTTGGTTGACTTATTTATTGTTTAGAAGCATGTCATTTAGTCTCCATTTATTTGTATTCTTTCCAGATTTTTTCTTGTGATGGAATTCTAGTTTCATATTGTTGTGGTTAGAAAAGAGGCATGATAGGGGTGGGGCGCCTGGGTGGCTCCCAGTTGGTTAAGTGTTCGGCTTTGGCCTAGGTCATGATCTCACTGTTCCCGAGTTCAAGCCCCACATCACGCTCTGCGCTGATAGCTTATATCCTGGAGCCTGTTTCAGATACTTTGTATCCCTCTCTCTCTCTGTCCCTCCCCCACTCATGCTCTGTTTCGCTCTCTCAAAAAAAACATTATAAAAAAATTGAAAAAAGAAAAGAGGCATGATATTAGTCTTTCTGAATTTATTGAGACTTGTTTTGTGGCCTACCATGTGATCATTCTGAAGAATGTTGCATGTGCACTTGAAAAATGTATATTCTGCTATTTGGGGGGTGGAATGTTCTGAATATATTTGTTAGGGTCATCTGGTCCAATGTGTCATTCAGCTACCGTTTCATGGTTGATTTTCTGTCTGGATGATCTATCCATTGATATAAGTGGGGTGTTAAGCCCCCCTACTATTATTGTATTACTGTCAATTTCTTCGTGTCTGTTAATAGTTGCTTTATGTCTTTGGGTGTTCTCATGCTGGGTGCAGAAATATTTACAATATTTATATCCTCTGTTGGACTGTTCCCTTTATCATGGTGTAGTGTCCTTCTCTGTCTCTTGTTACAAAATTGGTTTTAGGTCTATTTTGTCTGATACAAGTATTGCTGCCCTCGCTTTCTTTTTGTATCCATTTTTATGGTAAATGTTTTTTAATCCTTTTACATTCAATCTGCACGTGCCTTTAGGTCTGAAGTGAGTCTCTTGTCAGCAGCGCACAGGCGGCTCTTGCTTTTTTATCTATTTAGTTACCCTACGCCTTTTGATTGGAGCAATAGTCCATTTACATTCAAAGTAATTACTGATACCTATGTACTTGTTATTTTATTACTTGTTTTACAGGTGTTTTGTATTTCTCTGTTCATTTCTTCTCTTGCTCTCTTCCTTTGTGGTTTGATAGCTTTCTTTAGTAATATACTTGGATTCCTTTATCTTTATTTTGTGCATATATATAACAGGGGTTTTTTTTCAGGTTTTTTTAAAATTCCTGTGTAGTCAACATACAGTGTTATGTTAGTTTCAGGCACAGAATATAGTAATTCAATGCTTCCATATATAGTGCTCATCAAAATGAGTGTAGTCTTAATCCCCTTCACCTATTTCACCCATCCCTACACTCACTTCTCCTCTGGTAACCATCTGTTTATTCTCTATAGTTAAGACTCTGATTTTTGGGTTGTCTCTTCCCTTTGTTCATTTGTTTCTTAAACTCCACATATGTGCGAGATCATATGGTATTTGTCTTTCTCTGACAGGCTTATTTCACTTAGCATTATATACTCTAGATCCATCCATGTTATTAAATGGCAAGATTTCATTCTTTTTTTTAATGGTGGGTAATATTCCATTGTGTGTGTGTATCCTATTTTCTTTACTCATTCATCTATCACTGGACACCCAAGCTGCTTCCATAGTTTGGCTATTGTA
Organism: Cryptoprocta ferox; assembly: GCA_028646485.1. Lineage (NCBI taxonomy): Eukaryota > Metazoa > Chordata > Mammalia > Carnivora > Eupleridae > Cryptoprocta > Cryptoprocta ferox. The sequence continues at coordinate 18,246,160 of CM053562.1, forward strand.
AGTAATGCTGCTATAAACATATGGGTGCACATATTTAGTCAAATTAGTGTTTTTGTGTTTTTTGAGTAAATACACAATAGTTCAACTACTGGATCATAGGGTAGTTCTGTTTTTAATTTTTTGAGGACCTTCATATTTTCTTCCACAGTGACTGTACCAGTTTGTATTCCCACCAATAGTGCATGAGGGTTCTTTTTTTCTCCACATCCTTACCAATACTTAACGGTTTCTTCTGTTTTTGATTTTACCCATCTGACTGGTGTGAGGTAATATCTCATTGTGGTTTGATTTGCATCCCTCTGATGATGAGTGATGGTGACTGAGCATCTTTTCACGTGTCTATTGACTATATGGATGTCTTCTTCGGAGAAATGTCTGTTCATGTTTTCTGCCCATTTTTAACTGGTTTATTTGTATTTTGGGTGTTGATTCAATAACTTTTTTATATAGTTTGGATACTAACCCTTTATTGGATGTGTCATTTGCAAATATCTTCTCCCATGCCATAAGCTGTCTTTTAGTTTTGTTGGCGGTTTCCTTCACTGTGCAGAAGTTTTTTATTTTGGTCTATTCTCAGTAGTTTATTTTTGCTTTTGTTTACCTTGCCTCAGGAGACATATCTAGAAAGATGTTACTACTGCCAGTGTCAGAGAAATTATTGCCTATGCTCTCTTCTAGGATTTTTATGGGTTCAGGTCTCACGTTTATGTCCTTAAACCATTTTGAGTTTATTTTTGTGTATGGTGTAAGGAAGTGGCCCAGTTTCTTTCTTTTGCATGTAGCTGTCCAGTTTTCCCAACACTGTTGAAGAGACCTTTTCCCACTGGAATTTCTTTCCTGATTTGTTGAAGATTAACTGACCATATAATTGTGGGTTTGTTTCAGAGCTTTCTATTCTATTCCATTGAACTTTATGTCTATTTTTGTGCCAGTACCCTATTATGAATTTTTTATTTATAGTTACCATTAGGCTTATATATAATATCATCTTATGCATATAACAGTCTATATTAAGTTGATGGTTGCTCAAATTTGAACCCATTCTAAAAGCACCAACTTTTTACTCCTCTATGACACTTTTTATGCATATGACATCATATATGACATTCTTTTATTTTGTGAATCCCTTACCTGATTTTTATAGATATAATTGATATTACTGCTGTTATGGCTTAACCTCTGCCAGGTTTATAAGTTATTAATCTATTATTTTTATTATTTTGTATTCACCTGTGAAATTTTTCCCTTCCACAATTTTCTTACTCCTCATTAGGGCCTTTTCTTTCCACTCAAATAAGAATTCCTTTTACTATTCTTGTAAGGCTGGTTTAGTGGTGATGAACTTCTTGAACTTTTGTTTGAGAAATTCTCTCTCTCCTCCTATTCTGAATGATAGCCTTGCTGGGTAGAGTATCTTTGATTTCAAGTTTTTTTTCCTTTTAGCATTTTGAATATATCATGCCACTTCCCTCTGGTCTGCAAAGTTTCTGCTAAAAAATCAGCTGAGAACCTTATGGAGTTTCCCTTGCATGCAACTCTTTCCTCTTAATGCTTTAAGAATTCTCTCTTTATCACTACTGTTTTGCTATTAATATTATTATGTGTCTTGGTGTGGATCTGATTGGGTTGATTTTGTTGGGAGTTTGCTGTGCCTCCTGGCTTGATGATGTCACTGAGTTCCCTTAACCTATTCCCACTTTTTATTATTCTTTTTTTATCTTTTTGCTGTTCACCTTGATTGCTTTTCATTACTCTGTTTTCCAGCTCACTGGATCTTTCTTTTGCCCCCTCTAATCTATTGATTCCTTCTAGTGTACTTTTAATTTCAGTTGAGATCTTCATCACTGTTTTTTTTATTTTTTATATTGTCTACCTCTTTGTTGAAGGTCTAAAGTCTTCCACTTTTTCTCAAGTCCAGTAAGTATCTTTATAATAATTACTTTGAATTCTTTATCAGGAGTATTGTTTATCTCCATTTTACTTACATTTTTGCTGTGGTTTTCTTCCTGTTTCTTTTTTTTTTTTCATTTGAGACATATTCTTCTATATCCTCATTTTATTTAAATCTCTGTTTGTTTCTATGCATTAAGAAAGTCAGTTATGGCTTCTGATCTTGAAAGTAGTGTCCTGATGAAGAAGAGGTCCCATGGTGCACTCTAGCACAATGTCCCATCTTCACCAAAACCAGGAGCTTCAGGAGTGTCTCCTATGTGGGTTGCATGCGCTCTATTGTTGTGGTTGAGCCTAGTTTGCCTTCAGTCCATTTGGCTACAATAGCCCACTTTGCCTATTGTGCCTATACCATGGGCTTGTAGTTGGGCAGTATAAGCAGTCAGATCAGACGCCTGCCTTCAATCCATTTGCCATGACTGTAGTTACACTGAGCTACAGAGTGCTTTTTCTGTGTTGTCCTCTGAGAGCCTGGTGTTGGTGGGTAGGCTGGCAGTCGGATCAGATGCCTACCCCCAGTCCATGTGCTGGGGCTACAGGTGCACTGATTAGCAAGGCACTCTGTCTGCACTACCAGTTATAGGGTTCACCTTCTGTGGAACTGGTGTGTATGATTATCTTCTCCTCTCCCCAGGGAAGGAGTCACTTTGGAGGTGGGCTGTTCCCTGCTAGGAATGCCTGCATGATGAGACATGGCAGGAGCTTCTCTGAAAGGACTCCTGCCATGTGGGGCAGGTTGGATGGAGTGAATCTGCAGGAGAACATAGGGGTGGGATGAGGGTAGATGGTGTCCGCACTGGTTCCCACAGATGTCCAGCTATTTAGACTTGAGAGGAGGGGGACAGAAGCGGCTCCTACCAGCTCTTTTGTTCTTGGAGAAGTCTCCTAAAGATCCCTGCCCCTCCAAAACATGTTCCGAGATTAGTAAATAAACCTCCTTTACATATACCTCAGGTGCTTTTCTAACTGCTACTTCTATGCTGTATCTCAGTGGGATTGTGTGTTATGCTGTCTCCCTAAAGACACAGACTCAATTTCCTATTGTCCTCTGGCTCTCCCAAACCAAGCCCACTGATTTTTAAAGTACCCAGAATTAAGTCCCAGTACTTGTAAAAACTCATTAAGTTAAGACCCACTGGTTTTCAAAACCAAGGGGACTCATCTTCCAAGTGCAGGTCCCTTGTACCTGGAGTGCCTGGTGTGGGGTCTGCTCCTGTCCCTTCTGCATGCACGTGGTGTCCTTCCCATCACCAAAGGTAATGTGGTGCTAGGAGACAGAGTCCAACCCAGCCTAGGTGGAGAGACCCCACTGACCACTTCTTTATTAATTTGTGACACTAAGAAGTCTTTAAAAGTCTTCTTCTGTAGAGAACCAGATAGCAAATATTTTCAGGATTATAGGCCACATCTGTGTTTCCTGTACTCCTCCTTCTTCAACTCTTTAAAAATGAAAAAAAAAGTTTAGCTTATGAGCCATAGGAAAAAAAATGTAGGTCAGATTAGGCCCATGAGCCACAATTTGCAGACCCTTTGCCTAGATTAAGGGCCATAGCCTAGCATAAGAACAAATTAGAGAGGTTTCCTATACAGAAACGTATAAAACTAAATCTGAAAGTTTTTTTTAATTTTTTTAATGTTTATTCATTTTTGAGAGGGAGAGACAGAAAATGAATGGGGGAGGGGCAGAGAGAGATGGAGACACAGAATCTGAAGCAGGCTCCAGGCTCTGAGCTGTCAGCACAGAGTCCGACACAGGGCTCAAACTCATGAATGGTGAGATCATGACCTGAGCTGAAGTTGGACGCTCAACCGACTGAGCCACCCAGGCGCCCCATCAAATCTGAAAGTTTTAAGGAGAGTGGGTATTTAACTCTCTGCCAAAACAAAACACTGTAGACAGGAAAACAGATAAACTAAACTGTCTACCATATATTGTACACAATGTCTACCTGCTAACAAAAATTTTCAGACAATTCCCATTTCCAATAATGGCAGAATATCCATAGAAGGCTACCATAAAAGCTGACAGTAAAAGAAACCATGAACAAAATGAAAAAGGCAACCTAGTGAATGGGAAAGAATATTTGAAAATGATGTGCCAAATAAGGGATTAATATCCAAAATAGATGAAGAACTTATAAAACTCACCCCCCCAAAAAAACTCTTCCAACAATAATCCAATTTAAAAAATGGGCAGAGCACCTGAATAGACATTTTTTCAAAGAAGATATAGAAATGGCCAATAGACATATGCTCAACATCAAAAGATGCTCAACATCACTAATCATCAAGGAGGTAAAAACCAAAACCACAGTGAGATATCACCTTATACCTGTCAGAATTGTCAGAATCAAAAACACAAGAAACAAAAAGTGTTGGTAAGGATATGGACAAAAAGGAACCCTCACTTGCATTCCATTTGATGGAAATGCAAACTGGTGCAGCCACTATGCTACTATAGTGGCATAGCCATTATGCTAACCAGTATGGAGGTACTTCAAAAAATTAAAAATAGAAATACCATATGATCTAGTAATTCTATTACTGGGTATTTTCCAAAAGAAAATTAAAACACTAATTCAAAAAGATATATTTTACCCCTATATTTACTGCAGCATTATTTACAATAGCTGAGATATGGAAACAACCCAAGTGTCCAGTGACAGATGAATGGATAAAGAAATGTGGCATGTCTGTGTGTATATGTGCATATATAGATATTTATCTATATCTCAGCCATTTGCAACAACTTGGATGGACATAGAGGGCATTATGCTAAGTGAAATAAGTCAGACAAAGACAAATCCCGTATACTTTAATTTATATATGGAATCTAAAAAAACAAACAAACAAACAAACAAACAAGCAAAAGTAGAAACACTTCTATATATACAAAGAGCAGATTCATGATTGCCAAAGAGGAGGGGGGTGGAGAGAGAGGCAAAATGGGAGGGAAAAAATTATAAAACATAGACAAAATATTTTATAAACAATAACTGAAGGCAATGGAGAATGACTGTTATGAGTTGAACTATGATTCCTCCAAAAATGATTATTTGAATTCCTGACCCCCAATATCTCAGGATGCAACTTTATGCAGAAATAGGTCTTTACAGAGGTAATCAAGTTAATATGAGGTCATAAAAATAGACCCTTATCCAACAGGACTGGTGTCCATATAAAAACAGGAAATTAGGACACAGAGACATGCACAAAGGAGGAACACCATGTAAAGATGAGGGCAGAGCTTGATTCACCTACAAGCCAAGCAGTGCCATATATTGCCAGCAAACCAGTAGGTTGGAGGAAGGCATGGAACAGATTCTCCCTCACAGCCCTCAGAAGGAACCAATCCTGCTAATACACTGATCTCAGACTTCTAGCCTCCAGAAGTATGAAACAATAAACTTCTATTGGTTAAGCCACCCAGTTTGTGGTGCTTTATTACAGAAACCATAGAGTGATTAAGAGAAGGCAGAAACTTTACAGGGATTGACCCTTGGAGAGTGAAGTCCATTAGATTAGAGTTATGTATGTGACTCCTCACCCAAGGCCATTTCTCAGTATATATGGTGCAGAGTAGAATAAAGTTATAGTCTTTCAGCTTGAGGAATCAGAGGAAGAAACTGGGGCTGTCAAAGCGGCTGGTGGGTTAGGCAGAAAATTATATGAAGAATGAAGCCACAGGGTGGAGTAAGCCTCTATATCTGAATATAAAGTCTGCCCAATATTTGGCTGATCACCGGAATACACGTTCATGGGGAAAACTTCAAGGGACTTAGTTAAAAACAGAACTGAATAAGTCTGAGAGGGTATTTCATTAGCTGAACAAAATAGGGAAGATGCTGTTTGGAGTTTAAATCTGGCCCCATTAGCCTTACGCGAGAACAAAAATCAACACTCAACAGAGGAAAATAGCAGAATTCAAAGTCTCTAAAACATCATACACCCAGAGTCCAGTTTAGAACAAAATATTACTAAGGGCACCTGGATGGCTTAGTTGCTGAAGAGTTCAACTGTTAATTTCGGCTCAAGTCATGATCTCACAAAGTGTTAAGATCAAGCCCTGTGAAAGGCTCTGCGCTGACAGAGCAAAGCCTGCGTGAAATTCTCTCTCTGCCCAACCCCCCCCCCATAAAAAATAAACATTTAAGAAAGAACAAAATATTACTAGGCTTACAAAAAGAAACTGAAAAATATGCCTAGAGTCAAGAGAGGACGCATTCAGTAGAAGCAGATACCCAAAAGAATCAAATGGTATAAAGAGCATAAGGACTTTAAATCAGTAGCATAAAATATGTGCAGGACTTAAAAGAATTTGTGCTAATAAATGTTCATGTGAAGAATTTCAGCAGAAAAATGGAAACCATTAAAAAGATTAAAATGAAAATAGCAGAATTAAAGTGTGCAACTGCTGTAATGAAAATTTAATGGAAATTCTTACCAGCACATTGGAGAAAGAAGAAAAAGAGTCAGTTAACTTGAAGACGTACCAACACAAACAAGCGAGTAGGAAGAACGGGAAGAAAACATTTGATATAAATAAGCATATTAAGTGACATGTAGGAAAATATTCTTCTGCTTACTACTCTTTTCATTAAAGTCTCAGAAGGAAAAAATATAATATGTAAGAAAATGTACTTGAAAAATTTCTCAAGTTTCAGGAAAAGTAAGTGACAGGACAAAGAATCTCCAAAATCCCAATAAAGGTGAACTCGAAAGAAACCCATATAGGCAAATCACAATCATACCAGCAAAGGCCAAAGATAAAGACACAATCTTAAAAATAATCTTAGGGAAAAAAAGAAACGTGATATCCAGAAAAACAGAAAAGAAATTACATTTAGCCTCACACAGGAAGAATAAAGACCAGAAAACATCTATGAAAGTGCTGAAAAACATTGTCAGCCCAGAATCTTAAAGCTAGCAAAAATGTCCTTTAAATATGACTAAATATTCAAAAAAATTCTTGAAATAATTCATCTCCATCAGAACTGTACTAGAGAATAAAAACGTTCTTCAGAATAAAGGGAAATGAGTAGTTATATTGAGACACAGGTTATGCTGGACCCCAAGGATTACAGGTGGGGAATTTTTGAAGTATGTCCATGTTCAAGTGGAGCTCAAATAAGCCCAACTGAAATGGCTCTGGACTGACAGTGACAACTGTGGATTGAACAAAAGTTCTCTCTCTTTTTTTTTTTAATGTTTTATTTACTTTTAACAGAGAGGCAGAGTGTGAGCAGGGGAGGGGCAGAGAGAGGGAGACACAGAATCTGAAGCAAGCTCCAGGCTCTGAGTGGTCAGCACAGAGCCTGATGCAGGGCTCAAACTCACAAACTGGGAGATCATGACCTAAGCTGAAGTCAGACGCTTAACCAACTGAGCCACCCAGGCACCCCCGAAAGTTCTTTTTAAAAGGGCTGTTTTGAAGGTTATGATTCTGACTTTGGAGAAACTACAGCGATTGGCAGTGGAAAGATTCACCTGTAAAACTCAAATAAAAATTTACCGACTGACTTAAAAAAATAAAGGGAAATGATAGAGATGGAAATTCAGATCTACACAAAGAAATAATAATCATAAAAAAACCCTGCAAATACAAAAGATTATGTTTTCTTTGCTTAAGTTTTTCAATTTATTTTTTTACAGAGATAAAATTCACAAGAACATAATATTCACATTTAAACACTTCAGACCATAATCTTTGGAGTTTTTAGTATGTTTACAGTGATATACAACCATCATTACTGTATATTTTTATATTTTTGTCACCCTCCAGAGAATCTCCACATCTATTAAGCTGCCATCCTCATTTCATCCTTACCCTAGACTGTGACAACAGCTAATCTACTTTCTGTCTCAATGGATTTTCCTACTCAGGATGTTTCATATAAATGGAATCACATATTGTGGATTTTTGTGTCTGGATTCTTTCACATAGCATAATGTTTTTAAGATTCATCCATGTTGTAGCATGCATTGGTACCTCTTCTGTTTTTATGGACAGATAATATTCCATTATTTAAAAAATACTACTATTTGTTTTTCCACCAATCAGTTGATAGATATTTGGGTGGTCTTACTTTTTTGGCTTTGCTAAATAATATTGCTGTGAACATTCACGTGCAAGTCTTTGTGTGAATATATGTTTTCAATTATCTTTGGCACATACAAAATTCCACGTGCACTTCAGAAAAATACCTGAATATCTGTTAGATCTAGTAGGTTTATAGTGTAGTTCATTTACCTTGCTATTTCCTTGCTGACTTTCTTTCAAGTTGTTCTATTATTGAAAAAAGAATATGAGGACTCCAAGTATTATTTTTGAACTATTTCTCCCTGTAATTTTGTCAGCTTTGGCTTCATGTATTTTGTAGTTCTTTTGTTACCTTCATATTTGTTTATCACTGTTATATCTTTTTGATGAATTGATCCTTTTATCATTATATAATGTCCTTTGTCTCTTATAACAATTTCTGGCTTAAAGTAATTTTGTATGATATTAGTATAGCCACTTCAGTTCTTTCCTGTATCCTGTTTTCCTGAGTATATTTTCCATACTTTTATTTTCAACCTTTTTGAATATCTAAATCTAAAGTGAATCTCTTATAGAGATGCAGTTTAATCATGATTCTGTAATCCATTCTACTCATCTCTGCCTTTTAATCAGAGTTTAATCCATTTACGTTTAGCATCATTACTGATAAAAACTTACGTCTACCATTTTGCTATTAGTTTTCTATATGTCACATCAGTTTTGTTCCTCAGTTCCTCCACTACTATCTTATTTTGGGTTAATTATTTTCTAGTTTATAATTTTAATTCTATTTTTATTTTTTTATCATATAGCTTTAAGTTATTTTCTCAGTAGATGCCCTGGGTATAATTAACATCTTTATTTATAACAATATTAATTTATTTTAACTTATAATTCAATACCCATTTATTTTTACATACACAAAAACTTCCTCCTACATATATAAAAACTGCCCCCCCCCGGTTATTATTGTCACAAATTATATCTTTACACATCTGTGCCCACTGACACAGATTTAGAATTATAGTTTTATGTAACTGTCTTTTAAATAAAATAGGAAAAAAGGAATACAAAAAAATTAATGCAAATTTTATATTTCATTTGTAGTTATCATTGCTGGTGTTCTTTGTTTCTTTGTGTCCCTTCAAGCTATTGTATGCCAGTAATGAACTCTCTCAGTTTTTGTTTATCCTGGAATGTCTTAATTTTCCAGTCTTTGAAGGATAGTTTTGCTGGATAGAATTCTTGGTTGACAGTTTCTTTTTTCTTTCAGTACTTTGAATATATCATACCCCTGTCTTCTAGCCTCTATGGTTTCTGATGAGAGGTTAGCTGCTAATCTTTTTAACGATGCTTTGTTTATGATGAGTCACTTTTGCTGTTTTCAGTATTCTTTGCCTTTCAACAGTTCAATTATCATATATCTCAGTGTGGATCTATTTGAATTTATCTAATTGGAGTTTTCTGAGACTCTTAGATGTGAAGATTCAAATTTTTCATCAATTCTAGACTGTCTCATTATTTCTTCAAATATTCTTTCTTCCCCTTTCTCTCCTCTCCCTCTAAGCCTCCCACTATGCATATTTTGGTATGCTTGACAGTATCCCATAAGTCTTTGAGGCTCTGATTATTTCTCTTCCTTTTTTTTTTTTCCATTCCTCAGACTGGACAATTTCAATTCATCTAACTTAAAGTTCAGTGATTCTTCCTTCTACTGATAAAATCTGCTATTGAGCTCCCCTAGTGAGTTTTTCACTTCAGTTACTATATTTTTCCATACCAAAATATTTGGTTCCTTTAAAATTTTTCTATCTCTTTACAGATGTACTGTATTTGAGGTATCATTTTCATAATTTCCTTTAGTTCCTTGCACATGGCTTCCTTAAACTTAACATATTTTAAATATCTGTTTTAAGGATTTGTCTAGTAAGTTCAATGTCTGTGCTTCCTCAGAAACAGTTTCTGGTGATTAATTTTCTCTTCATGTATATGGGTCAGACTTTCTCATTCCTTTGCATAACTTCTAATTGTTGAAAACTGAATATTTTGAATACTTTGATACAGCAACTCTGGAAATCATATTCCCCTCGTCGCTCCATAGGTTTGCCATTGCTCTTTGTTGTAATTGTTGCTGGTTTCTTGTTTAGTGACTTTTTGAGCTAATTTTGTAAAATCTGTAGGTTTTGTCACTTGTGGCCATGGAAGTCTCTGTTCCATTTGCTTAATGGCAAGATAGTGATGGGACACGGATTTCCCTAATGGTGTGGAATGTACAAAACCTCCCAGTCTTGTAGATGGGCTCTATGTGTGGATATCTTATACATTTAGCCACGTAATTTACATCTCTGCCTTACCCTTAACTTCCTGCTTGAACAAAGGCAGAAAAACAGACAGAACTTAGAGTTAGGACCTCCTCAGGGCTTTCCTGAGTATATGCACAGTCCTAGGCACATGTATTTCCAAGAATATGTGAGTTTCTCAGATTTCTTATTCAACAAAATATTTCATTCCTCAAACAAGTGATGTACTATTTGCCTTAACTGTTATCCACTGCTTCTGGCAACAAGTATCTTTAGCTATAAACATTTTTGACGAATGCACCCTGGGTAGCTGCTATAGCAGTGGGATAATTATGTGTTATGCATGATAAAGGCAAGCCTTTTGAACTGACCTACTAAGGGGGCACCAGACAGGTCAACACCATGACAAATTTTTGCTAATGAAATTCATTCTACTCCCTCTGGTGTTGATGTCATAATACAAACTTATTTTAAAGGGTACCACTGAGTTGGAGAGTAGGGGATAGGATCCAGGGAAGTTTAATATATCACAAAGCTCACTATACTTATTTAGATCAAGCTAGGTTTTCTTGAGTAAGTATTCCCTGGTTTCTGCAAGCTTTTGATTAGTTCCCAGAGTCTGTAAAATGTTGACTCAGGAAGTTTTTTTTTTAATTTTTTAATGTATTTATTTATTTCTGAGAGAGAGAGAGAGCAAGTGCTAGAGGGGGAGGGGCAGGGAGAGAATACCAAGCAGGCTCCATGCTGCCAGCTGCAGAGCCCAATGTGGGGCTTGAACCCACGAACCATGAGATCATGACCTGAGCTGAAATCAAGAGTTGAATGTTTAACCAACTAAGCCACCCAGGTTCCTCTTGACCCTTGACCCAGAGAGTTTTTAACAGTTTTTTTTTTCTACTGATTTTTTTTTTTGGTGTGGGGGGAGGGGGGGAAGGATAGACTTTTAGACTCCTTACTCTGCCATTTTCCTCCTCGCTTAAATTTTTAAGAGACATATAGGTCTCTACTTTCACCCAAGATAGAAGAAGAGGGACCAGATTTACTTTCCCACCTGAAACAACTAAAAATCTGAGGAAATATCTGAAACAGTGTTCTTCAAGACACCGGATATAAGCCAGTGAATAAAAGAGATCCTTGAGATAATGGAAACAAAGGAAGTAAACCCTATGAAATCTTGAGCCAAGTGCATGGAGAGAGCTTCCTGACTGTAAAAGGAAAAGAACCCAGACAGAACCTACTGGTCTTTCTGAATTGATGAGACAGAGCTGGAAGTATGGAGAAGCAAGGACGGCTAGAGTAGATGGCTAGGTCAGAATAATACAAAGGAGAGAGCTGCTGAGAAAGAAAGAGAAAACAAGACTGGGAGGACTCTCCCAAATATTCAGACTATTTATCCTAAAACTCATGTGAGAAAACTAACAAGGTTAGGGAAAGAACCAACCAGGAAAACAGTCCCCAGAGCTCACCTAGGTCTGACAATAGTTTCACTTGCCAAAGTGGAAATACCTCATAATCTAGAGAGCATCAGGTAGAATCATAAGAATGGTCTTGCCTCAAGAGTGGAGCAAAATTAGACCAAGACTAAACACTGTCCTGCTCCTACAATCACAGAGACTAAAGTAAAGAGCTAAAAGGATCAAAGAGTCTACAAGTAAATTGTGTCAAAAAACAAACAACAAAAAAAAAAACACCTAAATAGTACTTACTAAATGACAACCAAATATTAGAAGCATGCAAAGAAGCAGAGTGATAGACAGAAGACCCATAGCAATTAAAAAAAAACTCAATCAACCCAAAGCATCCCCCCAAAACACATGGATGATAGAATTAGTTGACAATGTTTTTTAAATGGTTACTATAATTCTATTCTCCATGTTCAAGAAGCTAAAGGAAAAATTCAATGTTTACCACAGGCTTGGAGAATGTTTTATAGGAGCTCAATCAAAATTATAGAAACTAAATCTAACATATGTGAGACAGAAAATACACTAGATATGGATAATGGGACATTAGACATTGTAGAAGAAAATATTAGTAAACTTTAAAGCATATCTACACATGTACCCTAACGTTTATAGCAGCACTTTCAATAGCCAAATCATGGTTCCAGAGCTTAAATGTCCATCAACTGATGAATGGATCAAGAAGATGTGATTTATATATACAATGAAATACTATTTGGCAATGAGAAAGAATGAAATCTGGCCATTTGTAGCAACGTGGACGGAACTTGAGGGTGTCATGCTAAGTGAAATAAGTCAGGCAGAGAAGGACAGATATCATATGTTTTCACTTGTAAGTGGAACAGGAGAAACTTAGGAGAGGACCATGGGGGAGGGGAAGGGGGAAAAATAGTTGGGGAGAGGGAGGGAGGTAAACCATGAGAGACTCTCGAATACTGAGAACAAACTGAGGGCTGATGGGGGAGGGGGAGAGGGGAAGGGGGGTGATGGGCATGGAGGAGGGCACTTGTGGGGATGAGCACTGGGTTTTACATGGAAACCAACTTGACAATAAACTATAAAAGAAAATAAATAAATAAATAGATAGAAATTAATTAATTGATTAAAAAAGAAAGGTAAAAAGGCTAAACAGACAACAGAAAAAAAGTATATCTATAAAAACTATTAAAAATAGAAATAAATGAATGGGTCATTTTTAAGCTGTGGGACAACTTCAAGCATCTTAAGATATATAGAACTGGAGTCTTCAATGGAAAGAGAGAAGGACAGAAAAAATTTTTAAATAAATAATAGCTGATTTTTTTCCATATCTGATAAAAGTGATATAAGCGCCTAAATCCAAGCATCTCAATGCTTGGATTTTGTGCTCAAGCACAAAAAAGGAAGCCATAAAAAGGCAAATTATAATCAAATTTGTATCAACCAGTGAAAGCAAACATCTTAAAGGCACCCAGAGAATAAAAGATATCATAGGAGAGGTCCCAGGAAGGTGGTGGCGTAGGAGGACCCTAAGCTAACCCCGTCCACGTTTACAACTAGATATCACCCACATCCAAGTCAATACATCAGAGAATGATCCAAAGTCTGCCAGGACAAACTCCACAAGTAAATTTAGAGAGGAAGCCTCACCAGAGAGGTTAGCAAGGGTAGAAATGGTGGTCAGGAGCTGTTTGCAGGAGGGAGGGAGTTTGAGTGCAGAGAAAAGAAAACACCAGAGAGCCATCATGGTGAAAATGAATCCCCATAACACCTGGCCTTGAAAAGCAGAGGGAATGAATTTCATGAGCTTGTATAACCAGGACTTGGAGCCTAGAGCTTTAAAAATCAGCCTACTTATCACAGGATGAGCGAGGAGTGCAGATGATAGCCAGATCTCTCCTTTTTTTTTTTTTAATTTTTTTTAACGTTTATTTATTTTTGAAACAGAGAGAGACAGAGCTTGAGCAGGGGAGGGACACAGAATCCAAAGTAGGCTCCAGGCTCTGAGCTGTCAGCACAGAGCCCGATGCGGGGCTCGAACCCACAGACTGTGAGATCATGACCTGAGCCGAAATGGGAGTCAGACGCTTAACCGACTGAGCCACCCAGGCGCCCCAGATCTCTGCTCTTAAAGAGACAACAGCCTAGAGAGAGGCAACATAGATCCAACAGCTTGCACTATGCGTGGGAGATCTGTTTATACTGACTTTGAAGCATGTTGCGGGACACCTCTGGGGACAAAGAATCCGGCGGGCACCATTTTCCTCCCTGACCACCCAGAATACACACAGCCAGCTATGGGAGGCAGGGCTGCACAGACACTTGCTATCTAGCCAGCTAGCAGTGCGACCCACTTGGGGGCTTCTCCTGAGGACTTGCCCACTCAGAGGGCCTCAGCCCTGGGTTCACTGCAATTTTTATTAACACTGTGTGTGCCTGGCAAAGCCACTCCCTCTGAGTGCCATGCCCCTATAGCCACCTCACTTCAGAGATTAGCCTAGGACTAGCAGCTCAGTGCAAATTTTGCTAGCATTGCTGCCATGCCCCCAAGCACTTCTGCTGTCATGGCCCCTGAGAACTGGCCTGCCTGGATCTCACTAACAGAGCAAGCACAGACCACAAGAGGCAGAGTCAGTGCAGACATCTGGACTGAAATAAAAGTGACTCACACAATAGCAGGATAACAAGATACACTCATAGGAAACTCCGTGCAGAGCCAGTTCTGAGAAACAGGGACACTGCACTGTAGGGCACTACAGGAGCTCTTCATAAAGGCAGTAGTTTCAAGAGCAGAAGACATAGCTGACTTTCCTAACACACAGAAACAGAGAGGTACACAAACTGAGGAGACAGAAATATGTCCCAAATGAAAGAACATGACAAAATCACAGCAGGAAATCTAAGTGAAGGAGAAGTAATATGCCTGATACAGCATTTAAAGTAATGATCATAAAGTTTACTCACTGGAATTCATAAAAGGATGGAAAACATCAGTGAAATCCTTGACAAAGAAATAAATAATATATCAAAGATGAAGAACTCAATAAATGAAATTAAAATACAACAGATGGTAGATATAGTAGGCTACAGGAAGCAGAGGAACATATTGTTGACCTGGAGGATAGAGTAATGAAGGTGCATAGGTGAGATATAAACAAATACTGCATAATGAGAACTCAGTGACCTGATCAAGTGCAATATAATTCACATTATAGGGATCCCAGAAGGAGAAGAGAGAGAGAGAGAGAAGGGGAGGGCGGGGTGGGGCTGGGGGTGGGGGGGCAGAAAGTATGTTTGAAGAAATAATAGTTGAAAACTTCCTGAACTTGGGGAGGGAAACAGAAATCCATATTCAGGAGGCACAGAGATCCCCCAACAAATTCAAACCAAGGAGGTCCACACCAAGACACGCTGTAATTAAAATGGTAAAAAAACAGTGATAAAGAAAGAATTTTAAAGACTGCAAGAGAAAAGAAGTTATACACAATGGAAACCCCATAAGGCTGTCAGCTGATTTTTCAGCATAAATTTTGCAAACCGGAAGGGTGTGGCATGATGGATTCAAAGTGCTGAAAGAGTAAAACCTGCAGACAAAAATACTTTACCTAGCAAGACTATCATTCAGAATAGAAAGAGAGATAAAGAGTTTCCCAGACAAACAAGTTAAAAGAATTCATGACTATTAAACCTGCCCCACAAGAAATGTTAAAGGGGACTCTGAGTGGAAAACAAAAACCACGACTAAGAGCAAGAAACATGGGAAGCACCAGGTAAAAGGACATAAAAGATGACACCAAACATCTGAAACACAAAGGGGAAAAACGTTAACAGAGAATTCAAAAATAAATGACCATCAGCTTCATGCAGACTTCTATCTGCAGATGTTATACATAAACTGAATGGTAACTACAAATCAAAAACCAGTAATAGGTATGCAAAAAATAAAGAGTGAGGAACCCAAGTATATCACTAAAGAAAACCAGCAAACCATGAAAGAGAGAGAGAAGGATCAGAGAAAAACTATTTTAAAAAAACCCCACAAAACAAGTAGCAAAATGATAATAAATACATATCTATCAATAATTACTTTGAAACTAAATGGACTAAAAGCTCCAATCAAAAGTCATAGAGTAATGACGTGTATAAAAATATAACCCCAATCTGTATACTGCCTACAAGAGACTCATTTCATACCTAAAGACATCTGCTAATTGAAAGTGAGTGGAGGGAAAAACATTTACCATGCAAATGGATGCCAAAAGAAAGCCAGAGTAGCAATACTTATATTGGACAAAACAGACTTTAAACAAAGACTGTAACAAGAGACAAAGAAGGGCGCTACATCACAATGAACATGACAATCCAACAAGAAGATGTAACAACTGTAAATATTTATGCACCCAACATGAGAGCACTCAAATATATAAAATAGTTAATAACAATGATAAAGAAGCTAATCGATACTAATATATTATTAAATTATTAATAATATATTAACATATTAATATTATGTATTAATATTAGTAGGGAACTTTAACACTCCACTTAACATCAATGGGCAGATCATCCAAACAGAAAATCAACAAGGAAACAGTGGCTTTGAATGACACATTGGACTGGATGGATTGATTTAGCAGATATGTTCCAAACATTCCATCCTAAAAGAGCAGAATACACATTCTTTTCAGGTATACATGGAACATTCTCTGTAATAATCATGTATTAGGCCACAAAACAAGTCTCGACAACTTCAAAAGACTGAAGTCATACCATGCATCTTTTCTGGCCACAACACTATGAAATTAGAAATTAACTATACGAAAAAATCTGGAAAGACCATAAATACATGGATGTTAAATAACATGCTTTTAAACAATGAATGGATCAACCAATAAATCAAAGAAGAAATTAAAAAGCACATGGAAACAAGCAAAAGTGAAAACACACTGGTACAAAAATCTATGGAATGCAGTAAAATCAGTTCTAAGAGGGCACTTTATAGCAATACAGATCTACCTCAAGAAGCAAGAAAAAGCACAAACAAACAACCTAACTTTACACCTAAAGAAGCTAAAAAAGAAGTACAAACATAACCCAAAACCAGCAGAAAGAAGGAAATGATAAAGATTAGAACAGAAAAAAGAATGATACAGAAACCAAAATAATACAATAGAACAGATCAACCAAACCAAGAGTTGGTTCTTTGAAAAGATCAACAAAATTGATAAAACTTTATCCAGGCCCATGAAAGAAGGGAAGGGAAAAGGGAAGGGAAAAGGGAAGGGAAAAGGGAAGGGAAAAGGGAAGGGAAAAGGGAAGGGAAAAGGGAAGGGAAAAGGGAAGGGAAAGAGGAAGGGAAAAGGGAAGGGAAAGAGGAAAAGAAAAGAGAAAACAAAATAAAAAAGAAAAGAGAAAAGAAGAAAAAGGACTCAAAATCACCAAGGGGAGAAATAATAACCAATACTACAGAAATACAAACAATGGTAAGAAAATATTTTTGAAAAACTATACATCAACAAATTAGACAACCCAGAAGAAATGAGCAAATTCCTAGAAACATATAACCTACCAACCAAAACTGAAGCAGGAAGAAACAGAAAATTTGATCAGACTGATTATGAGCAAAGGAATGGAATCAGTAATCAAAAAACTCCCACCAAACAGAAGTCCAGTACCAGATAGCTTCAAAGGCAAATTCTACCAAACATTTAAAAAAGAGTTAATACCTATTTCACCCAATTCATTCCAAAAAATACAAGAAGGGAAACTTCCAAATTCACTCTATGAGGCGAGTAGCGCCCTGATACCAAAAACAGATAAAGACACCACAAAAAAGGAGAGCTACAGGCTAATTATCTCTAAGGAACACTGATGCAAAATTCCTCAACAAAATACTAGCAAACAGAATCCAACCATACATTAAAAAAATCATTCACCATGATCAAGTGGATTTATTCCTAGGATGCAAGGTTGCTCAATATTCACAAATCAATCCACATGATACATCACATCAATAAGAGAAGGATAAAAACCATATGAACGTCTCGATAGATGAAAAAATAGCACCTGACGAAGTACAACATCCATTCATGATAAAAGTCCTCAACAAAATGGATTTAGAGGGAACATTCCTCAACATAATAAAGGCCACATATGAAAAACCCACAGCTAATATCCTAAATGGGGGAAAATGAAAGCTTTTCCTCTGTGGTCAGGAAGAAGACAGGGATGGCCACTCTCATCACTTTTATTCAACACAGTACTGGAAGTCCTAGCCACTGCACTCAGACAATAAAAAGAAATAAAAGACATCCAAATTGGCAAGGAAGAAGTAAAACTTCTACTATTCACAGATGACACGATACTATACATAGAAAACCTGAAAGACTCCACCAAAAAAACTGCTACAACTGATAAATGAATTCAATAAAGTAGCAGGATACAAAATCAATGTGCAGAAATCTGTTGCATTTCTATACACTAATAAAGTATCAGCAGAAAGAGAAATTAAGAAAACAATCCCATTTACAATTACACCAAAAATAATAAGATACCTAGGAATAAACCTAACCACAGAGATCAAAGACCTCTGTACTCTGAAAATTATAAAACACTGATGAAAGAAATTAAAGATGACATAAAGAAATGGAAAGACCTTCCATGCTCGTGGACAGGAAGAACAAATATTGTTAAAATGTCTATTCTACCCAAAGCAATCTACAGATTTAGTGCAATCCTACCAAAATATTTTCACAGAACTAGACCACATAATCATAAAATTTATATGAAATCATAAAGACTCCCAGTTGCCAAAGCAATTGTGAGAAAGAAAAGCAATACTGGAAGTATATTTCCAGACTTCAAGTAACATTATAAAGCTGTAGTAATAAAAACAGTATGGCACTGGCACAAAAACAGACACATAGATCAGTGGAAGAGAATAGAAAACCCAGAAATAAACCCACAGTAATATGGTCAACTAATCTTTGACAAAGCAGGAAGGAAGATCCAGTGGGAAAAAGACAATCTCTTCAACAACAAACGGTGCTGGGAAAACTGGAAAGCTACATGCAAAAGAAAGAAACTGGGTAACTTTTTTATACCATGCACAAAAATAAATTTAAAAAGGATTAGAGCAGTGCCTGGGTGGCTCAGTTGGTTGAGCATCAACTTTGGCTCAGGTCATGATCTCGCGGTTTGTGAGTTCAAGCCCCGCATCGGGCTCTGTACTGGCAGCTCAGAGCCTGGAGCCTGCTTCAGATTCTGTGTGTGTGTGTCTCTCTCTGCTCCTCCTCTGCTCATGCTCTCTCTCTCTCCCTCACAGTAAATAAACATAAAAATTAAAAAAAAAAAAAAGGACTAGAGACCTAAATGTGAGATCTGAAACTATAAAAATCCTAGAAGAGAATACAGGCAGTAATTTCTCTGACACTGATCATAGCAACATCTTTCTAGATATGTCTCCTAGGCAAGGGAAATAAAAGCAGAAACAAACTACTGCGACTACATCAAAATTGAAGGCTTCTGTACAGTGAAGGAAATAACCAACAAAATGAAAAGAAAACCTATGGAATGGGAGAATATATTTGCAAATAATATATCCAATAAAGGGTTAGTATCCAAAATATATAAAGAACCTGTAAAACTGAACACCCAAAAAACAAAAGATCCAATTAAAAAATGGGCAGAATACATGAATAGACATTTTTCCAAAGAAGACATCCTGATGGCCAACAGACAAATGAAAAAATACTCAACATCACATGTCATCAGGGAAATGCAAATCAAAACTACAATGAGATATCCTCTCACACCTGTCAGAATGGCTAAAATCAAAAACTCAAGAAACTGTGTTGCCGAGGATGTGAAGAATAAGGAACCCCCATGCAGTGCTGGGGGGAATGCAAACAGGTGCAGCCACTGTAGAAGACAGTATAGAGTTGCCTCAAAAAATTAAAAATAAAACCACCCTATGATCTATTAATTGTAGTACAGGGTATTCACCCCAAAAAATACACACACACAAAAACACTAATTAAAAGGAATCCATACACCCCTATGTTTATAGCAGCATTCTTTACAATAGCCAAATTATGGAAGCAGCCCATATAAGGCAGATATGGTATATTTACACAAAGTTATATCATTCATCCTTTAAAAAGAGTAAAATCTTGTCATCTGCAGTGATACGGATGGAGCTAGAGAGTATAATGCTAAGCAAAATAAGTCTGAGAAAGACAAATACCATACGATTTCACTCACATGGAATTTAAGAATGACAACAAAAAATGAGCAAAGGGAAAAAAGAGAGAGAGAGACAGAAACCAAGAAACAGATTCTTAGCTGTAGAGAAAAAACTGATGGTTACCATAGCGGAGCTGGGTGAAGGTATAGATAAACTAGGTGATCGGGATTAAGGGGTGTACCTGTTGTGATGAGCACTGGGTGATGTATGGAGTTGTTGAATTACTATATAGTACACATGAAACTAATATAATACTGTATGGTAACTATGCTGGAATTTAAAAGAAAAATAATAAAAGACATTATATACAGCAAATATAAATGAGAATAACAACAGACGTTTTGTCAGAAACCATGCAAGTCAGCTTATAGTGGAGTAAATCTTTGTAATAGTGTAACGATATTACCGTCATCCTAGAACCTCAATATCCAGCAAAAATATCTTTTATAAACTAATAGAAAATATCCTTTTCAGAAATGAAAAGGCTGAAATAATTACCAACAGAAATAATGAAAAAGTAGATGTTACTATAGATCTTACAGGTTTTAAAAAGAAATTAAGAGAATATTATGAAAATACACTATGGCATTACATTTCTAAAGACTTAAACGACACATGCAATTGTTAATGAGCACATATAAAGTCCACAGCATGACCAGTAGTTCGTAAAATGCAAAATAAATCCCTAAGATACTACCATTCACCCAGTAGAGTTGCTAACATAAAAAGTCTGCAAAGACTGAACTGTGGCCCAAAATTTTATGTATGGCTTATGAGAGTGTAAATGATATAATTAAAAAACGGTTCACTTCATATAAAATTAAACAAGCATCTATCCTATAAACCAGCAATTCCATTTTTATATATATGTCAAAGAGAAATGAAAACATTTATTTACAAAGTGAATTATATGGAAACGTTTATAGCAGCTTTTTTCGTAACAACCAAAAAAAGTAAAAAGAGTTCAAATACCCATCACTGGAAAATGGATAAACAAATTATTGTAGACTTAAAAAACTGAATACTACTCAGCAACACACACAAAAAACTGTTTATATATGCACTAATAAGGATGAATCTGACATATATTTTGCTGAGTGAAAAAAGAAAGCCAGATCAAAAAAAAATTTATATCTTATCATTTTATTTAGAGTGACAATCTAGAACAGTCAAAGCTGATCTATGATGAAAAAAAATTACAACAGTGCTTCCCTCTGAGTGTCTAATTGACTAGAAAAAGGCATCAGAGAACATTTTAGAGTGATAAAATGTTTTGTATCTTAATACATGTGTTAGTTACATATCAAAACTCACTGACATTGTACGTATAAGATTTAGTTCACTATATGTACATTTTACTGCAAAAAGTTATAAGTAAATATTGGACCCTTGTTAATATATTTGCTTTTTGCAGAAGTATGGGTTTGTAATTACAATACCACTTCTTGTGCGTTGCATGCTATGGCAGGTAGGTTTTGCCACTGACTTATCCCATCTCAACTGTGACTATCTCTTCCCAATTCTGTGTTCACTGATGCAGTCATGTTAGTAGATTGACTTTGGCCATGGAGAAAGTATTCACACTATAAAAATAAGCAAATGTTATAAATCTTTTTGTTTCAGTTTGTTTTTTGAAGAACAATTTATTAAACAATTGTCAGTATACTATTAACAAATATATTGAGAATACTGAAGACAGATTTCCCATTGCTGGAGAATGGATTTAAAATATGGGGAAAAGAAAAAATAAGATATATCCTGTGGCATCTGATTTGAATTAAAGGTGTAAGAATAAACTCATGCTTTTCTTTAAATTTTTTTAATGTTTATTTATTTTTGAAAGAAAGAGAGAAACAGAGCATGAGCTGAGGAGGGGCAGAGAGAGGGAGACACAGAATCTGAAGCAAGCTCTACTCTCTGAGCTGTCAGCACAGAGCCCAACACGGGGCTCTAACTCATGGACTATGAGATCATGACCTGAGCCGAAGTCGGCTGCTTAGCCAACTGAGCCACCCAGGTGCCCCTAAACTCATGCTTTTTAATAAACAAATACAAGTAGAGTTAAGAGTGTGTGTGTGTGTGTGTGTGTGTGTGTGTGTATGTGTGTGTGGTTTTCCAAGCTATGTCACTTGGAGGCCCTACAAGTGATGGCACTCTGGTAACAATAAACACACACCGTGCCCATATCTTGGTTTCTAAATATTATTATGCTCACCATGAACCAAAGGCTCACAAAGAAATGATGATTCCAGGGCTAATGCAGGGAAAGTATAAGCAAAGCCTGGAGTATCTCATGATACAAAAATTAAAAAAAAAAAAACTCAATAAAACATGAAGACCTATCAAAATATAACAGAAGACAGAGGGATTCTCCACACATCAAATCTGGGATGATTTGAATATCTAAATAAATAAAGAATGCAATGTGTATAATACATTAATAAAATTTAAAAATCCAAGAGTCTCCCATCATAAAAACATATCAATAGGACAGCAAAGGAAGTTTTCCTTACAGTAAAATACAACTAATAAATATAGGGAGACTGATGGAGTTAGAAAATTATCCCTGGATGCTACAACTGGTAGGCAAAAGTTTGATGATAGCTGTATATTTATAGATTTTTAAAATATTTCACTGAAGTTACTTATTAATTACAAAGTGGAAATTTTTTAAGTAGAGAAAGTTAGAAAACACCATTTTATCCAAGCCATCAAAGCTAACACAGCCAATTTGGGAGCAAACTGACATTATGTGCCTCCTAATAAGATTCACTGAGGAGAATACACTATCACTTCAGTAGTATTCTTGCCAAAAATGCATATCCTGAATTTAATCATGAAGAAACATCAGACAAATCAAAACTGAGGAACATTCTACAAAGCAGGTGGCTTAAAGTCTTCAAAAATATCAAGGTCAAAAAGCACAAAGAAAGGCTGAAGAACTGTTCCAAATTAGACACTAAAGAGATGTGACAACCGAATATAATTCAGGATCCTGGAGTTGATCCTGGACTAGGAACAATCAGTTACTCTTCAGGACATTACTGGGACAATTGATAAAAAGGATGAGATGACATTATTGTATTAATATCAAATTTCCTGGTTTTTATAATGCTAATCTGGTTATATAAGAGGATGCCCCTGTTTCCTTAGTATATGCACACTGACATATTTAATGACATATTTAAGTATAAAGGGACATGATGTCTTGATCTTGCTCTCAAAAATTTTTTTCCAGGAAAAAATAGAGGGAGGGAGAGTGAGCAAATGGGTAAAATGTAAATGGTGGAAATGAGTAAAAGGTACATGAGAATACCTTAAAGTATTTTTGAAACTTTTCTATACATGTGAAATTACATCAAAGTATACTTCCATTTGAACCAACATGGAGTAACAGCAACTAGATCCACCTTCTCTCTTGAAACAATTTTTTAAATGTGCAAAATATATAAAACAATGTTTATCAAAACATAGAATATCAGGCAGTAGAAGACAATGATGCATGAGAAAAGGTAGGCAAATGAGGGAAGAATTACAATTGTCCCATCTTACTCCCTGGAGTTAGCTTCCAAAATTCAGGGTAAGGGAGGGAGAACCAAGCCCAATCCCAGTGAGTTGAAGAGATACAGATGGGATATCGGGAAGATCAATGTGACCCGAGTTCCACTGACAATGTACTGAAGAGGAAAAGTCTTCACTAAAAGAGGAAGAACTGCCTTAAGTCTTCAGCTGAGTACTCTCAGAGTTGCATGTAAAAAATTACCCAAAGCTGTGGAAAGCAACACCCAAAAGAAAAAGAGTTGAAAACATCACAGAGCTCACACATGGTCAAAAGTAATTCATGTTCCCACTGCCAGAGTAGAAAAACTGCATAATTCACAAGGGTACTGATGTAGTAGTGGTAGAGAGTCATGCCTCCATAAAAGCTTCTATGGTGCCACCCAAGAAAGCTTGTAAGGGTGCCTAAAAGAAATCAAATAGTTTTCAGGTAACTTAACTGTGTCTTAAAACACAGCCCAGGAATATTTATCAAAATATAAAATCATTCTGCTGTCCAACAAGGTAATATACAAAGTGACTGTCATCTAACCAAAAATTATAAGACATGATAAAAGCTAAAAAAATAAAGCCCATAATGAAAAGAAAAATAAAATCAATGGGAAAAGATATATAAATGCCATGAATGACAGAATTAGTAGACAACATTAACAGTTAGTATAACTATATTTCATCTGTTCAAGTATGTAGAATAAAGGTTACACCTGTTAGAGATAAGGAAGGCATTAAAAAGACCAAATCTGTACTTCTAGAGATAAAACTACAATGTGTGAGGTGACAAGTACACGGGTAGGTATTAAAAGTCATTTAGATTCAGTAGAAGAAAAGATTAGTAAACTTGAAGACACGGTGACAGAATCTAACTAAAGGTAAACACAGAGCAAAAGAAGAAAAAGAAAAAGAAACAGCATCAGTGACCTTCAACTATCCAATTTACATATTAGAGCAGTCCCTGAAGAAGTGGCACAGGGTACAGAAAAAAGAAATTGAAGAAGTAACGGCCAAATGTTAGCTGAAATAAATTTATTACGATGCAAATCAACACTGCAGAAACTGTTAATGATAGCCCTTCAATCAGAAAGAAAATACCAGAGGTATCTGGGTGGCTCAGTTGGTTAAGCGTCTCACTCTTGATTTAGGCTCAGGTCATCATCTCATGGTTTGTGAGACTGAGCCTCTGACAGCCCAGAGCCTGCTTGGGCTCCCTCTCCATCTTTCTCTGCCCCTCCCCAGATTGCACAATCTCTCAATCTCTCTCTTTCTTTCTCACTCAAATAAACAAACATTTAAGAAAAAACAAAGAAAGAAAGAAAATACCAGAGGGAAATCAGCAATTATACAAAAGAAAGATTTCTAGAAATGGTAAATACATGGATAAGTACAAAAAGACTTCTTGATTTTAAAATCTCCTTAAAAGATAATGGATTTATTTAATAGGCAAAAATAAGAGCAGTATGTTGAGTTTATAACATATGTAGAACTAAAATGTATGAAAATAATATCAAAAGTATGGGGGAGTGAAAATGAAAGTATAATATGGTAAGGCTCTTATACTATATGAGCTAAGAAACAATATTACTTGAAAGTAGTTTAAAATGCATACTATAAACCCTAAAGCAATGACTACAAAAGAAAAGAGTTACAGCTAATAAACCAAACCAAAGATAACAAAATAAGTAGCTAACGTGGAACTGTAAATAAAACTGAACTGGGGCACCTGGGTGGCTCAGTCGGTTCAGTGTCCAACTTTGGCTCAGGTCATGATCTCATGCTTTGTGAATTCGAGCCCCCCACTGGACTCCCTGCTGTCAGCACAGAGCCTGTTTTGGATCCCCTGTCTCCCTCTCCCTCTTCCCCTCCCCCACTTGTGCTCTTTCTCTCTCAAAAATAAACATTAAAAAAATAAATATTACTGAATTAATCTAAAAGAAATGAGTAAAAGAAGAAAAGGGGAGCAAGGAACAGATGGAACCCACAGCAAAAACCCCAATTATATCAATTTTCATTAAATGTAAGAATCACTAGACATATGAATAAGCAGGAAAATGTGACTAATCTAGAGACAAAGCAATCAATAGAAACAGATGCTGGAAACTGTATAAAAAGACCTTAAAACAGATGCTAACATTATGCTCAATGATATTAAGGAAAAGATGGAGTATGTGAACCAATGAGGAAATCTCAGCATAGAAATAAAAACTAAAAGAAAACCCATAGAAAACCTAGATCACATACTGTAATGGCAGAGCCAGTGAAATAAATAATTTATGGGGCATGTGGCTTCTTCTACTTAATCCACAAAATCAAAATCAAAGTCATTAAAAAAATAGTAAAATAAAACCCAAAAGCTTCCAAGACCTCAGAGGGGACACACAGTTGCTTGCGTTCTTTCTGAAGCAGTAGCAGGAGGAGGCAGCTGTGTCAAAAAAGTAAGAAGAAAGTAGCCGAATTCATATTTTTAAAGCTCAAGTGTGGCATGGCAAGTAATGATTTCTGGAAGCCTCAGACTCCAAGGGAGTCTGTAGCCACTCTCAGTCTTTTCTATGGGCCTTTCCAGTATAATTTTGAGAAAGACTGGTGTCAGGGCAGGACAAGTCACCTGCTGAGGTGCAGGTGAGAAGGGCCTGCTGAAGTCTCAGGATGGAGAAGAACTAAGAGAAACTCCATTGTAACTCCAACTGATTTTTGACAAAGATGCCAAGATAATTCAATAGGGGAGAAGAAAAGTCTTTTCAACAAACATGAATGGGCCAGCTGGGTAACATCTAACACTAACATTTCAATCCCTGCCTCACACTATACATACACGCATGCATGTGTGTCTAAAAGCTAAAAACTCCTAGAAATATAGGCAGAAGAATATCTTCACAAACTTGTGGTTGCCAAATATTTCTTACAGAGAACAAAATAAAACACTAGTACTGTTAAGATCTCACTAAGAATTTGTATCCAGAATATATAAAGAATTCCTATTGACTAATAATACGAAGATAAACAACCCCATCACAAAGTAGACTGCAGACTTGAACAGACATGTCAGGTACACCCAAAAAGGTATGAGGACACAATATAACACATAAAGAGCATAGAAGCATGTAAATGGGGGTTCAAAACCATTATTTATCAGTGAATTTCAAGTTAAAAAGACAACAAAATACCATTTACTGTTTCAAACCAACTGAAAGAGCTAAAATTAAAAAGACAGACTATACCAACTGTTGCTGGGAATGGAATTCTCATGCATTGTTGCTGGCAGTACAAAATAGTCAATAACTTCAGGAAAAGTGTTTGCCAGTTCCTTACAAATTTTTTTTCACTTATTTATTTTAAGAGAGTGAGTGTGAGTGTGAGCATGGGAAAGGTGGGGGTGGGGAGAGGGAGAGAGATAGAGAGAGGGGGGGAGAGAGGGGGGAAGAGAGAGAGAGAGAGAGAGAGAATCCGAAGTAAATTCTGCACTCAGCATAGATTCTGATGCGGGGATTGATCTCACAAATGGTGAGATCATGACCTGAGCAGAAATCAAGAGTCACATGCTTAACCAACTGAGCCTGAGCCACCCAGGTGCCCCATTTTCTTACAAATTTAAATATGCACACACCCACATCTAATAATTAATTCCATTATTTTATATGTAACCAAAATAAATGAAAATGTATGCCCATTAAAAGACTTGTACAAGAATGTTTATAGCAGTTCTATTCACAATAACCAAAATTAGAAAAATCTCAACGTCCCTATGCAAGAGAGTAAGCGTATTTTAATTTATCCATAAAATGGAGTATTACTCATTAAGAAAAACATAAATTACTGAAACATACAACATAGATAAGTATTAAAACATTGCCTTGTGTAAACCCAGAAAGAAAACAGTGACCCTGGTATGTGATTCCATTTATAGAATTCTCAAGAACAGGCAAGTCTAGGCTATGGTGACGGGATCAGGTTACTGGTTGTAAGGTGGTCGTGGGAACTGACTAGAGTCAGCATGAGAGAAATTTGTCAGTGATGAAAGTGATGTGATATATATTTATCAAAATTCAGTAAAATGAATGCTTAAAATTTCAAAATCTCACATTATGTAAATTCTGCCTCACCGAATAAAGCTATGCTAGAAAATTTTTATAAACCAAATAATTCTTTAAAGTTAACATTTCTTTGGAACACGTTTTCATCCTAATATTTGTATATCAGCGAATCATCTAAAATTCATCATATATTTTGAATGAGATAATGAAGTCAGTCTTGGAAAAGGAAAAAAAAACAAAGGTCCTCCAGTACTGAAACCATACTGTGCTGATAACCCCTCCATCTGAAGGTGCTCCCCCATCAGCTCGTGCAGACCGCGCCTGCTTCCGTTCCGCTTCTGCTCCAGATTCTACCTCTTACGAGCCGCGGCACAGATGCTGGCTATGCAGGCTAAGGGGCCACGTGACTGTACAATTCCTCAAATGCTACTCCTCCGCCACAAGAGAGTAGTTTTGTTTTGCTTTGCTTTAAGTCTCTCACGATTCTAGATGAGGAATAAATATTTTCTGGACTGCCTGGAAAAACTCTCATTACTGCAATGCCTATCGTCTGTGGCTATTCCTGCCTCACACAATAAATGTCCTCAGCTACAGCCTGAAGTTAAAAAGCTGTTATGTGTGATAAAATGTAGTCTTATTTCACTTTATTGATGTATAACTAGGGCTTCACTTTTTAACTCTTTAATGCCAATATACATGGGGTTATGCTTGTCCTAATGGATATCACCTCTCTTGCAGAAGACACAGCAAGTGGAACAGTTCGGAGAGTGAGAGCCACTCTGTTTATTTTCTTCTCTCTGACCTCACACCACAAACACTAAACCCTTATTTCAAATCGAATTGGCACTATTCATTCCATATTAAGTTTTTAATTTCCGCCTAAGTGCTTAATAAACTATTAAGACATTTCCATTGGACATTGTTTTCACCCTATGATCTGCCTGGATCTAAAATCAGACAATCACACTGACGAGTAGAATTACAGCTCTTTAAATACAGCATTCATCACCATGTGCCTACAAATTCTGTGTGTCAGTACAGGGGGAATCCACACAGCTTTCTCGTCCCACCTCAGAGAGGTGGTCACACAACTGGTGGAAGAGAAAACAGGTGT
This sequence comes from Cryptoprocta ferox, assembly GCA_028646485.1. Taxonomy (NCBI): domain Eukaryota; kingdom Metazoa; phylum Chordata; class Mammalia; order Carnivora; family Eupleridae; genus Cryptoprocta; species Cryptoprocta ferox. The sequence continues at coordinate 18,274,834 of CM053562.1, forward strand.
GAGAGCCTGAATCTGAGACCTATGTGGGTGGCTCTTTGGAATGATGTATATTCTAGAAACAACTCTATCATTAAGAAAAGATATAAACAAGAACAAGACTTACTGAATAAAAGGTAGGGAAGACAGAAAGAGATTTAAGAAAATCTAGTTAGGGTTTATGAATAGGAAGGTGAATAAAAGAGGAACAGACCCAGACACTCTTCCACAGGTCCAAGAAGAAAACCAGAAATATGCTGATGTCAGTACATAAGGCAGGAAAGGTCTCAAAAAAAAAAAAAAAAAGCAACGTTACTAATGGACTTTCAAAAGGAGCTAAAAATACTGGGGGTTACTGACTTCTGGCAAAAGAAAGTGACATGCAGATTAAATGTTCTTCCTCCGTTCAGGGAGGGTGGGATGAGTGAACAGCACATTTTTTTCTTTTTGAACAACCTGAAAGGAAATATCGTTTACTACCATACGATCCACACAGTAGTAAATTCCACTGAGCAAACGTTCACTTGAAAAAGATTGGAAGCTCTGAGTTATGTCACATTAATTTTATGAATCCAAAATAGAAACTTCTTGGGAAATTTTAGAAAATCTAATAATATCCCCATTTATTTCTTGATTCCACAATTCAAGGTCAGAAGAAAACTTTTAAGACCATGCCATCACCACTGCTCACAGTTCTGACCATATAAGATTAGTTACCATATACGGTGACAAGCCAGGCTCTCTCTGACATAGGGAAATGAGGCTTTTTCCCAAACCTATATATAGTATCATTTCAGAATGCTTGATATTCTTCATCTTGGCAACTAAATTAAAAAAAAAGCATATGCTAGATAAATAAGGGATTAAAAGCAGGTGAACATTCCACTAGAGACTTCATACATTTCCTTAGTCACCAAGTCCTTAGAACTATCCCTTAGGTAGGGTGAGCATCTTCTCTTGAACACTGTCTACACTCATTGTTTTCTTTAACCAAACCTCAGTAGTTTTAAGTCTCCATCTCTATGTGACATCCCATATGGACAAAACCAATCCTGCTACTGATCCTCCATGAACAGGACAAGCAACATTGAGAGTAGATTCACACATAAACACCACCGTAATTGTCTTTCCTTTTTTTTTTTCTTTAAAGCTCTTCATGTTTATTTATTTGAGAGAGAAAGAGAGAGAGAGAGGAGAAAGGAAGAAAGGAAGGGAAGGAGGGAGGGAGGAACGGGCAGAGTGGGAGGGAGACACAGAATCCGAAGCAGGCTCCAGGCTCTGAGCTGTCAGCACAGAGCCAATGCAGGGCTCGAACCCACGAACCATAAGATCATGACCTGAGAGATAAAATCAAGAGTCAGATTCTTAACCGACTGAGCCACCAGGTGCCCATTAACTTTACCCAAATGCCCTCCACATTCCTAAATCCACTCACATTCCAAAAAAGGCAAACCTGTGTATGTCACTCTTCTATTTAATACCTTCAGAGGCTCTTAATGTCTTCAAGATAAATTTAGACTTCATACCATGCCACAGAGGGAGTCTCATGATCTGTGTTTTGCCCATTTTCCTGGCCTCATCTGTTGACTGTCCCCAAAGTCACCCAGGTCTCTCCTTTCATGGTGAGTTTGGTGTTCCCTACACACACCATGCTGTCACATACCTTAATACTTTTCCTGTAGGACCCCTCTCACTGGACTAACCCCACCTCCAACCCCCCAGCCAGGCTGATGTCTCCTTTGCTTTACCACTCTGCTCAAGCATCTCTTCTCCTTTGGAGCATTTCCTTCCTAACTCTTTCTCCTCAATAATATGCCACCTCCCACCCCTTTCCCTCCGTCTCTCTGCTTTCTACCATGAAGGTTAGGTTCATGTAGGTTTACATTTCTCCTCTGTACTTTCATACCACTACATGCATACCCTCTTGTTCAGCACTCACAGCACACTGGCATTTTTTTATTTTCTCTCTTCTTTCTCCACTAGACTCTTTGAAGCAAGGTCTACACTAGTTTAAGTTTTTACCAATAGTGCCTAACAATGTAGCACATCCATACAAGATATTTAATACGTGCAGGTTAAATGGAAAAACAAAATGACTGAAGGGAGAAAGAAAAAAAGGAAGTGAAAAGAGAAGAGCTATGTATTGAATTCTTACATGCCCCCCAAATTCGTATGTTGAACCCTAACCAAGATGGGATGGTATCTGGAGATGGTACTTTGGGAATGAGGGTTAGGTGAGATCATGAGGGTGGGGCCTTCATGCTGGGATGAGTGTCCTGATGAGAAGACACACCACAGGGCTTGCTCACCCTCTTCGTGTGTGCTGAGGAAGGGCCATGTGAGCACACAGCAAGCAGGTAGCCACCTGCTAGCCATGGAGAGAACCCTCGCCAAGAACTGAATCAGCCTGTACTCTGATCTTGAACTTCCATCCTGCAGAATGGTGAGAAGATGAATGTGTATTGTTTCAGCCACCCAATCTATGGTATTTTGTTATGGAAGCCTGAGCTGACTCAGAGAGGAAGGAAAGAATAAACAAACAAATGAATGGATAAGTAAAAATATGGACAAGTGAGTCAACTAGGGGATATGCCCCTGTACACTTTGTAACCGGTGGCTCACGGGTGTGATGACCAGACATGTGAAGAAATTCGGCCTGTGGTTCTTATCTCTGCAGGGGTAATTGGCTCTCCTGGGGAGTCGCTTTACTGACCTTGCACTCATTAGTGCCCCTGAGATCTAATCAGAAGTAACACACAGATAAAAAAGAGCCATTAAGTCTATGATTGTGTAGGGCAAAGGCCATGAAGATCCCTTCCCTTTACTTGAAAATGGCAACCTCTCCTTTAGGAGACATATATGGGGATATTAAGGACACATGCGGAGTCTGCAATATTCATGAAATCCTAAATTATGAAAAACTCCTCAAAATTGATTTAAGCAAATAAAAGGGAATACCTCATTACATAGTGGTATCTCTGCTTCGTTGCTTCCTACCCTCCTTCCTTCCCCATGAAAAGTCCACTCGTTCTACCATCATTGAAGAGATTTTTCTAGAACCAGCCTTCTTAAAAATTTCAGTGGCTCTTCATTGCCTTGACAATTCAAACCAAACTTTCTGGTACCCATGCTTTTATAAGCCAGCACTTAGCATGCTAGCCAAAAAGGAACAACAGCAAGCTCTCTCTCATCTCTTCTCCTTTGTATATGCTTTTCTTTCTACTCGTCACACCCTTCCACCCGCAACCACCTTTCCCCCCACTCATCCCCCAGCTCTTAGCTAATGTATCATTTTGCCCAGGAAGCTCTGATTTCCCAAAGCTAAGTACTCACAACATACCCTCTATTTCCCTCTAGAAAACTGTAATCACATGTAATTTATTTGCTCATTTCCCCTATAGACCAGAAGCTCCTGTAGGGCAGAAACTCTGGTATTCTCTACACCAGCCACATGACTGGCAAATGGCAGGTGCTCCTTGAATCATTTTTGTTTAATGAGTAAATTGAGGGGGATGCTCTAGAACTTGTGAATAGTCATAAGTCCAAGGACCACTTTGCATTTTTATGTTATTTTATGGTTGACTGTGTGCCTTCACAACTCAGTATCTCACTGAAGTTTTAAACAACTCAGTAAGGCAGGGCAGGCGCTCAAACACTGTTGACTATTCACTCTAGAGCCATGTCATCTCTGTTCCATGATGGGAAAGCCTCAGTTTTCTTCTCAAGTCCACTCCTCTCCCGAGGAGCTAGAACTAATCCTAACTGGTGGGAGGTGACTGTAGTGGTTGTGTTGGCCTGTTTCCCCAAAAACAGGGTGTTAGGCAAGGCTTACATGTGATCATGTCAGTGGGAGGCGTGATGCCAGGGCATAAAGGGTGAAGGAGGAGGGAAGGGACGTAGGGAAGAATGGGCAGTAACTAAAAGTTGATGCTTTTCCGGGTTGGCCACGATTTCAACAAAGAGACATGGAGTTACTGAGGCACTCCAGATGTTTCCAGACAAGCTACAACAAAAGCCCATACTTCCAGATCATGCCCTCACAGGCAGAACAGAGAAGCATTCACCTACATTCTCCCAGTCTATGTCTCCCAGCGGGAAGAGTTTGGCCCATAAGGAGTAACTGCTGGCATGGGGCTTCACCCAAGTGCAGACATGGTGGGAGAAGCCAGAGACATAGGAAAATGGCACGGGCTTGCATGGACTGGCCAGGCTGCTGCCGTAGCTGCAAGCACCCCAGGGCCAAGGAGGCAAGAGAACAGCAGGACAAACACAAAACAAGGCAGCTACAGTGGTACTTGCAGGGATTAGTTTCAGGGCTCGAATGCAGAAGTCTGCTGCTAGAGGGGGAGTGGCACGGCAAAAGTTTTTAGAGACATTCTTTTCTTTTTTAGGTTTTTAAATTTAAATCCAAGTTAGTTAATAATTGGCATAATAATGATTTCAGGAATAGAATTTATTGATTCATCACTTACATAAAACACCCAGTACTCATTCCAACAAGTGCCTTCCTTAATGCTCCTTGCCCATTTAGCCCATCCCCCAACTCGCCTCAGCTCTAGCAACCCCCAGTTTGTTCTCTGTATTTAAAAGTCTCTAAGAGACTATGGTTTGTCTCCCTCTCTGTTCTTATGTTATTTTGCTTCCCTCCCTTATATTCATCTGTTTTGTACCTTAAACTCCACATAGGAGTGAAGTCAAATGATATTTGTCTTTCTCAGACTTATTTTGCTTAGCACAATACTAATTCCATCCATGTTGTTGCAAATGGCAGGATTTCGTTCTTTTTGATCATCAAGTAATATTCCATTGTGTATATATATGCACCATATCTTCTTTATCCATTTATCAGCTGATGGAAATTTGGACTCTTTCCATACTTTGGCTATTATCCATAGTGCTGCCACAAATATTGGGGTGCATGTACCCCTCTGAAACAGCACAAAGATACTAGGAACATATATTGTATACTATATTTCATTGATTGGATAACTCAGGGTTAATTTGACAATAAACAGCTTGTCATAACCTAATTGGCACTGCGGTTTCTTCTGTGGTGGTGTATAAAATAATGGTGCAACTCACAGCCAATGACATCTTAGAATCTGGGGGCTCCTTCAGTCACCTGTGTATGATTCTGTGATACTAGGAGCTGCAGCAGCCCTCTTACAACCACGACAGGAGATCATCTGACAGTCTGAGGATGCAGAATGGAAGGGGGAAAGAACCAGAGTCTTTTCAGTAAGGTCTTCTCGCCATTTGGCAGATTAAGAAACTGAGAATAGAGAGCTGATGTGACTTTTCCAGGGTCAGTGGGTAGTTCAAAATGGAGCTGATGCTTTCACTCACGTCCTTGGTATTCTTTCCCATACAACTGCAGCACACTTTTCAGTGCCCTTCACAGCCGGCCCACTTACTGTCCTAACTGCTAATCTCCCCTCTCCACATGTCTTTCCTAGTGTCTAGTTGTTCTAAAACGTGGGGCTTCCTGAAAACAGCCTAAACAGGCTTCTCCAGCTTCAAACATTTTAGAAAACTTTTCTAACATTTTAGAAAAGCTGGGGGAGGCCAGGGAATGCAGTGAAAAATGCGAGCCCACTAAAGATTTATCATGGAGAAAGTACAGAGATCTGCTAGAGTTTTACCTCCAGCCTCTCTTAAATAACAAAAACTGTATATATTTAAGGTACGTATCTCCAGGCTTTTGAGGCTCAGTATATGGACAGAAACACCATCTTTCCTTCAAAAACACCTCAGTGCCACTGTCAAATCCAGAGCAGGCTGCATGCGGACGTGATACTGAAGCAATGAAATGACCGGTACATGAGGCACCCACCCATCAAAAGACGCTCAGTATGGCCACATCAGCCAGTGTGTGCCCGCTAAACACCATTCCCCCACATGGCTACATATCCCCAGTCAGCTCCAAAGCTCACATTCACAGCCACCCAGTGACTTCTTCCCAAGTAACTTTAAGAAGTTTACACTGGCTGGCTTTGGCTCATAGTATTTGCACCTGCAAGCATTTCAGCCCAGGTAAATTACTAAACGTCAGTTGAAGTTTGAAGAATCAGAAAACAATGTCTATAATAATTCAGGGCCTGATTATTCTGATATGGGGAAAATGATTTATCCCTAATTTTGCCAATATGGCCAAGCATGAGAATAAAAACCCTAATAATCCAGAGAAACCTATTGATGAAGCAATGTAATGACTTAGTAGACTGCTGCCTAAGAGAAAGGATTTTTTAAGCTCCCTAGGGTATATGAGCACATGACAGAAACAAGGTGGCTGGTTTCTGCATGTGAGTGCCTCCAGCATTTGTGAACCTCCAGGTGGCTGTGAATAATCTGGGTTTCATCTCCCATCTTCACCAGAAGACCTATATGGCCTGAGGTTCCCAAAGTCACCCTGTAGCAGCAAATGCAGTAAGGCAATATCCACAACATGCCAATCACCCCCATCTCCAGTTAGCCAACATGGTCTTTTTTCTCTTTGTAGCTACCATCGTGTGACCCTTCTCTGGTGCCTCCCCTTGATGGGCAGAGGGAAACTGCATGTAATTAGGGATCCCCTTCCAATAAATGGCTCAGGATAGAAATTAAGCCAGTGGCTTATTGTCTGAAAACTCCAAGAAAGCCTGATGTAGAGAACCTAGACCACTCAACAGTCTTCTCTTTCCCTGTTCTTCTCTCCTAACTGGAGACCCAGCATAGCTATGTGGCAGAGGCACCCCCACCACCCCACCTTTCTCCCAGTCCTCCAATGGCACAGAATTAAGTAAAGGAGAGAAACTGCAGGTGTTCAGTTCATTATGTTCTAAGCAGAACCGAGGGGGAAGAGTGAGAATATGATAGTGATTGTAAGTGCACTTAGGGTCCTTTGCTGTGTGGGCGCTGCCAAGTGAAGAAATACATTAGTCTTGCTTTCTCTACTAGCCTCTTCATGAAGTAATCACTTAAATGGGTTCTCAGAGTTCAGGGGAATTGGGAAACCAGCATTAATAAGAGAAATATCTTGAATTTTCTTCCAAGGCACTCCAACAGCTTTCTGGACATTATTACATTTACCAGACTTCCCAGGTCCCAAGGCTTCCACCCCAAAAAGATGTCAGCCTCGTGAGGAAACCTTCCCTTACAAACAGGAGCAAAGCAAAGCAGAGGATTTGACACTTACTGGGTGTGGTTCCTGTCACTTCTGGAGCCCAGGATTCTGAAATGCTAGTCCATCTGTGAGTATTTCAGGAGTTTAGAGTTCTTCTTTTAGGAATATGAAAGGGAGATGGCAGTGTTGACCCCTCAAAGTCCCTGTCTAAAAGGGAAACATTTGGAGGTCAACCTACATGCCAGTCTCCTCTTTCCTCACGCCTGTTCGCCACAGCTCTGCACACATACACCCTTGGGGAGCTCTGAGCTATTTTGGGCTTCAACCTCATCTGCCTTTCACATTAGGCTCTGCGTTAATTATGATGCTTCAGTGAAAACGAGCCTTCTGACACTCTCAGGCTTGGAGAATTGAAGGAGGAATAAAGGCAACTCCAATTATAGGCCGTTAGCCCTAGCTAATGCCCAGCTCCTGTGGTTGGCATTCTAGACACAATCACCCCACTTCTGGGGAGAAGAACTCAATTCACTCTGTGGCACAGGGACCAACAATATTAAGCCAGTCACTTGCTGGTCCCCATGGAACATGATCTTTCAGGCAAAGAAGCAATTTATATGCAATAACCAGGAGGAACACATAATCCTGTGTTTCTCCTTTTAAACTGTCTTTTGACATTCTTGTGGCACATCTTCTTTTAGGGGACAGAGAGTACAGCCTTTTAGAAACCAAAAATCCTTTTCCTTCTTCAAGCCAATCAAACAACCAAATACACACACGGAAACACATAGACACACACCTATAATTATACATACACACATGTATATCAGTGTGTGTGTGTGTGTGTGTGTGTGTGTATAAATTAAGTACTCTAATAGGCTCTGCAAGAAATATGAAGCCTACAAAATCGGGTTCCTCCTCTCAGAAATATGTCATAAGCACAAACCTCACACTAAATCAGAGTATTTTCTGGGCAAGTAATACTTTCCTGCTGCTTTCTGAAGGACTTGCACAATTAATTCTGCAGGGAGTAAATTCAAATGAAGAACGAGGCTGCTGTCCAGCCCCTGACCAGAGCCCTATTTAAAGCATTAAACCGCTCAAGTTTGCAGTCACTTCTGCTCTCTGCCTGTCCTCGCGATTTCTGTCCTCTCTATGGCTTTCCTTCCACTCGAAGCAGTTCCACAGATGGTCACTGAGGGTCGAGCACATGGTGGCCCGGGGCCAGGAGCTGAGCAGATACCAAGGGAGCCATAGTCTGGGTTCCTTCATTCTGCTCTCTTTGCAGTCGCCTTGTCCCCCACCGCACGCTTGCTCTTCACTCACAATACACCTGCCAACAGTTATCCTGCCTGTTGACATGCTTATTTGATTATCGTATGTCCTGCTTGAAAGTAAGTCCTAAGAGGGTACAGACTTGTCTGGTTTGTGTTTGTATCCTTGGCCCGTAGCATGGACCTTAGTATAATGCGAAACTTATATATCATAAATGAATGAGTAGAGCATCATGTATCTAACTAATGTGTAAAGTATCACAGTTGGGAGAAAACTTAACACAGCTTAACATATAACTGATTAATATCAGTTGAGAGGCATCTGGGTGGCTGAGCTGGTTGAGCATCCAGCGCTTGACTTCCGCTTAGGTCATGATCTCATAGTTGTGAGGTCGAGTGCCTGTCGGGCTCAATGCTGAGCATGGAGGCTGTTTAAGGTTTTCTTTCTCTCTCCTCTCTCCTCTCTCTCTCTCTCTCTCTTTCCCTCTCTCCCTGTGCCGCTTTGCTGCTCACACCTTCTCTCTATATAAAAATTTTTTTAAAAGGCGGGGGCACCTGGGTGGGTCAGTTGGTTAAGCATCCAACTTCAGCTCAGGTCATGATCTCACAGTTCATGGGTTCGAACCCAGCATTGGGCTCTGGGCTGACAGCTTGGAGTCTGGAGCCTGTTTCAGATTCTGTGTCTCCCTCTCTCTCTGCCCCTCCCCCACTTGCACATGCGTGCGCGCGTGCGCTCTCTCTCTAAAAAATAAACATTAAAAAAATTTTTAATTAAAAAAATTGTTGATAGAGAAGACACATACTGCTAAGAACAGTGGATACAAAGATAAATAAGGCATTGTCTTTAACTTCAAAGAGATCATAATTTCGTAGGGGCCAAAGATCTGCCCACACACATACACAATTCCACTTCCAGATCTCCTATAATAATTCACATGAAGATACTGTAACAGGCACTGTAAGATATAAAATAGCCTAAATGTTAAGTGACATATTACTTAGGTAGAGAGACTTATAGCATATATGAAAAGACAACTAATAATATCGAATGCCAGCTGGTGAATCATAGCCTCTGGGACCAAAGAAGGGAATGGTCATCATCACCCCCTTTATTTTTTTTTTTTTTAGTTTTTTTAATGTTTATTTCTGAGATAGAGAGAGAGAGACAGACAGACAGACAGTGTGAGTGGGGAGAGGCAGAGAGAGAGGGAAACAGAATCCAAAGCAGGCTCCAGGCTCTGAGCTGTGAGCACAGAGCCTGACACAGGGCTCGAACTCATATGACCTGAGCCAAAGTGGGATGTTTTAATCGACTGAGCCACCCAGACGCCCCTATCATCACCCCCTTTAAATGGATCAAAGTCTTCCTTCTTCCTCCCCCACCGTTAAGGGGCAGCCCTGGCCAACAACCAGGAAGAAGGTGTTCCTGATGCCAGCTGTGCAAGGAAGTATCACTGTGCAGGGCATCTCAAGAGTGAGGAAATCATTCATCCCACTCACTTATTCAAAGAAGGCTGTTTTTCACCTTTATGTTCTTCAGAGCCCTTAACACACTACCAGTTTGCAATAAATTACAATTAGTAATAACAGCATTGTTATTCCAGGTTTTATTATTAGAGGCATTAATTTTTAATGTTTGCTGTACTCAGATATGTGTGGAAAACTCGAAATGTATTTAGTCATGATAACTTCCATCTTTCAAGCTCTAGTAACAGTCTAGTGGGATAGAAGCAAACTACACCATGCTCTGAGGAGAATGAGGCAGTGAGAAAGAGCAGGAAAGTGAGGGGGAAAGCTTTGAGCTGAGAAAGAATGTAGGATCTGAAACCCATCAGGCCTCCCCCTGCAGGTCAGGGGTATGCTCGGTGGGCTAAAAGGTTTCTCTCTGGCCCAGCCTGGCAGGGAAGACCCTAAGAACTCCAAGGTAAAAAGGCTCAGAAACACTCACTCTACATTTAGAATGGAACATTCTTAAAGGGAGCTGAGAAAGAAACTCTCTGTGGGAGGAGGTACAAGGGCTCTGCTAATTCCTCCCCACATTTCCAGGCTACAGGCCTTCCTGGGGTTCTGAAAGCTGGTGATTCCCACCAGCTCCAGCTCAGGCTGGCAGATCACCCTCCCCTGCTTCCTTCCGCAGGCCAGACTAGGCTGGATACAGAGGTACAAGATGGCGGCAGGGGTGAGCAGCTCATGTCCAGGTTCTACCCTGACTCCCGCTGTGGTCTTGGATAGCAGTTCTTTGTTTACATGATGCCTTCTCAATCCTGCCCTAGAGACACTGGCCCCAAACTCCTGATGAAGGTAATTTACCCTATGCAGAAGGTGCCATTGAAATTTCATGAATGAGACTGAGATGTACCAAAGTCAGCCTTCAGACTTGGTGCTTGGCCAAAATCTGCTCTTCGTTTGATTGTGGCCATTGGAAGGCTAAATAAGCAAAGGCCTCCTTCAACATACTTTCCAGGACCCCTGTACATATGTGTGATCACTGAGTGTGTGATCACCTAGTTCACCAGCTTTTCTACTCACAACTATCCCTTAAAGAAAAAAAAAAAGCCATGTCATTTGAATTGTTAATATCTGAATATTTACTTTCAAATATAGGAAAGCCTTGCATATGGACTTTGAAATGAACATCTCCTTATGTGCTTTATGTGTTGAAATTCTACCAGTCAGTTATGGTTTAAATATACATTTATTACTGCAAGAGTAAAATGCTTCAAAAATTAATGGTGATTATGAAAGCTGTTAATTTTAAGAACAAAACCAATTATTTAGAACTTTGAAATTGCTAAATAAATAGGAAAATGAGAAAATTAATGGGGAGTTAATATGAGTGTGTTATCCAGACAATTTTAGGATGAACACTACATCCTTTGGCAACTACAAATGTTTATCACAATATAAATAACCATTCAAGGTGGAGTAATAGAGATTAGCTAAAATCCTATTTCTAATCTTTACTGCTTTTTTATAAATCTGGCATTTATATCATTAAATAAAATAATCTTGAAGAAATGTATTGGCTATTTAGTTACTTACCTTTAAAGCCACCCTTCCTACTGGTCCACCCACCTAAGCTGAGCATGAGTGTCGTTTATACAGCCTGGGGGTGGCTTCACTTAACATTAGGTCAAACTGTATTCCACACACCTCCTGTTCTCCTCCCCTGGACCTTCCCTCTCAGTAAGAACAGGTAACGACTTCCCGAGAAAGTCTACATAAAGAGCCCGAAACGATCCGTCGGTAAGTGACCTCTCTAAGTTACGAGGACCGTTGTCTGCCTCCATCATGCTCTGTACACTGAGCCTGTGGTTATGCCTTTCTGGCACAGGCGGTCCCACCCCATGCCCTGGGAAACAGCATGGACACTGCCTTCTCCCTCAGGCTTCCGTCCAGAGGCTCCAGGCCCTCTCTCCTTGCTCCTGCCCAGCTCAGGAGTCCGGGGTTGCCCCCACTGGTGTCTCCTCTTCCCTCAGACAGGCCGCCTGCCAACACAACAGGCAGATGCACTCTTGTGCCTGAGGGGAAGACCCGCAAGCCGGTATTTGTCTAGGGTATGACATAGTTTACATTTTTACTGACCTCTAGGGTTGAAAAGCTTTTAACTTGGGAGCTCAAGTATCTCCGTTTCACTGAGTCAATATTAAAAGAAGAGCTAATTCTTCTACATCCTGAGTCCACACAGGACCAGGAAGCAAAGCAGGCATTGACTCCAGCTCCCTGAGACAGGGCTGCGGTGTTCCACAGACACACCTAGGTGACCCAACCCAGGCATGCCTCCCATCATGGCTACCTCCTTAGACATGTTACAAGTTGCCAAGGCAAAGCATTGCCTGTGCAACCTAGTGCAGTAAACATGCCAGCGTAATTAATGTCTTAACAACTTATTACAATCCTCAGATAATTAATCACAAAAGCTAAACATGCTGTCTCACCCTCCTAATGTGCTAATGCTCTAATTATTATGCCTCAATTAAGAAGAAGTCAATGCTCCTTGCTTAGAAGTACAGGCTACATCAGGGCTCATGTGTGGCTCTAGCAAACAGTAGCATGTGCAGGGGGGAAGAGGACAGACCTCTTCAGTGAAGCTTTAGAGGCAGCTTCAGGCAAGAAACTGACAGCCCCCCTTTCCTGAATTTCATCCTTGGACGAACGCTGAATTCTAAGAAGCTACCAGGGCTTCGGGGTGTGTCCCAGAGCCTGGGATGGGGGTGGGGTGGGGGGACTCTTCCAAGTGAAGGTGGGCATATGTGCTGGCACATGTGTGTATATTACCTGGGATTGTAGAGAACACTCATTCCCTTTAAGAGATTCATGTGTGAGCACAGCCCACGTGGCTGGCTATCTCCTGGGAAACCCAGGATTCGGTGTGCTGGTCACTGGGGAAAGGAGTGTCTCCCTCTAAATTAGATCTTTCACTTGCCTCCCAATTATCTTGAATAGTGGTTTTCCTTTTGTAAAATATATTTTAAGCCTATCTGAAATAGATTCTACATTGTTATTTAGGACATACACATGCACATCCATAAATACACAATACTAAAAGTTTCCCAAAATAAAACCATCATTCATGAAGACACTTTAATATTTTATTGTCTGTTTTATTCCAATTTTTTAAAATGCTGGTTGCAGCCCACTAAATTGACCTCATAACCCACTAATATATCTCAATCCAGAGGATGAAAAACACTGGTCTAGAAGCTGGAGAGTTCACAAGGAGACTCTCCTTTTTCTAAGCCTCTCAACTGACTTTGAGACGGGGATCTCACTTCCTAGTCCTGAGGGTCATTTATCAGCCAATCGACAAAAACTGACTGAGCAGTCACCGATCTCTCACCTCTGGGAGCTCCGTACATCTGCCTTTCTGGCTATTCAGAATTTAGAATGACCAATGAGCCCTGAAGCCTAAGTATACGTGCACGTGCGCAGACACACACACACACACACACACACACACACAAATTTCACAAGGTTTCAAGATAATAAATAGTAACTTAAAAAAATGGTTTCGGACCACAAGTTTTAGAGAACTATTTAGTGTAAATAGAACTTCTGAACCACTCTGAGTATGAAAACTAAGCGAAGCTAGAAATCACTCCAACCCTTGCTTAGAGCCATTTTATTTTTATATTTTTCTTTTCATTTACCACTCTTGGAAAATTCTTTCTTTAATACCATACCCTGTGGATTACACCGGGGTGCAGTCCCAGTATGAAAAGGACAGCATACCTTCTACTGTGACAGCCTGGTCTAGCCCATGCACCTGCACGACGCTGACTGCACTCCACTTGTGTCTGGTCCCTGGATTTGCGCGCGCATGCACACACACACACATACACACACACACACTCTGTGGCTGTGACACACCTATGGGATAGGAATACTAAGACTTCACAATCCTATATCAATTCATAATTAGAAGGCAACTGTACTCCTTTTGTGCTAGACACTATTTCTTGAACTTTGGGAGATGCTCAGAAGCATCAGACAAAGCTTCAGCTCTTTAACAGTTTACAAACTTGTTGGGAAGAAGAGACATAGAAGCATGAAAAAGGAAAAGCTCTTAGCTCAGAGCAGTATTTGATAAATGGCCCATAAATGATATTTGTTTAGAAGACAGAGAGATTTCTAAAGTGCTCAATGAAGTCTTGCTAGAGTAGTGACAGCTGGAGCTGGCCCTTGAAGGAGGACAGATACTCACTTTGCAGATCTATAAATCTTGGACTCATCCCTCATTCTTTACTCTTTTATATTCCCATCCGAATTCTACCAGCTCTACCTTCAAAATACATACAGAACCTGACTACTACTTCTTATATCCATCACTATCTCTTGGCCAAATCCATCATCGCCCACCTGGATAATTGTAATCGCCTCTTAATTAGTTTCCCCACTTCTGGGCTTGTCCCCACTACAGACTATTTTCCACACAGTAGTTAGGAAGGTCCAATTAAAACTTAAGTCAGACATGTCACTCTTCTGGCTTCTTCTCTCACTACCTTCATCTACTACTACTTTCCTCTAACATCCACCCCCCCCATTCACTCCATTTCAATCACATAGAGGCTCTTAATATTCTGCAAACACATGTGGTACGCTCACTGAATTCTCAGATGACTGCCTGGCTCACCCTTACCTCCTTCAGGCCATTGCTCAAATGGCACCTTCTCAGTGAAACGTTCCCAGACCATCCTAATTAACACTGCAGCCCCTCCTCCATGACTCTCTAATACCCATCTCTCTGTTATCTTTCTCTGTAACTCTTATCACCTCTTATTGTCATCATTGACATCTTACTTTTTAGTAGCCAGTGTCTATTTACTTAAATGCAAAGCTGCATAAAGGAAGACATTTTTATTATTTCACAGCACTTAGAACAGTGCCTGGCACATAATTGGGGTGTCTGGGAAAGAAAACTAGCGCAGGAGAATGGTGTGAATACAATCACAAAGGTGGGAAACCACTTGGTGTGGTGGGAGGGGAGGCAGTGAGAAGACTCACCTGGCAGGAGTGGGGTTTTGCCATACGGGAAAGTGATATTAAAGCTGAAAAGGTGAGGATGAGGAACCCTTGTCTTCTAGACTATGAGGACACCGCCCAGCCCCATGCAGCAGCCCCTGCCACAGCCACAGAGAGCTGATGCTACTCTTAACATCTATTAAAAACTCCAACCTTTGTGTCAGGAGGAACTATTTTCATTTACATGAAGTCTTGGGTCACATTCTGACTTGGAACACCCTGGGAACACAAATAAGAAAGAAGCCTGCCCTGGAAAATGTATGAGCCACTGCTTTGTTGGCAGAAAATTCAAAAAAGGCTTTAATTTTAAGACAGTGGATCATGAGATGGAAAAACCACTGTGCCATTCACATAAGTGTCTTCCCAGAATTCAGCCTGCTCCCCAGGAGAACTGCAGGGGAGAACTCTGTTTGGGAAACAGAGATGTCTTTAGACTTTGATGCAAGGTCTGTGGCATGTGTAGACATAGAGTCCATGGAAGTGAGAGAAAGCTTTCAGTCATGGGGTTTGGAGAAGGGGGTGGAGTCTTCCTTGAGCTTAGGGCCCAGATGCCTTCTCCACCTCTTCCTTGAGCTTAGGGCCCAGATGCCTTCAGGTCATTGGCCTGAATAGATTCACCTAAGCCATATGAGAAAAGCAAGATTTACTTCATCCAGTGAGTATATGCGTGTGTATGTGTGAGTCACCAAGAACCAATAAAATAAGTCAAGACTTGGTTATGTAAAATAGGAGCTCTAGAATGACAAGGATGCTGCTACTTCCAGGATCTCACGAGAGCCAACTGTCTTCCCAAATGGCTGGCCCCAGGCTCTCTGATTGGCAAAGGCAGCAAAGTAGTGAACTCAAGAGGGCAGGAGACTTCACCAGAAGCTGTTTCCTGCTTGTATTCTTGTTCTCATTTACTAGCTACCTGCTATATGGCAAGTCAGGAGACACCTCTGAACCTACCCTTCCACCAGAGGTATATAAAGAGGTAGTGATTTCAGCCTCACAAAATTACCATGAGGTTCACATGAGGCAGCGCCTATGGATGTGCTTTGTAAGCTGCTGTTATCACTTAGTTATTGCCAAAATAAATGTGCTGCAGAGAAAAACAGCCCCAAACTCAGTGGCTTAAAGAATTAATTTCTTCTCCCTGATGTGTGGGTCGGCTGAACCAGTGGGGCTTGTCTAAGCAGTTGTCCTAATTTCAGCAGGCTTCACTCACATGTCTTTTTTATTATTATTTAAATCTAAGTTAGTTAACATATAGTGTAATAATGATTTCAGGAATAGAACTTAGTGATTCATCACTTACATATAACACTCAGTGCCCATCCCAACAAGGACCCTCCTCAATGCCCATCACCCATTTAGACCATCCCCCTCAGCCACCCTCCCCTCCAGCAACCCTCAGTTCTCTGTATTTAATAATCTCTTATGGTTTGTCTCCCTGTTTTTATCTTATTTTTGCTTCCCTTCCCTTATGCTCATGTGTTTTATAGCTTAAATTCCACATGTGAGTGAAATCATATGATATTTGTCTTTCTCTGACTTATTTCACTAAGCATAATACACTCTTGTTCCATCCACATTGTTGCAAATGACAAGATTTCATTCTTTTCGATCACCAAGTAGTATTCCATATGTACGTATGTATATATGCGTCTATATATATATACACCACATCTTTATCCATTCATCAGTCAATGGACATTTGGGCTTTTCCCATAATTTGGCTATTATAAACATTGGGGTGCATGTGCCCCTTCAAATCAGCATTTTTGTATCCTTCAGATAAATACCTAGTAGTGCAATTGCTGGTCATAGGGTAGTTCTATTTTTAATTTGTTGAGGAACCTCTGAACTGTTTTCCAGAGTGACTGCACCAGTTTGCATTCTCACCAACAGCGCAGAAGGATTCCCCGTTCTCTGTATCCTTGCCAACATCTGCTGTTTCCTGAGTTGTTAATTTTAGCTACTCTGACAGGTGTGAGATGGTATCTCATTGTGGTTTTGATTTGTATTTCCCTGATGATGAGTGATGGTGAGCATCTTTTCATGTGTCTGTTAGTCATCTAGAAGTCTTCTTTGGAAAAGTGTCTATTCATGTCTTCTGCCCATTTCTTCAATGGATTATTTGGTTTTGGGGTGTTGAATTTAAGTTCTTTATAGATTTTGGATACTAACCTTTTCACATGTCTTGTGGTCAGATTGGAGTCGACTGGTGTAGGCAGGGCTCAGAGAGGCAGACCAACTTTGGTCCTTACGTTCCTCATCCTCCTCTTGACATAAGCAGGCTAGCCCAGGCACATTCTTCCCATGACCATGGAAGAGGCAAAAGAGGGCAAGCCAGTCACACAAGAGCCTCTCAAGCCTTGGCTCACATCACATCTGCTCGCATTCCACTGGCCAAAACAAGTCACATTGGTGAATCTGATATAAGGGGGGAAGGGCATGATCTGCCTCTGTGGTGGGTGAAACTGAAATGTTTCAAGACAAAGGGCATGGATGCAGGGA
The DNA here is from genome assembly GCA_028646485.1 of Cryptoprocta ferox. Taxonomy (NCBI): domain Eukaryota; kingdom Metazoa; phylum Chordata; class Mammalia; order Carnivora; family Eupleridae; genus Cryptoprocta; species Cryptoprocta ferox. The sequence continues at coordinate 18,292,204 of CM053562.1, forward strand.
GGAGTCAAGAGTTAGGATTGTTAGTACGCTCTTCTATAAGTATTTTTTTTTTTAAATGTAAGACAGTATCGCCAACATGTTCTGGAGAACTAGTGAAGGAGCAAAAGTCTTTCTGGTTCTCAGTGTTGGACTCTTCCAAATTCCAATGGATCATTCTTTTCTGCCATCAGACCCCACTCTCCAGTTGGTCAAGTCCAGGGAAACTATTTATCAGCCATCACAGAAAGCAGGACACTCTGCTGGTGAGGGGACAGGTTTGGTGGTCGTTCAGACCAGGATTTAAGTCACTGATCTGCCATTGTTACATGATCTTGGGTAAGTTATTTAACTGCCCTAAGTTTTAGTTTCCTTACTCTTTTTGTGATTATTATTATTTCCTTGGTTATCTTATCCACGCTCATGGCTTTAAATACCATCCATATGCTGATGATGCTAAAATTTATATTTCTAATGTGAACTTCTTCCCTGATCTCCATATTTGTACATCTCCTACTCCACATCTATACTTTTTTTCTTTTATAGTTTATTGTCAAGTTGGTTTCCATATAATACCCAGTGCTCATTCCAAGAAGTATAACTAATATGCTAAGAAAGAAAGAAACTGAAATTACTTAAAATGCTCAATTAAAACAACAAAGCTCAGAAAAAGAGTGGAAGACACAAGTAGGAACAAAGAACAAGAGCAACAAATAGAAACATTAACAATTATGGGAGATATTAATATAATTATATCAACAGTCACTTTTTTTCTAAGTTTATTGTCAAGTTGGTTTCCATGTAACACCCAGTGCTCATCCCAACAAGTGCCCTCCTCCATGCCCATCACCCTCCTTCATCTCTCCCCCTCCCCCTCCCCCATCAGCCCTCAGTTTGTTTTCAGAATTCAAGAGTTTCTCATGGTTTGCCTCCCTCCCTATTTTTCCCCTTCCCCTCCCCCATGGTCCTCTGCTAAGTTTCTCCTGTTACACTTATGAGTGAAAACATATGGTATCTGTCCTTCTCCACCTGACTTATTTCGCTTAGCATGACACCCTCGAGTTCCATCCACATTGCTATGAATGGCCACATTTCATTCTTTCTCATTGCCATGTAGTATTCCATTGAATATATAAACCACATCTTCTTGATCCATTCATCACTTGTGGGACATTTAGGCTCTTTCCATGATTTGGCTATTGCTGAAAGTGCTGCTATGAACATTGGGGTACATGTGCTCCTATGCATCAGCACTTCTGTATCCCTTGGGTAGATCCCCAGCAGTACTATTGCTGGGTCATAAGGGAGTTCTATGGTTAATTTTTTGAGGAACCTCCACACGGTTTTCCAGAGCGGCTGCACCAGTTTACATTCCCACCAACAGTGTAGGAGGGTGCCCGTTTCTCCACATCCTCGCCAGCATCTATAGTCTCCTGAGTTGTTCATTTTAGCCACTCTGACTGGCGTGAGATGGTATCTCAGTTCCACATCTATACTTGAATTATCTCACCAGCACCTAAAACTGAACATATGTAGACTAGAGCTGCTAGTGTCTCCCCTAAACCTCTCCTCCCATCCTCTTTTCTGATCTAAGTACCTGGCATCTTCATTCTTCCAACTGATTAGACCTAAACCCTCATTATCATCTTTCTTTTATATCCCATATCCAATGTCCAGGGAAATCCTGTTGCTCTACCTTTAAAATACATCCTTAATCCAAACTCTCTTTACCAAGTCCAATTCTAGAACCCTTGTCCAACCCACCATCATCTCATGCAGACAACTGTGTGAATTTCCCAATTCTCTCTCTGCCCCCACACACCTTCAGTGAAGCCATTAACCAGTGAGTCAGACTGCATCTTTTACTTGCTCAAACCATCTGATGGTTTCCCATCTCACTCACTGTAAATGCCAGATTCCTTATGAGGTACCTTTAAGGCATCGTGATCTCGCCTCCCAGCATCTGCTCTCTGCTCATTTCCATGATAGCCAAGGGCCTCCTTGCTGTTCTCTGGGGCTTTGCACTTTAGGCTTCCTCTCTCTGCTATTTATTCTTTTCCCCAAGTACTTACATGGCTCATTCCTTTCCCCTTCCAAGTCTTTACTCAACATTCATCTTCTCTCTAAAGACTCCCTCAACATCCTATCCTTCCCTAACCTATTTTTTTCCCCTTAAACCTTATCACCATTTCACACACTGATTATTTTACTTATTTATTTTGCCTGTTATCTGTTTCTACTACCAGAAAGTAAGGTCAATGTGAGTGGTATTTTTGTCCATAATATACATTGTTGTAGTCTCTGGACCTAGGACATTTCCAGGCACATAACAGGTGTTCAATACATATTTGTTGAATAAATGAATGAGAAGAATAGGAATACTGTACAGATTAAATAATATGTGTAATTTAGCATGATATCTGATGCACAGTAAGTACAAAAGAAATGAACATTCAATATAAACAGCAAAGAGATCCAAAGCCCTGGGATTCTGAGGTTTAGATCTAACTCTAAAAACTGTGATTTTACTAATGTTCTCTGATGTGCCTTTTCACTGGGGGTCCAAATTTGTTCTCTTTTCCCAGTACCTGGGCAGTTGATGCTCAATATACTTTTATTCAATCCAAGGAAAACCAGATGACTCGAAAGTTGTGGGTGGCTGGCCAGGTTGTTCCCTCTGATGCTGATCAGAGTCTAAAGAGAGCTGTGCTCTGAGGAGTAAGCATTGGGACTGCAGGGGGCCAACACAGAGTCAGCTGCTAGATTTTAAACCCAGTGGGCACTGCAGACACTGGGCTTTTTACAAAGGTAGACAGATGCCTGCCTACCCCACAAACTCTCTTTCTCCAATCTCCAGGTGTTGTCAGAATAATCCTATTTCCCATGAGTGCAAAAATGCCTTTATATTTATAGTAATCCCAAAAACATCAATAACCACTACAGAAAATATTCTATTTATCTACAGTGTTAGTTTCCTCTTAAAGTCACAAAGTACAGAGTATGATTCATTCTCCCAACAGGAGATTGACAACTGGGTGTTTCTAGATGTGCTTGATGAGGCTTCAGCTTAATTCCCTGTCACTTCACTTAAAAGAAGAAAGGATTCTGCATCTGTGAATAGCATCTCTCTTCTCAATGATGCATGAAAGTACCAACAGAGGTAACTCCAACACCACATTCCCAAATCTGAACTCTTACATGGCAACTCTGCTTGGGGGCATGTTTTTACTTCCTGTTACATAGTTCAGCTTCTACCTCTAAATTGTCTGGCTATGGCATCTGTTTATCAGCACAATACGCATTTATGAAGCACCGACTATGATGCTTGGCATTGAGGCTCAGGTTGCAGAGCCCAGAGATGATCACAATAGAAGTTCAATAATAATCCTCGAATTAAACAACATGAAACAAATGAAGAAATGTATAAGGTGGCAGATGATTACATGTCTGGTAATGCTACATGGACCTTAGTACATTACCCATACACCATGCTGGCAGAAATCTGCAGGGAAGGCTTTATGGAAGAGGTACTACTTGAGATAAAGGCTTAAGAAAGAAAAGAATGAAATAGAGTATGCTCAGAGTAAATGTATATATAGAAGTGAGCAATGCTCATGAGTTTGAGGCCCAAATTTTCCATGCATTTTACACAAAAATTGTATCATCAGTAAAATGTCAAATATAAAGTCTAGATCCTACCACTACCACCACCATCTCAAATGTAATTGTTATTGGTAGGGGAAAAAAAGGTTGTAAAAGATAGTTGGGCCAACATGATTTTTTTAAAGGTATGGGACAATTAAAATCTTTCTTCTAAGTTAAAGGCTCCTCTTGGGTTTTAGAACGACTATTTTCTGAGATTTTTACCACTAGTCATGATTCTGACACGGCCTTGCCATTACACCCTCACCAAGGGGAGGTGACGGCTTCCCTTCCTTGAACTGCCATGATAACCCCTGATCACCAAGATATCTTTTCTTCTTCTTAATCCTGGAGGATCTTCTTGGCCTCCTGCCTTATCTGCTAAAGCCCAAAGCAGCTTTACATCACTGTGTTTCCTGGCAGATCCCCGCAGCCAAACAACTGCTCGCCACATGTTTCTCCTCCTCCAGGCTGATAACCTTCACTCCTTTTCTGCTTCTGCTTGTCCAGGGCAGAGGCGGGAGGAAGCTCAAGCCTCAGTTCTCTTCATGCTGCACCACATTTCATGGTGGACTAGAATGTGCTTGATCATTTCCAAGGACTGAGGGTTTTACAAACCAAGGTCCTAACATACTATAATATAAAAAATTGGGAAAACTATCAAATATACCAAAGAAGCATTGTATCAGTCCATTGTCTTAGGATCAGTGAGTCTCATACCTCCCATGTGTAACAGATATACATCATTTTTATTTTTTTATGTTTATTTATTTTTGAGACAGAGAGAAACAGAACATGAGTGGGGGAGGGGCAGAGACAGAGGGAGACACAGAATCTGAAGCAGGCTCCAGGCTCTGAGCTATCAGCACAGAGCCCGATGCAGGGCTCAAACCCACGAACTGTAAGATCATGACCTGAGCCAAAGTCGGATGCTCAACCAACTGAGGCACCCAGGTGCCCCCATTTTTATTTTCTTGAGGACATATGAAAACTAAATTTTCCAGTCTTTCTTGCAATTAGGTCAGAGGCCAAGCAACTCTGTTTTGGCCAATGAAAGGTAGACAGAAGCGATGTAAGGCCACTTCTAGCCCTGGCTCTAAAAAGCCATGTGCCAGTATTTTCCATCCCTTGCTTCTCTTTCCACTGAAACCATAGGTCCTAGTTGACATAACTACATGATGAAGAATCCCAGATCCTTGAGCCACCTCCTGAAGGAGAACCACCTAATCCATGTCACAATATGACATGAGCAATGAATAAACCTTTCTCACGTTAACCCACACATATTTCAAAGTTTATTACTTTAACAGAGTATAGCCTATACCAATTAATACACCCTGGGGAAAAGATGGAAAACTGAAGTCAGATTATTGTTTTCACTGATAATAATTGCTATTAAGGACCTAGTCTATGCCAGGCACTGAGCTCAGCACTTTATTTATGAAAGCACTTATATATCATCCTTGGCATTTTACATCCGTTTTACAAATGGGGAAACTGAGACCCAGAGAGGTTTACAAAAAGATGCTCCAAGGTCAAGTAGTTGGCGATAAAAGATTTTTCTGATACCAGAGATTATTCTATTTCAATGGTAAAGATTCTCTCTTCCCATTTTTTTGTAGGAAGAGATTACAATTATATCCATTCTTCTTTATTAAAAGCCTTCTACTATTACTACCAAATTCAGAATTTTATGTATATTCCTTCATTACTTGCTCTACAAAGTCATTAAACACAATAGAGTTTCCAGCACTTTCTGTATTGTTAATCATACAAAAGCCCAGTGAGATCTATCACTTTCAGTCCTTATTCTGAACATGAGAACGTGCCCACTAATTTAGCTGTGATCTAATCAAAATTGAGTCATGACAGACAAAGTCACCTAGGTCTATGCCATTGCAGTCATTAAAATGTTAATGATACCTGGACCAATTCTAGATAAAATAAATCTAGTCCACAAATGTGTATTGAGCCTCCTCTGTGTATAAGACGTCAAAGAGGCAAAATGGTTTCAGGGTTTATTTCTGGAGCTCTGGTTCCTACTGAGCCCCATGAGAGAGAGCCTCAAGCAACAAGTCTGGCTTCCAAATCGTACATATTTTTCACATTAAAGGAAGAAAAAACATTTAGGCTTAATTTCTAATAAGATAAAATACATTAAGATCTTAATTTAGTAGTGATAACATGTGTACACCCAGTGCTTTCATGTCTATAATTAAATTTTATAATCCTAGCGATCCTATGAAATAGCTAAAATGGTTATAATTATCCCCATTTGTCCATGGTAAAATTGAGGCTCAGTGACAGGGGAAACTCTCTCAGCAGTAGAACAGTGGATCTAGATCTCCAGAATTCTCATACTGAGCAACCTATGCATTTCTTACAAAAGAGCACTTGGTATTGGATGTAATTTCACAACCTTCCACAACCTTCTGTGTGACCCTAATCACACAGATCAGTACTAGCAAACCTTTTCAGTATACGTAGGAAGAGCTTTGTGTATTTTTCAATATTCCATCTACCCTTACCTTTTCTTTTCTTTCTTTATTTAAATTCAAGTTAGCTAACATACGGTGTAGCACTGGTTTCAGAAGTAGAACTCAGTGATCCATCACTTAACATATATGCTCATCCCAACAAGTGTCCTTAATCACCCATTTAGCCCATCCCTCCCACCCACTTCCCCTCCAGCAACCCTCAGTTTGTTCTCTTTAAGAGTCTCTTTTTTATCTTATTATCCCTCCCCTTCCCCTATATTCATCTGTTGTGTTTCTTAAATACCCTACCTTTTCTTTTCTCACTTAAAAATAAGTCTGCTGAATCACATGGAGTTGATCCACTATGCCTCTTCCTCTGACCTTTTTTTTTTTTATCAGTGAACACATTATTCACATCAAAACTTTATCATTTTATATGCTCCCATAAGCTATGCATATAAAACCTACAATATAGTGTCTTCATTCAAAGTAGAATATCTGACCCCATTTTTTTTAGAAGTAAGCTTCAATTTTCTATAATTAATTACTTTTGATATTTCCATAGTGAGCCCCTTGATGGCCATGAAAGAAAGGTCCAGGCAGGTTATGGGCAAGGTGAACAGAGAGCTTATTTCCCAAATAATTTATTTGGAAACTGTCATACATTGTGTTTCCCTCAGAATCTCAATGGAAAATGCAATATACCCCTAATGGCTCAAATGAAGAGATCACTCTATAGGTGATCATCACCTATAGATCATCTATAGAGTGATGTGGGGATACTGAGGCACCTAGAGACTAGAACCTGATGAAAGCTGTTACACTTCCAGGGCAGAAGGGACAAGAGGAAGAATTAGGGTAACCAGAATCCAAAGAAGGCTACAGTCATTGCAAAGAATAGCTAAGGCCAGAAACAGAGCACTAAAACAGGGAGACAGCAAAACATGGAGAAAGCAAGTAAGAAATACCATAATCTCTCTCCTCTCATCCTCTGGTCTTTTGCTGGTGCCTCCCACTGGCCAAACTCAATCAGAGACCAGTGGCAGAGGGGCCGTGTGATGTAATATGCAGTAAACAGCCTCCCAGGAACAGAGCAAGGCAGGGAAGGACAGAAAATGGAGTTGAGCTGGGGTGGGAAGTAGTACAGAGAATAACCAGTGCATCTGTTTATTCATAGGCCTTCAGCTTTACATTCTGTCTGTAAGGGTGGGAGATGCATTTTATAAGAATGAAGCCCCTTTTCACAATTCCACCATTTGATGCACACATAAAATACTGGTGTAAAAATGGCTGTAGCCTGAATGCACATTGATGTTTTTTAATGTGTTAGTAAACACAGTTGTTGGCTGTTCCAGGAGAGAATTATGCATTATCAACTGACATAAAAGGGAGTGTAATGTCATCTTCAATTGCTGTTAGAAGAAACAGGATGAAATGATGAGCAATTAGGAAAAGAAATATTGTATCCCTATGGCAGCTCAGGTTTTACTGAAAATCCTGTTGGACTGGTTATGTGAGCCGCCACATAAACGTTTGGGGCCCACGCCCAGGCAGAGGGAAGAGTTATGACCTGGGAGTATGTTTCCATGGTAAAGCTTTGGGGAATTTAATGCCCTGAAATAGCTTCAAGCACATCAATGGCACAAGGTCAATGAAAAAACCTGTTCTAAACATGAGGAGTGTTTACAAGCATTCTGTAAATGTGATTTAGAAAACTCTTATCTCACAGATGCCAATATTTAAGATAACAAATGACTCACAAGAAAAACAAGAGCAGTGCCCTCAAGGGAATCGTGTGCCAAGAAAATACAGATCTGGATCTAAGGGAATGGGAATGGGGGCTGTGGCTTAGTCCTGAACAAACAGCATCTGTCTTCAGAAGTGGATTTCAATTTTAGTTGACTATGTATGATGACTTTGTAATACCAATCAACTAACTTTCTCCTTGAAAAAGGATCACAGTTCTAACACCCATTTATTCTGAGACTGGGGAAGGCCTAGCACGCACGACCTCCGAAATGCTGTTGAAAGAGAGTTGGAGTTCTTCATACCCTGAAGTTAAATACAATCTTTTCACCCTGGCATTCAAGGCCTTGACCCACTTTCTCAGGTTTGCCTCCCAATGTTTCCTACAAACCAACTGAATCTAATCCTCTGTCACTCTGATTTTATTGGTTCTTCTATCACTAATCTCTAGTAACTACTGATCATTAATCTGTTCATTCTTCAAGACCATCTTCTCTATGAAACATTTCCTTACCTCTGCAAACATACTAATGCCTTCATCTTTAAACACTCAGAGCATCCTATTTGTTAACATAAATGATAATTTCCTCTTCCACCTTGCCGTATATATAGTCACTTGCTTAGTGTTCTCTAGGAAGTTAGAAGTTCCTTGAAGGGAGGGTTTACTCCTTTTGTAAAACCTAAGGTACCTAATAGTGACCTTCCTCCACTAGGGGCTTGGTCAGGATGTTGAATGGAAGGGGTGGGGGAAGAGGAGAAAGGGAAACAAGCCACAAGAGACTCTTTTTTTTTAATGTTTACTTATTTTTTGAGAGAGGGAGACAGAGTGTGAGCGGGGGAGGGGCAGAAAGAGAGGGAGACACAGAACCTGAAGCAGGCTCCAGACTCCAAGTTGTCAGCACAGAGCCTGATGCAGGGCTCAAACTCACAGACCGTGAGATAATGACCTGAGCCCAGGTCAGATGCTTAACTGACTGAGCCACTCAGGCGCCTAAGAGACTCTTAACTATAGAGACTATACAGGGTTGATGGAGGGAGATGGGTGGGGGATGCACTAGATGAGTAATGGGTATTAAGGAGGACATCTATCATGATGAGCACTAGATATTGTATGTAAGTGATGAGCCACTGGATTTTACTCCTAAAACCAATACTGCACTGTAAGTTAACAAAATAGTATTTAAATTAAAAAAAAAAAAAGATGCCTCTAGGCAAAGGGGACTCAACACTCTAGACTGCTTTATCAATATAAGAGATGGTTTAATGCCAAGAAGCATTTTCTAAGCCTTTTTAACGCTCTCCCCAAAGCTGACTTCATTCATCCCAATAGTATATAATTCTTATATGCTGATAACTTCTGTATATAAATTCCTAGATCCCAATTCTCTCCACAAATCCAGTCTTTTGTCACAACTTGTCTCCTGACTACATCCCCTTGGATTTCCCAAAGGCATCTTGGAATACAGCATATGATACATTTGAAATCCATCCCCTTTCCCTTGCTCCCATGCTCACGACTCTTCTGTACTCCAAATTCCCCACCTCAGTTAACAGCATCTTCATCAATCAAGCTTCACCCTCTGCTGCCCTGAAAACACGCACAAGGCTGCAGAGAAGAACACCATGGTGCCTATATGGAGACCTGCCTCAGTCCCTGCCCCACTCTAAATGCAGGCCATATCCTGTCACTTCCCAGCCTTGATTCTAGCACTTACAAAGCATAACCAAATTCTCTAGCAGGACACCCAAGCCCCTTCATCAATGAGTCTCAACTCCCTCCCTAGCCACGCCTCCCATGAGTCCTATTCTTTCAGAACCCCACATCCCCCTCTCCTCACCCCTCTCCCTAAAATAAATTTCTGTTCATTTGTAAAAACCCTTTTAAATATCACCTCATGTATAAACCCTTTTTCTGATCCCCTTTCTCCATTCCTCTCCAAGGAAGTCATCCATTCTCTTCTCTACTTTAATGATTGCATTCTTTTGCTCTCAAAAGAGCTGGGGCAAGTGTCCATGTGTCATGCACCATGCGAGGCATTGAGGAGAGAGGCATGAACAGACAGACTTGCCCTTCAGATACACCTTCCTAAGGGGTGTGTGTGTGTGTGTGTGTATACACTCCACATATTATGTAATAACATTTAACAGGTATTTATCTCCCTTAATCTCCTTCTCCATTGTTGATTATGATTCAATAAGCCAAGTCTGTGTCTTGATTATTCCAGGATCCTTAGCAACTATTTACAACTCTTTCTTTGTGCCCTTGTCCAACGGTACATAATACTTAGGTGTTCGGTGGATATGTACGGATATGTAATAAATATTGTTCATCAAAGTAAATGACTGGTTTACTGTGTAATTTCCTAACCTATCAGACATGAAGATTATCTGTTCTTTTACAAAGATTACCTGTGCCTTGCATTTACTAGTAAGGCTACTCTACAGAGTTGTCTTTTTGGTACCAAGCAGAGAAAACGGATTGGGGTGGAATCCACTTAGATGCCCTACATCTAGGATAAGTCCTCACTTTTTGGCATGACTTTTCATGGGAAAGGCAAAGGCTCTGTAGCCTGAACCTGTGGTGTCTTGGCGAGAGGATGAAGCAAGAGGAAAAAAATGGGACGGACAATGATATGAAGCCGAGATTACAGGTCATAAAAAATGAGAAGAAACATGCAAGAGCCCCAATCTCTGCATAGTGCATGATGTGGTGGGTTAGGAATTGAATTTAAAATCAAAAGGCCCATTCTGAGTCTTAATTTTCTATTTTCTAATTGGATTACCTTAGACAAGTCACCTAATTTTCCTGGGCCTCTGTTTTTCTTTATCTGTAAAACTGGGACAGTGATAGCTACTTTATAGTATTGTTGAGGGGGTTCAAATTAGATTGAGTATGAGCTAAATTTTAAATTATTAATAAAATGTAAATTTTCATATAAAGTGCATGGAGTATCTCCTTGGGACTGATGGAGGGATAGATCTCACCACCAGATGCTCTGTCCATAGAATAACTGAGAAAGAGATGTAAGAATCACATTCAGAAGACAAAACTAAAGATCTATAATTGAAACTCAGAAGTAGCTTATGAGTATTTCACAAAGAAGGTATTTATAAGACGCGGGATTAAAGAATGGGTGAACTATGAAAAAGAAAGGACCAAGAAGCTACAAAAATTACAAGCAAGTCACTTTCAGGGAGCCAAGTATTAAGTCCATGAACAATGAGAACAAAATGTGCCAGGTTTATATTCAGCCAAGGTCATTGCTACCCCAGGAGAGGACCCTTAAAGGAGCTGAGCTGGGCTCCTGGGAGAAGGACATGCAGAAGAAGGAACAACATGAACAAAGCTGGCACAACATAAAAAAAGTTCAACATGGACCAAGGGAAAATGGAAAATCACCTTCCCCAGGTGTGAGCCTAAATTAGATGTTTCTATGGCCTAGTACTCAGAAGTAAAGTCCAGGGAGACATAGCTAGCTGTACTCTGGTTCTTCAGTCCTCCTTGAGCACAAAGTAAAAGGGGAACTGAAAATATATACCCCTGAACAGGGGAACTGAACAATACATTGGGGGGATTTTATCCCCAAATCCTATTGCAAAGGTCTTAGAAGGACATTATTTCTGCGACCAAGGAAAATGAGGCAAGTCACAAAATTCCAGCTTACTGCAGGGCCCCAGCGTGCAAATGGCCCCCTGGAATGAACTTTGGACAAGCACTGGATGTCCCTGCTGATAGCAAAGCCACTTGCAGAGGCATGTGGTTTGCTTATCTGTCACCTTAGGTACCCCAGCTCCTGGCAGCAGGATGTACACTGTGCTCAGTGTAGTTCTTTCCAAAGTCTTCCTAAAGAGAAGAGGTAAACATCCTACCTTCTAGCTTGGATATATCTAGGTATTAAAAGAGAGGCCTTCTGGAAAAGTTTGGGCTGGGAGTCTCTTCTCTGCATTTTCTAACAGGGAAAGAGGTACAGGCGATCATTCTTCTTCCTCTGGCTCCAAATGATCAACAACTTTTCTCATGTTGCCTTAGCTTCCACTCCAGAGAAACACCCAGGTAGCCATGATGCCCAAAGCCCCCAACTCCGGGGACACAACTTCATCCCCACCCATTAAACCACGGGACTGAATGGATTTCCCATCGATCTTACTTCAGCTCAGGCATAAAATCCAGGGCTCTGTGCAATGCAGCTACTTCTTAAAATATCCTTATAAATCTTGGCCATCGTATTCATTAATTACAGCCCAGCCAGGACTCTGGCTGTTAGTTCTGGGTGGCAACTTCATTTATTCCCACATTAAATGCTTTATTTCCATGGAGTTTTTCAGTCTCACCCCATTACTTAGCTTACCCACCAATAAACCTCCCCAGCTGTGTCATCAAACAATTGTTTAAAAAAGAGACCTGCCCCCCTTTTTAAAAAAATTAGATAAAATACCCAAGTTATTCTGAACCTTTTAGTTAATCAGACCACTAAATAGTAACAGTTAAGCATTTATTGAGTCTTACTATGCCCCAAGCACTGTAGAAAGGGCTTTGGATACCTTAGTCCAATTGATCCACAGAACAATTCTTTAAAACAAGTATTATCATTGTCCTTATTTTGTAAGCTGAGGATTAGAAAGATTAAGTAACTGGCACAAAGATATATGGGTAGGGTCACCACTCGAATTCAGGTTTGCCTGATTCCAAATCTCAAACTCTTACCAAGAGAACTACAGTAATTCTAAAACGGTAACTTTATGTGCTACTAAGCCATAGTACAGAGATATGCAATAAAAAAAATTACAAGTATAGCATTTTGCAGCTAAAGAGACCTTTAAAATGTTTTAATCCAATCTCCATACTGAGCAGATGGGCCCTGGGTCCCCTTGGGGCGAGGCACTGTGCTCAGGGTCACAAAGCCAGGAGAGGCAGAGCCAAGACTGAAACTCAGGCCTCCTCATTTTCAGCTACATGCTCTCCCTGCGATAGTCTGCTGCTGTCCAAATGCTCTATTACATTGGAATTTGTTTTCCCCTGGGTACAGATGAGAGTAGAAGGACCTGTGGAGTGGTGTTAAGTGAATTGAATGTTCCTTCTGCAAATGAAAATGAGAGGCTAATTAGATTCCATAATCACTCTCTCTGATTAAAGTTATCCTCCCTCCTCCACTGACTTCTACACCTCTGACGTCCCTCAGTTGTGACTTAAGGTATGCCTTGCTTAGTCTAAATTTGTCTCCTGATGTATCTGTCCTGATCACAAAGCCTGATCTATTTCATCCTCTAATATCCAGAGACTGAACCCAGCTGGATGGGGCTTGGGAACTTGAAATCATGCTTGTTCTTACTGTTGAAAGTCATCAGGCTCTTACTCTATGGTGGTAAAGTTGTGACTCAGGGGGTTTAAACTTAAAATCCGAGACTTAAAAATCAGAGGCTTGGCAGGAAACTGAAACAAGATCAGTTGGTAGATATTACGATACCAATATCTCAAATGAATGCCAGGAACTACAGTGGACCATAGGAGGCACATGCCTCCCTAAAATGAGCAGCTGCTCATCTCCAGCTAGTGATTGCTGTGGATTCTGTCTCCCTGATGATAAAATAAGTTCCATGAGGGTGGAGATTTTGTCTCATACTCTGCTTCATTTATAATGCTTGAAAGAGGTCTGGTACAGAGTAGGCACTCAATGAATATTTCTGAACGGATGAGACTTCCATTTTGGGAGCTCTACAGTGTATTCTGTATTCAGTGTACAGGTAGGCAGAGTCCTCAATCTGTTAAAGGAGTGCAGTACATCTGATTGCTCTGGAATAAGGGGAACTAGGTAATGATGTAGATTTCAACCACAGGGCACTTATGGTAATAACTAATGGCCACTGCCAGGATGGAGAGAGTGACAAAGAGTGGTAAACCCTGCAAGCCTGGAAAGTACCATGTGATAGTAGGAAGAGGTCACGGTAGGAAGGTCTAACCTCAGACACTGAAAAATTATGGGACCTTAAACAGACCTGGCCCCTCTCTGACTCTGCCTTCCTCTCTTTAAAAGGCTTTAATAGGTTTGGCCAACTCTTTTGTGAAAGAAACATGCCTAAGAGTCTCAAGAGTCATTAATAATTAATAGAGACAACTGATGGCACAGAAATACATAAGAAACTACTACGAACAATTATACACCAACTAATTGGACAACCTAGAAGAAATGGACAAATTCCTAGCAACATACAACCTACCAAGACTGAATCATGATGAAACAGAAAATCTGAACAGAACAATTACTAGTAAAGAGATTGCATCAGTATCAGAAATCTTCCAACAAAGAAAAGTCCAGGACCAGATACCTTTACTGGTGAATCCTACCAAAAAGCAGAGAACTAATGCCAATCCTTCTCTCAAACTCTTCCAAAAAATTCAAGGGGAGAGAATACTTCCAAATTAATTTTTAAGAGGCCAAGATTAGCCTCATACCAAAGCCAGTTAAGGACACAGTAAGAAAATTATAGACCAATATCACTAATGAACATAGATGCAAAAATACTCAATGGAATACTAGCAAACTGAATTTAACAGTGCATTAAAAGAATCATATACCATAGCCAAGTGGGATTTATTCTTGGGATGCAAGGATGGTTCAACATACACGGATAACAATAAATGTGATATGCTCAGTTAACAGAATGAAGGATAAAAATCATATGATTATCTCAGTAGACGCAGAAAAAGCATTTAACAAAATTCAGTATCTTTTCATGATAAAAACTCACAAAAAATTAGGTATAGAAGGAATGTACCTCAATGTAATAAAAGCCATATAGGACAAGCTCACAGCTAACATCATAATCGGTGAAAAGCTGAAAGCATTTCCTCTAAAATCAGGAACAAGAAAAGTGTGCTCATTCTTGCCACGTCTATTCAACACAGTGCTAGAAATTCTAGCCAGAGCAATTAGGCAAAAGAAAGAAATGAAAGCCAATCAAATCAGAAAGGAAGAAGTAAAACTGTCTGTTTGTAGATGACAGGAAAGCCTAAAACTCTACGAAAAACAAACAAACATCTGTTAAAACTATAAATCAATTCAGTAAAATTGCAAGATGTAAAATAAACTTACAGAAATAAATTGCTTTTCCATACAGTAACAACAAACTATGCGGAAAGAAAACTAAGAAAGCAATTCCATTTATGATAGCATCAAAAAGAATAGAATGCTCGGGAATAATTTAACCAAGGAGGTGAAAGATCTGTGCACTGAACACTGTGAGACATTAATGAAAGAATTTGAAGGAAACAAAAATAAATGGAAAAAGATCTCATGCTCGTGGACTGGAAGAATTAATATTGTTAAAATGTCCATACTACCCAAAATTATCTACAGATTTAATGCAACTCCTGTCAAAATTCCAGTGCCATTTTTCACAGAAATAGGAAAAAATTCCAAAAATTTGTAATGAACTGAAAAAATCCAAATATTCAAACATCTTAAGAACAAGAAAGCTTGAGGAATCACATGTCCTGATTTCAAAATAAATCACAAGCCACAGTAATCAAAATAATATGGTACCTGCATGAAAACAGACACAGAGACCCATGGAACAGAACAGATAGTCCAGAAACCCACTCATATATAATCAACTAATCTGTGACCAGGGTGCCAGGAATACAGAATGGGAAAAGGATAGTGTTATCAATAAACGGGGATGGGTAACTGGATATTCACATGCCAGAGACTAACAATGAACCCTTACCTTATACCATACACAAATATTAACTTAAAATAAAGACTTAAATGTTATACCAGAAACCATAAAACTCCTAGAAGAAAACAGGAAAAGACTCCTTGACAATGTTTTTTTTTTTTTACTGTGGAAATGAAACCAAAAGCAAAAGCAACAAAAGCAAAAATTTAAAAATGGGACTACACTGAACAATAAAGCTCCTATACAGCAAAGGAAACAATTAAGAAAATGGAAAGGTAACATATGAATAGGAGAATTTCTTTGTAAAAAATATATCTGATAAGGGGTTAATATCCAAAATATAAAAGTAACTCCTACAACTCAATAGCTAACAACAACAACAACATAACCAACAATAACCAAAGAACCCTATTTTAAAATGGGCAAAGGACCTGAACTGACATTCTTCTGAAGAAGACATACAAATGGTCAATAGGTACATGAAGAAGTGCTCAATATCACTAATCATCAGGGAAATCAAAATCAAAATCACCATGAGCTATCATCTCACACCTATTAGGAAGGTTATTATCGAAAAATCAAGAGATAACTAGACTTGGTAAGGGTGTGAAGATAACAGTACCTTGCACACTGTTGGTGGGAATGTAAATGGGGAGAGCCATTATGGAAAATATTATGGGTGTTTCTCAAAAAAATTAAAAAACAGAACTTGCATATGTCCCAGAAATTCCATTTCTGGGTATATATATACAAAAGAAATGAAATCAGTATCTGGAAGAGATATCTGTACCCCTATGTTCATTGTAATATTATTCCCAGTAGCAAAAATATGGAAACAACCTAAGTATCTGTTGATAAATGAATAAATTATAAAATCTGGTGTATATACATACAAGAGAATTTTAAAAAAGAAAGTCCTGCCAATTGTGACAACATGGGTGGACTTTGAGGACATTATGCGAAGTTTAATAAGCCAAACACAGAAAGACAAGTACTGTATGATCTCACTTATATGTGGAATACGAATAAGTCAAACTCTCGGAGGCAGAGTGGAATGGCGGTCACCAGGGACTGAGGGCTGAGAGATGTTGGTTAAAGGGTATAAACTTTTAGGTATAAAATGAATATGCTCTGGGCATCTAATGTGCAGCGTAGTGACCATACTTAATACAGTACTGTATACTTGAAATCCACGAACAGAGTATATCTTCTGTACTCTCACCAAAAACAAACAAACAAAACAAAAAACTATGTGAAATGATGGATGTATTCCTTATTTTGACTGTGGGAATCATTTCACAATGTACATGTACAGTAGTTTTCTGCTTATCTGTAGCTTCACTTTCTGCAGTTTCAGTTACCGCTGGTCCAGAACCAGACGATCCTCTTTCTGACATCATCAGGTCAATAGCAGCCTAACGCTACAGTGAAGCCTATGTCATTCACCTCACTTCATCTCATCAGGCAGGCATTTTATCATCTCACATCATCACAAGAAGAAGGTTAAGTACAGTATAATATTTCAAGAGAGACCATGTTCATATAACTTTTATCACAGTATATTGTTGTGTTCCACTTTATTATTAGTTATTGTTGTTCATCTTACTGTGCCTCATTCATATATTAAACTTCATAATACATATGTATGTATAGGAAAAAGACATATTATACATAGGATTAGGTACTATCCATGGTTTATGACATTCCCTCAGGGTCTTGAAATTTATCCCTTGCAGATAACGGAGGACTACCATATATAAAATCATGTTATACACCTTAAAATATGTAAATTTTACCTGCCAATTCTACCTCAATAAACCAGGTATAAAAATAAACAAATAATAAAGAGCCAAATCTACCACCCACTTCACCTAGCTGATGTTTGAGACATCCTGAGCTCAGCAGCCATAAATAGAGTGACTGACATGTATGCATATAAACCTAGCCCAGCTAATACTCATCATTCATAGATTTAATTCCTGATCTCTCCATTTCATGCATTTATTTTACTTATTCCATCTTGCCAAGATGGGCACTATTCACAACTGATTCTGCCCCTCAGGAAGAAGACCCAGTTCTGTCCTCTTTTTCTACTCCACATGTGGCAATATACACGTGTGTGTGTGTGCGCGCGCGCGCATACATATGCACAGGTGTGAATGTAAGTCACTTTGTAAAATGTCAAGTGTGATCTAGCCACTCATTAATAACACCTAACTCTGCATTTCTGGGTAAATAACTAAATTGCTACTTTTCTTATGTCATCTCTTTCTGCCTGTGTTGTCACTTTGGTACTTCAAAAGATCAAAATGTGGAAACTCTTTTAGATCTTAAAAATGTTATCTTCAAAGGAAAAATTCTACAACTGACCAGAATTGACATGAAGGACTCCATATTGTTATTCTTCCCTACCCAGGTTCTGAATTTTAAAATGCTATTTGGTGGGTTTTTTGTTTCTAATATCACACATAATAATTTGTTATAATTAGGAATAAATTGCTTCTAGGGATGAGAATAGCACCTGTGTTAAAAAGAAATATGCTTTTTATGTCAAGGCAACTTATTTATTTATATTAAGTACAGAGACCCAAGTAAGGAGCCTGGAAATTTCCTTAGGTGAAGGCTGAGACTCATTTGCGTTGGGGCTTCAAGGAGGAAAGACAGAGCACAGGCCAAGGAAAGGGAGGTCTCAGGTTCTGGGACTCATGCTACTTTATGCATATGAAGTGAGATCTGATGTCTAGTATTTTCTCTTAAAAAGTAGACTGAAACCAGATGTACCATCAAATGAGGTGATTTATGACACAGAATACTCTAGAAGTATTTGAATGAGCCCACAACACTTTCTGCTTGGAAAACAGGAATATAATAGCTACAAGTGTGAAACCCACAAAATGAACTGCAGCACAAGTGAGGGACATTGTTTTCATCTTGCATACTTTAGGAGCAAAACATTCTGGGATTCAAGCCTGAGGCGATAGGGCCTAAGAATGAGGATACATGAGAAGAGATAGGGCTGAGAGACAGACAACCCAGACATCCACTGGTGATGTTGTGAGGGAAATATCAATATTTCCTGCTGTGGCTCTGTGTTCCATAAATCCCTAGCTAATAAGGTACCTATGACAGAGGTGCTCTTTAATAACTTCGAGGGTGTAATAATTGATGGCATAGCCAGCTGGTTGCTGTGATCAGACATAAATTAAATCATTTTTATTGTTTTATGTTTCCTCTAACTCCCTACCCACTCCCACCCAATCCAACCACCTTTTTGGCCTCTCTTAACCAATCCTAAGAAAAGAATTTGTCTGCATTGCTTATCAAATGATAAGAGCTAGCAGGAAAGAGAGGGCAGACAATGAGAAGTAAATGATTCTCCATTCTTTGGGTGAGATTTTTTTTTTCAAATGCACAATAATTCCTTCTCTCTTATAGTTTCTTGGCCCACCTGTACGAGGTCTAGCAACAACTAAGCATCCTTTCATTTGGAAAGCATTCCTTGAAGGCCTGTCGTGGGCCAGGTCTGGTGGCACCAGACACTTGGGCATAAGATGATGAAAACAAGGTCATTCCTTCAAGGAGTTCACTGTTAGAGTGGCAGAGAAGAAGGAGCAAGGGACACATACTGATTGTCATGACAAGAAGCAACAGGTGCCACATGAAGACATAAGTGATAGGACAAAGGACAAGGAGGTAAGTGCTGTCCAAGTGGGGAAAAACCAGGGTAGGTTTTTAGAAGCAAACAGAGGAGAGGCAGGAAGGCACAGTGTCAGAGAAGGTCTGAGCCAAACAAGGCTTATTCTGCAATACCTCCCCTGCCTCTCACTTTATTTGTCCTAAAATAAGGGTCCAGGCAGCAATTTCATGCCTTAAGACAGAGACAAATCTGAGTGTTTGCCCCAGTTGCCTCTCAGTCCTTCTTGAGGAACCACTCTTCTTTTACTCGATCACTCAGCAAATAACTCCTGGTGCTGCTAGGTGCCAGGCAGCATGCCCAGAGCTGAGGACAAGGAGATGTCTGAGAAACACTCCCTGCCTTTGAGGCCACAGTCTAATTAGGACAACAGCCTTGGGAATAGGCTAAAGCCCACCACGGAAAGGGAATGTGATGAAGGCACCAAACTGCCTAGCTCTCAATCCTGACTCTGCCACTTACTAGCTAGATGAGCTTCGCCAAGGTACTGATCTCTCTGCGCCTCAATTCCTCCTCTGTATCGTAACAATAGTACCAACCTAATAACCAGGAGGTTATCAGGAGGATTAGATGGATCAGTAAATGTTGAAGTCTTAGCACAAAGCCTGGCACTCACAAGGAAGGGCTGCACAGAACACTGTATGAGTAATAGGAATAGTCTTATTAGCTGAATGAGACACAGTGCCTTGGTGAGGGAGGTTTCTCAGAGGAGGTGGTGTTTGGACACACTAAAAAGTCTTTGCATCCTTTGCTTATAGCCACCTTCTCAGGAGTAGCCAGACATCACTACTGGGATAGAAGAAAACAGAGAAAGAAACCCAATGGAGAGGAGGAATCAGGCCAAGGGTGATACAGAGGTGGCTTATTTGAGCAGGAGATCTGTTCCTGAGCAGTCAGCATGTCAGCATGTGACAGAATCCTATCCTAAGGCATCAGGAAAGGTTCCTACAAAAACAAGCTCTTTAGAATCCTGCTGAGGTGTCTTACTATCTAAAAATCTATCTTTATTTATACATACACATTTTAACCATTTATCTTTATTTGGCTATAGAGACTTCTGCCTACCTGATTGGCTTAAACATGGGGCAAGTTACTGACCCTCTCAAAAACCTCAGTTTTGTCACCTGAGACATGGAAATAAGTGACTTTTTAAGGTGGTTGAAATCATTTAAAGAATCTATTCTCATAAAATACTTGTAAGAGTGACGACATAATAAATAGTCAATAACTGATGGTTACTCTGTTAATTTACGATTCTGAAGTTGATGGTATTAACATGGGGACAGAAGGTCATAAATGGGTCATAAAATGCCTTTCATTCATTTCAGCTCTTCCAAGCATTTTGCATCTCTATTATCTGTAACTCCTGCATTAGTTGAGTACTATTCTTTGTGCTCTGGCAGTGCCTCTTTTCAAAAAAATGTAGATCAGACTTTAGTTGACTGAATAAAAAATCTAAATGGGTGAACATTTGGAGAAAAGGGAGAGACAGACATGCCTGTTCATTCTGAGTCCTTAAAATGTCTGGCTCTGGCTCCCTGCTCACAGACTGCGGCCCAGCAGACAAGGGCAAACAGCAAAGTGATCTGGCTGTGATCAGGTGGGACTATCAATCATGATGAGGGTTGAAATTGAATCAAATGGGGGCACCTGTGCACAGTATTTTACACTACAAGCAACACAGAAAACATAATCTTATGAAATAAACCAAGTTGCTGGCCATTGGGCAACAATTCCTTCCACACCTCCCTTATGACTTGAGCTGCTTCCTGACTCTCAAGAGGAAGAGTAATTCAGAGACTCTCACAAACATTTCACTATATATCTTACTATCTACAGAAGATTTCCTAGCCAAAACAAGAAAAAAAAAAAAAGGCAGCGAAATCCTGGAGAAAGGTGATTTATGGAAAGCAGGTAGAGCCAAGGTGGAGGTAAGTGGGCAGCAGGGGCCAAGGCTGATTCTCTGAATGGTTGGTGGCTTCCTACCATTTGGTAATAATTTTCAGGGTTCCAGGATGCCGAGAAGCTTCCCCATTGTTCCCTTGCCCCCTCCATTCTAACTCAACACATGAAATGGCAAAATGAAAGAGTAAATTTTTTATTACCTGTCAAAAAGCAGAACCCTACCCCACAAGAGGTAGGCTTATGTTAATGTGAGCAAATTTATCAGTTCCTAGTTGAGAGTCAGTGTTGATGGTTCATGAAGGTGGAGAGAGAGGCGGTTCTCAGAAGTCAGGAATGTTGGGAGAGGCATGGTAGGGACAGGAAAGGAGGCAGACACAGAAGAGGACAACTGAGAACACTTACCTGTTTCATAGCATTATGTACAGCTGGCCATGGCCCAGGCCCTGGTGAAGACAGAGGACTGGGGGCGAAGTAAGAGCAAAGAGAGATGCAGACTTCCAACTTGGAATCTGTCCAGAGGTTTCCTGCCTCCCCACCCCCCATCAAACATACGCAAATGGTAATAAACTCAGATAATGATAGAGTCAGCATTTAAACTCACCATAGAATGCATAAATTACAGGGGAGACTGTTACAGATGCAAAGGCTGGATGCTTTATTGCTGGGGAGAGGATGGATATTCTGCTAACCTGGTAACTCAGGCCAGGCAGGGAGTGCATTACTGAGACTCCTACAAGGAAAAGAAGTCTGAGGCCAGGCTATGCTGCTGCTGGGTATGGATGTTGCTCTAGTAGATAGGCTCAATGGTATTTTTCCCAGCCAAAGCATCCTAGACTCATCCTTTGCAACATACCTGTCTATTCACACCTCTCTAGCTTCACAGGCTGCTTTGCTATTCCTAGAACCTGTCAGGCACACTCTTGCCTCTGCACTGTTTCTGCTGTCAGCATCCTTCCTTCACCTTCAGGTCTAAGCTCAAATATCCCTTTCTCAATGAGAATTACCCACACTACCCTATTTCTAATTACAACCCTCCATTCCACCTTACCCTTGTCCACAGAATTTAGCATCTTCTAACATAGTATATAATTTACTTTTTGCTATATACTTTAGTTATTGGGCATATTGTTTATTATCTTTCTCCCTCCTTCAAGATATAAGCTCCTTGAAGGTAGGAAATTTTGCCTTATTTTTTTTTTTTGGACACGGACGCACTGCCCCAAGTGTCTAGAATAGACTGTGGGACATAATAGGTATGTATTAATTATGTGATAAACACATTATTTTTAAAAAGTGTCTCCTTTTAAGACTGCAGAAGGAGAATGTTCTTCTCAATAAAAGGAATTAAAATTTTCAAGATATTTGTAACATTCCTAGCTCAGGCACTCTCTCCTTTCCCAAACTTGTGTTTTGTTACTGACTCAGAATGGAATACTCTTACCAATTAATGCAACACATACAGTTCAAATGCGTATCATCTCCCAAGAATAAAAGGGGGCCAAAGAAGCTCAGGGACCTGGGGCAAGTATGCATCAGTTTGATTTCCACTGTGCTCACACAAAGACTGACTTGAAAAGTCATTATATATTATGACTTTTAGAACTAGAAATGGTCTTGCATCCTGTCTAATCATCTTATTTGACAAATAAGGTTTGGGGAAATGAAATGGTTGGTCCCAGTTCACATATCTAATTAGCAGGAGCAGTGAGATCAAACCCCCATGTCTGTTAATTCTCTATTCAGTATGTGCTTCTTCCCCATGTTGTCTCTTGTGCTACATAGGTTTTGTATCTATGTGTTCTATGAAGCATGGGGAATTTACTCTCTAAATACTTCCTTTTTAAAGTTTATTTATTTATTTTGAGAGAGAGGGAAAAAAAACCAAGCTGGGGTGGGGGCAGAGAGAAAGGGAGAGAAGAGAGAATCCCAAGTAGGCTCCCCACTCTGCAGTGGTGCACAAGCCATGCAGGTGCCCCTCTGAGTAGTTCCTTTTTAAGTGCTCTGTCAGGGATTCATTTTTATCAAGATCCTGAATATCCCTGTGTCAGCACCTCCTCAATGGACAGCAGCCAATTTACCTTATTTTAGCCAGTCTGTGCTTTACTAAATATTTGATTCATTTCTATTTACACAATTAGTCAATGCTCATCCCTACCTTCAAAAGTAAGTCTTTTCAGAGGGTTTGATGATCCATGGCCATTTCTCAGCAAACTTGCATGTCTACTGGTCTAGACGGATTGTTCAGCCTATGGGCATTACAGGATCAATGCCCAAAAGCAAATTCTAAACCTAGAAATTCTTAGGTAGCTAGTAGACACTTTGATATTAAATATACATATATTCACATAAACAAATGAAATAACTTTCCTTTAGTGACTTTTAAAAAAATGCATTACAAATTTCCAAAAGAGTTGTGAAGTACGCATTATTTCTCAATCTAAATTGACCATAAAGCCTTTTATTGTGCAGTATCTCATAGATTGAATGAACACACACTTACAAAATGCTCCACTACAAGGCCAAAATATAAGGGCAGGAGGGAAAGAGCTATGGGTAGCATTGGAGAAGTAAAGCAGAGGCTAAGATAAATTAAAAGGGGAGGGGAGGGGACAGGTATAGGAGTCCAAGAATAGTGGAGCTATGGAGTAGTAAAAATACATGGATAAATCAAAGATTCATCAGATCTTTCAAGACAAGAGGCCTCTCTCCTAGATCTGGGAAACAGAACTTACCCATAAGATGCCTCGCTGCTCATTAGCAGGGCCCAAGGCTCTGAAGTTCTAAATACAAATCACCAAGGAACTAAAATGTACCCCTAAGCCTCTGATTTTAGCGGCTTATGCCTTTCCAGAAGAATTACCTTGCCTACTGAAATGGCTCCTGCCCAGGGCTGGAAAAGTTTGAATAAAATGTATTTAGCTACTATCTAAAGATCTTAAGTCATTGAGCTAAATGCAAGAGGCTTTTGTTAAAAATCACACAACTAGATATTGAGGTTTATTACATACTTTCTCCAATTTTCCTTCTCCTTTTATGTAATCTCAGCTGGGATGATTTGCCTACATTCTTTCCAGTGGAATCTTCTTATTACTCCCAAGACACAACAGAGAATCACCAACCCTGAACAGAGGGGCGCATGGCTGCATCTGGATTAGAAAAAGGGGGCTATTTATACCAAAATCAATAGGCAGATTTTAGCATAACACTTGCAGGCTTTCTGCAAAGAGAATGAAAGAAAACAAAATGCAGTTCCTTTTCCATTCTTCTTTACTGTATTATTTGCCCCACAGTATGCTTGTCACACGGCCCAAGAGCAGTGTGATCTAATAATGATAGGCCTGCTTGGCACAAGGGAGGGGAAAATCCAGCTGCACTGGGGGCTTCAGGGGATATCTCAGACAGCTGGCCCAGCCCTCACCCCCTGTGTGTTTCGGGGGAAATAAATAAATATATGTAAAACAAACAAACAAACAAACAGGATGTTGCTGGTCTCACATTAATTCTTGCCAATGCTAAACTGGACTCTGGGTCAGGGCCATTCAGAGCCTCTTGCCTAAGAATCAGAGGCCAGAAAACATTGGATAATGCCAAAAGTAAACAAACCTGAGGACACAGAAGTCTTTGATTCCATTCCAGCTGGGAGGCCCTCCAAGTTTGTGCTCAGACTGGCCAGACTGTAGCCTCCCAGCCCGGCTGTAAGGAAGAACCAAACAGCATGCCTCTTTCTGCAGCTTTAATTAACCCCTATGCTTTGTCAGTCCAGTAAGAAATGCATTAAGATGAGAGATTCATGAATTAAACACTTGAAACTTTAAAAGGGAAGAACTTCATAATCCTGAAGGAGGCAGAATAGAGCATGAACCTCCTTTGTACCAGCTCTAGCGAGTACATGGGTCATGTTAGCCATTCCAGGGAGACTCATCAAGACTAGACGAACTGCCAGGACACACAGCAGAAACACTAGTCTTCTAAGTCTGTTTGTGCCAAGCTCTGTCAGTGCCCTCTGTCATTCACAGGACAAATTTCCCCTTTTCGTCTTATTGCACCTGCTAAGTGTCAGTGCCAGGAACAGTAACTCACGCCTACTCAGTCACTGCATAAAGGCATATAAGAAAATTCCTGGCTGCTGTCACCCAATCCATTCTCCTGCTCATCTTCCAGGACACTCAGCCTGCCATGAACAGTGACTGTAGGAAGAGTTCTGAATGTCAGAGAAACAGAGTCCAGCAGCCCTCCCCCCTCAGAACAGCGAGTACGATTTCCTTACTCCTCTTCCTTCCTGCTTAAACTAACTTGTGAGCCTGGAATCTGATCAACTCAACTAAACCCTATGTTTATATCCAATTATAGCAAGAGTCCACAACTGACTAATAGACTATCCTCTCCTAAAATTATCATAAGTGATTGCTATATGGATAGAGGAATCTCTGCCAGGGATCCAATGTGTTCTCACTTCAGAGCTGGGAAGAAAGTGAGGACATCACATTTCACCAAAACCCTTGGAAAGGAATATTACAGGGTTCAAGATCATAGACCATGTATCAAATCTTAGGAAGAAATTAAATGACAATAACTCTTGGTACAGAAAAATAAGAGGAGACATAAAATACATAAAATTTCTGGCATTTTAAAAGAGCATTTTATAAAATGTCTCAAGAGGGAGATAAGATGCATTTCTGCCCTTCCATAAAACGTTGTGGACTGGGGTACCTGAGTGGCTCAGTGGGTTGAGTGTCTGACTCTTGATTTCAGCTCAGGTCATGATCCCAGGGCTGTGGGATCAAGCCTTTCACTGGGCTCTTCATTGCGCATGGAGCCTGCTTAAGATTCTCTCTCCCTCTGCCCCTCTCTAAAATAAAAAATAATTTAAAAAAAATTTTTAATGTTGTGGACTGCCTAAGAATGTATTTTCTTAATTACTATGTTAGAAAAACATCTCCCAGGAAATATGCTAAACAATAACACAAAATAAAACCTTAAACAGATATATGTCATTATATAAAGCCATGTGTCAAAAGGCAAGTTCATTAAGGACTCAAAATTGGATGCACATTAAAGGTGATGGAAGGTCTTGATATGCTTGATAGCATGGAACATCTAACATGACTTCCTACTGTTTCTGACCACCAAAAAATAAAAAATAAAAAAGGGAATAGGTGTCTCAAATACCTAGATTATGCAAGTTAAGGTAATGTACACAGCATTGTTATAGCAAACCAATTCCACAAATTCAGCACCCTTTACAAAATAAAAGTGCACTTCTCACTTAAATAGCAATTCCAAAGTAGGGGTTCCTAGCAGATAAGCTGCTTTTTTCCATTTGGCGACTGAAAGACCCAAGTTCCATCAAACATCTTATGCCTTTGTTATTCCTCTACAGCCTTGAAACCATCTGTTCCGCTCTGGCAGATGGAAAAATAGAAGGCAGACAAGCCGCACCTCTTTTTAATATCCTTGGCCTTAAAGTGACATCATTATTTTTGTTTATATTCCATCGGTGAGAACTAGCCACATGCAGAGGAATAGAGAAATGTAATTCTCATATACAGAGCTGTTTTACAGTGACAACTCAACAGTACGGAAGCTCAAGCAGGGATTTTGGTATAGCTTATCATCTCCACCACAGATACATACCAAAGCAAACCAGGATGATACGACAGGAAGTGACTCCAGGGAAGAGGTAAAACAGATATTAAAGTAACCCAACGTATTTTAATCCTTTGGCTTTTCCCACAATTCTTATTCCCAAGCTGGTTACTCAATTTTGGTAAGTTGTTAATCTAGTAAACATTATAAGGGGATTTCCATGTAAAGCTGTCAGAGTAAGGACATTTTTACTCCATAGTCTCCTCTTTAACTCCAGAAAACAACAACAACAACATTTTTAATCCTTTTTTTAACGTTTATTTTTGAGAGACAGAAAGAGATAGAGTGTGAGCAGGGGAGAGGCAGAGAGAGAAGGAGACACAGAATCTGAAGCAGGCTCCAGGCTCCAAATTGTCAGCACAGAGCCTGACGCAGGGCTTGAACCCACAAACCATGAGATAATGACCTGAGCCAAAGTTGGACACTTAACCAACTGAGCCACCCTGGTTCCCCACAACAAAATTTTTTTTTTACTTGGGGAATTAGAAGACAACTGTAAACAATGAAGCATATGTGCCACATGGTGAGAAACCCAGACCAAGATGAAGGAGAATTCTAGGAGTTGGCATAGCTCCTTAGTTCCTCAATAAGACTCTTAAAAAGAAATTATCCAGGAAAGGCTAATCAACTACTGGTCAAAAGTGTCTGGGAAACTTGAGGAGACAAAAACAAAAGCAAAAATAAACTATTGGGACTATATCAATATAAAAAGCGTCTGCACAGGGAAGGAAAAAATCAACAAAACTAAAAGACAACCTATGGAATGGGAGAAGATATTTGCAAATGACATACCCAATAAAGGTTTAGTATAGAAGATATAAAAAGAACTTATAAAACTCAACACCCAAAAACCAAATAATCCAATTAAAAATGGGCAGAAGACTTGAACAGACATTTCCTCAAAGAAGGCATCCAGATGGCCAATAGACACATGTAAAGATGTTCATCATCACCATCAGGTAAATGCAAATCAAAACTACAATGTGATATCAACTCACACCTGTCAGAATGGCTAAAATCAAAAGCACACACACAAAAAACAATTATCAGCAAAGATGTGGAGAAAAAGGAACGCTTTTGAATTGTTGGTGGCCATGCAAACTGGTGCAGCTACTCTGGAAAATAGTATGGGTTCCTCAAAAAGTTCAAAATAGAATTACCCTACAATCAAGCAGTTGAATATTTACCCAAAGGATATGAAGACACTACATACTACATTTATAGCAGCATTACTTAGAATAGCTAAGACTGTTAACAGCCCAAGTGTCCATCTACTGATGAAATGGATAAAGAAGATGTGGGGTGTGTGTGTATATGTGTGTGTGTGTGTATATATATACACACACACACACATATATGTGTGTGTACATATATACATATATTATTCAGCATTAAAAAAGAATGAAATCTTACCATTTGCAATGACATGGATGGAACTAGAGAGTATAATGCTAAGCAAAATAAGTCAGTCAGAGAAAGACAAATACCATACGATTTCACTCATATGTTGAATTTAAGAAAGTAAGGGGAGCCTGGGTGGCTCAGCTCAGCTGGTTAAGGGTCTGACTTCAGCTCAGGTCATGATCTCATGGTTCGTGAATTCGAGCCTCACGGTGGGCTCTGTGCTGACAGCTTGAAGCCTGGATCCTGCTTCTGATTCTGTGTCTCCCTTTCTCTCTGCCCCTCCCCATTCACGTTTGTCTCTCTCTCTCTCTCTCTCTCTGTCAAAAATAAACAAACCATTAAAAAATTTTTTAAAGAAACAAAACAAACAACCAAGGGGGAAAAAGAGAAAGAAATTAAGAAACAGACTATTAACTATGGAGAATGGACGGTTATCAGAGGGGAGGGGAGTAGGGAAAGGGGAAAATAGGTGATGGGGATTAAGAAGTGTACTTGTCATGATGACTCTGGATGGTATATGGAACTGTCAAATCACTATATTATACACCTGAAACTAATACTGTATATTAACTGAAATTAAAATTTTTAAATAAAAAAATAAAATGATAAAAAATGTGTGGGAGAAGCAGTGAACAGTATGGTACTCAGGGGAGGAGACATTTAAGGAAAAACAATGCTGACATCCCATTTTATTGTCACTGACCCTAACCCCTAGCCAAGGGAGATCACTGAGGTGAAACCACTGAGGAAGACACCATGACTGTAGTCACCAGATCACAAGACAGAAAGCCTGTAATTTCTGAGACCTTCCTCTAAGCTGAACCAACATCTTAAAAGCTGAAAACTGTGGTCAGCTATGACCCCCCAGACCAAAATAAAGAACTGAGTAAAGGAATATGAACAAAATCACATGACAAATTACATTATACATTTGAAGAGGAATCCCCAAAAAAGAGGGAATATTATTTTAAAAGTAATTCATTTTTAAAATTTTTTTAACGTTTGTTTATTTATTTATTGAAAGAGAGAGAGACAGAGTGAAAATAGGGGAGGGGCAGAAAGAAAGGGAGACACAGAATCTGATGCAGGCTTCAGGCTCTGAGCTGTCAGCACAAATCCCAAAACAGGGCTCAAACTCACGAACCATGAGATCATGACCTGAGCTAAAGTAGGACACTTTAATCGACTGAGCCACCTGGGTGCCTCTAAAAAATAATTCTTATCTTCAATAACTTATATACTACTGACATCTCTCTTACCAAACAATAATTAAAAAACTGAAACATACATTCAAAGGAGGAAAATAAGAGTTTGAAAAAATATTATAAAACAATAAAGCAAACACAAAATGTTCTGGAGGTAGGGCGTATGTTGGTGAAGTTCCTTCAAGTCAGGTCTCATAAACCTCCCATAAAATGTGTTCCAATAAGTATAGTTCACAATAAAAGTCACAAAATTCAAGGTAAAAAAAGCCACCATTTGTGAAAATCAGCTAGGAATAATAGTGACAACAATAAAACAGACTTTAGATATTGGAATTATCAGAGAATTATAAAATAACTATTTTAGTATGTTTAAAGAATTAGAAAAGGAATTTATAAAATAAGGAGCAACAGACTATCAAATGTGACCAGGCAGATTTTAATAACAACTAAATGTAACTTCTTGAAATTAACAATGAAATAACAGAAGTTAAACAAAAGTAACTGAAAAGAGACCAAGAGACTTTTTGGGCTAATTGTGTGGTTTCTATTTTGTTATGGGTGGTTGTTACATGACCATATACATTGTCTAAATTCATCAAATGAACACCTAAGAATTGTGCAGTTCCCTGTATGTTAATTATACCTCCATTTAAAAAAATTTCAATGAAAGGATTAAACAGAACACATCCAAGAGAGAGTTAGAGAATAAGAAAAATGCAAAATGCCAGAGATATTATTAAAATAGCAAACATTAAATAGAAATAAATAAACTCAAGAGTACAGATTCAGAAGGCCAAACACAGATTTAATGAGTCCAGCAGTCAGAAGGACACTGAAACCAGAAGGCAAAAAAAGAGCCAATATTCAAAAGCCAATGAGTGAGAAATTCTCCAGAACTGTCCAAAGATATGAAATCTCCTTTTAGGAATCTTGACGATTCCAATATTCATCACAGTAAAACTGCAGAACACCAAAAATAAATCAGAGACCTCAAAAGAAACCAGAAATTACCTGCATAGTCATAATTAAATTGGTAGCTAATATCCCAACAGCAGCAGTGAATTCAGAAGATAATATAATATTGTAATCTTTCCTGTGATGACAAAAAGTACAGTAAAATCCCCAGGCAGTAATGCATTTCTTCACAAGTAGATACATATATAATACAACTGAAGATAGGCCCCTTCTCTGGCACCAGTTCTTACCATGTACAGATAAAAGGTGAAAGAGGTGAGGAAAGTGGAAAAAAAGATGATTCTCGATTTCCCCGACTAAACAAGAGATCCTTAGAATCATTGTTAATCTCTCGGAAATCTCAGCCTACCATGGGACCCAGAATTGTCCCATCAATATTTAAGCTGACATATACATCTGGCCACCAGATTGTGCCTAAGTAATTCTTAGATCTACATAAATTTGCATCATACAGCTAGAACTTGGGAACCTGTAGCCAGTTTGGTTAAATCAAATTATCTCAACCTTAAAATAATGTTACCTCGCATTTTATAAAAATGAATATTTGGGCTCATGCTTAATGGAGCATCCTAAAATTGTACACTAATATGAGCTATACTTCAGGAACAATGATGAAAAAAAGATATTTTTAGCTACAAAAAGCTGAGTTTACCACCACTGAATCTATGCTAAAGATAATTTTAAAGTATGTGTCTCAAGAAAAAAGGAAATAGCAAAAAGGTCTAACATACAGGAAAAAATAGGACTGAAATAAAAAGTAAATATATTATGCTCATTTTGGCAGCACATATACTGAAATAAAAAGTAAATATATATATATTTATATTTATATTTATATTTATATATTGATATAAAAGCTGACTCTATAGAATAAAAAAAGTGTCTAATATATGATCTAATAAAAAAGAGAGCTAAAAGGGTGGACATCTAGACAATAATAAGAGGTGACTAGAATTAAACCATTATAAGGTCTTATATTTTGGGGGAGAGAGGTAAAAATATTAATTAACTTTATATTGTGTTAAGTGTACATTTTAAAACTTTCAAAGGTAGCCGCTTAAGAATAGAAATAAAAATCTTCAAAAGCAGATGTCACTTATATGTAGAATTTAAGAAACAAAACAGATGAACATATGGAAAGTAGAGGATACAAGAGAAGAAAGGGAAATAAACCACAAGAGACTCTTAATGACAGAGAACAAACTGAGGGTTGATGGAGAGAGGTGGGTGGAAGATGGGCTAGATGGATGATGGGTACTAAGGAGGGCATTTGTTGTGATGAGCACTGAATGTTATATGTAAGTGATGAATCACTCAATTATACTTCTGAAACTGATACTGAACTGTATTTAACTAAAATATAAATAAAACATATTTATACATACATATGGCAGTAGAGAGGAAAAAAAATACTTGCATGAATTCAAATAAAGGCAAGAAAGGAGGGGGAAAAAAGAACACAGCAAAAGCAAAACAAAAAAGTATCATAAGATAAAAGAAATAAAGCTAAATGTATCAGTAATTACAAAATAACAATAAATTCTGGTTAAAAGGCACAGATTGTCAAACTTGCTCCTAGGAATTTATCCTAAGATACATCTGCACAAATGTAGAATGACAAACGTTCAAAGTTAGTAGCATAAGATTGAATATAGGTCGTTTGACCAAAGGAAAAAAACCTGATAAAATAAATTATATATATCCATATAGTATTATACTATGCATCCACAAAAGAAAATGAAAAAAATTGATCTTTCCTAATATGGAAAATTACGATTCCATATATTATTGAGTGGAAAAGTTTAGAAGAACAAAAGCATACTACCAATTAAGAAAATGTTGAACTATTTACTTATATATACTTATTTTTACTTATATATTGTATACCCTTATGTAGAAGGATATGCAAGAAATTGATAACAGTGATTAGAGGGTAATTTAACGGCAGAAAAACAAGAATGAGAGATTTCCTACTGTATATCCTTCTTTGCCTGAATTTTAACCACATACATATATTACATAAAACATAAAACATAAAAACATAAAGGAAAGGATTTTTATCTGTTTTGTTCTGTGCTACATCCTCAATTGCTTGAGCAATTTTTGGTTAGAGTAGACTCTTAGTTCATTTTGTGGGATTAATATGAACTTAATGCTGAAAACAGAGATGAACAGTATATGTATACAATATCCTCCTAAACTTAGTAAATCACATCTTACCAAAATCCTGGAAGAAACATCACCTCAATAGAGAATTCTTAGAATTATTTTCTACAGAATCAGTAACAGGTTAAAATTTCCTAATAAAAGAACTCCTATTTAGCACTGGAGAGCCTAATTCATATAATATTATTAAATAAAGGCTATAAAGATTGGAATGATAGAAACAAACTATCATTATTCACAGATATAATTATCTACACAGAAAATACAAATGGTTTTGCAGGCAAATTGCTAGAATAATAAAACATGGCAGTGGCTAGACAAATTCATACACAAATATTGTACTTTCCTATAACGGCAATAAACAGAAAGTATCTTTTAAATATTTGAAGTACCATAAAAATATATAAAGTACCTGGACATAAATATATCAAAACATGGGCAATGTTTTTATGGACAAGGTATAAACCAAAAGTGAAAGACAATAAAGAGAACTACATAAATATAAATTTCTACCATATTCATAGTTAAGGATACTCTCTACCATGAAAGTATCAGTTGTCCTACATTTTATATATAGATTTATGCAATCTCAACTAAAACATTAGCAGTCTTTCAAGGAATGTAAAAGTGACT
The DNA here is from genome assembly GCA_028646485.1 of Cryptoprocta ferox. Taxonomy (NCBI): domain Eukaryota; kingdom Metazoa; phylum Chordata; class Mammalia; order Carnivora; family Eupleridae; genus Cryptoprocta; species Cryptoprocta ferox. Next base: position 18,325,350 of record CM053562.1, read on the forward strand.
CCAAAATTCACATGGAAATGCAAAGGAGAATACAGAAGAGTCGAGACTCCAGAGAGCACAGAAAAAATAAAAAGTCAAGGAAGACTTGAGCTATACTAGCAACCAGCTTGACCTGATATCCACAGAACATTCCAACTCATAACAACAAACAGAGAAAAGGGAAACAAATACCATATGATTTCACTCATATATGAGATTTAGGGGGAAAAAAAACCAAATGAGCAAAGGTGGGGGGGAAGAGAGAGGCAAACCAAGAAACAGACTCTTAAGTATAGGTAATAAACTGATGGTTACCAGAGGGTGGTGGGTGGGGGAATAGATGAAACAGGTTATGGGGATTAGGGATGGTCCTTAATGACCCTTGTGATGATGAGAACCGGGGGTTGGATGAAGTGCTGAATCACTATATTGTATACCTGAAATAAATATTACACTGTATATTAACCAACTGGAATTTAAATAAAACTTAAAAAAAAAGAAACAAGCAGAAAATATGAGCAGAGCAGATTTGTGTAATATATAAATAATGTAAATATAAGCAGTTCAAATACACTAATTACAAGACAGAATTGGACAGAGTAAATTTATTTAAAAATTTCCCAACTATATGTTGCCTATAAGAAACGCACTTTTGTGTTTTTTTTTTTTAACGTTTATTTATTTTGAAAGAGAGAGTGTGTGAGTAGGAGGAAGGGCAGAGAGAGAGAATCCCAAGCAGCCTCGATGCTGTCATGTCAGCACAGAGAACAACACAGGGCTCAAACTCATGAACCATGAGATCACAACCTGAGCCAAAATCAAGAGACAGACGGTTAACCAACTGAGCTACCCAGGCGCCCCAAGAAACTCACTTTGAATACAACAACACAGGTAGCTCAAAAGTAAGAGAACAGAAAAAGATAGAGCATGTTAATGTTAGTCAAAAAGGAAACTATATGAATTGGTTAAAAGTAAAACAATGTAAAAAGGTACACATCAGTCAGAATAAAATATCTAATGTAGTTAGGGGCACCTGGGTGGCTCAGTCAGTTGAGCATCCAGCTTTAGCTCAGGTCATGATCTGCCAGTTTGTGAGTTCAAGCCCCATGTTAGGCTCTGTGTCGACGGCTCGTAGACTGGAGCCTGCTTCGGATTCTGTGTCCCCCTCTCTGCCCCTCCTCCGTCCACACACATTCCCTCTCTCTCTCTCTCAAAAATAAACATTAAAAATTTTTAAAAATATATCCAATGTAGCTATATTAATCCCAGAAAAGGGGACTTCAGAACAAGAACTATTTTCATGAATTATGAAGGACTTTTTTAAAGAAGAACTTCAAGAAGAGAGAACAATCCTAAATGTGCACACATCTAATCACAGAGCTTCAAAATTCATGAAGTAGTAACTGTCAGAACTAAAAGGAGAAATAGACAAACCCACCACTGGAGTTAAAACTTCAACATTCTGCAATTGTTTTAAGTAATTTCTAAATATAAATTAAGAAACTAAGAGAGGAATGACTAGAAATCTTTTATTAAAATGATTCAAGAGGGGCACCTGGGTGGCTCAGTCGGTTAAGCGTCGAACTTCAGATCAGGTCATGATCTCACAGTTCGTGAGTTGAGCACAGCATTGTGCTCTGTGCTGAATGCTCAGCCTGCTGAACTTGCTTTGGATTCTGTGTCTCCCTCTCTGTCCCTCCCCTACTTGCATTCTTTTTCTCTCTCTCTAAAATAAATAAACATTGAAAAAAATTTAAATGATTCAAAAGAAGCTGATAGTTATGGAAGACAAAATAGATCAACCGTATACATAATCCATTGTTTATAAGAAAAAGAATACACCAAATGGTCCAGAATAAATACTTTTAAAAATCTCTCATTAATTAGAACATGCTTGAACCTGAAGACTGACATTATACAAGAAGAAAAATATTGAGTTTTCTACAAGGATATTAGAAACCCACATTATTCTGGATGGCTTCACAGCAATACTCAGTGCCAGAAGACAACAGAACACGATTCCTGGCTTTTTACTTTATATTAGTCTGTGAAGCTCAAATTAAAAAATGAAAAGTATATATCTTATTTACAGCTTTATGGGGAAATAGAATGAAGGATAGAAGAATGTGCACTATGCTGAGTAATGGATTTCTGGGGCCCATGTCCCAGATCTCTTTCATACTGTTTCCCTGAGCAAGCTACTTCACCTGTCCTAACTTAAGGTGAAAACTATGTAAAAATTATACCCTCAGAAGTATGGTGATGGCTTGGCTACCAAGCCTGGTCCTGAGGAGCAGGTCGAAAAGGAGAGGGCATGATCCAGGAAAATGCTTTTATTAGGAAGATCCAATCTGGTGAGCAAAGAAAGTGCATCAGGAAAGGTGGGCAGGTACGGGCTATGCCTGAATGACAACATTAAATAGTTAAGAGCACGAGCTTTAGGGTCAAACCTTTGTGGATTAGAATCGGATGTCTGCCACCTTACTAGCTCTGTGACCTTGGATAAATCACAGAGCTTCACTTCCCTCATCTGTAATACAAAAATGATAATCCTGCTCTCACAGAATTAAGTTTCTGAGTTTAGGGGGCAAGATGGCGGAGAAATAGGGAGCTCAGTAATTTTCACCCGCCCACATCTATCAAACTAAGAAGGACTGAAGCCACAATACTCTGATCTGCAAGAGTGTGAGGAAAACACACAGAGTCCACAAAGAAGACAGCCTCATAGGCACGTGAGTGTGAACTGGGGAAATAAAAACAGGCCAGGCCAGAGGAGGGGAGGGAGCTCCCCGCCCCAGCACAGAGCCTCGGAGAGCACGCAGAGCCAAGGAGAGATGAGGGGAAGAGACAAAGAGACTGAAAACACTCATAGAACTGTCTCCAGAGAAGAGAAAAACCTCGGCAGGGACGGAGAGGGATACTATCATCCCATCTATAACCGCAGGGCGCGGGGAGAGAAATCTGTCCCCTTTAGCTGGCGTGTTTTCCTTGGCCTCAGCGTGCAGACACCAGGCAGAGCCAGGAGACTCCCCTCTTCCCAGACTCCCCCTACTCAATCCCGGCTAGGAAGCCACCCGCCTGTAGGAGTACATCTCATCTCGGGCGGTAGCTTTAAAGGGCATGGACTAGCCAAAGTAATATTGAAGAAGAAAACCAAAACGGGGAGGCATCACAATCCCAGGCTTTAGCCTCTACTACAAAGCTTGTCATCATCAAAACAGTATGGTATTGGCAAAAAACAGACACATAGACCAATGGAATAGAATAGAGAACCCAGAACTGGACTGGACCCACAAATGTATGGCCAATTAATCTTTGACAAAGCAGGAAAGAATATCCAATGGAAAAAAAGACAGCCTCTTTAACAGGTGGTGCTGGGAAAACTGAACAGCAACATGCAGAAGAATGAAACTAGACCACTTTCTTACACCATACACAAAAATAAACTCAAAACGGATGAAGGACCTGAATGTGAGACAGGAAACCACTAAAACTGTAGAGGAGAAAGCAGGAAACAACCTCTTTGACCTTAACCACAGCAATCTCTCTTATTTGACACATCCCCAAAGGCAAGGGAATCAAGAGCAAAAATGAATTATTGGGACCTCATCAAGATAAAAAGCTTCTGCACTGCAAAAGAAACAATCAAGTAAACTAAAAGGCAACAGAATGGAAAAGATAGTTGCAAATGACATATCGGATAAAGGGCTAGTATCCAAAATCTACAAGGAACTCACCAAACTCCACACCCGAAAAACGAATAATCCAGTGAAGAAATAGGCAGAAGACATGAACAGACACTACTCCAAAGAGGACATCCAGATGGCCAACAGGCACATGAAACAATACTCAGTGTCACTCATCATCAGAAAGTATAAATCAAAACCACACTGAGATACCACCTCACGCCGGTCAGAGTGGCTAAAATGAACAACTCAAGAGTCTATAGATGCTGGCGGGATGTGAAGAAATGGGCACCCTTCTACACTGTTGGTGGGAACGTAAACTGGTGCAGCCACTCTGGAAAACAGTGTGGAGGTTCCTCAAAAAACTATCAATAGAACTCCCCTATGACCCAGCAAAAGCACTGCTGGGGATTTACCCAAGGGATACAGAAGTGCTGATGCAAAGGGGCACAGGTACTCCAATGTTCATAGCGGCACTTTCAACAATAGCCAAATCATGGAAAGAGCCTAAATGTCCATCAACTGATGAATGGATCAAGAGGATGTGGTTTATGTGTACAATGGAATACTACATGGCAATGAGAAAGAAGGAAATCTGGCCATTCGTAGCAACATGGATGGACCTCGAGGGTGTCATGCTACGTGAAATAAGTCAGGCGGAGAAGGACAGATACCGTATGTTTTCACTCATAGGTCTAACAGGAGAAACTTAACAGAGGACCATGGGGAGGGGAAGGGGGGAAAAGAGTTAGGGAGAGGGAGGGAGGCAAACCATGAGAGACTCTTGAACACTGAAAACAAACTGAGGGCTGAAGGGGGAGGGGGAAAGGGGGGTGATGGTCTTGGAGGAGGGCACTGTGGGGAAGAGCACTGGGTGTTATATAGAAACCAACTTGACAATAAACAAAAAAAAAAAGAATTAAGTTTCATATTGTTTGCAAAACACCCATAATAGTGTCTGGTAGTGTTGGCACTTGATAAACCACAGCTATCATTATTCAACAAATTCTAGGCCTTCCCAGAGGTGAGCCAGAGACTGTTGCTACATGTCCTGCCAAGTTTATCCTGGCTTAGAAATGGGCAGGGTTGAGCCTGTTCACTCCTTATGCCCCTGCAAGGACCTAGGTAAGGCAAGAGAAGACACACTGCCTCTTTGCTTCAATTTTGTCATCCGACAATAAAAGGATTGAATCAGACAATCTCTAAGGCCCTCATAGCTCTAAAACTCTTTGATCTGTGAACCAAATCTAATGTGTATTCTATGTTTAGAATTGATATATTGTTAGATCAGCTGGGAACTGCTGAAATTGTATCATCTATTGAATTATATAAAGGGTTATGGTAAGTGACCTTGGATAAAGAATATAATCTAAAATGGTATTTGTAACATCAAATGGAGTGTAAAGATTTAATGGCTTACCCTTTGGACTGAGGACCTCTTAGACTCATATATTCTTACAGTTGAAAGTGATCTCAGAAGCTAACTTGTCAAACCTCCCAACTGTTGGAGGAACCACTTCAGCTGCATCTCTACAGTGCTCACAACCTGGCTTGAATATATCTCATGACAGGGACCTTACTACCTCGTGAGATGCTTTTTCCACTTCTGGAATTCTACTATTAAAGCACTCTTTATGTTTATTTTGAGACCAAAGTTTTTTAATCCCCAAACTTATCCTTCTTGAACAAATTGACCCTTCATATTTGAAACAACTGTCAGCCTTCTCCTTAACTTCTTTTCCAGGCTAGACATCCTTAACCACTTCAGTTTTTCTAGATATGTTTCCAGACCCCCACAGCATGCTGTCTGCCTTCCTGGGGACCACTTTGTAGCTCAGTTAACACGCAGCCCCTGAATTAAGTACAGTATTCCAAATGTGATGCAAGAAGGAACAGTCCTGTCTGGTACGTGGGACACAATGCCCCTTTTAATGTTGCCAAAGCCCTGAATAGACATTTCTCCAAAGAAGACATTCAAATAGACAACAGATTTTTTTTTTAATGCTCGTTGTCACTAATCTTGAGGGAAATGCAAATCAAAACCACAATAAGATGTTACTTTACTCTTATCAGGATGGTTATTATAAAAAAGAAGTTAATAAGTATTAGCAAGCAAGAATGTGCATAAATTAGAATATTTGTGCACTATTAGTTGGAACAAAAATAATGCAGCTTCTTTGCTAAACATTATGTAAGGTCCTCAAAAAATTAAAAATAGAACTATGTGATCCAGCAATCCTACTTCTGGCTATTTATCTAAAAGAATTGAAATCAGAATCTCAAAATGATAATAGCACTCCTATGTTCATTGCAGGATTATTTGTAACCACGAAGATGTGGGGGGAGAAAACACAAATATCCATTGACAAATAAATAGATAAAGAAAATTGGGATACACATAGATTGGAATACTATTCCACCTTTAAAAAGAAGGAAATTCTTCCATATGTGACAACATAGATGAACCTTCAGGACATTATGCTGAGTAACATAAGCCCATCACAGAAAGACAAATACTACATAATTCCACTTATATTAGGTATGTAAAATAGTCAAATTCACAGAATCAAAGAGTGAAATGGTAGTTTCCAGGGGAGAGGGGCAGGGAGACACAGGGAGTTACAAATCAACAGGCATAAAAATTCGGTTGAGCAAGAGAAATAAGTTCTAAACATCTGTTGTATAACATTGTACCTATTGTCAACAATAATACATTGTACAGTTAAAAATTTAAGAGGTTATTAGACCTCACATGAAATGTTCTTACAATTTTTTTTTAATGGAATCACACTAAAAAAAAAGAAAAGAAAGAAAGAATGGGTTTTATGCTCAAGAAGTCCCCCTTCATTGTGAGCTCATATTATACCCATTAGTTTGGCCATGGCATCCTCATCAACAAAACAAGTGCTTAGGCTCTAAGTTCCAAGGTACTTTTTTGAAAACGTTGTGTGAACTCTTAGTTCAAATGAAACCATATTTGTATCCCCAACAAGGAAACAGAACCAATGGAAGTATGTTGGTTTTGCCTGCCTCACTGGATCCCTGCTCATGCAGTTACCCGCCCCACTGCTCTTGGAGGGCACCTATAAAGGCATTACCGAGAAAGCTCAAAGAATCCATGAACGTCCTGATCTCTGTTTCCTTCAAGCCCTATTAGTCTAAAATGTTCACATGAACCGCTGCCATTAAGTACAGCATAGTAGTTGTCCTTGTCAGTTCAACCCTAGCTCTACCATTCTGTGGATATACGATACTGGGAGAATTGTGGTGCCTGTGGAATGAGGAGAATAATTGCCCTTATTTACTGGGATGCTGTTAGGATTAAATGGTTTCCCTTACAGAGAGCTCTTAGAATGGTACCTGGTACTTAGTTAGCTTCACATCAGCTGCCAGCTCAAGCCCCACCAAACGTGACTCACATAATTAAACTTCTGAACCTAAACTCAAAACATTAAGCTTTTCGGCTTTTAAATTTTTTTCTTCTTGGTATAGACACAGCATTCAGGATTCAGGCTCAAGAAAATTTTGAATCTTGTTTCCCTTGTCTTTTCCCTTGGCTAGCTCTCCCAGGTCTCTGGCTCCTGCATTTTTGAGAGGCAAACCTCCTGTGCCTTTATCCAGGTCACCAGTTTCTTCCTAAAGATCAAATTTGACTTTACTGAGTAGCTATGACCATAAAGATAGCAGCCAGTATTTAACCAGAATGTATGTGGACATCATAAAGATGATGTTTGGGTAAAACTTAGTAAATTCCTATTTGGACTTCCAGAGGTCAGACATTCTGAAAGTAAGATATAAGTGAGCATATTACTTATCACAATGAATTAGAAGCACATAAAATTTTAGATACTAGTAATTACCTAAACTTTGAAGTAGCCTAATCAATTGATTTTTTGAATTAGTTAGTAACCAAAGGAAATCTGAGAACCCAATAACTGATAAGCCAAAAAGTGTTAAGATAATTTCTTAGAGAAGCAATGAGCTTTTGCTTCTTTATCAGTCTCCAAAACTCCATTCAATCTAGAAACCTGTCTTAGTACTGATAGATTACATCTCAGTTCCCTAACATGGCTCATGGCATTTCTACAACTTTGACCCGCCCACCTCTCTAATATTCCAGTCACATAAAATTTGTTCTCCTTTTTATGAATATACCATATACTTTAAAAAAAATTTTTATGTTTTTTATTTATCTTTGAGAAACAGAGAGAGACAGCAGGAGCAGGGGAGGGTCAGAGAGAAAGGGAGATACAGAATCCGAAACAGGCTCCAGGCTCTGAGCTAGCTGTCAGCACAGAGCCTGATGCGGGGCTCGAACCCGCAAACCGCGAGATCATGACCTGAGCCAAAGCCGGACGCCTAACCAACTGAGCCACCCAGGCGCCCCTATACCATATACTTTAATACTTATAACATCTGATATACTTCCTTCTATTAAGTTTCCCTCCTTTTCTAAGGCAAATTTTCATTCTTACAGACCCACTTCTTTTGTGAATTAACACCAATTCCCAAATCACTCCTCCTTCTTCTGAGCTTCCCATTAGATTCTGCGATTCCTTTTTTACAGTCCTCACAATGCTATACTGTGATCAATTCTTTCCAAGTATGTCTCAGTGGCAAAAGCTAGCTAGGGACACTGTATGACACCTCAACCAATGCCCCTAGTTTTAAGCATATTGTAGAACTTTGATTTTGAGCCAATGGTACAGGACTTACTTACCATGAGTATCATTACTTCTGTGGGAAAATATGAACAGTGTTCTCAATAGCAAAATTACAAATTACCTTTGGGAATACAATCCTATCACTGATTTGTTCTTTCATTCAACAAATGTTTCTTGAGCATTCACTGTATCTCAGGCATTGTCTGAGCCATAAGAGTAAGCGAATCAGTCAAGTATCTTACCTTCATGGAGCTTCTACTCCAATGAGGAAGATAAAATTAAAAGATAAAATTAGTTTAAGAATATGGTATGTTTGGAGGCACCTGGGTGGCTCCATCAGTTAAGTGTCTGACTCTTGATTTTGGCTCAGGTTATGATCTCATTGTTCACGAGATGAAGCCCCACATTGGGCTCTGCGCTGACAGTGCACAGCCTGTTTGCGATTCTCTCCTCTCTCTCTCTGCCCCTCTCCCCTCGCATTCTCTCTCAAAATAAATTAATTAATTTTTAAAAAAAGAATATGTTATGGCAAGAGGGAAAATAAATCATGGTAGAGGGAGAGAAAGTATCAGGGAATTTGTTGCAATTTTTCAGTAAGTGATCAGGAAGTGATCAGAGATGCTGCACTAAAGTAAAGGTATGAGGGAAGTAAGTAAGTGAGCCATGTAAATAGCTGGGGAAAGAACACACATGGCAGAGGAAACAGCAAGGTCAAGACCTAGAAGGGGAAGACTGCCTGGCATAGGCAAAGTGGCTGAAGTGGGATTAGCAAGGGGAAGAATAGAAATAGCCAGGAGTCAGGAGCCAAGTCACACAGAGTCCCATAGGTGAGCATGAGGACTCTGGGTTTCAGTCTGATGACAATGGAATCCAGTGACAGAAATAAGCAGAAGGATGATATGAGCTGATTTATATTTTCATAGGGTCACTTTGAATGCATTGATAAGAACAGATTTAGAAGGAATCAGGGAAAACAAAGACAGAAGCAAGACAGCAGGTAGGGAGTTATGTGGTAACACAGGTGAGACACAATGGGAGTTGTGACAAGTAGTCAAATTTTAGAAGAATTTGTCAGGATTTTCTGATGGATCGATGAGTGTTGTTGAGAAAAAGGGAAGAGTTAAGGTTGAGTATCAAGATTTTTTTATCCTAGCAATTTTAAAAAATGAAGTTCCATGAAATGAAATGGAGAAAAGAGTAAGAAAACCTGGTCTGGAGAAAGATCCAGAGCTTAGCTTTGGAGATGTTAAATTGGTAGCCCCTAGTAGACATCCAAGCATAGATGTCAGGTGGGAAGTAGGATATATGAATCTCACTAGAGAAGACTAGGTTGAAGAATTTGGATGACATCAACACAGAGTTGCTATTTAAAGCCATAAATCTAGACTAGAACACCTATGAAGTGACTAAGAATAGAAAAATGAAGAGATCCAAGGGCTGAGCACTGCGTTATTCAGTTCCTTTAGATGAGGAAATAAGGGGTAAAACAGGGAAAAAAGGAAAATAAAAAGACTGAGAAAGAACATTTATAAAGGTAGATGGAAAACCAAGTAAGTGTGATTATCTTGGAAGCCAAGAAGAGAAACAGTTTCACAGAGAAGAGAGTGAACAGCTGTGTGTCAAGTGCTGTTGAGATTTTAAGTAAGATGAAGACTGAGTGTAACCATTGGATTTAGCAACACTGAAATCAAGGATGACCTTGACAAGTACAGTTTCAGGAGAACAGCAATAGTGAAGGCCTGATTAGGGTAGTTTCAGGTAAAAATGGGAGGAAAGAAATTAATTTTTAAAACTTAACATGTTTTGAACTAATAAGAAGGAGATTAAATAGTTACTAGAATGGGAATTGAGGTCAAGAGGAGTTTTCTTTTAGGATGGGAAAAACAATGAATGCAGTAGAGAGGGGATGTTCAGTGGAGATGAGAAATCTGGTGATAGAGGAGAAGGGGAGAATTGCCAGAGTGATGTCCTTGAGCAGGCTTTAGGGAACACAACAGCATATGCTACCTGGGAGCAGTGATACAGGCAGAATATGGACAATGGTCAGATATTGGGAAGGCAATTACAAACCAAGGGTGTAGAATGAAGGGAAGATCAGGGCTGTAGGTTGAGGTTGGGGACCATGTCAGGAACATGCAGGCCAAGCACAAGTTAACAGGAGGACCAGAGTCAAAAGGGCAATCTGAGACTAATCCAGGAGGTGACCATAAAGTCAAGGCAGTGGAAACTAGAAAGCAGGCACTGGATGACTAATGATACTGCAGAGAGAGCATTCTGTGCCAACACTCTTTCTGAGGGCCGGTACTCCCTTCCCATGGATCTTCTTCCTCTGAGTCCTGAATCTCACGGCCAATATATCTTTTCCAAGAAACTGCCTTTATCATTACTTTAATGTAGGGTTATATTTGTATACAAAAAGTACTATTGAGTGTGTAATGTACAAGAGCTCTGAAAATCAATTGGCTATTTCAGAAAGTCTCATCAATGCTTCCAAAACCCACAGAAGCAATCACACAGTGACAAATACCAGGTTGGCAGACCGTGGTCGCCAAACCGTTTTCAACTTCCTGGGAACTAACCTTACTATCTTTTCTGCCTATATGCATCTATTTGTGGTCATATGACTGAAATGTTAGAGTTGCAAGAATGAAACCGCTGGAGTCCAGGAGTCCCTGGGTACTGACGGGGGGTGGGGGGGGGGAGAGGGGGGCATTCAACCTGCATCAGATTCTGATAAAAACAAAAAATCAACCTTTGTTGTATTAAGTCAATGACACTTATTTTTTCCCACAGCAAAGCCTACCTAAACATGACCCTGACTGTAACACAGACGCATCACGTCTTAGAACAGAGACAACCATTTGGCCTATAAATGCCAATGCTTTAAGTCATAGCAAGCATCACAGATGCTTAAATAACAAGTTCCCTTAGGATATAAAACATAATTTGATCCACAACAATTTGGCTTTCACACAGCACATCTGGTTTTCAGGAATACATCTATGTAAATTGAGTTACTTCCATAATGATATTGTATTTGCATGTAAGGAACTGAAAAGACAGGACTGACTGCAGGTTAAATAAAAAGCACCTAGGTCTATCTTGATTTGCTCTCCAAGCTCCTGTGATAACATACGTAAACACCCTGTGGGTGATTAGATTTTAAATTCTTCTTCGCTGTAATGATCCAGGTGTCATTCGAACGATGGTTTTTAAAAAAGTCCTTTTTTCTATATATGGTTAAAGCATATGACTTTTTTCCCTTTTTTAATTAAACCTCTGCTTAGTGAATAATGCACCTGATTTAGCCATTCAAGTCTTCTCAACCACCACCCTCACCCAAGTCAACTGTGTTGCCTTATAAAAACACTGTCCCCAAAGAATCCTTTATAGCCATTCAGAGCTGACATAGAGTCAGTTATTAAGGTTTCTACCTGTATTGCTCAATCTGCACTTTACACCTTGGTATTGTCCTTATTAATCTGCTCAGGAACCACTTTGCTATTTCTAATGCTGAGGTAGGGATTGTTCAGGTATCTGTTTTGGTTTTCTTTAGTTGTTTAACACTAGAGGGGAAGTAGAAGCAGGCTGATATTCGGGTTTAGACCATGCCACCTAGTCCAGATGTTGAAGACAGGGTTGCTGGAATGTGTCCTACATCATGAACCTCTTATTGAAAGTACTTTCTACTCCATTGACAAAATGACAGGATTTATTAACCAGAATTTATCTCTACTGGTTCTTTTATCACCGACAGTAAGTTCCCATAACAGCTTCACTGTCCCAAATATTTGTTAAAGGCTTAAACCGTTTCAAACATGTGCTCCTTTATTTAATTTACAGCTGTTTCTGAAAATGCACACCATTCAGTATTAGATGAAATTGCTTATATCTCCTGTCATATTTCACATTTTGTTTTATGCTTTGGTAGATTTCATGGTGATCTCTTTTTAACCAGTAAAATTTGTTTTAGGGAAGATGATACATTTTCTTTAAATAGTCAAGCTGCAGAAAGAGTCCTATATCATGAAGCCTTTTCACTGGCCTACATATCAACAGTAGGTCCTGAGGTCCTTTAGAAAATATTTGGGCCTCTTCTTTCTCAGGCAGACTGGCTGCATTCTCTCATGCCTTCATTTCACAAAAGCAACTGTAGTAGAGTAAAGGGCATGCTAGACCTAGGCTCTCATCACCGGGCCTAAATCCAGACTCTGCCACTTAAAAAACTGTTGACAAATTACTTAACTTCTTTAAGTCTCATCACCCTCATCTGTGAATTGGGGCTAATCATACTTGTTCACAGGGTTATTCTAAGGAGTCAATAACAGTACCCATGTAAAAGTGCCTAGCACTAAGCCTGGCCCAAAATAGGCAATCAAGGTTCATTATTAGAATCTCCAGGGCACACATAATTCATCTAGCATGAGATCACATGAGTTAATAGCTTCCACAGAATCTCCGAAAGGAAAATAATATGGAGAACTCCATGGCAATTTAAGGTGTTCTGGCCATTTTAGATTTACCTGATTTACTCCCAACCTCTTGTGCTTATCCTTAAGTAACAAAGGTCTTGCCGTTCAACTTGCTACAATTTTTTTTTGAGAAAATTTATTTTTACTCTCCCCACCAAGGAACCAGCCCTGCAGATTCTCCACCAGCGTTCTGGTTTTCTGTCTCTCCATGCTGCCTTTGCCTCACTCGAGTGCCAACAGAGCCCAAGAAGTACCCAGAAAGACTATGCTTTTAACTCAGACATACAGGTGTCTGGGGCTGGAGTGGATGGCACTAATCTACTTCTCCTTCCTCTTCCTAAGAGAATCTGCTTGGATGAATCCATGTCTGGAGTACAAAGGAGTCTCCTCCCAACATTCCCTGTAAGAGCCTACTTGCTGCCAAGCTCAGGCTGCGGGAAGGAACCTGGGTTCAGGGCCAACAGTGACACTGAGGTCTCTTCCTTTCAACCTACAGGCAAGTCCTTCTGGGACAGAGAGCACTTTCAGATAGCAAACACGAGCCTTCTGTCCAATCTGTACTTAGATAACATACAATCTCCTGACCCAACGAGGGTCTGTGGGTGGCAGGAGGTCTCATCCAAAGCAACTTAAATAACTCTTCTCTTCTCTGCCTCTCACCATTCTTTGCTATGTAAGTGACTGGCTTTCAAACTCTGTTGACTAACCCACAAGTAACAAATACATGTTACTTTGCAACCCAGTATTCACATGTATGTGCACCTACCCACACAATGATCAAAAATGTCATGACACAATTATTCCCCTTGCTGTGTATGGGGTACTTTATTTTCCACTCTATCATATCTTTTTTAAATGATGGTCATCACCTATCAAATTGATTTTATGACTAATGGGCCACAGCTTGTAGTTTTAAAAATACTGATCCAGATATTTAATAAGGAGCTACTAGTCTGAAAGAGAAGAATATGAAAACCCTACTTTAAAGTATATGGAAAGTTTAAGTATTGTTAAAATTATATGGACAGTTCTGGAAAGACAGAAAAGATACATTTTACCCTATTCCCCCTACTAAGTACAACTAAAAACTCTAGAAATTATGTATAAAATAAACATAAGAAAATTCTGAAGGATGGAAGAAGAAGGAGGACTGACTAGGAACTAGGGAACCCAAGGAATGATACACTGCTGTTGAGTTCTCTTGTCTCCTTTTTGCCTCATATATCTCAGAGTAGGAGCTGAAGAAACTGGCAATCTGGAAATGCCAGCAAATGCAGACAAAAGTCAACTCTCTCTAAACAAAGGACCAAGAAAGGGGAATAGTATAAAGACAGAAAACTTTCAGACAATAATCCCTCTATGCCAAACACAAGAGGTAAAACTGTGGCCCCATCCCCCCCATTTCAGCAAAGGCCAAGTGGAAAGCCTAGATAAGGCTATAAGCCACTGTAACCCACAAGACACCCTTAACCCACCGAATGTGGGGATGTCCAAGAAGGATGAGTAGGGGGCTGCAACTGCCATCCCAATTGGATGGTAATGAGCTCCTCTCACCCCTGGGAACAGTGACATCAGAGACATGGTGAGGAGTCTGGACTTCTACCTCCACTCAGAAATAGCAAGACAGACTGCCCCTTCCCATGAGGGTGGTGTCAGGAGAAGCCTAGTGAAGAGTCAGGACTTTTACCACTGTCCAGTGGTAACAAGGCAACCCCCACTAGGTGGTACAGACCATGTGAGGTACAGTAATGAGGAACTTTTATTTCCCACAGCCAGAGAGGTACCAGACTGAAGCCAGAATTCCCACCCCTGCCCAGCATTAATAAGGAGCCTCCACTCTGTTGTCAGTGGAGGTTTAGTGGGAAATGTGAATTTCTACCTCCATATGGCAGTAATGAGTTTGTGAACCTCCCTTCCCTTCCAGAGGGGTTTCACAGGACATCAACTAAAACTCAGAGTTTCAATGAGTTCTAGAGTCTAACAGAATACCCACAAGGTCCAGGTTTAAGTAGAAAATCAGTCATTATAACAAGAAACAGCAATATACTGAACTGAGCAATAAAAAAGATGATATATGCCCTCACTGAGATGACACAGATGTTAGAATTACATGACATGACAAATATTTTAAAGCAGCCATCACAAAAAAATGTTTCAACTATAGGTTACAGACATAATTGAAATAGATTAAAAAATATAAAATCTAGACAAACAAAAATCCCCAGAAGATAAATAGAAGAAATAATGAAAAACCAACTGGAAATTTTAGAACTTAAAAGTACAAAAACCAAATTAAAAAAATTAATAGCCATGTGGCCCTTTGAAACAGCACACCTGTGTCACTTGATAAATACCTAGTAGTGCAACTGCTGGGTTGTAGGTAGTTTTATTTTTAATTTTTTTGAGGAATCTCCATACTGCTTTCCAGAGTGGCTGTACCAGTTTGTATTCCCACCAGCAGTGTAAAAGAGATCCTCTTTCTCCGCATCCTCATCAGCATCTGTTGTTGCCTGATTTGTTGATTTTAGCCATCCCGACGGGTGTGAGGTGGTATCTCATTGTGGTCTTGATTTGTATTTCCCTGATGATGAGTGATGTTGAGAATCATTTCGTGTGTCTGTTGGCCATCTGGATGTCTTCTTTGGAGAAGTGTCTGTTCATGTCTTTAGCCCATTTCTTTACTGTATTATTTGTTTTTTGGATGTTGAGTGTGATAAGTTCTTTATAGATTTTGGATACCAACCCTTTATCTGATACGTTGTTTGCAAATATATTCTCCCATTCTGTCGGCTGCCTTTTAGTTTTGCTGATTGTTTCCTTCATTGTGCAGAAATTTTTTATTTTGATGAGGTCCCAATAGTTCATTTTTGCTTTTGTTTCCCTTGCCTCCGGAAACACGTTGAGTAAGAAGTTGCTGCGGCGAAGGTCAAAGAGGTTCTTGCCTGCTTTCTCCCCGAGGCTTTTGATGGATTCCTGTCTCACGTTCAGGTCCTTCATCCATTTTGAGTTTATTTTTGTGTGTGGTGTAAGACAGTGATCCAGGTTCATTTTTCTGCATGTCACTGTCCAGTTTTCCCAGCACCACTTGCTGAAGAGACTGTCTTTATTCCACTGGATATTCTTTCCTGCTTTGTCAAAGATGAGTTGGCCATACGTTTGTGCGTCCATTTCTGGGTTCTCTATTCTGTTTCACTGAGCTGAGTGTTCCTGTGCCATAGTTGTCTTGATTACAGATTTGTAATACAGCTTCAAGTCTGGGATTGTGATGCCTCCTGCTTTGGTTTTCTTTTTCAAGATTGCTTTGGCTATTTGGGGTCTTTTCTGGTTCCATACAAATTTTAGGACGGTTTTTTCTAGCTCTGTGAAGAATGCTGGTGTTATTTTGATAGGGATTGCATTGAACATGTAGATTGCTTTGGGTAGTATTGAAATTTTAACAATATTTGTTCTTCCTATCCAGGGGCATGGAGTGTTTTTCCATTTTTTTTGTGCCTTCTTCAATTTCCTTCATCAGCTTTCTATAGTTTTCAGTGTATACATGCGCCCCAATGTTTATAGCAGCACTATCAACAATAGCCAAAGTATGGAAAGAGCCCAAATGTCCATCGACGGATGAATGGATAAAGAAGATGTGGTATATATATACAATGGAGTAATTACTCAGCAATCAGAAAGAATGAAATCTTACCATTTGCAACTTCATGGGTGGAACTAGAGGTATCATGCTAAGTGAAATTAGTCAGAGAAAGACAAATATCATATGACCTCACTCATATGAGGACTTTAAGATACAAAACAGATGAACATAAGGGAAGGGAAGTAAAAATAATATAAAAACAGGGAGGGGAACAAAAACATAAGACTCTTAAATATGGAGAACAAACAGAGGGTTAGTGGAGGGGTGTGGGGAAGGGGGATGGGCTAAAGGGGTATGGGGCATTATGGAATCTACTCTTGAAATCATGGTTGTACTATATGCTAACTAACTTGGATGTAAATTAAATAAATAAAATGAATAGCAGAATGAATAAGGCAATGAAAAGAATCAAGGAACTGGAACATAGAATAGAAATAAGCCAGTCAGAAAAACAAAGTCATCCATATGTGGAATTTAAAAAACAAATGAGCATAGGGGGGGAAATGAGGAGGGGGGGAAATGAGGAGGGGGGAGGGAAA
This sequence comes from Cryptoprocta ferox, assembly GCA_028646485.1. Lineage (NCBI taxonomy): Eukaryota > Metazoa > Chordata > Mammalia > Carnivora > Eupleridae > Cryptoprocta > Cryptoprocta ferox. Next base: position 18,342,327 of record CM053562.1, read on the forward strand.
CCAAGAAACAGACTCTTAGCTACAGAGAGCAAACTGATGGTCATCAGAGGAGAGGTGGGGGGGGGGCAAGATGGGTGAAATAGGTGATGTGGATTAGAGAGTGCACTTGTCAGGATGGACATTGAGTTGTTAGAATAATAGAATTGCTGAGTTGCTATATTGTATACTGGAAACGAATATAACACTGTATGTTAAGTATATTGGAATTAAAATTTTTAAACAATAAGAAAAAAAAGTTACAAAAAAACACCTTTGACTTCCAGTTTTGGGTCCAGCATATAATAAGCTTGTAAGTTGCTACTGCATCTTAACAATAAGTAAAAAGGCTGAACAGACCAGAAAATCAATAACTCTTCTTGGATCCAAAAGAGAAGTGAGGTTACAGGACAAACCACTGACCTCAAAACTGCAGAGATTGATGGGTGAATACAGAGAATCATGATTAACCTGAGCAGAAACTCAGGAGTTTAAACCTCCAAAGAAACCAGTGCTCAGGTAGGAAAACCTGAAGTGTAGTTGACAAATGCTGGAGGTTCAGTGTGCACAACTCTTGACAGTTAAAAACCCCGAGGAGACGCATTCATAGGAGGCCTCACATATTTCTGAGTTTCACCTCCATGAGCTTGACCGGCTTTTCACAGTGAGCAGCAGACAAAATCCTTCTCATGCTTCCAGCAGGGGGAAGGGAAAAGGAACCATTTTGTAAAATGCCTGAGTACTTTGCTCTACTTAACAAGGTCTGCCCTCAGAAGTTATTTAACCAGAGTCTAACCTGTTGAGGTTTTATCAGAGCCTAACTCAGTGGGAAGAGAAATACTAAAAACAAACAAACAAACAAACAAACACAACAAAACCAGCCATTTTTAGCCTTCCACATGGAGGAAGGGAAATAGTCAACCGTCCCCCTCTAACCTTCCTGGTAAGAAACGGGAAGTATCCAAACTCCAGCTCATTCTAATCACCCTGTCTCAATATAAGGTAGTAGGAGGAGGGAGAGAGAGCAAGAAATACATGTGGAGTTTACCTAGAGAAACTAAGATTCACTAAAAGGCTGAGACCTAATCATAGGACTTAGAACACTTCCTCTCCCCCAGCTGCACATTACTCACAGCCCATTTGTGGTACTCTCTTTTACCTAGCACATCATGTCATTTCTATCAAGAAAAAAAAATTTTTTTTAAACTAAAGCAAGCATCAAAACCAGACTCCTATATGGCAGGAATGTCGGAATTACCAGACCAGGAATTTCAAACAACTATGATTTATATGCTAAGGGCTCCAACAGATAAAGCAGACAGCATACAAGAACATACAGCAATGTAAGCAGAGAGACAGATATTCTAAGAAAGAACCAAAAAGAGAGGCTAGAGATCAAAAACACTGTTAAGAGAAATGAAGAACCCCTTTGATGAGCTTATCAGCAGACTGGATATGCTGAAGAAAGAAACTGTGCTTGAGGATATCTCAATACAAACCTCCAAAACCAAAATGGAAACAGAAAAAAAAAAGGCAAATCCAAGAATTTGGGATAACTACAAAAGGTGTAACATATGTGTAATGGGAATACTAGAAAAAGAAGAAAGAGAAGAACAGATTTGCAACAATAGTGACTATTTCCCCTAATTAATGTCAGACACCAAACCACAGATTTAGGAAGCTCAGAGAATATCAAGAACAATAAATAATATAAAAACTACACCTAAGTGTATCATTTTCAAATGACAGAAACATTAAGACTAAAGAGAAAATCCTTAAAGCAGACAGAGGGAAAGAACACTTCACCTATAGAAGAGCAAAGAATTATATTTGACTTCTCAGAAACTATGTAAGCAAGAAGAGAATGAAATAAAATATTTAAACTGTTGACAGGAAAAATAAATACCAACCTAGAATTCTGTGCCCTGTGAAATTATCCTTCAAAAGTAAAAGAAAAATATTTTCTCAAAAATTGAGAGAATTTGTTGTCGACAGGCTTGCCTTGCAAGAAATGTTAAAAGAAGTTCTTTAGAGAGAAGAAAAGTGATAAAGGTCAGAAGCTCAGATCTACACAAAGAAAGTAATAGAATCAGACAAGAAATAAGTGAAAAATAAAATTAAGTTATAAAAGACTTTTTATTCTTGGGGCGCCTGGGTGGCTCAGTTGGTTAAGTGTCCAACTTTGGCTCAGGTCATGATCTCACAGTTTTTGAGTTCAAGCCCCATGTCGGCCTCTGTGCTGGCAGCTGAGAGCCTGGAGCCTGCTTCAGATTCTGTCTCCCTCTTCCTCTGCCCGTCCCCAATTCGTGCTCGCTCTCTCTCTCTCTCTCTCTCTCTCAAAAATAAATAAATATTGATAAAAAAATTTTTTTGAAGCTTTCTTATTCTTAATTGGTATAACATGTAAGTTTGTTCAAAATATTAATAACCACACTGTATTTGATTATTGTGCTTTATATATAGTTATTACATAGTATATTTAACATATATAGTGAGAGCTATGTATGCTTACATATAAGGAAAATGAATGATAGCAAAAATAGAAAAAATAGGAATGAAGAAATCAAGATTATTTTGTTACCATAAGGTATTCACACTGTGAAATGGCAAAGTGTTATTTGAAAGCAGACTTGAATAAGCTGTAAATGTATATTTCAAACTCTAGGGCAACCACTAAAAAAAAGTAAAAAAACCAAAAAGTATAACTAATATGCTAAGAAAGAAAGAAACTAAAAGTATTTAAAATGCTCAATTAAAACAACAAAGCTCAGAAAAAGAGTGGAAGACACAAGTAGGAACAAAGAACAAGAGCAACAAATAGAAACATTAACAATTATGGGAGATATTAATATAATTATATCAGTAGTCACTTTGAATGTCAATGGTCTAGATGTGTCAATTAAAAGACAGAGATCAGGACCAATTACATATTGCCTATATGAAATCCACTTTAAATATAAAGACATATAGATTAAAAGTAAATGAATGGAAAACATATGCCAAGCTAACACTAATCGAAAGAAAGCAGGAGTAGCTACATATAATTTCACACAGAGCAGATTTCAAAGCAAGGAAAGTTATCAGGGATAAAGAGGGGGCATTACATAGTGATTAAGGGGTCAATTCACCCAGAAGATATAACAATGCTTAGCATGTACAGACCTAAGAATAGAGTGTCAAAATATATGAGACAAAAACTGATAGAACTGCCAGGAGAAACAGAGGAATCCATTATTATAGTTGGATAGTTCAACACCCCTCTATCAGAACTGGACAGACCCAGCAGGCAGAAAATCAGTAAGAACATAGTTGGAACTCAATAGCACCATTAATCAACTGAATATAATGGATATCTACTATAGTAGATACTAGTCCATTACTATATAATGGACTATTTCATCTCAAAACAGCAGAATACACATTCTTCTTAAGCTCATATGGAACATTTACCAAGATAGAGCCCATTCTAGGCCATAAAACACACCTTAATAAATTTAAAAGAATAGAAATCACACAATGTCGGCTTTCAGACTACGGTGGAATTAAACTAAAAATCAAAGACAGAAAGATAGTTAGAAAATTCCAAAATACCTGGAGATTAAACAACACACTTCTAAATAACACATAGGTCAAAGAAGAAATCTCAAGAACAATTTTTAAATATTTTGAAGTAAATTAAAATAAAAACACAACTTATCCAAACTGTGGAATGCAACAAAAGTGGTGCTTAGAGGTACATTACAGCATTGAATGTATATATTAGAAAAGAAAAAAGATCTAAAATTAATCATCTAACCATCCATCCAAGGAAAGTAGGAAAGGAAGAGTGAATTAAATCCAAAATCAGCAAAAGGAAAAAATAAGAAAAATTAGAGTGGAAAAAGAAATAATAGAGCAGAAATCAATGGAATTGAAAATAGAAATCAATACAGGGAAAAAACTAAAACTAAAGCTTGTTCTTTAAAGAAAGAATAATAAAATCAGTAAGCCTCTAGCCAGGCTAACTAAGAAAAAAAGAGAGAGGACATAAATCACTAATACCAGAAACAAAAGAAGGGACATCACTATAGACCCCATGGACATTAAAAGGATAATCAAGGAATACTATGAATAACTATATGCCCACAAATTTGATAACCTAGATGAAATGGATCAATTCCTTAAAAAGTATAACCTGCCAAAATCCACACAAGAACAACTAGGCTACCTGAATAAGCCTATATCTATTAAAGATACTGAATCAATAATTAATAACTTTCTAAAGTTAGAAACCTGGGCCTGGGCCCAGGTTGGTTCACTGGTAAATTCCACCGAATATTTAAGGGAAAAAATTACTCCAATTCTCTATAATCTCCTTGAGAAGGCAGAAGCAGAGAAAATACTTCCTAACTCATTTTATGAGGACAGCATTACCCTATGACTAAAACCAGACAAAGAAATTACAAGAAAACTATGAAATTGTACGAAAATCTCCCATAAATATAGATGCAAAAACTCTCAACAAAATGTTAGCAAACTGAATCCAACAACGTAAAAAAAGTAATTATATACCACAAGCAGTTGTGTTTTGTCTGAGGTATTTAAACCTGGTTCAACATTTGAAAAACAACTAATGCAGTCTACCATTTCAAAAGGCCACAGAAGAAAAAAAAATCACAAGATCATCTTAATATGCGCAGAAAAATTATTTGACAAAATCCTACACCACTGATGATTTTTTTAAACTCAGTAAACTAATAATAGAGAGAAATTTTCTCAACTTGATACAGAATATCTATAAAAAATCTGCAGATAACATTATACCTAAGGGTGAGAAACTCTAAGCTTTCCCACCAAGTTCAGCCACAACACAAGATGTCCCTGCTCACCATTGCTTTTCAATATCATCCTGGGATCCATAGCAAATGCAGTAAAATTTAAAAAATAAAGAAAAGGTATACTGATTGGGAAGGAAGCAATAAAATTGTCTTTGCAGATGACACGACAATCTAGACTGAATATCAAAAAAAAAAAATCAATCAATCATTCCGGGAACATTGTTGTATACCAAATTAATACACAAAGGTTACTTGCTTTCCTATGTATCAGCAATGAACAAGTGGAATTTGAAATTTAAAACACAATACTATCTACACTTTCACTCCCAAAAATGAAATACTTAGGTATAAATCTAACAAAATATACACAAGAGCTGTATGAGAAAAACTACAAAACTCTCTGAAAGAAATCAAAGACAAACTAAATAGAGATAAATGTTCATAGTTAGTAATAACTCAATATTGTCAAAATGTCAGTTCTTCTCAATTTGATCTACAGATTCAATGCAATGCAAATCAAAATCCCAGCAAGTTGTTCTGTGAATGTTGACAAATTCATCCTGAAGTTTATATGGAGAGGTAAAAGACCCAAAATAGCCAACACAATACTGAAAAACAAAAACAAAGGCTGAGGACTGACAGCATCCCATTTCAAAATTTACTAAAAAGCTACAGTAATCCAAATATGTTGGTTAAAGAACAGACAAGTAGAAAGAATAGAGAACCCAGAAATAGACCCACATATATACACACTAACTTTGACAAGGCAAGACAATGGAGAAAAGATAGTTTTTCAGTAAGTGGAGTTGGAATGACTAGACATTCACATACGAAAAAATTCAGTCTAGATTTTAAAAAAGGTAGAATATCCATCCAATGTAATATTATTCAGCCAAAAAAAATGAAGTTCTAATACATGCTGTAAGATGGATGAGCCGTGAACTCAGCCACACATAAAAGGACAAATATTGCATGATTCCATTTACATGAAATATGTAGAGAAGAAAAATTTATAGAGACCAAAAGTAGATTGATTAGAGGCTACCAGAGACTGGGAGGATGGAGAAAGGGAGAGTGCTTGCTTTCTGAATGCAGAGTTTCTGTTTGAGGTGATAAAAAGGGTTTAGATAGTGAATGTGGTCATACAACACTGTGAACATAATTAATGAAACTGAATGGTATACTTAAAAATTATTAAAATGCATTATGTTAAGCAAAGTAAGTCAATCAGAGAAAGACAAAAACCCTATGATTTCACTCACATGTGGAATTTAGGAAACAAAACAGATGAACACTTGGGAAGGGAGGGGGAAGAGAAGAGAGGGAAACAAACCACAAGAGACTCTTAATGGAAAAGATCAAACTGCGGGTTGATGGAGGGGATGGGTGATAGATGCACTAGATGGATGATGGGTATTGAAAGCACCTGTGATGAGCACTGGGTGTTGGATGTAAGTGGCAAATCACTGAATTCTACTCCTAAAACTAACATTGCACTATATGTTCACTAAAATTTAAATAAATAAAATTATTAAAATGGAAAACTTTATCATATATTTCATCACAATAAAAAAGAATGAAAGTAAATCCCAAAAAGGATAAAACTAAAGAAAACTACACCAAGACATGTCATAGTCAAATTCTGAAAACTAAAGACCAAGAAATCATCTTGAGAGCAGCCAGAGAATAATAATACCTCATCTACAGAGAGAAGAAACATTTGAATGATAGCATTTATCTCTTCAAAAGTGATGGAGGTGAAAGGAAGTAGAACAATAGTTTTCAAGTGCTGAAAGAACAGAACTGTCAATCCAGAATCCTATGTCCAGTGAAAATATCTTTCAGGAATAAAGGGAAAATCATGACATTTTCAGATGAAGGAAAACTATAGATTTGGCACCAGGACATCTATCCTAAAAATAATAGCTAAAGAAGTTTTCTAAACAAAAGAACTGATAAGAAAGGAATATTGGAACATGAAAGAAAAGAAAAGAAAAAAGAAAGAAAGAAAGAAAGAAAAGGAAAGAAAGAAAAAGAAGAGAGAGAAAAAGAAGAGAGAGAAAAAGAAGAGAGAGAAAAAGAAAGAAGCAGGAAGCGAGAGAGGAGGGAAGAAGAACGGGGACAGGTAAGCAAAATATGTTATTTCAATGATTATCTATTTTTTATTTTTTTATTGAAGTATATATAGTTGACACACAATGTTACATGAGTTTCTGGCGCACAACATCATGATTTGACAACTCTATACATTATGCCATGTTTACCATAAGTGCAACTATCATACTGATTGATATTTTAATATTAAACCACCCTTGTATCCCTGGAATAAACTCTATTTGGCCACAGTGTATAATTCTTTATATTGCTAAACTATATTTGCTAATATTTTATTAAAGATATTCTTATGAAGGATATTTGTCTGCGTTTTTCTTCTTTGTACTGTCTTTGTCTAATTTTGGTATCAAAGCAATACAAGCTTTATAAAATGAATTGGGAAGTGTTTCCTCTTTTTCTATTTTCTGGCAGAACTTGTTGAAAATTGTTTCATTCTTGATATTGGTAATTTATGTCTTCTCTATTTTTTTGTCAATATTGCTAGAAGTGTTCCAATTTTAATGATCTTTTTGACCAGATTTTTCTCTTTCTTCTATTTCTTCTATTGTTGTTATTTTCCATTTCATTGATTTCTGCTCTTATTTTATGATTTCCTTTCTTTTGCTTGCTTTGGGTTTTGTGCTCTTCCTTTTCTAGATTTCTTGAGGAGAGTTTTAATGACTGATTTGAGACTCTTCCTCTTTTCTAATGTATACATTCATTGCTATAAATTTCCTTCTCTGTGATGCTTTAGCTCTGTCCTACATATTTGATTTTCGTCACTCTTATTCAAGGTAGTTCAAGAAGTTCTAGCCAGTGCAATAAAGAAAAGAAAGTTAAATATATACTTATTGGAAGAAAGAAATAGAACTGTCTCTAATTTTTAGGTGATATGACTGTCTTCATATGAATTTCTAAGAAATACTTCTTAAATATTTTAACTCAAAAATGTTTTAATTCATATAACTAATAAGTGAGTTCACCAAGGTTGGGAAATACAAATAAACATACAAAAGCAATTATATTTATATATCCCAGCAATAAACATGGAGACACCAAATTAAAAACACAATACCACTTATAATAACTCAAAAAACTAACAAAATATGTACATAATTTATATGCTAAAAACTGCAAAATTCTAAAATTCAAAGAAGATCTAAATTAATGGACATACCATGTTCATAGATTGGAAGATTCAACATAGTATAAAGATGCCAATTTTCCCCAAAGTGATATATAAGTTCAATGCATTTTCTACCAAAAATTTTTTAAAAATCTATGGATATAGACAAGGTTAATGTAAAATTTATATGGAAAAGTGAAGGAATTAGAACAGCTAAAAGCAATTTTGAATAAGCATATTCTACTTGATCCTATGACTTCATATATAACCACAGTAATCAATACTGTGTGGTATTGGTGGAGAAATCAGCAGATGAATCACTGAAACAGAAAAAAAAAAAAACCCAGGTATAGACTGCATAAATATTCCCAACTTATTTCTGACAAAGGTGCAAGGGTAATTCAATGAAGGAAAGAGTTTTTCAACAAATGACACTAGATCAATTGCACAACCATCAGAATTAAACAACAACAACAACAACAACAACAAAACCCACTGTGACCTAGGTCTTACCTGTTCCACAAAAATGAACTCAAAATACATCATAGAATTAAATGTAAAATACAAAACTATAAAGTTTTACAATATGAGAATATGTTTGGAATCTAGGGAAAGGGCAAAGAGTTCTTAGACTTGATACCAAAACACAATGCATGTAAGGAAAAACTGATAAACTGGACTTCATCAAAATTTTTTAAATGATGCTCTGCAAAAGATCTTGTTAAGAGGCTGAAAAGACAAGATATAGGCTGGGAGAAAATACATGCACACCATTTATCTATTGAAGAACCAGTATCTAGAACATACAAGTAACTTCTCAACAGTAAAAATGAGTAAGTAAATAAAAATAAAAACAAACAAAAAAAGAGAAGGCAATTAGATAATAAGCAGAAGACATAAAGGGACATTTCATTAAAGTGGAAATAGGGATGGCAGATAAGCACATAAAAATATGTTCAACATCGTTAGTCATTAAGAAATGCATATTAAAATCACAATAAGATCATTAAACATCTATCAGCATGACTACAGTCAAAAATAGTGACGCCAAAGGCTGGGAGGATGTGGAAAAAGGGTAGCACTCGTGCACTGGTGATGGGAACGTAAAATGGTACACCCACCTCTGGAAAATAGTTTGGCACCTCCTGAAACAACTAAACATGCAACTACCGTAGAAGCCGGAAAATGCACTCCTGGGCATTTGTCCCAGGGAAACGAAAACTTACATTCACACAAAAACCTACATAAATGTGTACAACAGCCTTGTTTTGATATTCCAAAATAAAAACAACCCGCAGGTCCTTTAGTGGGTGAATGGTTCCACACACTGTGGTGGTACTCCACAACCTGGAAATGCTACTCAACAATAAAAAGAAACAAACTACTGATACGTGCATCTGAGGGATGTATTATGCCAATCCCCAAAAGTTGCCTACTACATTATCTTGTTTATATAACAATTTATGAAATGACACAATTATAAAAATAGAGAACAGATTAGTGATGGTCAGAAGCTGAAGACGGGTTAGGAGCAGGAGATATGGGAGATCCTCGTGGTGATGGAAATGTTCTGTATCTTGACTAAATCACTGTCAATATCCTGATTGTGATACTGTGCTTTACTTTTGGAAGATGTTACCATTGAGGAAAACTGGGTAAAGAAAGGTAAAATAGATCTCTGTGTACTATTTTGTACAAATAATGTGAATATACATTTATTTCAAAATTTTAAAAAAGTTAATTTTTGTAAAGCATGTGGGCAGCATGAGCTTGAGACCTGAATTTTTTTAACTTTCATCCGTGGACCTTAGGCAAGTCACTTCACCTCCCTGAGCTTCAGTTTTCTTACCTGTGGAGTGGAATGGCAAAGGCTTGCTCAAAGTTTACTTGATGTCAATGTATAAATATAGACAGCAAAAGCAGGATGAAGGAAGTGTGCACATAGTGATAATATTACTGGTCTTGCCTACTTTATAGGGCTATTCTGAAAATGGTATGACAGAGAATATCCTGAAGCGAACTGAAAACTGCAAAGTATTATACTAAAATTAGTTATTATTGCATTCTTTCTAGGCCAAAAAAAAAAAAAAAAGGACAGGGAAAGAGATCTGGAAACATCCTGAAGGTTAAAAGAATAATTGGGTTAAACTTCCTTGGGTTATCATGTGGAAAGAATAACACTTGATATGGCTTTATTGCATCTTGTCTCTACCCTTCTACCTCCTGCTACTGCACTGCCTCCTGAGGCTGAACAGAGATTCTCACAGACCAAGCCTGTCAGCTCTGGGAGTCTCCCACATCCACACAGGAGCGGGGAGAACAGGTATTGAATACACAACAAGCAGTCTCCCAAAAGCTAACCGTATGTGTTGGCACCCATTCTTAAGACACGATCCACTTCATCCTCTTCCAGAAAAAAAGAAAGAATAATTATTTTATAGATTTGGGGTGGGAGAGAAGCGGGAATAGAGTAAGGACTAGGAACCGTAAGTCATCCAACAACCACTGGCAACTCACAGGATGAGCCCTAGCACACTCAAGAAAGCATTCTCTTCAAGGTCAACCACAAAGCCAGGGAGGCAGAGAAATAAAGGGAGCAAGGAAAAGGCAAAGGTAACTTAGCACAGCAGTCTGGAGAATTATAGGCTTTTACTGACACCTGGCATGTGGAGAAAAGGATAGTCCAACACCAACAGATAAGAAATTAATTTGCCACCCATCATAAAAACAGCAGCAGCAGCTTAGAAGTACATTTATAACCCCTTAATTTCAAAGACGTATGTAGCAGGAGACAGCAGGTCCAGTCTGTCAAAGAAAGGGGAAGATGGAGGGGTTGGTTTCATTTCTTCTAGGGCACCTGAAGTAAAAGAAGAAAGAGAAAAGAGACCTTAGGACACTTACAAGACAGAAATGATGGAAAGGCCACTGACCTTCTTTGTAGATGTGAGGTCTTTCTAAGCCTAGGACCTTCACACCTCCAGACAGCCAAGGACAGGGATTCATGCAAAAAGAAAAGAACTGGGCCAAACTGGTAGATAATTGGGAACAAGACAAATCCCTTTGCCTCCGTTGGTTGTGAATGCTACTGTTCAAATAATATCCACAGTTCCTCACTCACTGACACTTATTAGAACTTTCAGAATTTTATAGAGGTATCTTACAAAATGAAAACACAATGCCTTTCTAAGCAAAAGTTAGAATTTGTCAGCAAAGGGCATTGTCTAGTAAATGGTCCATTCCAGGATGTAAGAGAGTATTCCAAACACCTTAAAAAGAAACAATGTAACTCACAGAGGGGGAAAAAAAAAAAAAACATTTACTTCCAGAGGAAGTTTCTTCTTTCTCCACCCACAGCCCCATGCTCTACAGCTTTAGTCTGAAGTAATTAGCATATAACATTGTATAAATCTAAGGTATACAATGTTATGATTTAGTGTACATATATAATGTTAAATGATTACCACCATAGGGTTAGTTAACAACTCCATCAGGAGCATTTCAGAACTACTCTCTCAGAAACTCTCAAGCATACAATATTGTTAACTACTGTCACCATGCTGTACATTAGATGCCCAAAACTTCTTCATCTTATAACAGGAAGTTTGCACACTTTGACCCACATCTCCCCACTTCCCAGTCCCTGGCAACCACCATTCTATGCTCTGTTTATGAGAGTTTGGCTTTTATACATGGAAGATTGTTCTTAAATTCCATTCCAAATCATACATTGCTAAAACTGAAGTCAAAACATGAGAGAGGAAAAAAATTTTTTTAATTATACCTAAATGCAACAAGTTTATAATCAAGAAAAAAAGCCTGTGTATAGCATATAGATAATGATTAACTTACAGATTTCAATCTATTAAAGATAGCTTGGAGATCACATATATGTATGTGCAGAGAATATTTAAAAATGGGATTTTCTCCTTGGTTCCAAATCTATCCCTTCAAAAAATCTGCATGAACTTCTATATAGTTAGGAGTGTTCTGGGCACAGGTCTGCAAAGATGACTGATACATAGTCAAATAGGAAAGAGATGGGTACTTATAAATTCAAAATAATGAGCTGTTTGGGGGTGATGGTAAGAACAAGACAGTGTGATTGACACAAGGGGATGATTAAATATTCTAGCTGATGGAGAGGTGCAGTGGAAAGATGGAGTGTTAGTGGAAGGATAGGAGAGGAAGTCAAAAAGTCAATGGTCACTCTAGTTATGAAACAGAAGGAATTGTATAGGAAGGAACTAAAGGACTGATTGGTTCTTGCTGAACAAATTCCTCAATAATAATTATAATTATTTCCTTCGTATTTCTTGGCTGGATCTGATTTACTTTCCTAAAACATAAGAGCAACATTAGAATGACTTCTTCCATGGGACTTGCTTTATTGAGTTTGATGATAGTTGCAGTGAATTTTTCACTGTAATTTTCCCCTTCTAGCTTTTCCTAACATAATATTTATCTGAAAGCAATTCCAAGAAAAGATGTAATCACCTAGACTCAAGGCATGATACCCTTGATTTCCTGTCCTTTTATCGCTTTGCTCTTTGTTCTGACCACAAATACCAGGGACTCTGAAGCAAACAAACATGGAGATGGTTGTGGGGCATGTTCTTCTTGCAAGGTGTAAACGCAACTTCCTACATCTGGCTTGAAACATGATTTTTGCTCAGTTTACTTCCTCTTGTTTTTCCCATGACAACTAAGATACCAGTTTGATTTTATACCAAACTGCATTAGACCATCTACAATGGGGAGTTCGTGTGAGAAACAAGGGGAATCTCTCTGTAGCCAGAAGCCCATTCAGTTTAGAGCGAGGCAAGGGTAAAATCAGAGGCACTGGTTAAAAAGCCCCATGCCCACAATTTTCTCCTTTATTCACTTTTTCTATGATGCACTTGGAGACATGCCCATGCGCTGATGAACAATTGTATTCTGCATTTTGCATTCTGCTTTGTTTGTGGAGACCTGGAGAGATTTGTGGACACTGGGATAAATTATGTGAGGTGATGTGACTATTCTTTACTGTTCTGGGTGATGAGAGCTGGAAGCCCATGGACATCTAGAGAAATTATTTTCAGAAAATGAGCAGTGGTGGCGGATCATGTGATCAACTCTGGGCACAAAAATAAATTATGGGCTGAAACAGCTTGGACATTCGTTATTCCTGATGGAGCTAGGCCCTCATTTGGGTTTGGAGATTGTTGTGATGTATGTACCTCAAGCAGAAAATTCCTCAACCCTTTGTTACAAAATGAACTCATGAGTTGCAGGTAAGGTATGAGCCACTGATCATCCAAAATTTGTTGTTTTCCTTGCTCTCATTTCCATATTTACTACATACTAGAGAAGGGTTCTGAAAATTAACCCCTTCATTAATCATTAAGCCATTGGAAACTCTGTGTTAGACTGGATTATAGGAATTTGAGAGTCCTTCCTCTAAATTCATGAAGCCAGTTAGGCACAAAAATTTCTCACAAGGATAATTTGAGGGGTTTTTCTTTCAAGGGGCATAATAAAAACAACAGATATTATCTTTCATTGGATAAAACCATTAAAAATTTGAGCATTTCGTTTGGCATCATGGTGGATGCATAATGAACCAATTAGAAGATGTCCTGTCTTGATTATGTGATAAAAGCCTAGGTAATTCTCTGATACTGACTTTTCATGAATCGTGGCTTCCATCACAGAATAAGCTATTTAAAATAACCAAAATAGAAGTCTCAGTTTTCTGGCACAGAACAACATCCTTTTCTTCCTTCCTTTCCTGATTACAACAATCTCAAGGCACAGCACATTTTATTTCTATCAATTTGGATCTCATTTCTGGCCTCATGCCCACTGGGCCCGGTTATGTTCAAGGGCATGTGGGAACGTGTTAAGCAGCAGGTGTAACGCTTGCACTTTGATACCTCCGAGCATGGTTGGGAAGGGATCCCCAGCACCCATCTTCTGGATCCTTGGCCCAGAGCTGTGGTATGGCAGGACGTGACTGCCTTGCTCAATAAAGGTCACCTAGCTGTGTGTAACTTTGTGTCAGGAGATTGTGAGATGCTAACTTTGACTTAATAACTTAGCTTTAGGAAATGAGTGGATTTTGTTTTCTGATGTTCTAAGCTGTCAGCCTGAATCTCTCATAGGTTAAAACAGTGCCTATTGGTCAGCAGAAGGACCACTGTCAGCATCCAACCGTTGTGTCTAATAGGGAATGCTGGATATTCCCTGCCTGTGGAGTCTGTGTCACTTGGGAGGCTTGCCTGACTGCTTCCCTCCCAACCCAAACATGTACCTTATAATATTTTCCTTGGGAGCCAAAAAGAACAGTGAATAAGCAAAACCTCTGTTGGGGCTGAGTAAGTGGCAAACCTCATAAAGAAAAAGATGATATGAGCCTGATACAGAACACCTCACTCCGAGCTGCCTGGCATACTGGGGTGTGTGATCTCTAGAAGCATCTTCCCCTGGCTTATCTGGGAGTACACATGACCTGGGCCTGGCTTATCAGTCAGTCCTACTGTGACCTCATAGAGATCACTGATAACTAATGTTAAGCCTAGGTGGTACCCATAGCACTTTGGCCTCAGCAGCCAAGGACTCAACTGAATGGTGGGATTCACTACTTAAGCTCATGGCAGTGAGCTAAGGAAGTAGCTAAAATCACAGGGACCATGCACAACAGGGTGGGGAAGAGCTTTAGTGAAAGATGCACAGGATCTGAGTTTTGACTACAGTATTTACCATCTGGGTGACCTAAGGCAAACCTTCCTGAGTCTTGATTTTCTCATCCATCCCATCACTTGTTTGACAAATGCATATTTAGCAACTACTCAGTGTGATGTGCTCTACTAGTGACCAGGAAGCAATGAACAAAGTTGCACGGAGCCTGCAGTCTAATTGGGGGAGACAATGAACAAAATAAATAAGCAAAACAAAGTATGTTTGGTAAGAATGATATTGGAAGAAAACAATACCTATTTCTTAGAATTGCTATGCAGATTATATGAAGTAATATCTGGCCCTAAACAAGCTCTAATATTGCAAGTGGCACTATTATTAGGAAAGTACTAGTAGGAAACAAATTATTTCTGCTTGAAGTCCATCTTCTCCAACAAGTTTATAATCTACCAAATTGGGGAAAGCAAGAGTCCAAAAGGAACAAACAGGTCACACAATATATGACATATATAGGATCACTACTCTGTCCTAGGCTCTCACAACCTTCCCCTTTCTCTCTTTCCATGAACCTGAAGATTCAGGTCCTCTCAAAACCTGCCATAACCCACCCAGGACAAAAAAAGTTCCTCTTCTCCACCAATGATGGCTAAGTAGAATGGAGTCTCCTCTTACAACATCGCACCCTTTTCATTTAATCTGTTTTTCTGCTATTTCCATAGAAAAGCAGTTATTTAATCACAATGACAAAACTTAATAAACTTGGGGAACTTACGAAGCCTCCAGCAGCACTATCCCCAATCTGTGTTTTTGCCTTCAGAGGTACTCAGAGACCGAAAATCCCCAGTCCTATTCTCTTTCCTCAACACCCTACCCTCTTTCTCCTTCCCTTTTCTCGGTCCCTTAGACCTTTGCTACTCAAACTGTGGTCCATGGACCACAAACACCAGCATTATCTGAGAGCTTGTTAAAAATTCAGAGGCTTACAAACTATGGCAAGAGCCCAAATGTCCATCGACTGATGAATGGATAAAGAAGATGTGGTGTGTGTGTGTGTGTGTGTGTGTGTGTATACACACACACAATGGAATAGTACTCAGCAATCAAAAAGAATATAATCTTGTCATTTGCAACAATGTGGATAGAACTAGAGTGTATTAGGCTAAGTGAAATATGTCAGAGAAAGACAAATATCATATGATTTCACTCATATGTGGAATTTAAGAAACAAAACAGAGGAGCATAGGGAAAGGGAAGCAAAAATAGATAAAAACAGAGAGGGAGACAAACTATAAGAGACTCTTAATTACAGAGAATAAACAGGTTTCTGGTGGAGTGGGGGGTGGGGGATGGGCTAAATGGATGACTGGCATTAAGGAGGGCACTAGTGGGGATGAGCACTGGGTGTTATATGTAAGTAATGAATCACCAGATTCTATTCCTGAAATCATTATTGCACTATATGTTAACTAACGTGGATTTACATTTTTTAAGAATTCAGAGGCTCAGAGCTTCTAAATAAAAATCCTCATTTTAACAAGATACTCTGGAGATTTGTATGCACACTGACATTCAGGGAGCATACTCTAGGTTCCTCTCTCTTGCAGAGTGAAGACAGGACAGCAGGTGTTAAAAAAATGATAATGATGATAATAGCAAAACAATCACAGCATGACTACTACTACCACCACCAATAATAATAGGATCTACGGAGAGTGTACTACTTGAAAGGACCATGCTAAGGGCTTTCTGTTCATTAGCTCCTTTAACTAGTACCTATTCTAGTTTCCCTTTGTCTCAGTAAATTTCAGGGTTTTCCATCTCAGAATGTCCCTTGTTCCATGTTTCATATGGGAAGAGAGTCACCTCACAGTATAAACTCACAGGAAATCCAAGCATCGGAGAAGCCAGAAGCCTAGCAGGCACAACGTCCACACAAAGAGCAATGAGGAGAGCTTACAGAGCGACCAGAAAAGCAGACGGCCATAGGGAGATCACAGGAACTGGGGTGAGGGAACAGGGCCAACAGGAAGGACAGAGGAGGTCAGGCTCTGGGAACAAGCAAAGGATTGCTAGAGAGGCAGACTGTTCCAGATTCAGTGCCATTACTGTCCCTTATCCTTCTGAGTCCATCCATCTCAAGAAAGCTCAGCCTTCCACCTACACGATAACACACGATAACAACATCTAGATACACACACGCCCCTCACCCTGATTGCAAGTGTGTAGGCAGAGTCAAAGGATCCAGATCCAGATCTATGTACCAGCCCCATAAGGATAAAAGCTCCAGGGATGGCAGGATGCTACAGGAGACTGTGGCTGAGCAGATGACTAGGGCCATAACATGAGGAAGCCAAGGTTGTATGTCAGTCCTCACATACATCAGACTGTGGTGGTCCACGTCCACAGACACATCCTTGAAAGTTGTTTCACTGTCCTGCAACCAAGAGTATGTGGGGACAGAAGAACTGGGTGGGGAAAGTGGCCACAAATGGGCACAAATGCTCCCCAATCCTGTGTATGTCCTACCCCTGAGGACCAGCAATATTTTCTTCCTATGTGAAAGACCATGGAATTAGACCATGGGCTCCCTGAAGTCAGGGAGTAAATATTCTTTCATCTCAGCAGGACCTGGTACATAATGCCTAATGCATCACAGAAAATGAGTGTCTGATATGATCAGACAAGATCATTAAACAAGAGAAACAAAGACTCATTTCTGGACTAAGCTGGTAAAAGGGTTAACTTTGCAATGCCTCAACCTAAGTTGATTTTCCCACTGTTCAAATAAAGAAAAATGAAGGCCAAAGAGGACATTATCTCTACCTCCTTGGATCCTGAAAGCTGTTTTCCTATTGCTGTTACAGCCCTACACAATTGACACAAGTATGTCGTATGTGTGTTAACTCATTAGACTGTAAGCTCATTAGGAGGAAGGACAAGCTTGATCTTCCTTACATCCCATCATGTACAGGACAATATCTAGAACAAAACCCAGAGACCCAGCAAGTTAACTGTTTAAGTGGAATTGGTTTTGAATCCTGAACCCTCTGGACCAGCTTGAGCCTAAAGGCCAGCTGTGATAAACTCCACTCTAGACTACATCTCTTCTCAAGATAATGTCTTCTAGATCATTGATCTCTGCTCATAGGTATGAATGGGTCTCAGCAACATCTAATATCGGGACTGTTGCTGGGAGTGAAGCCTACACTCATTTGGGCCATCAATCACAATCTCATACATTTAACCCAAACAGTGTATTGATCTGACTGCCTGGAAATGCACTTGAAAAGGACCAGGTGACATTTCAAAGGAGAGACAAGATATTCTCAGGTCAATTAGAAGCATCAGAGTATTCAGCACACAGAGGAGGAGCTTACCTTGAAGAAGCAGCCCCTGAGAATGTGAACTGAGCCCCCTCTGATACACCAAATCCTCCAGTACCCGCCAACATCTAAGAGATATGGTTGCCTGCCCATCACATGTCACCATCACACATGCCACCATCAAGGTCCATTACTCTCTGCACCAGATCTATAAAACGCAAAGTGGGTGCCACTGTCAGGACAAATGCAGAGAATAGTCACTCACATGGAATCCCCATCTAAGCACCTGAAAATCTTAGGTTTGGAAGATGGTTGCTTTGACTTGCTAAATAAGACATAATCCCCTCTGTTTGTAAAGCACTCTGTACTTCTCAGACAACTTTAGTCTCTCATTTAATATCAGTGGCACCTACTATAATCCAGTAAGAAAGACCAGGCTATCATAATTATGCCCAAGTGAGAGATGAGGAAACTGGGGTCTAAAAAGATATACTGACTTGGTCCAATTCACCCAATTAGATAGTGTCTGACTTTCAACTAGAACCAGATTATCCCAGGGATCTTTCACTTTAACCTTACAATCTTCAACCCTGACTGGGGTGGGGGAAGAAAGCCTTACGAAAGGCAAGATACTCCAGGGGATTTCTATTCTGTACATGAGTTTAAAACAAGGGATTGAAAGGAGCCATTCATTAGGTCTGCCTGTAGCTTTAAGGCCAGACTTATAGTGAGGCAGACAGTGTACTGCCCTAGAAAGAAGGAGAACTCCTAGGAGCTTGGATTCCCAAAGACAATTATTCAGGGACACATTCAGGATTTACCAAGCCTAAAGCTTATAAATTTGGGAATTCCAGTTTTAGAAAAGAATATAAAATGACAAACTAAAAGTTAAGTAAGTGTGAAAGTAAATATTTGTTTAGAATGAGAAAATAAATCACAATAAAGTATAAATTTTAAAAAGCTGGCAAATACCACAAACACCAAAAGTGTTGTGATCTCAGTCCGTGGGTTCGAGCCCCATGTCAGGATCTGTGCTGACAGCTCAGAGCCTGGAGCCTGCTTCAGATTCTGTGTCTCCCTCTCTCTCTGCCCCTCCCTCGCTCACTCTCTGCCTCCCTCTCTCAAAATAAAGACATAAAAATTTTTTTTTAAAAATCACCTCTTCATATGGCAGTTGTAAGTTTCTACAGAGAGAACAGAAGGACAATTTATTCCTTCCTCTACATAGTTGGTGAGCATTAATAATTTAGAGAAGTTTCTTCAAGCTTCATACTTGTAATTAGTAATCCTGTGTACATTCTTAGTATTGTTGGCAAATTTGGGAAAACTGTCAAGTTTCTTTCATATCTGAATATGTGAGCTCAAAGATTTAAAAGATTTTCCCATACACTAGCTTCTAACTCTGTCCATTTCAAAACTTGTCTCTCCTCTACTAACCACATACATCCAGGATGAGACAAAATAGCACATCTTCACATCATGATAGGACTTCCAGCCCTACAACTCCAGAGGCTGGTGATGGCACAGAACGGTGGCAAAAATATTCCTGGAAGCCATTCCGATACTGGGGCTGCTGGCGATAACATAACTATGCATGGAACATATATTATCATCTCCACTACACACAAAGGAGATGTCTCACCGCAGCTTCTCCTTAACTGCATTCCAAAATGCCCATAGACACTGCAACATCTCCCTGCACAAGGGAAGCGAAACAGAGGGGAACTTGGAATTGAAAGAGACAGCAATCTTAAGCCATTGTACTAAAAACATAAACAAAACAAAAAAACCTTTCTATCCCAAATACATAATCACATGAATATATTACCAGGGTCTCTCCCAGATCCTTTGAAGGCCTCTCTACTAGAGAGGCACACTGCGAATGTCCCTTTTGCCCATTGGTGTTTTTGCCTATCAATCAGATGAGGTGGCCAATCGTTTCTACTCGTCTAAGAAGATGTAGGACGGACCTGGGTTAGAGATGACATCACAGGGACTAAAGGGGTTCTTACATCCTGATCCACAATGTCTGGTATCTGCCACACCCATCCTCAGCTGGAGATGCAGGATCAAATGGGATCAGCTGAATACTGTGTGGGGTACAGAAAGCACTTTGAACTGCTTGAAGAAAGAACAAATTAAACACAAGTCAAACAGAAAGAATACAAAAAGGTTGTTTTGTAGATTCCCTGGAGTCTGCTATTAAGCCTGCTTCGCTCTGGTACTGAAACGCTGGTCAATTAATCCCACCGCACCCTGGCATCCTGGCTCCGTGTCTCTCCAGTGTCCAGGCTTTAATGCAGATCTGGATAATGGCTCTCTCCTCCCTCCAGCCAGGCCAGGCAGCCTCGTGGCGCTTTACTCCAACAAATCTCCGACAGCTCCAGTAACTGCTGCCACTCACTGCTTCTTTAAGGGTCTTAACAAAACTTGCTTAATCCTCCTGGCATGGAACCCAGCTGCAGCGGGGCAGGTTTTATGGAGTGTGTAATCACAGGATTTTGTACCCATCGTTACACTGCTCCAGCTTCCTTAGCTCGACGTGTGCTACCCCCACTGCCCTGTGTACTGCAGGGCAGACCCTAGCACTGCTCTGCTCCTCTCCCCACCACTGGCACGCTATGTGGACGGAGTTTTGTGTTATTCTGTGCAGAGTGCAGAACAGGGAGGGGAGAGGGAAAAGGAAATAAACAGGGAAGGAAGACAGATGTCGAAAAGACAAAGGCAGAGATAGAGAAAAGTGAAGAAAAAGTTAGAGAAAACTCTATCGGGTCCCTAAGGAAATCAGATGGAGATGTTCTTTTAGCTCGGCCAAAGGAAAGAGTGAGCTTGTGTTTTTAAGCCCGCAGGCTGTTGGCAAGGAAAATAAACCTAACAGACCCTCAATCTGATGGTAGTAAGGAGGAAAGGATAGGAAAGTGAGAACAGTTGAGTGGGGGAGTTGGGAGCGATCCCTAAAGAATCCTAGAAGAATACTTTGAAAGCCGAGTGTTGTTTTACTCAGGGACACTCGGCACTGACTTCAGCCATTGACTTTTCCATTGCAGGTTGTGGATCAGTGAATTAAACCAGCATTTACATTAATGAAGAGATAAAATGGATGAATCCTGAGTGTATTTTAGTCTGGGCAGGTAGGAACTCCATGGCATGCCAAACTCAATGGTTATTATTGTCACGGACATCATCATCACCACCACCACCACCACTTTCATCATTATTGGTCTTTTAGATGAGAAAACTCTTCAAGAATAGGCTCCTGTACTTCCAGCTTCCCTCCCCACCCTGTGTCTTCTGCATTAACAGACCCCAGGGCACAGCAGCACAGACATCTTCCCCACGTAGCTCTCTGTGCTCTTCCCTCGCCCTTCAAAATTCTGCCATGCATGTGACTGTGTGGATTCTGGTGTGATTTCGAATCATGGAGTTGTGGGGAAGAAACGAGAAAAGAACAAAGAGGGAAAGACCAAGGAAAAAGCAACAGAATTTAAACATAGAATTGCCTGAAACGTACAAGCACGGTTTATCTAGGTACTCGGAAACCATATGTAGATCACATGCAAATGAACCCATGGCCCTCTTAACTAATTTGCTACACCTGGATGTGGCTCTTAGGAAAAGCCTAATGGAGACACCTGCTATGAACACTGAAGGAATAGTCCCCTTGGTAGTATTTCACCCCTTCTGTTTCTGCTACCAATTTTAACTAGGGGAAGTAATGAGCTGGCGCAAAACAATAACTAAGAGCTGGGGGGAAAAATGTAACCATTGAATTTCATTCAAACTGTCATTATTTTGTGCTGAGAAATTACCAGAAGGCATCGACCTACCCATCAAACCCCAAAATGCAAAACACACTTCATATCCTATACAAGGGACTTCAGGCAAATTAGTCAGAGGTAGCAGTGTTCCCAGGCTCTACCTTTCGTGATGGGAGAGAAGGGCCCTGTTTCTGCTGTCTGGGATAAGGGAAGGGAGTGTGAGCCTTCATCTCCCAGCTAGCTCCCAGCAGTCAGCAGGGGGGCCAGGGGAAACGGTTGGACCAAACCGGCCTCTTGTTTGGAACTTTCTCTGATCTTGGACTAAGGGACAGGTCTGTGATGCTCCCACACTGCAGTAGGAGAAAGCAAATTATGCTCCCTCCTTCATCTGCCTGCCCCGTGCTGGAGAGGCTGCTATCAGGGTCTGCCGCACTAACTTCCCAGCTGAGCCCTTTCCTTGAAGTCTCCCATCTGGCTCCTGTGGAGAGTTGGTCTTTTAGGCTGAGGATGATTCAGGACCAGACAGTCTCAAATTTCCCAAAGATTCAAATGAAGAAGGGGGAACAGGGATGAAAAGGAGGAATGTATGTACAGCAAGTGAGACGCTTGATAGGTACCTGGAAGAGGCCTTTGCAATATTAATACATCTTTCATCCCCCAAACATGACTTCCTACATGTGCGGACTATGTAAGATTTGGGATCCACAGAAAATGCAAAAACATGTTTGAGTGTGTCCAGTCATGGGTACACTATCCTCAAGTCCCTAGGCATCAGTCTAAGAAAATTCACAGGGTTCACTGCCCTATTTCAATCTGTATCAGTCAGGGTTCAAAGCAGCAGAACCACTAGGATTGTTGATAGGTACATAGGCAGGCAGGCAGGCAGGCAGACAGATGGACAGACAAATTTAGTACAGGATTTGACTTTATGCACTTGTGCAACCAACCTGGTTACATAGGTTTCTTCTAACTGCACAGCTGATGCTAGAGCTCGGAGACCATGGGGCACAGTCAGGAGGGTGGGGGAAAGTAAGAACAAGCAGGAACTCCCAAGACCCAGGAAGGGCTGAAAGGCATGTTAGTTCTTGCCTCTGGCCTTGGTGATGTGGCTCTCCGAAAGCCAGGCTCCTTGACCACGGAGCCAAACACACACATCTGGCCTTAGAGTCAGGGATACTGGAAGATCCAGAAGAGGGTGGAGCACCTGTAGCAGCAGCTGCTTCGAGCTGACAGTGTACAGAAGCTACACAACGGCCGCTGCTTCACTTGCACCCCCCAATTCTCACTCATGAATCTGGCCTGCGGCTTACCTTTCCAAAAATTTACAGGAAAGGGAGTTTTGGAACCGTAGTTCTGCCTGCCCAAGTCTACACATCGCAAAGCCACCACACCATCTAAAGCCTCTCTCTCAGCAATGATTAGGCTCTGGGCTTAGCTTCTGCCAGCAGAGTGGGTCTTGTCATAAGCAGGAGCTCTAGGCTTGCAGCACTGGTCCCTAACAGGGCTGGAGGAAGGACACTGAGAGAGTTTGCAGAGTCACCCCAACGTGCCAAGGGCCAGAGATGGAGAGGGGAGCCTGGCCTGACACAGCCTTCACTCCTCTCCTGCCCCAGCCCCAGGGCACTTGCACCAGTGACGTGACCATATACTGCCATCTTGCCAACCTCATTGGCAGATGCTGTGGTCTCCTCCTGAGCTGGGGACTTGCTCATCATTCAGCTCTGACTGCTAGAGAAGGAGGCTGCAGATTTTCTGGAGGACACAGACAGGAAGGCTCTCTTCATCCCCAATTTTCACTTTGATAGTGGGTTTCAATGCAGGGACTTGCAATCAGCTGGGTTCTACTAGTGCTACGGGGGAAAGGAAGGAAAACTGCCTGGGGTCGGATGAAAAGGAGCTAGATGTCCCAGCCCCATGTTGGCATGCACGGAGATTATTAAACTCAGTAACTGAACTAGGGCTTTGCCAGGACCTCAGGCAAGTGATGTGGGACTGTGAACACATGCACGACTCACAGAGGGTAAGTGCATCCAAAAGGTGACCGTGATGATTGGGGCAGGGGTGGGTAGCTAATTCCTGACACTCCTTTCAGGGAGCAGGGTTCAGAAGTGCCCCCCTTTTCTGGACGGCCCCGTGGGAATGTCAGCTACTCAATCCTAGAGAGGCCTGTTTCAGCACAACAGACACGCACCCCCGTGCTGATGCTCAATCTAACTTACCAGATGGCATTGAAAAGTCACAGCTTCCGTTTTTCTTACCCTGACAAGGTTGCAGAAGGGTAGAAATGAAACACTTCTTCCAAGTGAAATAGTGTCTGTTCTGGCCCCAGGGAGGCTTCCTTCCAACACAAGAGTGCGGCGGCTTGCATGTGCATGTGTGCACGTGTCTGTGTGCCTGTGTGAGCAGGAGGCTGGGGTAGGGTTGGGAGAAAGCGTGATCCCTAAAACCCTACTCTCTTCTCGTGTCCTTGCAAAACTCTAATGCTGAAAATCAAACAGCCTAGGTCACAGAACGGGCACACAGCCCAGTCCCAACATGCATCAGGTAAAAACAAATTAAGTGTACAAGTAGTTAATTCAAAATCAGTCTTCACAGTCTAGAATGTCAACAGTGTATCTTAATCAGGGACATCAAGAAAGTCAAGCTGCCAGGACAAAGATGGCCCCAGGATGGAGCTCTGTTCTCTGTGATACGGCACCTTCGATTAGCAAGCAGTGCTACACTGCCATGAATGAAGAGTTGCTCTGCAAAGCAGTTCAAGGGAGCTGGTCACGATCATCAGAGATGCTAGAGCTAAAGTGATTACCAGGAGAGGCTAAGAAATTGGTGAACTGTTGCAGAACAGGCAGTGAGACGTTCAAAAAGCATAACTAGCTTAGTCTCTACTTTCAGGGAATGACAGGACAGATCCCTAGCCTTGGTTTCCTCATCTGTAATATCAAGATAACCTATCTCTATCCCAGGGTTTTTTCCCCAAATAAATGAAAGTATGCATAAACATGTATGCCTGATTTAAAAAAAAATAAAGCTAATATTTGAGACCTGCCAAATGTCCATACTAGCTCCCACATGTTCTATTCATTAGTTATTTGATTCTTTGAATGCTTCATTTTACATATGAGAAAACTGAATCTCAAGAGGTTAAGAAACCTGTCCAAAGTCACAGAGATAATAAACAGAATGGCTAAGATTTCAACTCAGCTGTTGACATCAGAGCCCACCCGTCCATCTTCATTCCATTCTGCTGGCCCTTCAATGCCATGATTGGCCATCATCAGCCAAAAGCATTTCCCCATTCACACTTCTGGGTTCAGCCTTTCTCAGCTCTGGGACTTTGCAAAAATCTAAGTAGAGTAAGTTTGATATTCACATCACAGTGTTATGAAAGCTGCATCTCTGTTGTAGCTTACTTGAGCCCAGATTTCAAAACTTTTCCCTGCCACAACCTGCTCTTTAACCTTCAATTCTGGACCCTATATGCACCTCTTGGAAGAATAAGTTATTAATTATTTTCCTGCCTGAGACCTCCTAGACCTTCCTTCAGGGGCAGAATCTACTAACACTGACCCTTAACTCTTTCTGAGACTCAGCCTTGCCTCTTAGGGTAGCTAACATCTTGTTTCTTGCAGCACCATAGATAAATGCATTCTGGGTCATGCATTCTTTGTGTGTGGCCCAGCAAAAAACATTAGGGCCTCTGCCCTGGACTTGGTCTCAGAGCAAGAAATCCTACTCCTTCTTGTTGATAATCCATGTAGACTAGCAGGGGACATATCCACCAAGCATCATGCTTGAGCCACTGTGAAGAAAGCTGATCCCTGCATTGGTCAGGGCAGGAGGAGGATGTAGCCAAATTTTGGCATCATTAAACTGGTCAACCAGCTGCAAGACATTACCAGCTGCTGTGTTAATCATTAATGAGGCAGACAGTGCCTGTTGCCTGTGTAGTGAACCAAACATTATGACTTGGGTTTTCATTTCATTTAAAATTAACTCAGTGAATGAAGAATCAGTCTTCAGCTTGTGAGAGACAGAGCTGTTGGCACCAAGAGGGGACTGGCAGGCCAGAAGCACAAAAGGAACATAAAGTCCTCACTGGCATGATCCAACTGTTTGTATGCAGGCCATGTCTTCTAATTCAATTCGATCTCAGCTCCTCAAAGCTGCCGCTCAAAATATTTCTGTGTTCCCAAGCAGAGCCTCCACGTGTCCCAGTTCCTTTCCGCTGTGGCATGTGCTGATGGCTCTCCAAATTACTTTTACTATGGCTTCAAAACTAGGCCAAGTGGGAGTGTGGTCCTACTCTATATTTTTGGGTTGCATTTTCTTATTCAAGAAAAAGATATGCAATTTTGAAAACTTTTTATCGTGTTTAAACATACACAAAGGCAGAAAGAATAAAAGAATGAACACCCACACACATTTTCCTTCAGTAGCAGTCGATATTTTACCAATCTTGTTATTTTTGTTTTTCCAGGAATATTTTGAAGCAAAATCAAGACTTCATGCCATTCTACCCCAATTCTTTAGTGTGGATTTCTGAGATAAGAACATTACCTATCCATCTATGACTATATAACCACTATGCCATGATAGCTTGCCAGTTTTCTGGCACATGATGCTCAAAATAGTCTTGTACATTTATTTCTCTAAACTTGGAATCAGCCATTTCTCCAAGGACTCCTGGTTTCTTTGAATTAAAAATAGTATTTAGAGAAAACAAACTAGGTACAGGGGTGCTCATAGATGCCGGGTTATTGTTGCTTCTGAGTCATTTCAATGAACAGAGATCTTTACCCTACTGGTGTTCTTTTAATTCCCAGCTTTTTCAGCTGGCAAAAGTTCTTTAAGAAAGAATAAAATCAGCACAAAGACCAAATGCAGGGCACTACCAGAACAATGTGGCCTCAAGGTAAAGATCAAATTAAGAGTGGCTACAAGACTTCTCGTTAAAAGTTTAGAAGGATTTATGGTATTGTCTCAAACACCCTCAACTAAACAAAAAACCTTCTAAGGATATTTTGGGCATTGTACCAAACAAAGCATCCTGACTTGCAACTCAAACTGGAAAGAAGTCTATCTCAAAGAGATTTATAGGTGCCTTTCTAAAATGAAGTAAACCGGGGCACCTGGGTGGCTCAGTCGGTTGCACGTCCGACTTCGGCTCAGGTGATGATCTCACAGTTCATGGGTTCAAGCCCCACATCGGGCTTTGTGCAGACAGCTCAGAGCCTGGATCCTGTTTCCGATTCTGTGTGTCCCTCTCTCTCCACCCCTCCCCTGCTCATGATCTGTCTCTCTCTCTCTCTCTCAAAAACGAATAAATGTTTAAAAAAAATTTTTTTAATGAAGTAAACCCCCAATAAGATTCATAGAATACTTAAAAAGTTGTAAAGATAATTTTACTAAAAAGCAACACAAGCTTGGACTAAAATGCACAGAAAGAAAGAAAACTTGTATGGACATTTAAAGAAGGCTAAGAAAAGTTAATTCCCTTGAAAAATTAGACCACTTCCTAAGGATACCTCAGAGATCATAGTCCAGATCCCAGAGGACAGAGCCAAAAGCTACAGAGAACAAATCTCAAAAAGCAGAACTGTGCCTTTATCATGAAATGTCCCATGGTCCCCAGAGCAGGGGGTTCTGTGGATATAAGCCCAACTGGATTTTATAATTGCTGTGGGCCACTTACTGCTATATGCCTTCCATTTCCCCCTTTTTAAATAGGAGTGATTACTGCAGTTATTCTATCACTGCCTTATTGTTTATGTTGGATGGGGGAGGGAGAAGCAATAATTTTTTCTCCAAATTGAAAAGAAGTGCACTTGAGAAGCCCTATCCACATCTGGACTTGATACAGATCATGAGGAATTGAGCTTGATTCCATAATTGGAAGAGACTTTTGTGACCTTGGAAGGGAGGTTGTGGTATAGTTTTCACATGGGAGGAAAGTGCATTATTGTGGCCAGAGGGAAGAGTGGGATAGACAGTCTCCAAGATGGCCACCATCAGTTCTCCCTCTCCTGCACACACATCTATTCTACATTCCTGTGGTGACATCTAGGTCAAACATGAGACTTTCTCTAAACAGGAGAATGCATCAAAATTATGTTACAGGATTTACCAATCCCCAGACCTTAAGAGAACTTACAACTTCCACATCTTCTTTCTTGGCAACTAGGCACAGTATATGAAAAACCCAATTACCCTAGGACCATCATTCTGTGAAGAAGCCAAAGTTAGCACCTTGGAGAGGTTTGAAAGAATAAGAGAAAGACTAGTCAGCTTCCAACTCTTCTGGAAAACTACACTGGTGAAAGAACTGCAATTCTTAGCACCAAATATATAAGTGAAGAAACCAACTTTGAAATTTGAGCCCCAGCAGATACCACATGGAGCAGAAGAACTGCCCAACCAACCTCAATCCAGATAGGAGAGTAAGAAAAATTCAAGTTGTTATTCTTTAAAGCCCCTGCTTGTGGCACCCTGTCATGCAGCAATAGATAGCTGAAATGCTGATTAACTCTTCATTTCTTTTATTTCTTTTTAATTTTTATTTTTAGCATATCCACTTGGTCTTTTGCACATTCTATTCCTCCTTGAAATTCCCCATTTATTTCTGCATGTTGTTCACCTTTGTTTTACTAGGTCTGTTGACTACTTTAATGTTCTTTGATAATTTCAACATTCTGTTCATCTAAGGGTCTGTTTCTATTGATTCTTTTTCTCTTGACTATGTGTCTTATGTTCTTGCTTCTTCCATTGACCATAATTTTTTAGCGTGCCAGACACTGTGTGTTTAAAACAAAATGGATTAAAAAGTAAATACTTGTTTCCAGAAAATAATGCATCCATTCTCCTCTCAGGCCACTATTGTAAGGGTCTGTTTCGATCTAATGTGTTTCAAACTGGGCTTTGTTGCAGTTTTACTTAGATTCAGTTTACAACTCGATTTAAATATTTTGAGAGAATTAGAACTTCTCCTTTAGCACAAGTTGGGATCTGAACACAAGGGAGACTCCGGGGATTTTTTTTAATGCTTTGTATCTCAGTCACCAACTTTCAGAACCATGAGATATTTCTGCTCTGCAGCCTGACCACCAGTGTTTGGGTCCCTGGGAGTCATCTTTTCTTTCTAGCCCCAATTCTAACTTTCATCACTCTGCACTCTGATGTTCTCTCCAGTTTTTGGAGGGCTGCAGCAATGGTAAAGACCTGAAGTGTCTAGAAGGGATGTTGTTCCACCCGTGCTGCTCTTCCCTCAGCCTTGAGGGAGCATCTTCAGTGCATTTGGGGAAGATCCAGTGAGAGATTCAGTGAGGCTTAGGGAGATTTCCATAAATTCTCCTATACTGATGCCAGCCTTCAGTGATCCATTACTTTGCACTCACAAAAGGCCCCATGCACACCTAGGTGGAGAATTTGTTCAGTTCAGATGCTCTCCTCTAGGATTCATCAGGCCACTTCATTGCACTTGGAGAAGGTCCTTGCCTTTCTCCTAGGAAAGACCCCATGTTTCTCAGGGGAATTTCTGTCAGCTGTCTTGCTCAGTTCCCACCTTTGAAATTCTTTCCCTGTGTGCTTACTGAAGATTCAAGATGACGTTGGCAGGTGGGCACTGACACGTTCTGTGACTGAGTACTCACACCAGTCCCCACATGGTCATTAAAATCCATAGACAGTCATCCTGGTTTCTCTTTACCCCTGTCTATGGTGGATTCTTCCCTTCCCCACTGTTCTCCCAGTGAGAAACACAACCATATGTCTCCTTTCTTCTCAGAAAGAACTCACACAGGCTTCTTTGCATCTTCAGCTCTCTGATGCATTTTCTTTAATTAGGATTTCTTATCTTACCCAGCTCTTTCTTGTTACTTAGGTGGTCAGTTAAAAAAGAAGCTGCATCAAGAATTGGTATTTTCAGACTTCCTATTGACTTACTGAGTTCCAGTTCCACAAAACTCAGTTTCTCTGTTGTAAAACAGCTGCCACCTACCACTCAAAAGGCTGTGAAGATTAAATAGTAAAGAGTAGTAAAATATTTAAAAATGGGGAAGGGGGTAAAATGCCTGTTTCGATTTAGACACAACTCACCTAACTTGTTTGCTTCATCTCCCTCGATTCCTATACTCCATGGCTCTGATTTCCCTTCAGTAAGTTCCTTGAAAGTATCATGTGCACTAGCCTCTGAACACACTGTTCTTTTTTAGGAACACTTGCTACCTCTTCCCTCATTTTGCCTTCCTAATTTCCTACATGTTATTTCTTCTAGGAAACCTTCCCTGACTCTCACCTCTCCAGGTAAATACTTCCCCATCAGAACACTTATCATTCTGTATTACAACTGGGTATTATATGCATATATTCCTCACTGGACATACTAAGTATTTTTTCATAAATAAATAAATTACTGAGTGAATAATTCACTCTGAATAGTGTTTTTCTTTGTTTAGAAAACATTTATCAGACACGTATTTGGTATACGTGTCTGATATCTAGCATGATGCTAGATGCTCTTGGAACAACAATGTATATCTATCTATAACATACAGCTCCCAGCCTTAAGGAATATAACATCTATCTGGCAAGAAGGGAGATAAAAGAAAATAGGACACTTTAAACAGCATTCAAATATTCAATAAAAATAAGATGGCCACATAGAAAAAAATAATTTCCATTAGGAAAGATAAGATCAGCTTTTAAGAGTACCAAGTGTTGGCAATAGAACAAAAGATATAATATCTGAGAATGAGCCTTTATGTTTGGCAGTTAGGAGGTTAACATGAACTTTGAGAGGAACTTCAGAATTTGGTGACAATAGAAGCCAGATTGCAGGGCATTTGGAGCAAAATAGTGGTGAGGAAGCCCAGTCTGTGGGTGGAGACCACACATTCAAGAAGTTTGGCAAGGAGAGAAGAGAGGACAATTCTTTTGTATGCAGTAGATCAAGCTGGCTTAAAGGCAGATGGGAATGATCCCACAGGGAGGAGGCGAGATTGAAAATGCCCAGGAAAAGCAGCACCTGACAGAACATCATTCTGAAAGAGGGGACAGAAACTAGCACTACCTAGTGGGGCCAGGAGTGAGCTTAGCCAAGGGTGACTCCTCCTCCTCCTCCTCCTCCAAGATAGGAGGAGAATAAAGACAGAGACTTGAGGGAGCAGGTGGATAAGAAGAAACTGCCAGATGGCTTCCATAGTCTCAGGAAAGCACAAAGCAAGACCATTTGCTGGGAGGAAAAGAGGACTGTAGGAAACTTAAGAAGAGTGGAGAAGGTTTGGAAGAACTAATAGGCAGAAGTGTCCCCTCTTGGAACACAGTCTATGTCAGATGTCCTTGTATTCAGCAAAACAGGGCAGATATATAAAGGACACATGACAAAAAAAAAAACCTTCCACTGTGATTGGGCTGGATTCTCCCAGACAGGGTAAAAAAGAATGCTGATTGGGGAAGGGAAAGGCATTTTCAAATACATCCTCTGGTAGAGTAGTGGGAAAAAGAAGGAAAATAAAACCCAGAAGAGGGTCACATCAGATCATGGTATATGAGAAAAATGCCCAGCATCTAACCAAAAAGGTAAAGACCAAGCTGTGAATAGTGAAGACTGGAATAGGAGCTTTGAAGCAAACATAGAAACAGAGATAGGAATCAGAGTTCTAACTAGTCAAGTTCAGAGAACCCTTGTTATTTCACAACATCCCAGGATGTTTGGCTATATTTTTATCAAGCCATCCACGATTGCAGCCATTTTCTTCCTAGAACATTTTAAAGGTATGTTTGGCCTTTGGCATCAACAAACAAGCAGGTGGCACAGAGAAATGTGTCACAGCCAGCAGGGCTCAAGGTCAATATGAGGATCTAACACAAGACAAGTTCACAGTCCTGGAAAGGGCTAAACCACTGAGGTATTACCAAACAGAACTGGCACAAACAGGACAAGTCAAAACCTTTCCACTAGAATTGAGATTGCATTCTGAAAATCAGTTCTTGAGGAAGAGGTAGAGTAGGCCATTTATTAAAGAATTTGGGACAGAGAAGTGACCAGGACCTTAAAATATGACTAATCTTGGGCCTCTAACTAGTTTCAAGGGTCATATTAAATTAGTTTCTCCTACCACTATCAACATGAGTTTGGGAACTCCAAAAGAACTGAGCCAGCAATGACCATGTATAGGCTCAAGACATGCTGCAGAGAGATTTGGAGACAGAATCCCAGATTTGGTTGGCCAGAGTGAAGCTATGTAAGACTCATGAACTAGGTCCAGAATCACAAAGTCAGGGGAGTGGAAATAATCATCATAAGAGTGCACAGAAGTAGAGACTACTGGTCTGACATAAATAGACACTGAAGTATTTCTGAAAATAGAAATGTAAAGAAGATGGGATAGTGTGAGTGCCCACAAGGAATTCTCTGCTCCCAACTTTAAAGGCCTGTGTTCAGCCTGGGGGAACCAAACAAGCCTCCAGAAGGACATATAGTATAGGAACCAAAAAGGCACAAAGGATTCAGCACAAGGAAGCTTCTTAAGTGAGGTCACACGCTATATAAGGAAAGCTGGGCTGAATTCTGAGAGCCTTTCTGATCTTATGAAATTAGAATTGGGAGATGACAGTTTGGGGATTACCCTTTAGGGAAATATCCTTCCACCTGTTTATATATGATGTTGGGCATGGGTTCATATATGAAGACACAGTGCCTTCAAGTACCACCTTCCATTACATAAGCTGGAAGACCCAGATCCTAGTTCCTTCTATATTTTGCCATCCTAGACAAGAGGCACTGGGCTCTATGCTCAGCCCATCAGACTCTAGGACTTTGAATCCTGAACACATAAGACAAGGAGGTAAGGATTGGTGGACACTGCAGTGACAGTAAGAGGATCCTCGATTCCTTCTAATTTTCTAAGTCTATGCCTGATCTCATCAATTCTCTGAGTCCTTCATATCTTCCCAATCTATGCCCTTTCTGTTTAAAATTATAACAGAGAGTTTTTTCTATCACTTGCAATCAAAACTGATACACAAAGTGGTAGATGGTCAGAAGGATGAGAATATATCTAGTTGTCAGCAAGGGCAGTATTGATGTAACTGACCTTGAAATAGAGATTACACTAGAAGCCAAAAACACAGAGAAAGAGGTTACTAGTTGAGGTAAAACTGAGGCGTCAAAAGGTAAGAAAGTTGTGGGCACCAGTGGGTTGTGCAGAGAGGGAAACTACACATAAGTTAGTGGGGGCTTTGGAAAGGATGAGAGACTGGTGGACACACACAGTCTAGCAAAGAAAAGAAAATTACATAGTTACCACAAAACATGATAAATGTCTTAGTTAAGAATATGAGCTTTCAAGTAAAAATAAATGCATTTAAATTCCACCCCTCATGAGTTACATAAATTCTGAGTACCTGAGTTCCTTTATTTGTAAAACGGGGTAGTAGGATATACATGGAAAACAATTCAAATAGTGCAGGAAACCTGGCATATATTCAAAAAACTATTATTTCTTTTTTACAGGGAATGTAGAGTGATCCGCGGAAGCATAAAGCCGTTCGCCTAACCTGGTCTTGGAACAGGAGCAGAAGTTAGTGGTAACAAACAAAGTGGTATTTAGACTAAGACCTGAAAGATGAATAATAACAACAGTGGCAATAATTATTAGCAATTATTGAGCTCTTCTATGTGCCAGGAGTGCTAACCTCCTTTATTCTTCACAAGAGCTCTACAAGATAGGCACCAGGATTATCCCTGTTTTGTGGACGAAAGAACGTGCTGCTCAGAAGTTAAATGCCTGCACCAAAATCACTATGTTAACTAGACAATCAAAATCACTATGTTAACTAGACAATCGGGAAAATGAAGAGTGGGAGAGGGGCAGAGGGGTAGCATATTTGAGACTACTCAAAATAAACTTCTAATCTGCAGTCCTGTGAAATTCCTCACTGCCAGAGACCCTACCTCCACCCCTACAGAGTAGAGGTATTTTTTCTGCCTAAAAACATTCTCAGTTTTACAACAGAAGATGTTGAGAGGACATAATTCCTTACATTAAGTTTGTTTTCCACCCTACTTTTCAAGACACGTATTTTTCGTAATCAAAGAGTAATGGATGTGGTTATTGGTCATGATGAAATTAATATATTGTAATTTGACTCATGTCAGAGCACACATCTCAAAGCTGGCTCTCAAAATCCTGCTCAGTTTCCTCCTGCTTCTGATGTAAGGAAAAAACATGCTAAACACCCTCCTTTCCATTCAGAGAGAGGCCACATTTGTCCTGCACACCGATCAAAGAAATGTGCTCCCTACTTTTCCCGATTTGAGCCCTAACTTCATTACTAAAATGTGGTGTCAGCTGAGGTGGGTGACTGGGGCAGCTGTTGAACATATGCCTAGCAACACAGAACAGCCCACGAGTCCAGGAAGTGAGGGATGCTCTATCCCTTCAACGTTGAAGGGGAAATTGTAAGTAAACTTAAAGTAATTACCCAGTTGGAATCTGTCCAGGCCATGTTCAATGCAATTGAAAGCTTTTGTCCTTGATGCCAACCTTCTCCAGCTTAGGGAGGTCAGAGAATTTGGAATATTTTCACCACTCTGTGCTGCAGAGACCTGATCTGCTTTGAAGATCTGTCTGAAATTCACTGAGGTCGCTGAGGGGAGGGATTACCTCCTTCCCAGCCAAAGAACATCCCATCTCCTGAGAGTTAATATCATTTCAAATGCTCTTTGGTTCATGTTAAATATTGCTGCTTTCTCTCTTCCTGTGTGTAGTGGTGCACAGAGTGCCTTCCACAGATATTATCCCATTGAGCAGCACAAAAACCATGCGAGAGAACACAGGGCATGGATTCTTACTCTCAATTCAGAGACAAGGAAACTTGATGGTAGAGAGTATAACCTTTTTAGTAGGGATGGAGACATGGTCTTCTGAGTCTTGTCATCTAAGCAGTTAGTGTTCATTTCTCTTTACCCAGCTTCACCTCTAACACCACGATTCCCAATTATGATGGTTAATTTTACGTGTCAACTTGACTGGGCCAAGATTAATTTATTTCTGGGTGTGTTTGTGAGGGTTTTTCCAGATGAGATTAGCATTTGAATCAGTGGACTCAGTAGACTGCCCTCTAGCATTTGAATCAGTGGACTCAGTAGACTGCCCTCCCCAGTGTGGGTGCACACCACCCAATCTATGGAGGGCCTAAATAGAGCAAAAATCAGAGGGAGGAGTAATTCACCCCTTTTGCTTCCTGCTTGCGGTATGACATAAGTCTTCTCACGCCCCTGCACCAGGGTTCACAACACTAGCTCCCCCAGTTCTCAGGCTATCAGGCTCAGACCGGAACAATACCACCACCAGCTCTCCTCAGTGTCCAGCTTGTAGACAGCATATGGTGGGACTTCCTAGCCTTCATAATCACATGAGTCAATTTCTCATGATAAATATCTTCCTTTATTTATTTGTTTATTTTGGGTTGTGGTTCTCTGGAGAACCCTTGTTAATACACCAACCAATCCTCATTTGGGCACACCTGAGTTGTTTTTTTTTTTTTTTAATTACCTCAAAGGTCTTCAAGAAATAGTCCCTCAAAAATATTTTTTTCAAAGTAAAAGTCATATTAAGTAATATTTTAAAAGATAGACAGTTAGGCTTCTGGATCTTGAGAAGATGATGACCTAGTACTTGCTGACTCCTTCAAATTCGACCTGGAGTATATGAATAAGCAGGAGGAACATGTGACTCTTTGGAGCTAATAAAAGAGCACGTGAATCTCATGGAAGGCTGGAAGATGTTTTGAACTGGTATGTGCGGAGTGCACTGCATCCTGAAATAAAAGGCTGTGAGAGGGAACAGTGAGAAAGAAGACTGGAGAAAAGCTTTTCACTGTAGCTCCTGACTTTCTCCCTCATTGTTTTAAGTAAATTATCACCAGCCTCTACTCTGCAAAAGTCCTTTCAGATTCCACACAATTGTTGGCAGTGAGATAAGCAGTGGTGATACATGCTAGCGTGAGGAGACGCTGAAAATGGGGCAGCTGACCAGGCCCTTCTGGAAAGCCACTGCTGGGACATGGAATGCTGTGTGTGTCAGGAAAAGGCACCCCTGCCCCCAGATAGGCCCAGCCTCACACCAGGGTACACAGCTTGAGAGTAGAGGCGGATGGCAGCATCTGCTACCCTTCTCCCAAAAGTAGGAGCCACCTGCACAATTATGAGCAGCAGCCTTAGCCCTTCAGTATCCTGACCCCACTTACTCCTCTGCCAAACTCCCTTGCCTGGAAGAATTACAATCTGTGGAGAGTGACTCATCCCAGGGCTGCTTCTCCCCAGTAATTCGATTTAAAGGAGAACCCCACCCAAAGAAGTTGCCTAGGGGACAAGCAGTAAAAGACAATGATACAAAGTGCTTTGAGGGTGCGTGTTGTGCTATGGCCTAGGGCTCAACACACTGCATTTTTAAAATGTATCTAAATAAATAGAGACTAGAGCTGATAGTTGGCTGTCCAATAAATACTACCAGTCAGACTAGCTGATATCCACAACAGAGCATGAGCTTATAAACCCAAATAATTAGAGTCTAGTAAAGAGAGACAAAAACAGATCGATCATACACTATCTGAAGCAGAACCTTTTCAACAAATGCAAGAATGTAACAGTAGTAAGATTACTATGCTTAAGGAGATATGGGATGATATTAGTGAAGAATAAGATATTTTAAAAGAACCAAGTGAAAAAGCAGATAGAAAAAAATATGTAGTTTTAATAAATAACAGGTAGAATTGAGCTAGAGAAAGAATTAGTGAATTGGATCAGAATGAGAAAGTCTTCATAAAAGCAACAGGAAAGAATAGACAGAAAATATAATTAGAGAAAAATTTTAAAGCTAGGAACCATGGAGAACACAAGTAGAAGTATCCAGATAATAGGATCCCAGAGGGAATGGGATTGAGAAATGAATAAGCAAAATATTTAAAGAAATAATGTAGATTTCAGGATTAATAAATGATAAAACCCTCAGGATGAAAAAATTCTTAGAGGACCCAATAGGACAGATAAAGAAAAATCCACACCTATTTGCATTATAATAAAATCTTAAAATATTAAAGCACAGAAAAATACTTAAAGCTTCCAAAATGGGTGGGAGCCCCAACCCAATACAGGGAGAGCTGCGCTGTGCCCTGGAGAGACTAGGGGAAGAGACAGAGAGACTGAAAACGCTCATAGAACTGTCTCTAAAGAAGACATAAAAAAACTCGTCCCATGACAGAGAGAGATATTGTCACCCCATATATAACCGCTGGGAGCGGGGAGAGAAATCCGTCCCATCTAGCTGGTGAATTCTTCTTTGGGCGCGGCGGCAGCAGCGCCCATTCCAGGTGGCACCAGGAAAAACAGCCCCCTCCCCCTGCGCGATCCCAGCAGCGGCACCCATTCCAGGCGGCACGAAGTAAAGCTTCCAAAATGGAAGGGGGAAAAGGTTCCCTGTGAAGTAAAGAGCCAGGCTAACACTAGAATTTTCAAGAACAATGAAAGCAAGATGATAATGGAATTTTTTTAATGTAATGAAGTATAATTTTCAAGCACTGAAGGAAAAATAATTTCAAGACTAGAATGTTGTTATAATTCACATGAGAGCATAAAAATATTCTCAACTTTTTAAGACCTCAGGAAGTTGACATCCAAAACTCCCCATTAAAAACGCTCTTGCAGAATATATTCAAATAAGAAAAAAAACAGAAGTGCTGCAAGAGATAGGCAAAGGAAACACAGCTGAATATTCTTGATGTTCAAGTTAGCTTTTTGAACAAATCAGCAATGTAAAGAAAACCCTGGTAAAACTGCTCAAATATTGGAAATACACCAGTAAATAAAATACAGGGGAAAAACAGCAAATAACTATAAATACAACAAAGATCTAAATAACACTATTGTGAACTACGTATATGAAGAACTTTGAGACCTAGACGAAACAGAAAATGTGAAGTGCCAAAATTAGTGCAAGGGGAAATAGAAGACATGAGTGGGCAAACAAGTATATTTAAAAGGCAATATTTAAGTTAAAGACCTTTCCTTCCAAAAAAAATTATAATCCCCATGTTCAACTTGTTTTAGAAGTGAACTCTGCCAAAATTCTACAGATTAGCTATTTTCTAAGTTGTACAAATTTTTCAAGAGAAGAGAAAAAGCAAAAAACGCTCAGCTAATTTAATGAGGCAACAATAACCAATATTTTCTTTGAAATCAAATAAAGATAATATAAGAAATAAATCATGTTAAATGTAGATGAAAAATCTAAATTAAAACACTCGCTAAATGGTTAAATATAAATGCACCTTAATGATATAGTAATTATGTGGTTTTAAAGATCTTTCCTTTGAAAGGTACATACTGAAGCATTTTTTGATGAAGTGGCAGAATGTATGGAATTTGCTTCAAATGACCTACTCTGGGGGTGTGAAGAAAGGGCAACAGTTGCAGCAGGATGGATCATAGTTGATAATTATTGAACCTAGGTGGTGGGTATATGAGATGGTTATATTATTCTCTGTACTTTTTTAATTTTGCATAAGGAAAAAAAATAATTATTAGTTATTCCAGTATTCAAACAGTAGTTTCAAAAAATCAGAGAAATCTATAAATGTAATTTATAACAGTAACACTTAAAAATAAAAATATGATCCTCTTGATGCAGAAACAATATTTCACAAGGTTCAAAACCTCCATTTATGATGACATTAAAAAATATATATTCTTATCAAGTCAGAAATCTAGTCTACTTCCTTAACTTTCTAAAGGGCATATCACAAGAACCTATAGCAACATTATAATTAATGAATACTTTTAAGTGTTTTCCCTATAAAATTGAGAGCAAGAAAAGGAAGTCATCATTAGCACTAACACCTTTTAACATAGTATTAGAAGTCCTAGCCAACACTATAAGGAAAGAAAAAAAAAAGAAATAAGAGAAATAAGGCATTTCAAGTGAGAGACATAACTGTCATAATTTGGAGACTGATTAAAAAGAGAATTCAGCAACTTTGGAAGGTACAAGATCAATTTCTATAAATCAATAGGATTTTAATATCATGAAGATGTCCATGCTCCCCCAAATTAATCTATAAACTCAATATAATCTCATTTAAAATACCAGTTGGAATTTTGAGAAACTCAATAAACTCATTTGATATCTTATACGGAAAATTAAAGATCCATAAATATTTAAGTCAACCT
This sequence comes from Cryptoprocta ferox, assembly GCA_028646485.1. NCBI lineage: Eukaryota > Metazoa > Chordata > Mammalia > Carnivora > Eupleridae > Cryptoprocta > Cryptoprocta ferox. Next base: position 18,381,323 of record CM053562.1, read on the forward strand.
TGAAAAAAGACGCTTAAAAGATAGAAGCAGGGAGTTGTTCTATCAGATATTAAATATAGTAATAAAGTCCTAGTAATGAAAATAAGGTGATATTGACATGAAGACAAAATATGGACAATGGAAAAGCATTGTTCCATTGGGAACAGTAAGAGTTGAGAGAGAGAGAGAGAGAGAGAGAGCGCGCGCACGCGCGAGCAAGCACCATGTATGCATGAGAACTTAATGTATGATAAAGACGGCACCACAAATCAAAGTGGAAAAAATGGTGTTTAGATTGGGGAAATCAGCTCATTACATGGACAAAAATAAAACTAGACCTCTACTTAATATCTCATATAAAGCTGAATAAAAGCTGTATGAGAATATCTATGTGGCCTAGGTGTGAAGGACTTCTTAAACAAAACTTCCAAAGCACAAGTCATAAAGACCAAAAAGAAAAGTGTGCATCAAAATTAAACACTTCTCTACTCAACAAAGGACATCAAAAAGTGTATAAAGAGGTAAGAGATTAGGAGAATACATTTGCAATGTCTCAAACCAAAGGAAAAACATCTATCTGGAACATACAAGGAACTTGTAACAAGTCAACATTAAAACTATATATACAGGAACATCAGTTTGCAAATGGGTAAAGTATAGGAATATATAATTCACAGAGAAGAAATCTAAATCGCTACCAAATACAAGACGATATGCTCAAAATTAGTAATAATCAGAAAACCATAAAGAGGCAGCTGGGTGGCTCAGTCAGTTAAGGTTTGATCTCAGGTCCTAATCTCATGGTTCATCGGTTCATGAGTTGGAGCCCTGCATTGGGCTCTCTGCTGTCAGCACGGAGCCTACTTCAGATCCTCTGTCCCCCTCTCTGCCTCTCCCCACCTAACATACTCTCTCTCTCTCTCTCAAAAATAGATATTAAAAAAAAGAAAAATACATGTATGCAAAACAGTAATTTACATTTTAAGATACTATATCCAAACCAAAGGATGCACATTAGACTTTAGAATGCTTGCCTATGGGTACAAAGAAGGAAATGGGGCAAAAGGAAATGAATGAGTGAATAACTAACCTTACATGGATTAATGATAATGCATCATGAACAGAGGTGTAAAAATAAAATTCATTAGGTTTCATAACAAATAAATTAGAGTTCGTAAGTACCTGTGTCAGATGGCATTCTTAAGACAGAAACAGTGAAGAGATGAGGCAGGGAGGTTAAGCATACAAGGCAAAATCACCTCCATGCAGCAAATAAACAAAGGTTGAAAATTCTTGCTTTGGTTTATGTTCACACACTTGTTTGGTTTCTGGACCACTTTCTACGTCAGGACTAGAGACCCTAAGAAGCACCAACCCCACCCACTCCTGCCTATTCTCATCCCTCTAAATACTTTCCGAGTGCCTAGGAAGATGACCACAGCTTTTTACAAGAGGCTGATGAAGAATGACACAAGCAAATGATGACTCATACCAGGAATGTTACAAAGACCTGCCGTGATCCCAAAACATTTCCCTTTATAGATGTTAGAATTCCAAAGCTTTATTTTGCAGCCTAGGGTTAGAGAAGTAAAAAGGTAAAATCTTTAATCGTGAAATTCGTGACACTAATGACTAGTGAAATATAAAAATAACCTTACCCTTAGCTGTAGAGCCCAACTGCCCGACGGTTCTTATTTCTCTTTCTCCTTCCCTTCTGCCCTGCCCTGACACAGTCAGAAAACAAGGCAGGAAGCAAAAATTATATAACTGGTTTTTGCCTAAGAACACCTTCTAGTGGACCTGTGCATTGCCTGGGTTTAGAACAGCTGGCAGAGGTTTCACCTTCACCGCTACAATGACTGAGAACCCTGCACTGACCTTTTCCTCCCTGTAAGGAAAGCCCTTCCACCACTGCTGTCCCCATGCAGATTCACTCTTAATTGTGCTCCACATGTCTCTGTTTCCCATAAGTTCTCACCTACATAGACTACATTCACAGGTACTCTTGTCCTCTGGCTTCTGGTTGAGTTTGGTCAATCAGGAGTAATGGCAGGAGACCAGAATCATGAGGAATTCCCCCAGTTTCCCTCCTGAAGGGCTGTTACAAGGCTGTCTGTGTTCCAGCAATCTCAACCATAGTCAAATGATGCTCCCCAGCAGCTCTTAATGTCTTAGGGTTCCAGAAACCATGCATCTCCCCACTCCTTTTTAGACTGACGGGGGGAGTCTAAACAGGGGGACACTGGAGCCCACTGTTGCTAGCTCAGGGTACTGCACTATTGCTGGTAGTTTTTATACACCATACCTTTCAAATGGATTCTCTCAATAAAAATCTCCTAAAATGATCCTAATGTAATCCTGTCACCTGTTTCCTACAGCAACCATGCCTGCTGCACCCAACCTGCCCCACAATAAGTCTGCCTTTTTTGAGGACCATTTTTAAGCCCTCTGTGAACACTCAGTTTCAAATTTTAATGTTGTTGAGAGGTTGTGAATCAAAGTCATAAAACCATACTGGTTCGAGGCCCTGGTCTCAATCACCCAAAATATGCCAAGAGGACCTTTGAAAATGACTGACCAAAGCTTTCCTCAATCTGTTTTCAGAGGTATTATCACCCCCCTTCTGGGACATTTTGCCAAAGAATACCCTCTGTGCTTTTATAGGTTTCATTACAATTGTAACAGTTTTATGTTTCATTGTTAAGAGTTGAATAAAACTTTACTCATAAAAAGTAAATCATTGCAAATCTCTAGACAAATGGAACGGTCTCAGCGTCATAACAGTAATTTATATGGCATATGCAGCATAACTTTCATCTGCAGAGCACCTCAGATTAAAATGACTTACAGGGTTAAAGAACAGTTGGGGCAGGCTGAGAAGGAGCTAGTCCACGAGATAAATGTACCAAATGGATATTGATAAGCTAACACAGGGATCACTTCACCACTCTACTGGGTGCCAGACAACTTGGAGGTAAAATACCACAGATGTTAACTGCTAGAGCAAAGAGTCTCAATTTAAGAAAGAGAATAAAGAAAAATGGTCTGCCGACAAGTACCGCACAAGGGGAGTTTAGAAGGCACAGTACAATGAATACAATTAGAATCACTTGGGAGAGCCATGGAGTTCCATCTCCTGCAACATAGCCTTGTTCACTAACTACACTATTACTTAAGGCAAGGTATTGGTGTTACTTTTTTTTTTTAAGTTTAGTTATTTATTTTTGAGAGAGACAGAGAGAGCATGAGCAGTGGAGGTGTAGAGAAAGGGAGAGAGGGAGAATCCCAAGCAGGCTCAGTGCTGCCAGCTGTGGAGCCTGACGTGGGGCTCAAACCCACGAACCATGGAGATCATGACCTGAGCCAAAACCAAAAATCAGACGCTCAACTGACTGACCCACCCACGTGCCCTTGGTGTTACTTTTCTACATACTCTCTCCCCACTGCACACACTAGGCAGAGACACACATTCATGGGACAGATACACAGAAGAGGCAGTGTTCAAGAGTACCTACCAACCAGTCACTCAACTAATGTGTCCTATGTTCCCGGCACTGTCTGAGCCCTGAGAAATGAACAGTCAACAAAACAGTCCTTGGTCTTATGAAACTTATATTCCAGTTGTCTTTGTCGTTGGGTGGAGTGGGGAAAGGGACAGTAAATAATAAACAAATACACAAGATGGCAAGTAGTACAAAAGGTTAAGGGGGAAAAAATGACCCAATTGAGAGTGATAGAGATGCTATTTTAGAAAGTTTGGACAAAGAAGCCAAAAGCTAGGAAAGATAGACAAGTCAGACGAGATCCTCTGATCTGGGAAGGTATTCACATTTTTTAATACAGTGGTACACAGTGGGTGTACTTAGTACACAGTAGGGGCTAGCCAAATCATGTAGATTGGATGACCACAAGCAGACCAGACTTCAGCCTTTCCTAAAATGACTCCTGCTGCCGAGGCAGCCCAGGACCTATGGTGTCCTGGAGAACACAATGCATTGCCAGCATCATCCCCCATGAGCCCGATTTTATACACTCTTTTGATTCTGAGAAGCAATGACAGATAAAGCTCTGTAGGAAGGGATCAAGAGGAAGGTAAGTGACAGTTACCAAGTGAGTCCCACAGGCTATAAACCTGTCACAAGGAAAATAAGGATGATAAGAGTTTATATCTGCAAAGCTCTAGCCTCCAAGGAAATCATGGGTCTCTTTCCAGATTATCTATTGAAGTAATTAAACATCAGGACATCCCTTACTGGTACAGGGAAACTCTCCTTGGCTTCATTTCATAGATGGTAAAACTGAGGCCCTGAGACATTCTTTAATTACCCTATCTAAGGTTAACTATGACTAGCAGAGGCAAAACATAGGGTTGGGCAACTGGGTACATAATTAAAAGGGAAACATATAGCCCAGACTACTGGGGAACTTCTGCCTGTATTCCATAAAGTGACTATATTTACCTGATAATTGTTTCCCTCTTCCCTACACTATGCTTATAAGGTCCTGTCAAAGATGATTAAGGAGGTTTGAGAGATGGTAAGTCATGGTTCAAAGAACACAGGCCATTCAAATGAACACACATTTTAGAAGAACACAGAAACAAATATAAACAAATAAGCCACTCCTTTACCTGAGGCAAAAATCAAACAAATACCCTATGTATGACCGTGAAGCTGATCTGCCTTGAAGACTGACCCAGTGGCTCTTTGACAAGCCCTTAGCTTTTCTCAGTCCAAGTGTCAAACTCTGAAAAAGAGACATAATATAGATAGCCCCTCTCATTAGTTGTCAAAATTATTGCATGTGGAAAGAACACCATGGTAGACTACAGTGATGCTTGCTAATATGCAGTTCTTTTCCTTCCTGGGCACATGGAAGATTATGAAATTTAGTTTGTGAAGCCACATAACAAGTGATTCTGGATGAGTCAGCAAAAAGTCTCAGTGCCATTCTCCAGCTTCCATCTTTCCCTTTGGTGGAGAGTTTGGAAGCTATGGATCTTGATGGTAGGGCCAAAATTACTGAAGAAGGATGGATGGATGGGTGGGTGGGGACAGCTTCCTGTGTAGTTGCAGGAAACCACAATGAATTTTGCAGGCGCTAAATAAATAAATAGAAAGATAGATAAATAAAATAAACTCTTGCTGTTAAAACACTGAGATAGCAGGGTTGTTTGTTACTGCAGCACGGTTTAATCCAACATGATTTATAAACATGTAGTCACCACTGGTGTCCTTTCTCGTGGAGCCAGGAACAGCTCACCTCAGATCCTGCAGGACAGTAGTGCTAGCAGGAAATCAAGCAATGGTCTGCTAGCCTTTTGAACTTTTAATGTGAGGCTAAGGACAGGGCATGAAGAGCTGGGAATGGGGAAATAGGCCATGGTCAACCACCAGAATTTAGAACACTGAGTTCATGTTCAGGCATCACTGTATAAACCTCACTAGCTTGTCTCTGGGAGGGAGCTTACCCTAATCCATGAAACTGTCCCCTAGATCATCCAGTCCTCTGTGCATTTTTCCCTAGGAGCCACTAAAGCCCAGAACAAATCCCCTTATGTGAAGATTTTACAGTAGCCCTTCCCCTGCCTCAAGAGTAATAGGAGTTGTCTGTTATCTCCAGCTGGAAAATTAAAGTTTTACTTGGTCACAGCCAAAAGGTAATACAATTCTATAACCTTGTGGTTTCATCTGTTTATTACTTACTGTTTGGGGAGAAGACAATAAATAAAATATCTGCACATGTAATATCCCTTTTTCCTCCAGGGACTCATACAGGTTCCAAATTTCTAAATAACCTCAGTGTGAAGCAATGTTTGTAAACAGTCCACCAGCTTCTTTATGGCTCTCTCATTAACCTTTTCAACCTTCCAATTCCTGTTTCTTGGGTCTGATAATTTCTATTTAATAATCCTAGTACAAACTATTGCATAGACTAAAATAACAGAACAGGCACATCCTTACAATACTCAAATGGTATGCCAGCCCCTGTGTAATTACAAGACAG